>CM057458.1:1202502500-1203102500 GCA_016271365.2 Neoceratodus forsteri | reverse complement strand
GGCGGACATACAAAGTAGTCATTTTCCCATACGAAGCAAGATTCCTACATCGTTTCATATAGCTATCTTGAAGAGCTTACTGAGCATGCTCAGAAATGAGTTTTTCAAATTTTTTAAATTGTTATAACTTGAAAACTGCTTATTAATTTTTCACCAGACTAGCAAAAAGCACATCTGTGGGGTGGGACCCTTTCTGCCCTGAAAATTTCAGACCCAAAAACCAAACCCTCTGGGCTATAGGAAAGTTCAAAGAAAAATCCCAGCAAAGTCAATGAGTGAAAACATGTTTTTTTCCACCATCGGAGACCGCACACCCGACCAAAATGTAACTTGCCACATCAAGAGATCTACACCACAGGACGCTGCATACCAAATGTTGTGCAAATCCATTAACTGGTTGCAAAGTAATTAAAGTGCAAAATTCTGAGTTCAAAACTGAACTGCCTACTCAACCTTAACTATAGGGGAGCGACCGTGCCCCTATAATATACAAATCTTTTTTAAATTTTGCTAATCATTCTGTGCCGAGTGCTATGCATCATCACAGCTGATTAGCAATTTCATGTATAAAACTGCTAATCAATTTTTGTGGCTTATTTAATACCCTGCACTTTATTGTATTTATGTTACCTTGTAATCTATGTTATTGACATGGAACCTCTGTAAAAGAGCACTTGTACTCAAAGATATTCTCCGAAATTTTCAATAAATAAAACTCATAAGCTAAAAACTACCAACACAGGACAAGCAGCCTGGCAACAAAAAAGACTAAGGGCCCTATCCTCAAAAGATGTCTGCTACAGGGACAGAATGGGAGAAACTGTTTTGTGTTAGGACTCTAAGCTCCGATTCTGCAACCAACTCATTATGGCATACTTTACTTTTAGGATACTAGAACAAATGTCTGTGGCCTTACAATTTTGCAGCCTGATCCAGATAGGTCTCTTAGAAGCTAAACAGGGTTCTGCCTGGACTGCAGTCAAATGGCAGTCCTTAATTTTAAATAAACAAATAAAATAATTGCAGCATGTGGCAGTGTTCCCAAGCAGCTTTACACTGCTATCGTTTCTCTGATAATTCAGTTAAGGATACAAATAAAAGAGTACAAGTGCAGTACTTCCATGTACCCCACCTGTCCCCATCTTCAGTCAACCCCCCACCTCATCACCCACTGTCTCTGGGGCTTGTTCTTCTTCCTCCATTCATTCATTTACCCCTGATGAGCAGTGGTGCTACCACTGTGCAGACGGGCGAACCATCTTAAAACTTCTTTAATTTAATTGATGAACATGTGTAGTGCTAGTGGCCTTTCTCAGAGAAATTATTCAAGAAGAAAAGAGGACATCCTGCAATCTCCACATCTAATTCTTTGTCCAGAGTTGGAAGCACAAGTAAGCCATTATAGTTCTGTTGACTACAAGGACAGTAGGAAGTTAAAATCTCGTAAACCTTTTAGGATGTTAAACTCTTCCAAACCTGGGGCTGTAATTTTCCAGTGCTGGATCTACTCCAGCAGCCTTAGCAGATTGATTTTCAAAACTCCATAAAATTATAGCATTGATATTCTATATTCAAAGTTTGTTTAAACTCCTGAGTAAAATATAGAACTTTCAAAGGTCAATGTCAAACACTTGGAATCCAACAGTAATTATACTGTACGCATCTGCTTTAGCCAAGGGAAGATGGAAAATGTATATTAGTATCAACTAAAGGTTGCTTACATAAAAAAAAAGCCTACAGGGGCCTTGAGATAGGTTTCCAGTAAAATATTTATACTGTCAGCTACATTTGCACCAATCAGCAAGCTATGAGATCTCACCATGAATGCATTTTAAATATTTTATACTCTTCCAGTTTTATCCCATGAGCCTCCTGTCCAATAAAACAGGAAAGAGAAAGATCATCAGAAGGTGACATCTACAACTCAGAATCCAGCTGAAGCAGAAAAACTTACTTTCTCACAATACATTATATTTCCCTGCCGAGGAACTGGAGGCCTGTTAAGGTACTCTGTGCCCTTCTATATACAGCACAAATCATGCACACAATCTAGGTTTACAAAGCCCAGAAACTGTTTTAGTACAGATTAAAAAGTCTGGATCTAATCAGAGAACCCCCCGTTCCTCTCTTTCTTAGAATATACTTCTCTGGGTTGCCTATGACCCAGTAGGTACCGCATCACCCTCCCACATGGATGACCAAGGTTTGAGACCAGACTTGGGAGCCAGCTGGGCAGCCCTGGGAGGTTCTGCCACGTGGCGGGCTCCAGCTGGGAAGGGACAGATGCCAGGTTCTGCCACACCAGGGACCCCTGCAGTTGGCCAGGGAAACTGCCTCCTCCACAGGACCAAACTACTGGCATGCGAGGTCTGAATGGGCACCACCTGCTGTCAGGGAGGAGGAAACAAAGCAAAAATCCTCAAGAGCCCCAGCCGCCATTAATGAATGCGACTCAGTTGAGCCCTAGCCGCCATCAATGAAAGTAAGTCGGTCCTCCTGGACCTTTCCTTTGTGGATGGCTGTTGGGGAACTAAAACCATCTGAAGCAGGCATAAAGCAGTAACCAGGAGGCCAAAGAGCTACTTGAAAAAGAAATATATATGCAGGCATAAAGCAGTAACCAGGAGGCCAAAGAGCTACTTGAAAAATATATAATATATACATATATAAACACACGCACACACTTCCCTACTGAAAAAGAAGCACAAAACATATATTACTAAGTCAACTACTGTAATCCACTGATTCAATTATGAAGGCTGGAAAAGTATAAAAACTTTACTTAGGGGCAGCCCACTGGTGTAGAGGACTGAGGTGCTGTGAGCATCTTACCTCTCGCCACACCTGTGACCCATGTTTCGGAAACAAGCACAGGTTGCCAGGGGTCAGCCAGGATGGGAGAGGATCGAGCACCTGAAGGGCTGCTCTCCTCTCCCAGGGAGGGAAGAATGCCCGCTCCACCGAATGACTGCCACCAGGTGGAGACTGTATGGCAGTGCAGGCTGAGGAGGGCAGTAGAAGGGAGGTGCTGCAGGACTCCGTAGCATGTGCGTACCTCCACATGCACACAATTACGAGTACACCCCAGCATGGGGAAGGGACACAAAAATAGAGGAAAATTATGGCAGGGCAGGCATGAATGAAGCCTGCCCGCTGATCCCTGCCCACACCACCACTGGACCCTGGAGCCAAAGACTGGATTTGTGATTCAGGGGGCCCTCCCTCTTCAGACCTCAACATGGGGTGAAATTCGTGGGGGTACTCAGGCTCACAGGTGAGTTCCGGGAAGGTGCAGGATGGTGGGGTCAGCAGGGCACAGCTGAGAGGAGCCCCGCCTGTCCTGGCCACAGGAGGGATAAGCAATGGATCGTTAACAAAAAAATAAAAAATAACTTTACTTAGTGGGGCATCCCATTGGCATAGCATTAGGGCTACTGCTCAAGATGCAGACGACCTTGGTTTGGAAATGAGATCAAGTCATCAGGGACTGGCTGGGGAGGGAGGAGCAAGCATTCCATGAACTGCTCTTCAACCTCTGATTGGGAGAACTCCGCATCTTGCTGCAAAACTGCGGAGGCGAGGTGGCAGTACATAGATACACAGATACTGTTGGCAGATAAGGGCCTATGGCCCACCCAGTCTGCCCATTTGAGCTTGTAAGATCACTTTAAGCTCTTCTAGAAGTCTGTTGTCCCTTACCCCTGACCTCCAGGATTCCTTTATGTCTATCCCATGCATTCTTAAGTCCCGTGATTATTTCAGCCACCACCACTTCCTCAGGCAGGGTGTTCCACTTGTCCAACCATCCTTTCTGTGAAGAAATTCTTCCTCACATTTCCTCTGAATCACCCTCCGTCCAACTTAAACTATCATTTAATGATGCACCTTTAACACAGGCTTATGGATTGTACATTTATACTTACCTCTTGGTCTCATAACTCATTGCATCAGAAAGGGAAGGGCAGCCATCAGACATCAACACGCGCACACATATATATACACACATATACCAACATGTGCTTGCATGCACATCATTGCACACCAGCATCCTGGAAGAAAAAGACAGAGGAGAATGCGCCGGTCCTATCTGGCAGCCCCAGCAGGTAACACACCACCGACATCATGTGTGGTTCTGGATAAGTGGTAGACACCCAGTAAGTCCATGAGAAGGTTGATGACATGGCTGGAAGGGGCTGCACGGCAAGGGAATGGAGTAGTAGAAACACATAATTGGGGGAGGAGGCCTTTACTTAGCCTAAAAGATAACAGTTCATGTGTTAGTCCCAGAACGTCTCACTGAGGCCAGCTTGGAGGGGGTGCATGTGACAGAGGTGAGGTGCGCATCTTACAGGGAGGGAAGACACAGGCAGCCCTGGCAGTCCTCACCTCCTGGCAGCCAATGAAGTGGCATCACAGTCATCAGCTGTAAAGGCAGCTGCTAACATGCCTTGTCAGGAGGCAGGGCAGAGGTGGGGGGGGGGGGAGAAAAAAGGGAGCAGAATAATGATAAAAATGTATTATTTATTCATTCATTTGAAAATTAGTAACCAGGAATAGGCACACTGAGCCAGAGCTGGTTTCTAGGTGTGAGGGAAGAATAAGAGGGTATAAAAGTAGTATCAAACAAGCATTTGTCAATGCCGAATGTTGCTTGCTTCTATGTGCTGTTTAGGTATTTGGAAGTCATTGGAGTGCAAATTTTGAAAAATTGTGAACTTACGAGCGTGCGTAGGAACTATAGCCTTGCGCTAAATAAAACAGTCATTGTTAGGAAACTTTTCACGAAATGTTCAACATAGCCATTTTAAGACCTCTGGTCATGAACAGTGTCAGTGTGATTTTGTTAATGTGTCCCATACATTGAGTTTGCACACCGACTGCGCCATTGTGCACTACTGGGCGGAAACACGTTTTGGGCAGGATGTGAAAAATGACAGCTGTACTGCTCATAAGGAGGTGTGGTAAAATGGCAATGTTAAAATCTGGAGTGGAACTATTGAAAATTCGCAAACCTATGGCGTGCGTGGGAACTGCGCAACGCACACTCGTAAAACAGTCATTTTTAGGAATTCTTTCACCAAATTTTCAACATTGCCATTTTAAGATCTCTGCTCATGAACAGTGACACTGTGATTTTCTTAATGTGTCCCATACACTGAGTTCAAGACAATCGACTGCGCCCATTGTGCGCCACATGGGCGAAACATGTTTTGAGCAGGATGTAAAATGACAACTGTACTGCTCATGAGGAGTTGTGGTAAAATGGCAATGTTGAAAATCTGGAGTGAAAATATTGAAAATTGTGAACTTCACGAGCCTGCGTAGGAACTGCATAGCCTGCGGCTATTAAAACAGTCAATTTTGAGATTTTTCACCACATTTTCAACATAGCCATTTAAGACCTCTGCTCATGAACAGTGTCACTGTGATTTTCTTAATTTGTCCCGTACATTGATTTGCACATCGACTCGCCATTCCTGCGCTGGTAGGAAAGCAGCATTTTGAGTGAGATGTGAAAAATATGCTATACTGCTCATAAGAGGGTGTGGTAAAATGGCGATGTTGAAAATCTGGGTGAAAATATTAAAATTTCGCGAACTACGAGCCTGCGTGAGGAACTGCGCAGCGCTGTCGTGAACAGTTTTATGGAATTTTTGGACCAAATTTTCAACATGGGGTTTTTGGGACCCCTTCTCATGAATGATGTCAATGTCATGGCGGTATTCGGGCCGAAGGGTGATTTCTCAGTCACTGCGCGAAATCACCCTTCGGGCCCTAATAACGCCATGACAGTGACATCATTCATGAGAAGGGGTCCTAAAAACCCCATGTTGAAAATTTGGTGCAAAATCTCCCAAAAATGCCTGAGATATGCAATAAAGTTGAACCCCTCCTATCTAGCCCATTATACAGCTCACCGGCATTTCCTCAGTTCGCGGTCGGCTTTGAAGAGTGCAGACGTGTTCCCGGTCCACCGAAGATCGTCGCGCGGAGTCCGGAGGAAAGTATGGGGTGAGGGGTGTGGGAAGGCTGGGTGCGCAGTGGGTGGGTCTGCGGGTTGTGGGGGGTCAGGAGGCAGCGCATGAGACCTTTTGTTTTACAGGTTTAAAAAAAAAAAAAAGACTACGAGGGCGTTTGCCACGCTGGGGTGGGCTCCCAGCGTGGCACAAGATGGTGGGGCCTTCAGCAGGCGGGATTGGGCACCCCGTCGGCCAAACAATTTAAAAAGACTCACGAGGGGCGTTTGCCTGCGCTTGGTGGGCTCCCAGTGTGGCTGGGGCCGGGGAGTGTTCAGCGGCCGAGAGTTGGGCACCCCGTCCGTCAAACAACGATTGCCACGCTGGGGTGGGCTCCCAAGCGTGGCACAAATACAGAGGGCGGCAGCAGCTCAGCCGGCGAAGTTGGGCACCCGTCGGCTACACAAGACGTCTGAGGGCATGCACGCCTGCGTGTGGGGGAGCTCGGCTTATCGGTGTTCACTGAGCGTAGCTCCCCCTTTCAACTGTATGCCACTGCATTTTGGAGCGTGTCATAGACAGCTCCAAAATGCATTGGCTTACAGGGGCCGCGCCTGCCAGCTCACTGACTGAATTGGAGGAGGAGGTGACACCTCCGAAATCTCCGATGATGGCACTATGTTTCTTGCACATGCGTGCAAGCAACATAAAAATGATGACTTGGTACTGAACAATGGTAACAAGCAAAACCAAAAAAACTAGTTTCAGGTAACAAGGAGTAGAAATATATAAAATTATACCACTGCATGGAATACAATGTTTTACATACAGTAAACTTTAAGTACAATAAGTTACAACTATGCATAAGGTTCAGACCTATATTAGTACAGTCATGCAAGCCAAGGGTCCCTTAAAATTGGGAGTCTATGGAAAAGATGCAGAAAAATCAAAGAACCAGCAGCGGGGGGGGGGGGGGTGCTACTGGTAAGAGCAGGAAGAAGATGTGAAGTCTTTTAGAAGAGATTTGAGAGGTAAACTAGAGTAGGGGAGCAGGAAGAAATGTTGAACATGATGTCTGGTTTTGTCGGATCATCTCTGGTTATACAGGATGCCCATGTAACTTCTATGCTCCACCATGGACCCTAGACTCACACCCCCTATTCTAGTCCCACTTTAAGTTACAACTAATGGCAGTAGTAGCTGTTCCTGTTCCCCTGGGTGAACTGCCCAGGGATACCCGTACTGTCCTTAGGTTTTGGCCCTTGGTCTAAGCGTACCTATATGATGTCTTGTGTCAAACTGTATCAACGTATACTTTACTTACTTGTAGCGTAATTGCTTTATTTTTATCCTTGTACAAAACTGTACACGCGTACTTGAATGTGCGCCAATGCTCCCTATTGTACTTGAAACTCCTATAGTACCTGTTCTCATTATACTTATGCCATCTTCATGGCCCGGGTCATGCCTGAAAACAGTCCACTGGATCAGTGCACTTACCCGGTAAACAAATAAATAAATAAAATAAATATGCAGCATTTATATGGTGCTTTCTTACTGCAAATGTTTTTCAGGTTCATAATTTATTAAAAGATATAATTTCATTCTCAAGAGCAAGTGAAACCAGTCTGTTTAGCACAATGCATCTATGTTTCAACCTCATTTGGATAAAAGTCAGAGCATGACCGCATTCCTCTTCACCATGAGGCTTACCCCACTGCAGAGAGCCATGAAACTTGGGATTCAAACAAAACACATTTTGTATGATCTGGGTGAATAATGTGGTTCAAAAAGACAGTCACTTCTATACATCATTTTATTCCCAACACTACCATAGTTAAGGGTGAAAGATGTAAGACTTTCTACATGTCTGGCCAGAGCAATTCACGGAGGTCATAAATTATTTCCGAAGTTTACAATTCAGCCATTAGGTCTAACAAAGTGGGTATTATCATGAGAAAATTGACTTGCGACTGATATTTAAGTTTTTCAAACTGAAATTAAAACCACAAATATATCACAGTAATGTAAACACTGCAGGGAATTTTTTGAACTCTTAAACCACTTCTGCAAATCCAGACACAGCACATTCCCACTTATACACTCAGCCGAGGTGCTCTGTTTTTTTTGTAAGCACCACAAATGTACATGAAGTAAGGTGCTTTAGTCATTGCATTCCATCCTAACTATAAAATGGATGCAGGCATCAGGTCAAACCCAATCAATCAGGACAATTCAAAGAATGTTTAAGTATCATGTCACCTTGGTAAGAAACTGGACATAAAACAAGAAATTTAAAGCACCAGTTCAATGAGGTTGGGCAAGAAATTTTACCGTAGCTTTTTTTTTCCCCCACTATAAAAGATTTGAAACATCTTCCAGATTTATTTGATGGTAACATTTTCTAGTTTCACCAAAGTTTGAGTATTTTTAATTGTTAAATTTAGTGTTTTTCTGGAGAAAAAAAGATGTCCGTTACATGTGGCTTATCTCTCACTATTCCTTATAGAAAATCTATTGTTGGTCAATCTGCTTTCTCATACCCCTTTCCTAAACCTGGGACCTGCCTTCCTTTGGCAATTTCCTCTGCATCTTCAGCTTTCCTTAAAGTCTCTCCTTCATGACTTTTCTTCTCCCTCCTGCAACTGTCCATGACTCTCCTTCTCTTCCCCCTTCACAAGTTCTGCCCTGACAATGTGCTTCCTACATTACCTGTACATATGATATTTTGATTTGTCTTCAATTTTTTGATTATGCTTCTTGATATACTGTATTTGCTGTATATGATTTTTTCATATCCCTTACCCCCAGGATGTGGCTGGAAATGAGCTGTTAGCAGCTCAGTATGTCTTTCCTTGTGAAACTAATAAATAAAAATACAACCATTGTAGACATTCATTCATTCATTTCAATTTCATTTATTAAAAGCAATAAACAGGATGATGTGTCATATGAGCTGTCATGCTCATTTGTACCGACACCCTATACATATCTAGCATAGCTACAATAATAAACATTCAATAAATAAAGTACCAAATACAAACATTTTATATGGTTAATATACTACAACAATTACAATATAAAGAATTAAATATACAACGTTAAAAGAAACTATCCCAATTACAGCATGCAAACAAATAATGCCCTTTTTATCTATCTCCCACAACCACGGTTTTCTTGTTCAGTTGTCATCAACCACTGCAAAATATTATTTGAAAAGATCAGGTCTCAATAATAGAAACATAGACATTAATAATGGGGACACAAAAACAAAGGGACAGAGTTCCAAAAAGATGAGGCGTTAAATATAAAATACATCTTCCATTAATGGTAAGGCTGTGTGGTGCCATAAATTCAATAACGTCCGCAGTTCTCAGACCTAATCTAACTGGCCTCACTCGCAGGAGGTCTGAAATACAGTTTGGTACTTTATATTTCAATCTCAAGCACAAAAAAGTTAAAGTTTGCAATTTCCTCCTAACACCAAGGGAACCCTGACCTGCTAAGTGGTACAGCACACACCTATGAATTCCACAAGGGGCACCAGTTACAAACCTAGTCATGCAGTTAAAGATGGCATCCAACCTACTGAGTTGAGTAACATCTGCACCCCCATAAACAAAATCCCCCAAATCAATTAATAGTAAAAGCATAGCGTTAATTTTTGATCTGGAATTATGAGAAAGAGCATTACGAGCTCTGAAAAGAGCCCCTCGTCTTTGTCCAGCCCTACTAATTACTGAGGAAATGTGTGCTTCCCAAGATACATGCGAATCAAACCACACCCCAAGGTACTGGTACCTTTCTACTACTTCCAAGGTTACAAGATCCCGGGTTTTGCAGTGCAGTGTCAGTGGCTCAGCAGGCTGCACACTCACCTCTGAGGCCGGGAGATCAGAAGGCTGTGGGTTCTATCTCCACACCAGGCACTTGGGTTAATATCCCAATACTGACACTGCAGTGCAGCATGAGGGGGATGCTGAACTCCTGAGGTGCCATCTTTCGGATGAGATGTTAAACCAAGATCCCGTCTGCCTGTTCTGGTGTAATAGTAAACGGAGTCCACAGTGAAGAAAGGAGGGTTACTAGTGGGGTACTGCAGGGTTCAGTACTGGAGCCGGTCCTTTTTAATGTCTTTATAAGTGACACTGCAGAGGGACTGAAAGGAAAAGTTTGTCTCTTTGCAGATGACACAAAGATCTGCAACAGGGTTGATGCACAAGGTGGGGTGCAAAGGATGAGAAGGGACTTGGCAAGGTTGGAAGAATGGTCAAATGTATGGCAGCTTAGATTCAATGCAAAGAAGTGCAAAGTAATGCACCTGGGAAACAAAAACCCCAAGGAGAAGAGTACACAATGGGGGGTGAGATACTGACAACAACAAAAATGGAAAGGGACCTGGGGGTAGTTATATCAGATGATGATGATGATGACGACCTAAAGGTGGGCAAGCATTGTGAGAAGGCAGTAAGAAGGGCTGAGGGGATAGTGGGATGCACGGGGAGAGGCATCACCAGTAGAAAACAGGGTTGTTGTCCCTCTGTACAGACAGTTGGTAAGACTACATTTGGAGTACTGCGTGCAGTTCTGGAGACTCCATCTCCACAAAGACATAGACAGGATGGAGGCTGTCCAGAGGAGGGCAACCAACATGGTACAGGGTCTGCACCAGAAGACATATTAATATGTATAGCCTCGAGGAAAGGAGGTAGAGGGGGGACATGATAGAAACTTTCAAGTACCTCAAGGGAATCAACAAAGTCCAAGAGGGCAGCATCTTTCAGAAAAAGAGATGGGCAAGAACAAGGGGGCACAATTTGAGATGGAGGGGGGACAGCTCAGAGGTAACGTGAGGAAGTATTTCTTCATGGAGAGGGTTGTAGATGCATGGAACAGCCTTCCTGAGGAGGTCGTGGAGTCAAAAACAGTGGGGTAATTCAAAAATGCATGGGACAGACATAAGGCAATTCGGGGGGGGTAGGAGGAAGTATGCTTTTGTTTAACTAGGATCTGTAGCTTATCCGTTAGGTAGGGAAATGGGCAGACTAGGTGGGCCAAGCGGTCCTTATCTGTCATCAAATTCTATGTTTCTATGTTTTAATCGCCAGGTGGGCTTCCTGCACCGCTAATCTCTTGGGTGAACCAAAAATCATTACTTGGATTTTCTTAGAATTTAGCAAAAGTTCACCATTAACTAAATAATCCTGCATCTTATCAACATTATTTTGGAGTAACCCCCGGACCATACTCCTGTTCTCCCCCACATAGTAAATAACTGTGTCATCCACATTAAGATGCATATTCACCTTCCATAGTTTCCTATCAATATCATTAATGAACAGGGAGAACAAGAGTAGGCCCAGAACTGACCCCTGGGGAACTTCATTTACAACTGGCTTAACATCCAGTCTCGTCCCATGATACTACACTGTCGGCTTCCTCTCTCCAAGAAAACTTGCAAACCATTTATTCACCTTGCCCTCAAAGCCCATCATACTCAATCTCTCTGGCAGAAGTGCATGGTTGATTGTGCTGAAGGCCCTGGTGTGGTCAGTAAACACTGCTCCAACAACACACCCTCTGTCTATGAAAAACTATATATATATATATATATATATATATATCATTGGCCACTTTCAGGGCTGCAGTGGTACTGCTGTGCCTCGTTCTAAATCCTGACTGTCTGCTATTTAGCTAGTCAGCAATTCATGCTCATCTAAGTAGCTAGCCATCTGCCTGGCCACTAACCTCTCCAAGACCTTCGACACAACTGGCAGTAGGGAAACTGGCCTATAGTTAGACAAAACATTTAGAGCCCCACCCTTATAAAACAAAGAAATCATTGCAGTTTTCCAACTACAAGGAAAAGTACCAGTTGCTAGGGTTCCAACTACAAGGAAAAGTACTAGTTACTAGGAAAAAATTAAACGGGTATGTCAGGTGCTTACAAATATCTGCCACTGCATACTTCAGCAACTGACATGATAAGGATTAGAACTGAAAAAATAAAAAACAAACTCATGCTGGTACCTGGAAAAGTAAATTTTGACAGTTATGCTAATATTTATGTTAACTATAGCTAAAACTAGCTTTTTTGGAAAAACATTTTTGTTGCATTGCTGCTTTAAACCTAAACTTTTAGATTCATAGTAACTTGGGTGAAATTCCTAAAAACAGAGTTTCCAGGTGGTGGTTGGGTTGCATCCCACCAATAACATACTGGATATGGGCTCTACCTGGCGTATTATTAACAGCTGAGAGGCCCTTGACGCACTATTACCCTATCTCCAACCTTTCCCTTTCTAGGGATGGGGGTGGAGAAGTAGGGGGCACTTCTGTATCAAAAACATGCAATGAAATAAGAAATCTGGCAGCCACTGCAGTTAAATTTTTGACCTCAACATAGTACATAGATAGCCCTCATCAGAGTGTTTAAAAGTCTACTCACAGCTAGAGATGGAGGGGAAAGTCCATTCTGGTTCCGCTTGACCTCTCTGGTATTTGACATGATGGACCAATGATTTTTGATTGACTGAGGTACTACCACAGAATGTCCAGGATCATGTTTCCTGCTAACCTTTTACTCTCTGTTTTTGGAGTGCCTCAGAGTTCAGTTCTCTACCCAGTGTTCTTCACTGTGAATATACTGCCACTTCCAGATTTTGACAGCAGGTACAGATTGGACTTTCATTACTATATGGATAATGCCCAACTGCACTTAGACTCTGTACCTGTGTAGCAGAACTGTTTGTTGGAGGTTAGGTTCTAGAGCTAGCCAAGACTCAACTCAGACAAGACCAGGGTACTGGTAGGTGGTTCTAGTCCTCAGCCTTCTGCTATGACCAGTGTCTCTTCCAACCTGCTATGGCTAGATGGAGTTCAGCTATGAGTTGTGGAGCTGAGCAAAAACTTGGGTTGCTACTGACTGCAGGCTGTCCCTGTCAGTTGTAGTTGAGTGGCTTTTTCAATTTAAACAACATGGCCAGGTGAAGGCATTTCTTAATGGACAAGGACTTTACCATGCTTACACTTGCTTCAGTGACCATTTGCCTTTATTACTACAATGCCTTATGCCAGTCACCTCCTCGGCAGGCTAATTACATCGGCTGCAGTTGATGCAGGATGCTGAAGCTAGATTGCTGACATCCACACAGATGATGGATCATATAATTCCTGTGCTACATGATCTGCACTGGCTCCCTATATGCTGGTGTGTCAACTTTAAGCTACTAGTGCTGACATTTAAGGCTCCAAATGATTGGGGTTTATGCTAATGTCATTAATAAGTGACCTTGTAAGCCCCAGCCCGTGATCTTCATTCTGACGGGACTGGGCATCCAACCTGAAGGTTCCAAGGGCTTGTCTCAAGTCATCAGAAAAAAGAGCCTTTGACGTGGCAATCCAATACAGCAGAAGACCCTCCCTGTGATGCTGTAGTCAACATCAAAATTGTAAGTTTTATATCTCATCTGAAGGTACTCCATTTTCCTCAAGCATTTGGGAAATTTTTTAATCGACCTTTTCTGAGAAGCTATGTGAGGATATGGTTTTATGATGCTGTACAACTGTGCACAACATCCAGAGGCAACTGGAATCTGTGCTATAGTAAACAAAAACTTCTTGCCTATTAAAATAAACCCATACCTTTCAGTTATAGCCTTCTTTGCCTTTTGGCTTTTTCTGTACATCCATTTAGCAGAAGCTTTGGCATATAAAATAAGAGAACTGGATAAGCCTAGAATAATGTTACACAGAGCTCTGTATAGCATTTCCAATATAAGTGTATAAAAGGGGACACCAAATATGTGTAATCTAATACAGATTACATAGTACACCAGGACCACAGACCACCAAGTGTTCTGACAATACCAGAAACACCTTTGGCATCAAGTTGTTTGGTTAACTGGTTTATGGCTGGCACTAAGGCAAATGTCGTAGCTCTTCCATAAATCAGAACATTTCATTTCAATATTATTTTATACAGAGTAATTCAACTGTGCCTTAAAAACACTTTAGAGAGAATTAAGACTGTTACACAGGGAAAGAAGCAGATCAGTTACAAGGAGACTTCAGCCACGTACATTTTAAATACCAAGTAAATAGATCATTTACACAATATTGTTACGAGGCTGGATTGAGTACATGCATTTAACAAAAAGTTAACTTTTGCAGCTGTAAACTATGGAAAAATATACATTTTTCAGTAAGAACTGGAAACAGGTATGGTAAGGGAGTCAGTAAGCCGAACTTCACGGGGAAAACTGTTCCATATGGCTGATGCAGTGCATGAGAAGAGTCAGCAAAGTTAGCAGAGGCCTGCCATGGACGGCAATCTTGTAAGAATCGTGCTATGGGGCAGGAAGCCAGTGTAGGTCCCAGAGCACAAACGACAAGCTCTAACAAGAAGTCATCCATATTCTCACACTCGGCCCTACCGATGAACCTGTATTACACTCCAGCAAATGTAAAAGTCTATGATGACTCTACTCTTGCTGGGGAATGGTACACATTCTTTCAGTGGGGCAGCTGTGCCTTTTTTATCCCCAAACTTCCTTTTTCCTTTTTTTCCCCCACCAGGGTTCCTTTCCCCGGACCGGAGGTTCCAGCCCCCCACTCCGCTTGCCACCCCCTCCTGCCCAGGCCTAGCCGGCAGGCACCCCCTCCCCAAGGACCACAGTCTCATTAGCCCTGGCTCCCCAGGGCAGGACCATGAGGCAGGCCTCCCCCTGCGGACATTATTCTGGCCGGGAGCAGAGGCGGGGGCTGTCACTAACAGGCCCAGCATTTTTGCTGCTATAGATCCCTGGGGGGCGGGGACATGCAATGACGCCAGTGTGCACGCTGCCCCCAAACATGTGGTGCCAGCCGTGACAGTACCCCAGCCTCCGCCAGAGGTCTACACGGCGCTGGACACTCTTCCCTGCTCCCCCCAGAGATGGAGAGCAGTCCTTAGAACACTCCGTCCTTCTCCCCCCGGCTGGCCCTACGACTCCCGAGTCCATCACCGAACCTGGGATGTCGCCGCTGCAATCGAACGCCTTGCCGCTGCACCATCAGGCTGGCACCTATCCCGAGACTTCCTAATGTACAAGGGAATGTGAATGTATAAACAGTGCCATTAGGAAGTGCATGCAAGTAAACAATTCAGTCAGGATATTTTGTCAAAAGAGTAGCATGGTTAGTATACAAAGGCTGTAGCATAAAAACATGTACCCCATCTTACAGCAGCACTGATGTGAAGTATTTGACAGTTTTCATACAATGCAGCGCATGCTGAAACAGACTCTTAGTTCAAATATGCAGTTAGAGCAGGAAAAATAAATATCTTGATCCTGGGAATTTTAGGAGCAAGCCAGCCTCTCTTTTTTTAGTTTACTCTTCATGCTTAAATATGTTAGATATAATGATAAAAACAGCATATTTTTTGTCCAAGGGGACTATTAGGTTTAGAAACTCCATGCTGGCCTCCTTTGGCACTTTCCCGGCCAAAAGTTCTAAATAAATAAAAAAAAAAAGATATATATATAATTATACATGAATAATTCCAGTGCTGTGACTGGTCAGACTGCCACAGACCTGGTGATGTTATCGGACAATAACATCACTGTATCTAGGGCAGGCACTTATCCGGTACATAGGACATGCAGCACAGAATGGGTTGCAGTAGAATAATGCATTTATCTATACTACTAGTGAGTGGTAAGAACCATATCTCATGAGTGGTGATGCCCCAAATCAGTTAGGAAGGTTGCACCACTCACCTGTGGAACTAAATCCATTATTCCTCTGCAACCCATTACGTATTTGATATATACCACACTACTGTTAATGTTAAAGTGTTGTATCTTGTTTAGGTTAAAACCACCTCTGCCATTGTTCTGTTTTCCGATTCTAAGTGCAAATAAAAAGTTCAAAGTGCAATAAAGTGTTCGAAGTGAAAATATTATCCCCAAATAACATGCTTTATTTACCCATTATATTCAACACCTGAATAAATTCTCATGCATGGAAAAAAAAAAGAAAGGTACTGTTTAAACATTAGGAGGGGAATTCAAAGGGGCAACATATTTTGTTTAGCATGGCCTTAGCGACAGATGCATTTCTAACAATGTACTGACAATCCTAGTTTGAATTTATGCTACTACTCTTTTTCTCCAAATTTTCTTTTTTAGTTTATAACTCAGCTTTATTGAAAAAAATTAACGAAACATGAAGAAATACAGAAACAACAGGAACAAGTTTCCACTGACAATACAACAAATATATGTAGCGTTAATACAACTTACATGCATCATAAGACATTTAAAATCATTTTATTATAATCAAGCTAAACAAAATGAAGCATATATGAAAAATGTTCAACTTCATTTAATTGATTAATCAGATGCTGTTATTAAGAAAGCTCAATATGCTGTAATAACTTTGTATACAATTTTAACAGGAAGAACAGTTATGTAGGAACTTACCGTAACAGTAGATCTTCGAGAGAGGTTCCTTCAGTAGGTCATTACATATAGGACTGACACCACCTGGCATCGGGCCGCATGGCAGACTTTTCTAGCAATCTCTGACAGGGGACACCTGCCCTCCAGTTCTCCTGCCGGAGCCTGGAAGAGGCCTGACAGAATGAGCAAACAGGATTTGGAGCCCCTGTGTAAGAAATAAAATGAGGGGAAGGAGGGAGAAAAAATATGACCTACTGAAGGAGCCTCTCTCGAAGACCTACTGTTATGGTTGTGACACTTAGACAGCTGGTTCTGATAACTCTATGATTTTTGTAATATAAAAATGTAGTGGGATTGTCTGTCATGAAAAATCCTGTGCCTGGAATGACAACCCCCAGGTATCAGTTCAAAAGACAGGATATATGTTAAACCAGCAGATCTCTGAATGCAATTAACTTGTCAGTTTGCTTTGAAGCCAGGAACTAATATATCCATTTTATAACGTCCTCAGGAAAGTCATTTAATTGCACCTGGTGTCGTAAGGAAGTGGAATATCCATTTTATGACGTCCTCAGGAAAGTCAGTTGATTGCACCTGGTGTCATAAAAAGTCATTTGATGTGGTTGAGAAAGGGAACTGCTCATGGATCAAAGGGACTGAGAAATTACAGTCTTAATTAAGAGTGTCATCATTTGGACAATAGGTCTTGCAGGAGTCACAGAATCCAATACCTTGATGGGACTTTCTGTTTTGTATATATATATATATATATATATATATATATATTTTTTTTTTTTTTTATGTATCCTGAAAGGGAGGAGCTAGATTATGACATCATGAAGAGGGTTGAAACACAGCATTTTTAAACTGTAGTCTGTCTTCCATTGAGAGACATTCATATACTTGGACTGAGAGAAGGAACATCTAAGAGCACTGAAAGATTATAAGAAATACCTTAGGTAAATAAGTCTAATGGTTGGTAGGCATTTTGCACTTTTAAACCGGTTTTGTTTTTAAGATTATATGCGTTGGGATATTTTGTTCTGTATTTACTATTTACCTATTTTTATCTATCTTAAAGTAAAAGATACATATTTTAAAACAGAAACTGCCTGGTGTGCCTTGAAACTTTTTTTTTTGGTAAGTGAAGCTTAGATGGTTAAAGTTAACACTGTGCTTAAGCTTACTGGGATACCAAATTGGGAAACAGGTAAGAGTTTCTCTAAGGACTTGCATAGAGTTTTAAGGGTTCATTTTGTAATACCTGGTTGGGTGCCTGTGGCAAAAGATATCTGGCATTTCCCCGAAGAGCAGAATTATCTGAGCCTGTACATTGGGTACGCTAGCAAGAGGTTAACAGTTTGAATCCCTCCAGAACTTGAGACCAAAGTTTGATTCGAATCCTGTGCTGTTAACTGTTCACAATACTACACTCAGAGGTTGGCACTTTGGGAGTAGAAGGCTGACCTGCTGAGTGGGGTTGTGACAACGGTAAGTTCCTACATAACTGTACTATCTTACTTCAAGAGGGTTCCTTCAGTAGGTCATTACATATAGGACAGAGTCCTAAGCAGTCCCACCAAAGAGAGACCGAGAGAAACCAGGGAGGAGGAGAAAATAGCTCCAACAGAAACTGGGAACCAGAATGGACTGAGCCTAAGACAGAAGGCCCTGCAAGACAGCTAGGCCGAAGCCAGCCCTCCACTTAGAAGCAATGTCCAGACTGTAGTGTTTGGTGAAGTATGGACAGAACTCCAAGTGGCTGCAGCACAGATATTAGCCGCAGAGACGTTCCACAAAAAAGCAGCGAAAGCAGCCATGCCCCTAGTAGAATGACCTCTGATGGGACCTGGCAGAGGTTTTTCATACTTTTGGTAATAATACCGAATACAGATGCCTAACCATTTGGAAAGGCACTGCTTGGAAACCGCTTTGCCCTTAGACCTGGGGGCAAAAGAAACAAAAAGCTGATTGCAGCTACAGAAATCCTTGGTCCGGTGTGTATAGCACCAAAGGATCCGGTGGCCATCCATGGTGTGCAGGAGTGCCTCACCTCTATTCGAAGGGGATGGAAAGTAAACAGGAAGCTCTATTGATTGGTTCAGTGTGGCTTCTGACACCACCTTAGGTAGAAACTTAGGATTTGTCCTGAGGACTGCCCGGTCCTTCTGGAAAATAAGATAAAGCTCTTTACAAACCAGAGCGTGAAGCTCAGAAATCCTTCGGGCTGACTAAAAATAATGTCTTCCAGGAAAGGATGTGCATATTGCAGCTCGTGGCCGGCTCAAATGGGGAAAGAGTGAGCTTCTCCAACACAAAGTTCAAATCCCAAGGTGGAGTTGGGCTGCAAATGGGGGGTTTCAGATGGAGGATCACTTTCAGAACGTTTTTTGAGACTTCTAACTGAGCCATGGGTTTACCATCCACCAGCTCATGGTACGCCGAAACTGCAGAAAGGTGGACCTTCAAGGAAGAATATGACAGACCAGAGTCTGACAGATGAAGGAGGTATTCCATGATTTGAAGGGCAGAACAAGAAAAGGGGTTCCAATTCTTGGAAATCGCCCAGATGGAAAAATGTTTCCACTTCATGGCGTAAGTGGAACGAGTAGAGGGTTTTCTAGCCTCTATAAAGACTTGAGCGACTCGGGAGGAGACCTCGAGGCAAGAAATCGCTATGTCTGCAGGAGCCATGCATGAAGATGCAGTGTCCTGAGCCCATGACCGCCAGGCACTTGGCAAACACCCTGGGTGCCGAGGACAGAACAAAAGGGAGCACCAGAAACTGGAAGTGCTCCCCTTGGAATTGGAACCGCAGGAAACGGCAGTGGCTGGGGAAGATCGGGATGTGCAGTTAAGCATCCTGCATGTCCAGAGCGCATGTCATGGGTTGATTAAATCAGGTCACACAGGAAACAGCAAATTTGGTTCAACATACCTGTAAGGTATGAATTTTATTTAAAATAAAAAAAATAAAAAATTAAACAACAGCTTACAGCAGCAAACTTTCGATAATAAGCAAAATAAAATAAAGTCCAAAACAGCACACCTTCCCTGCCAAAGGTCTATCAGTGAAACATGATCTGTGCAATGATATTAGAACAGAGTTCAGGAGGTCCTCACAGGAGCTTTCCCTAACAGCATCTGACTTCATGTCTGAGGCTACCTTCATTTAAAGGGAGAAGCTCCACTACAACTTGAAACCACACCTTTTCATCAGTTTAATTAGTGGTAAAGTAACAGATTTATTCACTAGAATGTATCTTTGATACAAACAGAATATACAATGTAAACAATAATCCACATATACTGCATGACTCTGAAGTACATTTGATTTTAAAGTATAATTCTAGGAGATGAATGAAGAAGTGGGCTGAATTACTTGGCAGCTCCTTCCCATCTACATGGTCACATAACAGTTCTACCATATAAAAGAAGGGTGAAAGGTGCCGCTGATAGGAGAAGGCACCCTGCAAGGAGATCCACACTGATTGGAGCCAGAATTCGTTCTACAGAGATTTCAGGTTACCCACACTTTGTTTCCTTCCTTTACCTTATTTTATAAACATTAATTATAATTCATTTTTACCCCATATGAGTTTTCTAGCTTCATACTAACATTTAATATTTATTTGGACATAAGCGCTGTCCAGACAATCTGTTCAGAATCAGCATGTGTTCCCCAGGCTTTCTATTTGCTGTTTAAACATTTCTTTTTAACAAGTACCAAGCTTGTACCATTATTTGGACTTGTAAAGCTAGCTCCTTTTCTAGGTAGCCTCAATTCTCTGTAGCTACTTGAAGATACCCTACATGGGAGGCATAACTGTATCAGTGCCACCATGTACCGTGTAAACAAACACTGTACAAGCCGTTTCAAAAACCGCACAACTCTGCACTGAAATAATGTGCGAGGCAACGGCGGCACCTGTTCTTCATTACAGGAAAACGGAAAACCTTTTCATTGTCTAAACTCAAGACAGTTTACAAGAAAATGCTTTTACAGCTAGTTGGAGTGATAAACCTTAGCGCAGGAAAGATAGAGGCAGAGGAATGAAAAGTTTTAAACATACTGGACACGTAGCAGTGGCTGGCCAGGTAAACTGCATGTATCCTAACTCAAAGCAAAATATATAAAAAGAAAATAAGTGATAAAATACGAGGTGCTGTTGCGCAACAGGCTTAAGAGAAAAAAAATTAAGAAAACAAAGAAGAAAGGACAGAAGCACTAAGTGTTTACCATCAAGCCAAACACTTGGGGAAGTTATCTATCACAGCACATAACCAACGATCCTCCAGAAGGAGTGGGAGGAGACTCTGCAGCATCAACATCCAAAACTTTTTGTACTCGACAAACTGATTGAGGTTGCTTAAGTCGAGAATGGGTCTGAAGTCTCCCATCTTTTTTGATACCAGGAAAAAATGAGAGTAAAACCCCCTGCTCCTCTGCCAGAGGGGAACGTGCTCTATTGCTTCCTAGAGCAAGAGGCTTTGAACTTCTGCTTGGACAAGAAGAGCCTAATCCCTGGAGTAAGGAGACTTTTTTGGCAGATATTCTGGAGGAATTTCCAGAAATTCTGTGGTGTGTCCGACAGACACCAGTTGCAGGACCCATACGTCAGAGGTTATTGCCTTCCATTCCTGCACATGGCGGGCAAACCTCCCCCCCATCTGCTCCTCGTTGTGAGACTGAGGAGGTAGTGGGGTTAGTGAGTCAAGAAGTGGCAGGACGTTCACGGGGAGGGCCCCCTGCACGTCTCTGGTTCTTGGAGGCCGGAGGAGTGGCGGAATCTGTGGACTTGCATTTGCCCTGGTGCCGAGCCGGGGTCTGCTTCCTCTGCCTCCAGGTCTTTTTCTGAAAGGGCTGCTGCTGGTGTTGAGTGCCTGATCAGTACATGGATCTCACTGATCTGAGGGCGAGGCCTCTGTCCCGGAGATCAGTGATGATATCTTTGGTGTCCTCACCAAAAAGCACCGAGCCCCAGAAGGCAGCATCCTGAATCGCCGACTGTACCTGGTGGCAAGCCAGATGCAAAGCCATGAATGCTGTCTTGGGGCTACAGCAGTTGCCAAGGTGTAACTACAGAGTCGATGGAGTCATATGTAGTCCACAAGGCATGCCTACATGAAAAGCGAGAGGGACGAAGGTCCTTGTCAAGTTCCTCTTTGAGGCTCGAGGGTTCCATAGACTGGACACGAGCCTCTAACCTGGCCAGGGTAGCCTTTTGGTGGGACACCATGTGGGCCACATAGTTGAGGGATCTAAGCGCGTATGTGGCCGAGGCATAAACTTTTCTACTGAATTGGTCCATCTGCCTCAACTCTTTGTCTGAAGGAGAGGTGCTCATGTGCTTGGGTGCAGCGGAGCGGTCATGAGGAACAGAGCATCCTTCGGCACCCGGTAAATCCTGTCTGCCCTCTTGGGGACAGCCGGGATAGAATGAGGCATCTGCCAGACTGTAGAGGTGAGGTCCTGGTGAGGCCCAATCCAGGGAGGAATGGGGACCAGAGACAGAGACTTTAAGTCCAGGTGTTTGGCTAGCCTTTGTCTCACTGGGTCTTGTTCCACCGACTCTCAGTCGAAGAAATCCTTCATGGACCTCAGAAGATCTGAGAAGGCAGGGTCCTCAGGGAGGGAACTAGGGGGAAACCTTGCCTTTTGTACCCCCGGGCTCCTCCAAGGCGTCCTCTGCCGACTCTTCGGCATCATCATCATCATCATCGTCGTATCAGCCCCCTTGTCAGGAAGATTACGGATGTCGGGAAGGGTAATGTCCTGACGAGCTGCCTGAGACATGTACCGTAGACAGAGAAGAGCTTCTTGGGGACGCAGACCTAGGAGTCCACGGAAGAGGAAGTCTCATCTCCAGGTCTGAAACCAACTCTGAATGCGTCCCCTGCTACCAAGACTGGATGAAGGTCTTAAAATCCGGCATAGCCGGAGGAGGTGGAGGGAGTGGAGGAGGAGGAGGTTGTGGGAGGAGGAGGAGGCATAACCGGTGGGGGCGGGTAATGGTAACCCTGGTATCCCTGATAATGGTGGTAGGGGTTATAACCAGTATAGCACTGCCCAAAAGAACTCCATTCAGGAGGAGGACCAGCCGGGGAAATGGTCCCCAGGATATCCAAAAGGCTAATGTGGTACAGTCCAGGGTCTGGTATAAATCCCTGTCGTCATATCTGATGGAGGGGGTACCCACGTCCTTGACTGTATCTCTGCAATTGCTCTATCTTTCTATTCACCATCCTGTATCATTGCTTCCTGACTTATGTATGCTGTCCTGCTCAGGACTGCCTTGTAAATGAGCTTGCTCAATGAAGCCTTTTCCTAGTGAAATAAATAAATACAAAATACAAAATTACCCTCCAGTCTTCTGTAACTACCTGTCTCAGTTGAGCCACTGAATAACCCTACTGGGGCAAAGGGTTTAGTCCAGTGTTTTACACTTGTACCATGAAATTAAACACCTTGCCGGCCTGGTGGCACAGAGGGCTGAGGCGCTAGATGTCTTACCTCATGCCAACGCCAGTGAACTGGGTTTGGGAATGAGCCAGGGTCATCGGGGAGCTGGCTGGGAGGGAGGGAAGGCGCAGAATTCAGCAGCCGTAATGGCATCACTCCTCTCCTGGGGAGGATCTGTGTTGCCCCCCCCCCCATAGTTCCACTGCCCTCGGGTGGCGGTCTGACAGGCAGCATAGGTGGGCAAGGGTGGCAAGCAGCGGGAGGGTGCCTCAGAGCCATGGCATGCGCGTGCCTCCAGCGCGCACATGCAACTAGGCATGAGGGAAGGCGAAAACGGGAAACAGCAGGGCATAAAATATAAATAAAAAAACAGTGTTTGCTACTACCTTTGTTCAAACTCTACAAGTGCAGAGCTGTCTTTTGTGGCCACCTTGCTCTGAACCACCTCCAGCTTCCAAAGCGCATCTTTGTTGTTTCTGTTGTCTGACAAAACCTCCCTGTTATGAACCTGTGCAGTTTACTATCCTGAATTCAGCCACTTAATGGCCCTACAAGGGGTTCAAACTGTTCTGCGGCCAATTCCTCGAGCACCTTCAGATGCATCCCATCTGGCCCTGAGGCCTTATCTATGTTTAGGGCTGCTAGCCCTCTCCGAACCCTTTCACTCGTAAATACTATGCTGCCTTATCTCAGGTATTCCCCCCTACAGCCGCATCAATGCCACTCTCTAACAAGGGCCCTCTGTCTTCACTTGTGAATACGGAGCAGAAGTAGTCGCTAAGAATGGCTGCTTTCTAGTCATCCTCAGTTACCCTACCTCCCACTTTTAGCATAACAATTCCTCCTCCCCACTCTCTTTTTTCCCTAATATATCTAAAGGACTCTTTTCCCTTCCCTTGACCCCCTCCATAACATGCAGCTCTGTTTTTGCTTTTGCTTCTCTGACCGCCCTCTTGGTTTCCCCTTTTTCTCTTGTGGAACTCTCCTCACTCCTCCATCCCCTTGTTGTCTTTATATCTGGTTACAGCCTTCTTTTTGCCTCTCACTGCTTCCCTGACCTTTCCAGAGAACATTCTGGTCTCTTGTACCTGTTTCTTTTGATTACCGTTCTCATGCAAGACTTCTGTTGTCTTCAGAATTGCCCCCTTGATTTCCCCCATCTTTCTTCCACATCCATGATGCTGTCCACTTCGACTAACTTGTCCCTCACCAGCTCCCGCATTTGGTTGATGTCTCCCCTTCTAAAATCTAGGACTTTAGCCTTTGATGAGGGCTTACTTGTCCCAAGGGCAAGGTCAAACCATATAGACTTATGGTTACCGAACCCTAGTGGCTTCCCAACCCTCACTCCTACCACTCCTGAGTTGGTGAGCACCACATTGGGAATGGTAGCCTGTCAGTGGGTTCTTTATCCAGCTGCATTAGCAGGCAGTACTGCGATGTATCCAGCAGGGCCTTACTGCTGGAGCTCCTTGCTGCTGGAATGACCCAATCAATATCTGGCAAGTTTAGATCTCCCACCACCATCTCTCCCATTGACCCCCCCCCCCATTTTCTAATTCTGCCCCTAGCTCCTTATCTTTTCTTCCCCCTATCCTGGAGATCTATGGATCGCCCCTATTCATAGTTTCTTGCCTGAGGATGCAATGGCTGAACCCACACCACTCTGTTTCCTCATTACTGCCCCTGATGTTTCCATCCTCCACTGCCTCTATGCCATCCCTAACATACAGGACAAAGTCTCCTCCTTTACTGTTTCCTCTATCATGTCTAAATACGGTGTAGCCTGGGACAGTCAGGTTCCAATCATTATCCTCTGTAGTCCAAGGTCCTGTAATGGTTACTAGGTCCATCACAATTGCAATATGCAAGTGGAGGTTGTGGGAATCGAACCCAAGACAGCTGGATGTACCAATCTCACTGACAGCTCATTACTCCAACCTCTGGGCTATAGTACCAAAGGCAAAAGTTGGCCAGAACACTGAAGAACCCCCCCCCCCATTTGTTAAAATAACTGCCATAGGTTATGAAAGTTGCTTATTTGCAACTCTGAACATAGAATATCTCCTCCATAAAGCACCACTCTTTGGTCTTAAAGCTGGAACGACTAAGACCCTGTGGGAAGTAGAACTTCTACAGTCAGCAAGTCAATGTATGACACCAAGGTACAGTATGGTACAATGTGTGCATCATCAGCAGATCAATCCATAAAAATCCAAACCACCTTAGTGCCTTTTTTACACAGGAGCAGAGAAATAAAAACACTACCGAATGGCAAACTACTTAAAACTTTTATACCTTTCAAATACTACACATATAGTAGCACGACAAAGCATAAGATAGCCTAATTGCCCTCTAAAGGGCCTATGCAGCCCATACACTGTGATGAATAAAAGGGGGCAGAAAGACAATATTATGCCTGTATATCTAGAAGACAGTGGGCAGGTGAGTGTTGTTCTTTGGAGGAGATGATCAAAAGTTACAGGTAAGTAACTTTCTCTTCTCAGAGTTAGTCACCTTCATACAGCACAATGCTTTCTCCTCCTACAGAGAAGAGTGGTAAGTAGGGCAACAAGATTCCTGAGGAGAGCAAAACACTGTAGTACCGCCAACTCAAAACCTGCACGTTTGCTGGACTGAAATCCAAGGTACAGTTTTCAGTGAAAGCGTGAACACTACTCCCTGTAGTGGCTCTGCAAATATCCGGATGTTAAATTGTAAATAATATTGTGTTCTGTATGTTTTTATTATTATTAGAACCAGACTCCCTGTGAAGGGTATTCCCAAAATGTAGGACATTGTTGGCCTTGATGTTGTGAAAATAAAATTATTTTATATTGAATAATTTCTGGGTGAGCGGGCCAATATTTCCAGTCTTTGCTTAGCGTGCTTCAGCTCTTGATTGGACTATGGCCACTCCCCTTAAAGTATGCTTTCCTTTATGTCTACTTCTCTGAGGTTTGGCTGGATCAGAGTTTTTGGTCTTTCTCTGAAAATATCTGCAAAGGGTACCACTCCTGGGGACACTACAGATATAATTACTGCTTACCTGGAAAGTGCATTAACTCAGCCTTTTTGATGCATCCTTACAAGTGAGTGGTAATCCAGACTGCAGTTAACAATTTAGTTGGGCAGGAATCCTTTGGAGACAGGTCCTCTTTCGCCATCAGAATCATTCAACATAAACAGCTGTGATGACTACTTTTGGTACTTTGATCCAGCAATGTACAAACAAAGAATATCTGTCACATCAATCAAATGTAGTACCATATACTGCAATGCTGACATCCATTAGGCTGAGGTGATGGCCACTAAGCAAAAAGGTTTTCCAGGAGAAGAGCTTTAGTTCACATGTGGCTACCCATCTGAATGGGAGATCTGTATGCCTACAAAGGACTAGGTTAAGAACTCAGCTTGTCACTGTGCTTGTGTCAGTATGGCTCTGCTGGTAGTACATCTGTCTCTGGGCCAGAAGGTCACGGATTCTCATCCTACTCTGGGATTGGGCTCATATCATAAAAGCTGGCACCCAAGTGCAGTACTGGGGATGCTGTACTGTTGGGGTGTGCTGTCCTTCAGATAAGATGTTAAACCAAGGTCCCTTCTACCCATTTCTGGTGCTGTCCTGGTGGGTGTCTAGGTGGAGATAAAAGAACTCAAGGCACTTTTCACGAAAGTAAGTGATTTTCCCGGTGTCCTGTCCAACACTTCACTTCCCATAAAATCAGTTCATGCAACTGTGCAAAGCTGTGTGCGACAGTTGATGTGCAAAATGGCTGCCACTACACATTCAGTCACTTCACTACCGGTCTCTTATTGCTTGTAAAGCGCTTCAATACACAATGTGTATGAAAAGAGTTTATAAATGCCGATGATTCTTCTGCTTCTGGTTGGCACCACACATGGAGAATTCCTCCAATAAATTTAATTAAAAGAGGAAATTGCATGATGGGGGTCTTATTGAACATCTCAGGGTAAACAGAAAAATCTGACAGATGAACTTTCACCGATGAAAACTGCAGACAAGATTCTTTCAAATACAGCAGGTACTCCAGGATTTGCTTACAAGGGCAGGTGCAAAGGTCAAAAAATGTGCTGTCACATCATAGAGTTAAACTGCTTCAAACTGAGCCTGCAGGCTGTTTCTCATGGAACGGTATCTTGTTGCTAACAAGACCTAGATTATACGATCCAATATTTTTAACCTGGTGATTTCTATCTCTTCCGGAGCCAACTTGCAATTGCAGTGGCTGAAGGCTCAGAAAAAACAGCTAGCCTTAGAACTAGGGCAGCAAAGGAGGCTGCAGAGGAACTCTACTAGGCCCTGGGTTGCCCTTTGCTGCAAAGGTGATTATCAGATCTGCTTCAAGTAGCATGATTTTGTATGGATCTTAAGGGACACAAACATGGTCCATTTCTAGCTCCCCCACTGTCAAATAGGGGCTACACAACATTGTCTGCTATAGACCACTTGTGAGGATCTGCTGCTACATGGCTGAAACAGTGGGCTATCACATTTTGTACTGCCAGATGAGTGGGCTGGACCTAAACATTCTTGTCCAGCTGTAGCAGAGCCACCTAGGTTCAAGTCATATTCTCTAGGACTTGAAAGTGGAAGAGCACTGCTCACATCAACAGTAGGTTATGTGGTGACTGCGCACTTGAGGAGGTTGGTCCCCTTGGGTCTGAATCCCTGGTAGTGGGCTCCCCACCTCATGAAGGATTCATCGTCATCACTGTCATGTGAGGACATAGAAAGGAAAGGGGAAGACTTCTATGCAGACACTGCTTCAATCACAAAAAGCAACCAGTTTATACCAATAGGGTGTGATCCAGCAATTTTGACACTTGTGAGCAGTTATCACAGATGATACAAGGGGAATGAAAAAGTCTGCAATCCGTCAGGTCAGTTTGGGCCTGTAGCCGTGAGTAAATTCCACAGTGGCACACAGCAAAAGTACAAGTCAGGCGCGTTACTCGCATTACATTGCACCTGCTACTAAGAACTTTAACATACTAAAAACTTTTAAATGGCAGTCATTTTTCTCCTTCATGAAACACCTACAACTAGGCTCTTTAAAACTCCCTTAAATTAAAAAAAAACTAAGAAAATAAATGTTGTTTCCCAATCACTCCATCCTCCCCACATACATACACAAATTTAAATGAAGGACTCAGTTTTCATTCCTAGCGTTCTTCTGCTTACAATGAATAATCCCACTCCTAGAGTTACCAGTTTAACAAGAAAATCTCTGCTGCTTATCCTGCTACAGATAAATGCAACCACTTGCACCTAGGTTTGCACTCCTGCTACCCAAACATCTAGTTATTAGGTTCACTCATCTGCTGTAGCCCTGCATTTCTTAGCTGAGGCTGGCACAATAGTCACCTGACAGGCTGGGTACTGTCCCACGATTTACCTCATCCTCTAACTCCAGTTTCCCTGGACACAGTCAATATTTGCTCTAGTGCTCTTTCATCTTTCAACCTCCGTACCAATGACGATGATATTCTAACCATTCTGAAAATCTCCACTTCTAAGTCATCACCCTTGGACCCTGCTCCAACCTGGTTAATCAAAAGCTCACTCCACATTTTAATTCCGCTCATCACTGTCCTCCTCAACTTCTCCTTATTTACTGGTATCTTTTCCCCCTCCTTCAAGACTGCCTTAGTCCAGCCAATATTAAAAAAACAGCATCTTTAAGTCTGGTTATCCTCTCCAACTACCATCCCATTTGCCCAGTTGCCATACATTTCCAAGGTGACTGAGAAAGCAGTAGCCCCTCAGCTAACAGTCTCTTATTTCTAACCAACTTCTGCCTAAATTTCAGTCTGGTTTTTGAAATGCACACAGGACCAAAAGAGCCCTCCTATGAGTATCAAACAACATCTTACTATCAATCGATGAAGGAGTGTTGCTGCTGTTCGACATTTCATCTGCTTTCGACACTTTGGCATCACAAAAATACAGTCTTCAGTTGGCTCCACTCATACTTCATTGGCAGAGCTCAAATTCAGACTATACACTTCAATTCTCCCACCTCCTCACCCAAATCAGTGGAAGCTGGTGTTCTGCAAGGCTCCATCCTGGGGCCCTTCATCTTTGTGTCAAACATGGCTCCCTTGCCAGACACTATTAGTGCTCATGATCTGTATCACCACAGCTACGCTGACAACACCCAGATTTATGCCCCTGTTACCGACACCATCCAAGCCACTTTCACTCAGATGTCTGTGTCTCACCAATGTCCAGTCTTGTACGACTCCTGACTCTTTCCGTCTTAATGTCAACAAGACAAAAATTCTTGTTTGCAATGCAAGAGTTGAGATGAAACAGCCTGACTTATACTACTTATGTCTCCATTACGGTTCCACTACCATTCATCCTACTACAGCTGTCCAGAATCTCAGTGTCCTTTTTGGAACACTCCCATCTGGAATCCCATATCAACAAGAACATCAGCACAACCATTTATTATCTGCACACACACATTGCTAGGATGCACCTTCTTCAGCTCCAGGAGGTTTGATCATGTCTCACGTCTTCTCGCCAACCTTCTTTGGCTTCCAATTGAATACAGAATTGATTATCAGCACTTCTGCTTCTATTCAAATGCTGAACTGGATTTGCTCCTTTGAATCTACTGGAACTGTTTCACAATCATCTTCCAACCCATCGATTTCCCTCTTCTGATGCCCATCTCTACAATGTTCCAAACACCAGACTGGCTACTTCTGGTGATCGTGCCTTTTCAATCTGCAGCCAGGACTCAAAATGACCAGCTGTGCTCCTGTCTCAGACTGAAGGTTTTCTGATTGGACAGCGATTTTTGTTTCTGTGACTGTCTCTTGGACAGGAAGCTCCTGCAAGGCAGGCTGGAGGGCTCTAGGACCCAGAAAGCACCTGCTTTAGCCAGTGTGTGAGACTGGGCTGTGAGGGATGTCATGTCATGCACTTCATGTTGTCAGGCGGTGCTCAGCATCCCTCTCTTGCCCAATCTTGTGATCTACCGACTGCTGTCTGGCTGAAACCCTGCCCTCTTCTTTACTCCTGAGGTGAGCGGGAAGCACTGGAATGACCAGCTGCACATGCTTCTCTCGACTGTGCATGAACAGCTGACAGTCCTCGCTCACTGGACCTGCTGCATCTCTCATTGCAATCTGGAGTACTGTGAGGAGCAGCAACATGGGGCAAGCACTGGTTGAGCTTGTAGACTTAGAGCTTATAATAATTCTTAAAAAGCCCATTTTCAGGGCTTGGGGTACAAATATGCATGCATATATGTGCCTATATTGTATCTTTAAAATGCAATAAACATAAATTTAAAAGAAAACATCATTAATGTAATTTAGTCCTTTTAAGGGCTCAGGAAAAAAGAGAAAAAGACACCACAGCAGTCCTTTTAAGGGTAACAGAAAAATCTGAAATAAAAGCCCTTTGCAGGGCTGATGGAGCAATTACAGAGTTGAAAGGGCTCAGAAAAAACAGCAAAAAAGAAACAACACAGTATTTTAGACACTGTAAGGGCTATTTTGAAACTCTAAAGAGAAAAAGCCTTTTTCAAGGCTTCAGAAGTCATACTTTTAAGGAGCATTTATTAAGTACCCAAAAGTGCTTATACTGCAGCTCTAAAAAAAAAAAAAGAGACTGCAGCTAGCTTAAAAATCTTATAGAAATTATATGACCTTTCTTGAATTAGGCTGGCCTGGACATCAGTAAAGTATTTTTAAGTGCTTCTGACTGTGCTTGAAAATCCAAAGTCTAAAAAAAGAGTCCTTAAAGGAAGAGCTACCTAAATTAGAGAGGATTAAGAGAAAGAAAAAGTCATTTCCAATACCTGAATGTGGAGCAAGCATTTAAAGAGGCTGAGGCTCCTTTCTGATTGGGAATTTGGTTTAGGCATTGTCACACTTGGACAGCTAGTTCTGATCCCTGTATCACATTTTTTTGTAAATATAAAAAAATGTATGATGGACTGTGCTAGGAGGAAATGCTGGCTTGCTGAAACTGACATTTCAAACCCTCCCCAGGGATAAGTTCAAAGGACAGGACATAGCTAAACTGCAGATATCTGGGGTGCAATTATCTTGCCAATTTGCTTTGATCCCAGGAAATAAAATGAGCCATTCAAGACGTCCTCAGGGAAATCCTTTGATCTGCACTAGATGTCCTGAGAAAAGGGACACTGGACAGTGTTATGAACAACCTCCCAGGAAGCCAGCTCATTTCAAAGAGACCTTTGATGTGTAGAGACCAGGGCCCAGACGGACTTAAGGAGTCAAATACACATTTACGTGGAATATACAGTGACTTACATCAAAGAGACTTTTGATATGTGTGTGAAGCAAAGCACAGACTGGTTTAGACCAGTCAACCTGAGAAGAGGAGATACATTATGTCATCTCTTATTTTTTTTAAATACCTTAGTAGGCCATCTTGGTGTTATAAAATATAGATTTTGTTACACCAAGGCAGAGTTTTGTGACCTCAGAGAGAAGGCCGACTCAGGACTGTTTTTAACTACTGAACAAACCTTGATAGACACACTTTCATATTTCTGACAGAGAAGAGGAACATCAGAGCACTGAACAGATTAAGAAGTAAGGACCTTAGACAAGATTACCCTGAGTGTTATTATTTGTAGGAATCTGCACTTTAACCTGCTTGTTTTAAGGCTGTAGGTATTGGGATATTTTGTTCTGTAATATTTTCAGTTTTCCTATTTCAAAGTAAAGATATATATTTTAAAACGGACACTGCCTGGAGTGCCTTGAAATTTCTTTTTATATAAGTGAAGCTTTAAAGGTTATAGTTAACACTGTGTATGAGCTTATTGTTATACCAAACTGGGAAACGGATAGAGTTCTCTAAGGTCTTGCATAGAGTTCTAATGGTTCATTTTGTAGACCCGGTTAGGTGCCCGTAGGCAAAGATATCTGGCCCCCCGAAGACAGAATGATCTGAGCCCGATAAATGGGTACACTAACAAGAGGTTATCAGTTTGAATCCCTCCAGAACTTGAGACTTGGGTGACTCGAACCCACAAAACAGACAAGAGGGTTACCTTGTACTGTTAACTGTCCACAAATCATATGCTCAGAGGTTGGCACTTTGGGAGTAGAGGGCTGACCGGCTGAAAGAATTTGTGACAGGCATCAGTAATTAAGTGCTTGAAGGACTTCACAACAAAAACACAGGCAGCAGTTAGTAGAGGACTCAAGTCCTAACCTAAGGTGTAGTGGAAAAGTCTTTGTCTGCTTGAGTATCAGAGCTTGAAGAAAGCAAAAGGTGGGCCTTTTAAACTGAGCCAGCAAAGACAACACCTGCAGGACAAAAATATTTTACAACAGTATGCACCCTAACCTGCCCTGGTGTGGGGGGCTCTCAATTAGCAGGAAAAAATATTCACAGCCGCACACACTGCCCTATGTTGTTTTAAAAGGATGGGGACACTTGATTAAGCAGGAGTAAATATTTCACAGCGGCACACCATTCCTGGCCTGGTTCAGAGGAAGGGGACTCTTGATTAAGAAAATCCAAGGAAAGGGTAAGCACAGTGGAGCGAGGAGCAGCACTCCATGAAAACAACTACCATATTTCACCGTTTAGAAGACGCGTCTTCTATTACATTTTTCTATATTTTGCTGCGTCTTCTAAATGAGGGTGGCTTTTATTGATAAACTGCCAGCTGACCATCAGACATGATTTTTTCTAAGCCCTACTCCTTGTCAGATTAAACATAATCAGTGTAAAATGACAACACTTTGTTATTCCCCTGCTTATTTGAAGAAAAAAAAAAACCAGCAGCTTATGCTTCTTAACCAGTGTTAGTTTCTCTGAGTTGTCTCTGCCTTGCCTCACTAGCTCACTCACCTCATTACTCACTCCCTCATTCACTGGTTTAAACACTTAGTCACTTTGACTCCTGCTTGCAACCTAAACACACTGGAGTTATTTACTGGTACCAGTACTTCCTTCTCAGCATGTGCCACTAACACTATACTCTGTAGAGCTGATCACTGTTTTCAAGCTGCCCCCTTTAGAAGCTGCAGCTTCAAATCAGGGGGGCTTCCATTAATAAACCTTTTTTTCCTGTGCGGTTTTTATTTGAGGGCGGTTTCTAAATGCAGGCGGCTTCAAAACAGTGAAATACAGAGAGCCCATGTGTGCTAAAATAAAGACCAAAAAGGCAAATCTGCTGCAAAAACAGGTGGGTTATTGGTGCACACACAAATACAGCAGATATAGTGCTGCGTTTTCCTGTGCAACAATAAACCCCTTGTTTTTGCAGCAGATTTGCCTTTTCGGTCTTTATTTTATTTTAGCGCACTCAGCCTTCCCATTTTTTTTTTTTTTATGATTGAGTTTTTTTTGTTTTTTTTTTTAATTTTATCCCTACCGCCAAGGCTCAGCCCCAGCCCATCCTGGACCCCATCACACCCCGGGACTTACCTCTTGGGCCAAGGCTACCCCTTGGATTGCCCCCCAGGGAAGGGCCAATGCAGCTGGTGAACCCACATGACACGGAGGAAGGATTCCAGCAGGTGAGGCTACCGGTATTGCCTCCCTGGCTTGCCCCCCAGGACAGGGCATGGAGTCGGCCAGGCACACTGGAGGTCGTAGTCAAGAGCCCACAGTGCCACGGTGGTGCGACTAGAGCCAGGAGAGCGGGAGCCTCATAGTGACGGGAGCTGCGTTTTTCAGCACTGCTTTTCCCTGGGGGGCGGGGACATGCAATGACATCCCGCATCTCCCCAACCCCCCAAGTGACAGTGCTGGCATGGCGGTACCCCCAGCCTCTGCCAGGGCTGCACTGTGCCAGACACTCTACTCCCCCCCCCCCCGGAGAAGGACATCAGTCCCTAGGATGCTCAATCCTTCTGCCCCGACCAGTCCTTCAAGGTCCTGGGTCCGTTCCGGAACCCGGGTCGTCGGCATCGCAGACAGGCATCTTGCCCCTGCACCAGCGGGCTTTTTAATTTTTTTTTTTTATTTATACTCCACGCCTCCGGCTTGATCTCACCCCCAGTCAGACCCAGCCGCCTCCCCAGATGTCCCTATCACTTACCTGTGGGACTTTCAACCCCACGAGCTTACCTCCTTGTGGCAGAGTCCGACCAAGGCAGAACCAATACTCCGTCCCTTCCACAGCTATGGGGGCGGATGCCTCTGGGCTTTCCACACAGTGGGCAGTGGCCAGTGTCTGGGCCTAAGTGCACCAGGGGATTCTGATGCAAGGAGTTATTTCCCTGTTTTTGTCCTACCCACAGGACATTGGCATGCAAGGGAGCTCATGTGGATGTATGCTGGCATGCTATTCCACAAGCTCCAGGCAATGTCCTCCCTCCCACAGCGCCTGCCTAACTGCACTGCCACCTATGGTCACCCAGGTGGCAGTCCTACAGCAGTGGCATCAGCCCTCCCTCCCCAGAGGAGGAAAGTGTTCTCTGAGATGCTTAATTAGGGGTATTCACTGGGGAAGGAAAGGGGACCCAAATGCAAGCAGGAGGGTGGGTTTGTATGCCAGGGATAACAGCAGAGAAGGTGGGCCCAAGAATAAGGGAAACAGTAAGGGAGATTGGAAGAAAAATTAATTTAGTTATACATTTGGGAACCAACGACCTAGCTGGGGTGGAGGCTGAGGTAGTGCAAAGTAGGTTTAGGAAGTTAGGGAAGATCTGTAGGGAGGAAGGCAGTTCGCTGGCCTTCTCAGAGGTGATACCAGTACCAAGGGCCAGCACAGCCAGGAAAAGAACAATAGAGAATTTTAATGACTGGCTGAAGAAATGGTGCAGGGAGGTGATGTTTATCTGTATTGGGGACTGGGAGGGGAAACCTGGTCAAACAAAGCACTCTTTTCACCAGACAGGCTACACCTCAGTAGGGAGGGTTTGAGGGTACTCAGGGACAAACTGGGGGAATACATAACCACTACACTTATTTTAAACTACTGGGGGGGGTAGTGGGCATGCAGGCCCACAGACTCCGAGAGGAGGTGATCAGTGAACCTCCCCCCCCACAGTGATGAAAGAGGTCTGGAGGGAGGAGGTGGAAGGGGCAAGAATACAGTTAGCAAAGGGGGAGAGGAACACATAACAAGGGTATGTGGAGGGGTGCACACAGAAGGAATAAATATGAATAGAAGAATAGAGGGAAAAGAAGGAAAGTCAGATTCTAGGTGGAGGGTGGTGTCTCTGAATGCGCAAAGTCTTGAAAATAAGATGGATGACCTGCAGGAACTATTAGCAGAGAGGAAGTGGACATAGCTGCCGTAACCAAGACTTGGGCAACATCACACCATGACTGGAACCTTGTGATCCCTGGATATAAACTATACAGGAGAGACAGGGTATTTGGGAAGGGGGAGGGGTGGCAGTTTATATCAGGGAGGGAATAACTTGCACGAGGAAGAGTCAGAGGAAGGGGAGGTTGAGGCATTATGGGTTCAGTTAAGGTCCAATAGAGGGAGAAAGGTGAGGTTGGGGTGGTTTACAGACCACCCAATCAGGATGAGGAGAGGGACAGGGAACTGAGCTCAAAAATATCAGAAGCTGTGGGGAAAGGGGAGGTGGTAATTGCGGGGAACTTCAACCTGCCCAAGGTGGACTGAAGCATACCATCCACAACATGTGCTAAGAGTCAGGTGATCCTGGAAGGACTGCAGAGTGGGTTCCTGACTCAGGGCATCACTGAACCAACAAGAGCTGAGGCAATTCTTGATCTGGTACTCACAAATGGGGAGCATGTACAGGAAATAATGGTCAGGGAGCCACTGGGTGGAAGTGACCACTGCACAGTATGGTTCCAGTTGGATATGGGCAGAGAAAGCATCCCAACTAAGACCAAAATCTTGGATTTCAGAAGGGCGGACTTCAAGAAAATGGGTGAAGTGCTAAGGAGTCATCTGGTGGGCATCAAAGCAGATATGGGGGGTGGACCAAAGGTGGTCCATCATTAAGGAAGGAATATTGGTTGCCACAGATGAGTTCACTAGTCTCAGGGGTAAGAACACAAGGGCCAAAGCGCCCAGCTGGTTCAGTTCTGGGGCTGTCCAGGCAGTAAGGGAAAAGAGATTGGCCAATACAAAATTCAGGAAGCCCAAAAGACAGGTGGATAGGGAAAATTACCTAAGGTTGGCTCGTAAGGCAAGTAAGGAAGTCCGGCGAGCAAAGGCACAGAAGGAGCTGCAGATAGCTGAAGCGATTAAGAAAGGGGAGAAGGCTTTCTTTCGCTATATAAGTGAGAAAAGGGACAAGAAGGAAGGGATTGTTAGGCATACAAAAGGGGTGGATTGGGTGGAGGATAATGGGGTAAAAGCAGAGATACTAAATGAATACTTCTGTTCCATCTTCACTAGGGAGAAGGACAGATCAGCAGGGCGATACTCTGGATTAAGCAGGAAAAAATGTTTACAGCAGTACACCCTACCCTGCCCTGGTTTAGAGGATGGGGGACTTTGGATTAAGCAGGAAAAAGTATTACACAGCAGTATGCACTATCCTGGCCTAGTTTAACAAGCATTTGTCAATGCCGAATGTTGCTTGCTTCTATGTGCTGGTTAGGAATTTGGAAGTCATTGGAGTGCAAATATTGAAAATTCGCGAACTTACGAGCGTGCGTAGGAACTGCGCAATGCACACTCGTAAAACAATCATTTTTAGGAGTTTTTTCACCAAATTTTCAACATAGCGATTTTAAGACCTCTGCTCATGAACAGTGTCACTGTGATTTTCTTAATGTGTCCCATACATTGATTTCGCACACCGACTGCGCCACTGTGGGCTACATGGGCGGAAACACTTTTCGTGAGATGTGAAAATGACAGCTGTACTGCTCATAGGAGGTGTGGTAAAATGGCAATGTTGAAAATCTGGAGTGAAAATATTGAAATTTAGAAACTTACGAGCGTGTGAGGAACTGCGCAACGACACCGTAAAAACAGTCATTTTAGGAATTTTTCACCAAATTTTCAATATAGCCATTTTAAGACCTCTGCTCATGAACAGTGTCACTGTGATTTTCTTAATGTGTCCTCATACATTGATTTCCACACTCGACTGTGCCATTGTGCGCTACATGGGCGGAAACACATTTTGGGTGAGATGTGAAAAATGACAGCTGTACTGCTCATAAGAAGGTGTGGTAAAATGGCAATGTTGAAAATCTGGAGTGAAAATATTGAAAATTCGCGAACTTACGAGCGTACGTAGAACTTGCGCAACTCACCTAAAACAGTCATTTTACTGAGAGCCCACCCATGAGCACTGGCAGTGTCATTTCATTAATCGTTCCGGAAAGGTGATTTCGCACAGTGGCTGCGAAATCACCCTTCGGGCCCGAGTAACGCCATGACAGTGCAAGAATTCATGAGGAGGGGTCCCAAAAACCCCATGTTGAAAATTTGGTGCAAAAATTCCAAAAAATGCCTGAGATATGCAACAAAGTTGAAAAAACCCCTATCTATCCCATACTACAGCTTACCGGCATTTTCTCAGTTCGCGTCGGCTTTGAAGAGTGCTGACGTGTTCCCGGTCCACCGAAGATCGTTGCGCTGGACTCGGGAGGTAAGTATGGGTGGGGGTGTGGAGGAGGCGGTGCGCAGTGGGTGGGTGCGGGTTATGGGGGGCAGGAGACTCGCGTGGACCGCTTTTTTCTTTACATTTTTTTTTAAATGACGACTGGAGGGCTTGCCATGCTGGGGTGGGCTCCTGCATGGCAGAAGGATGGCTGGGGGGGTGGAGCCGATGGGGATTGGGCACCCCCTCTGGCATGGCATCTGTTGCCACGCTTGGGGTGAGCTCCCAGCGGGCACCCTGTACTGGGGGAGGGAGACAGTGGAGCCGACGGGGATTGGGCCCCCTGTCAGCCATAACATGATTTTGCCACGCTGGGTGGGCTCCCAGTGTGGCACCTGGATCTTTAGGGCGTGGAGCCGACAGGGAATGGGCACCCCCGTCAGCCGACTAGTGAGGGGAAGGCATGAGCATGCAGTGTGCGTGCAGCAGCGTGTGTGTGGTGGAAGAGCTCTGCTCACTCAAGCGGAGCTCTCCCTTTCAACTGTATGCCACTGCATTTTCAGCTTGTCATAGACAGCTGCAGCAGTGATTGGGGAACTGGGGCCGCGCCTGCAAACACACTGACTGCACTGGAAGACAGGCTGACACACCTCCGAAAACTCAGATGATGGCACTATGTTTCTTGCACATGCGTGCAAGCAACATAAAAAGGAGGGGGACTTACTTAAGCAGGAAAAAACATTTTACAGCAATACACCATAGTCTACCTTACTCTAGTTTAAAAGGAGAAGGGACTCTTTGTGTCAAGTAGGAAAAAAGATTTTTGCAACAGTATGTTAATCCTGCTGCCCTAGTTTAGTGGAAGAGGGAAACCGTCTCCTTCTATGGGAAGCGACAGTCACAGACACCAACAATCAAGTATACTGTACAACAAGCAAAAATCAGTCAAGCAGTAAAAATGTACTTGCTACAGTTTTAGATTAAAAGAAACTGTTGAAGAGCCTCCCAGTGTAAAAAGAGTTGGAGGAGGTGCAAGTGCTGCTTCCTCTACTCCACCACAAGTAGAAAGCAACTCTGTTGTTAATTTGCTGATGTTGCAGCTGTTAAAGGTGGCAGTGTGAGCTGGCTTGCCGGCACAGCAGTTGGATTTCCGCCTGAGACGCCGGCAACCCAGGGAGTTGGGGGAGAAGGACTGAGCGTCCTCTGGACTGTTCTCTTTCTCTGGTAGGGATGGAGGGGTAGAGGGTCCGGAGCCCGAGGGATCCCTAGCGGAGGCTGGGGGAACGACAGGCGACCGGCACCAGCACATAAGAGGGGCGGGGTGGAAGCTGGACGTCATTGCATGTCCCTGCCCCTGGGGCAGTCTAGAAAAGCACTGCCGGCCACCCTTGATGAAGCCCGCTCCAGGGTTTTAAATAATTGATTAGCAGTTTTTTCTTGGGACTATACTAACTGTACAGAAAGTATTTATATGGATTTTCTAGAAGTGCTGTGTTTGTTAAACACAGTGAGGCAAGAGCTATGCATTTTCACAAAGATTTAGCACTTTTATGACCAAAACGCTAATCAATTTTTAGAGTTAAATAAATCCCTGCACTCATTAGCTCTCAGGCCGGCTACCTGACCTATCCTGTCAAATGCGGCACTTAGGGCCAGTGCCGCAACCCCGCCCTGGGCGGCAAGCCAGGGGTATCAAGGAGTCACGGCCAATGTTAGAGTGGAAGTCATAGGGTCTGTGACCAGGCTGAGGTACCGGGCGGTCGGTGGCAGGAAAAAGTATAATAAATAAAAAAAAAAAAAAAAAAAGGTGGCAGTGCCTTTGCTTCTCCTGGTAGTAGTGTAATAAAAGGAAAAAAGGATTTCCATGACAGTGGGAAGAAAATACGGAGTGGTTGGACTATGATCCTAAGCGGGGCATGACTTGCTCCTACTGCAAAAAATGTCTAAAAGAAACAACCGGTTTTATGAGCAGGTGTAAGAGCATGTAACTAGAAAATGTGAGCGCACATGAACTCTTGAAACCTCAAATTATCCACAGAAAAAATATGGGGCTTGATTTTCCAAAGGGTGACACAGGGCTTGCATCAAGCCCTGCGTCAGGCCAGTTCGTTGGCGCAAATGCGCCAATCAACTTTTCTGCAACTGTGCCCGATACTGGTAGGCTGAGCACAGTCATGACACTGTACCCGATTTATGGCAGCTTGTGTCAACTCTTTCGCGCAAGCCCCATAAACAGTGTCCCCAGGACTGCCGCAAGCTAGACCAGAAAGGTTGGTCTAACTTGTGGCAACTGGCACACTGGTCAGATGATTGCCACAAGCCCCATGTGCCATATCTTCAGTTTTCCCGGGCTTGCGGCAATCTAAGCCATTTGAAAATCCAGCCCACTGTGTCCAACACCAGTACTTGCAGCCTAGCAATAGAAAGAGGTATCATTAAAAAATGAAGTGACACAAGTTAAACATTTGTTTAGAACAACACTTTGATAAAATTCAGAACACCCTTTTACAGATTTTACACGTTTGTTAAAATTGCAACATACAAATGGCACAAAAGTGATAATCCGTTACAAAAGCGATAAGCAGTCAGCCAAATTCACACATTTTATTTCTTAATCAGTGAGCCTAAAAGTTCAAAACTGGTTAACGGTAAAGGCTTTCCTCCTGTACTGTGTGATTCATGCAGTGATTCATCGGTAATAAAGGAAAGGCAGTCTGTATTAGGACAATGGAAAATTTTCAGCCAGTTCAATTTGTTTCCTTTCAGTCAGTCTGCATTCCAAATGGTGAAAACATTTATAAAGCAATAACTGATGCTCTGGATGTCATCTTGGACTACAAAAATTGAGAAGAAAAAAAATGTTGGTTTTGGGGGCCGATGGGGCGCTCGTCATGTTAGGGAAAGTCAATAGGGTACTTGGCAGGCTGATAAGATATACACCCCGTGTTTTATGGCTTCGGTGCAGTGCTCACAGCAATTCAGTACATGTAAACAGCAGATGACCTCTTAATGGGTGTCTATAAGATCTACCGTAACTCTCTGAAAAATTGGGCTAGTCATAAAGAGATAGCCAAGATTCTGATCAATACCATTCATAAAGCAGTTAATGCATTAGGAATGCGATGGGTAGTGCACAGAGCACTGTCCATTATTCCCTCCAGATGCACTGCTTTAGTTATACATTTACAAAATGTTTCCACAAAAGGACACACTAAAGATCACGCCAGTGGGCTATTTAAGACAAACAGCACTGTGAGATTTGACCTTTTTATGTTCATCGTGTATGCACATGCAGCAAACATTTTGTTAGGAGAGTGACTTTTGAGGGTGTGACACTGTCAGTCCAATGCAGAGTGGTCTGCAAGGGGCTTGCCAGTGTCACACTGATCATCAGCCAGGCTGATTATGACACTGTTCTGGCTTGCTGGACGGAAACATTGTGTTTTTCAAAGGAGAGAGTCGATCCAATCATAGGTCAGCTCTTTCCTTTGATCTACATAACTGCCACCCATCAAGCACAGCTGATCTGTCATTATCAGCCTGCTGAGGTTGAATTACACCCTGTAACAAAACCGTCCATCAACGTCTGTTGCTGCCCTGCCCTTACTGTCCCCCCAACCAACCTCCCTCAGGCCCCCAGAAACGCCACCGCATGGCACTGGGGTGCCCAATCCCCAGTGTTGTCACCTGAAATAAAAAGGCGTCCTGCTTTTTTTTTTTTTTTTTTTTTTACACAGTATACCCTGTAACAAATAGTCCATCAATGTCTGTTGCTGCAGCTAGTCTCCCCAACCTCACACTCCAGCACCCACCCCCACACAACGATCAACACTGGGGTGCCTAATCCCAGCAAGCCACCACATGAAATAAAAAGAGTCCATCATAGTTTGTTTTATAGTATCCTGTAACAAAGAAAACTATCCATCGGCGTCTGTTGCTGCCACTGCCATTAGTCCCAAACCCAACCCAACCCAACCCTCCCACCCAGGGTTCAATGCCATAATCCTCTGTAGACTGCAGACAAGTCTTTACTCTTCAACACCAGACCATGAACTGAGGAAATCAGGTATGCGTTTCAATGTATTTCAATGGGGTTTTGAATGTAGTGGCATAACTTGGCCATTTTTGATTATTTATGGCCAACATTTTCAACATGCCTTTTCTGGGAACCCACCTCATTAACAATGGCAGTGAAATTAGGCAAATCTGTCCGGAAAGGTGATTTCACGGTCACTCTGCGAAATCGCCTTTCACGTAGGAGTTGGAACATTTTTTGTGCCCTTCCTCATGAGGTAGGGGTCATAAGAAGGTTGTGTTTAAAATCTGGGGGGAAAAATAAAGTTATGAGCCTATGTTGAAATTTACAAATGTAGGCTAGTAACTTTGCTCATTTTCAATCTTTTAACCTCAAATTTTCAACACAGCCATTTATTCACAGCATCTCATGAATGTGACTGGTGTCATTTTTCAAATCCTGGCCAAAATGTGTTTTCACACTTGTGGTGTGAAATTAATTTCTGGACAGGATTTGAACATTTTCTCTACTCTTGTTCATGATTGGGCTCATATGAAGGCTATGTGTGGTCATAATGTTGAAACTTCGGGATAAAATATGAGAAGACAAAGTTATGAGTCTATGTTGCAATTTTTCAGCACACACTCGTAACTGTGATAATTTTCAATATTTTTACCCCAACTTTTTGTCATAGCTGTTTTTTGACACCATCTCATGAATGTGACAGCTGTCATTTCTCAAATTCTACCCAAAATGTATTTTACCACTTGTGGCACAAAATGACGTTTCAGCCATTGTTTTATAAATGACACCTGTCATGCTCAGAAGGCGTGGTCATAAAAAGATTATATTGAAAATTTGGGTTAAAAATGTGAAAAATCAACTGTGTTATGAGGAAACAAATTGTTCCAAGATTTACTCACAACTTTATTTTTTGCAGATTTTGGCCCCTCAAGTTCAACATATTCCTTGTGGTCCCTGGCCTTGTGAATATGGAAGGTGTCATTTTTCAAATCCCCTCCGACACTTGTTTCCACAGTCGCACGGCAAAATCACCTTTTTGGTGGGATTTTAAAAATTCCACTTGTCTTGATCATAACGTCAGGTCATAAATAGACTGTTGGACATTTGGGGTCAAAATGTGGGAGCCCACTTAAAAGCAGATATTACCTCTCAGCTGCCCTATCCTGCGTTATTACAATCAGACAATGTGTCAAAGCAGGACACCACTGAAAATGAGATATTACATCTCATCTGCTCTATCCTGGATAAATATATAGTAAAGATGTGTACAAGCAAGACCCAGTACAACTGCAGCTCCAGCAGTGAACATTTGGCATTGACAAATGCTCCAAAGTTTCTTGCAGACTACCTTTCTGTGATGATGGCCTTTAGTCTGATTTTACAGAAGGGTAACTGAACAACTCAGCAACTGAAACAATAATTGGCAAAGTTAAAAGCAAAACTGTGTGGCTAGAGAGTTATGCTGTTGAGGATAAATTAGACAAATTCTCTACTGAACTGCTGTTGCTCCCAGGCAGTGACACTAGCACTTCTCTGACTGTGACAACAGGTTCAGTACTGTGGATACCATAACATTTTCTTTAACTCTGAGAGAGGCTTTTCTCTGAATAAAACCAAACAGACAGTACTGAAAGTTGTAAACGTCCTCTTCACAGCAACAGCTGAAAATATTAATACAAGGTTTTCCGATTTTAAAACAAACAAAATCCTCAGGTCCTTCAGAATATTTAACCCGTTACAATTCCCAGATAACAGTGACCAGCTAGTCTTTATGGTAACAAGGAGGTCAGTGCCCTTTCTGAGTACTATAGTGGTGTAGTGGTGTACTGCAGAAACAAAACAATAATACAGCTTGTATTGAAGCTCAGGGGTTAGACCTTAAGCGTCTTAAGAAGAAGTTACTTTCTGAGATCCCCCAATTTCACTATCTGGATTTCTGTTAAAAAAAAAAAGTCTCCAAAATGATTCCTATGAGAAGTGTTTCTCAGGTATTTTGGTCTTACTCACTACTGATCTACTGATTCCTACAAAGACTGCAGTACTAGAGGATTCAGTTTGATGAGTAAGGTTAAGTTTGACTGGAGATCCTGTCTTTCTCATTCAACTATGCTTGAACTAATAAGGGATATATGATGGGCATGAGTGTGATACGGAAAATATTTTCACTCCTTTAGTGACCTCTGGATATTCACAAGTGGCAAAGCCACAAGTGAGTATCCAGAGTCACTGAGGAGTGAAATATTTCCATATATACTGAAAGCACATCATGTATCCGCTTTATACAACAAAGGCTCCCTACTGTTCAAAAGTTACCATTTGCATAGTTTGCACAGGTGTGATAACTGGAGTTATCACACTGTGATGATATGACAGTGTGATAACTGGAGTTGTCACACTGCAATGAGAATACCTGTTTTTATCTAATGGGTTAACTGCTCACCCCCATTATATAATGCATGTTACACTGTCCAATGCTAGTGTTCCTACTTTTGACCTGGAAGATGCCATAACACTATGGTTTATATCTGGAAGGTCAAAGAGAAGACTTCATGTGAGACCATATCGCAACAGAGATTCAGAGACGGTCAGACATGTAAAATTACCCCCCCCCCCCACCAGTAATTGTTTCTTTTCACTTTGCATTCAACTTTTGAAAGATACTTTTAAATTTATTTCAAAATAGTGTGGACAGATGAAAGTTTTGTGGGACAGGCAAAATTTACATCCCACCTGATTTCTAGCCAGTCCACGGCCCACAACTTTGAATCGGCTACCACTGGAAATTCAGACGTGACAACTGGCCATTTCTTTTTTCTTATTCTGTGTCTGCTCTCCCCAGTCAGCCCCGACTTGTGGAGTGCCCCAACCCTGTCATTCTAACATTCATTAAGCATTACCTATTATCTCAATTACACTGTTTATCATTTACCTGTGTGTATTTGCTCCCCCTTCCCCCAGAATGCATCTGGAATTGAGCAGTAGCCTGCTCAGCATGCCTTCCTGGTTAAACACTTAAATAAATAAATAAATTACCACCGGCCATCTTCCCCCAGGTCTTGCACCCCCCCCCGGCAGGGTCAGTGGGGTTCTCCAACCCCTGGCATGGTCCGGATCCAGTTTCTACTGGTGTGCCCAGCTGGTTCAGTGCGAGGCCTGTGGGCACTTGGAGCCATCCTGTCACCAGCTTTTCCTCCCTTAGTAACCCCTGGAAGGCATGGCATGCAGTGTCATAATTACACACGCCATGTGCTCCCATGTGACTTGCGCCATCTGCCACGCCCTCCTAGCATTTTAACCCAGACTGCCTTTTCCCCAACTTCCACTAGAGGCCAGGCTTGCTAAGCTCTACCCCCCACCCCCACCCCCAAAAAGAGAGCAATCCTATGGATGCTGAATCCTCCTCCTCCTGACTGGCCCTCCGAAGTCTCAGGTTTGCTTCTGAACCCAGGTTCTCAGCATCACATGTGGTAGCACTATTGCTGTACTGGTAGTGGGCTGGCTTGTCCTTTTTTAAAAGTAACTAAAAACCCACCTCTTTCCTTTAGCTTTTAACACTCTTTGACTATTTGAATCACTTCACATTTCAAGTGTTAGTAAAGTGCCCTGGAAACTTTTAAAGGTGCTGTAAAACATTTGCATTTATTTTTAGCATTATTATTGTAACCCTACGTCTAGTGGTAAGGTGCACTGCTCATACAAGGGTTTCCCTCCCTACAATACATACACACTGCACCTTCCTCAACTGTGGGGTGAGTTCAGCTCAGACCTGTGTTCTGACAGGAAAAATCATACTGCAAGGTGGTTTAAGCAGCAGTCACGCTTTACTGACATGTTCAGTAATATATATGGGATCAGAGTCTTCAAAAGCTCTCCTGGTTAGCACTGTACAGACAGGTTTGAGCCTGACACCGGACATGAGCCAGGACCTTAAGGTCCCTTTGTAAAGGTTATACCATCCTCTTACAAGAGCCATACAACCCCTCCTATTCCTCTTTTCAAACTCCACTGGCTGAGGTTATACCTCAGGTCAAAGCCTGTTCTACTCTGCATGAGTTTACCAGTTTCTCCCACTATGTTATTAGCCTTGGGTTTTACACTTTTTTTTCTTTTCTGTACATACTTTTTCCCACCACTGGAGCCCTGGCAGGCGGCTACAGCCTTCCAATCGGAGGGACTCTCTCTCTCTCACTCTGCTCCTGCTGCTCCCATGCTAGGCGGTCCCACGGTGTCCTCCATGGATTGCCCTCTGCAGTGGGGCCAGGAGGAGGTTGCCAGCTTCGCCCCCCTCCCGGAGACCCAATCTAGAATCCAGGGGACTGCTTCCGGGCGCAGTAGACCATAACGAGCCTGCCAGGCTCATTTTTTCCTTTTTCCTGCCCTCCTGCCGACTTAAGGATGTCAACTATTGATTACCCATCCCATACTGCCCTCCAGCCACCACCACTAGAGGCAGTCCGGTGAGCTGGGGCAGTAGTCCCCTCCTCCCACCCGGAGGGAGAGCAGTCAGCCGGATGCTCAATCTCCCATCGCCGACCCCGGAGGGTCCAGGCTCATTCTCAACTCAGGTCACCGGCATAGCACTCCAGGTGTGGCATCCAGTGCCTCAACCTCAGCTCCGCCGGGCCGACCTGAGTTTTACACTTCTACATACATATTAGACACTGTAGTGCCGGGTCAGGTAGTGACCTAGTAGGCATCACTGCTGCAATTTCATTTTACTTGGACTTTAGTTCACTTGCAGGCATCCAGGGGCTTCTGGTCTTGAGGGCAGCCACTCTGTATCAGGCCAGTCTCCCCGCTGGAGCCCAGAGGCCACCCCCTGCTGGGTGCCTCACATCAGCACCTCCACACTCATCCACAGGTGCTCTTGGCACAGCACTGTAGCACATATTCCAGCATTCCCGCTAGCAGCTGTTGGCCACTGCTCCAGCCCCTCTGCCAGAAGCAAGAACTCTGGTACCCATCCAGCTTTGGAGCTCCTGTATAGGCAAGGCAAATTTTATTTAAAAGATGCCCAATCCTGGAGGCCCTGGGCGCCATATATAAAACCAACATGAAACAACATCAATGAATAACAATAATCATAAAAACTATAATATTAATTAAACTTTAGTAGACAAAGAAATAAAAATAAAAATCGGGACAAGCAGTATAACAAGTCAGAACAGGGCGATATTTACAAAACTGGGTCAAGAAAAGCCTGCGCAAACAAGAAGGCCTTGAGGAATGCCTTGAATACCTCCACTGAGGGGGCCTCCCTTATAGATGGAGGAAGCGAATTCCACAGGACGGAGCCGGTGACACTAAAAGCTCTGTCACCAGCAGTCTTTAACCTCATCCTGGGAAACACAAGGAGGCCCCTCGAGGAAGAACGGAAGGAGCAGACTGAGGTAGCACGCATAAGAAGGTCTGCTAGGTAACCAGGGCCCAGCCCATGTAGGGCCTTAAAGCTGAGCAAGCCTATCTTAAAGAGGAGCCTCCACCTGACTGGTAGCCAGTGCAGCTCGCACAGCACCTGGTTGACATGGCAATACTTAAGACTGCCCCGTCAACAACCTGTCAGCTGCGTTCTGCACCAGCTGAAGCCGGCGGAGGGTACTTCCCGAGACCCTGAGGTAGAGTGCATTACAGTAATCAAGCCTCAATGTCATGGAGGCATGCACTAAGGTAGGGAGGTCTAGGGGTGGAACCAGGGGCTTAATCCTGGCGATATTCCTTAGATGGTAGAAACTGGTACAGACCACGGCGGACATCTGAGCCTCAAGTGTCAAACCACTGTCCAGAATAATGTCCAGGTTACACACCCTGGAAGAGGCTTTCAAAGGCACAGAACCCAGGACAAGTCCTGTCTCTGTGCCCGAGACCATCCTATCATGCCCTCTGTTTGACTCCACCACCAGTGCCTCCGTCTTATCGGGGTTCAGTCACAACCAGCTGGAGGCCATCCAGTCATTGGTTTCAGCAAGGCAGCTGTTAAGCACGTCCACCATGTTGGATGTCCCAGGTGCAAAAGAAAGATACAGCTGGGTATCATCAGCGTAGCAATGAAACCCAAAGCCGTATTTCCTAATGAGCCCTCCCAGCGGCATGTACACGTTGAACAACACTGGTGACAAGACCGAAGCCTGAGGTACTCCACAAGACAGAAGACTAGAGGAGGAGGAGAAATTCCACATCACTACTATTTGCCTCCTGTTTGTGAGAGAGTACTCTATATAATAAAGGCATACTGCCTACCCTTACCCACAATTTTGTCTCTGTCCCCAGGTATCTTTCCATTAGCAGCTCAGTGGGCAGCATCTCTTGGGCACTGAACTGCACACGCATCCTACAGGCGACAAACGCTCTTCAGTGGAACCCTTCCTCCACTACAAGACTGCCAGGGATTCCCTTGAGGGGAAGCCCTGCAGGATTCCCACAACCTTACTGTATGTACTCTACATACTCCTAGGAATCATCAACGATCTACACTAAATGCCCCTCTGATCCCTTCCTCAGGTTGTGCAGTGCTGTCACTATATCTTGACACCAACAGTAGCACTCTATGAAAGAGACGGACTCTCAGAAGGTATACTGCATAACATGCACCTAGATAACCACCAGAACAGGGTAGAAAAGTACCTGGTTTAAAGGAAGGACTGCACCACAACAGTGCAGCACCGCCAGTGCTGCACTGCAATGTCGGCCCTAGGTATTAGACCAAGTCCACTGTGTGCAACTAGTAACTACAACCGTCCAGCCACAGTAGTGAGCATGCAACCCACCGAGTCAGGCTTGTCCCTGGCTGGCCTGATGGCGCTGAGGGTTGAGGTGCTGGACACCATACCTTACACCATGCCGGCGACCCGTGTTCAGGAGTGGACATGGGGCACTGGGGGTTGGACAGATGAGGAAGATTGAGCATCCCAGGGACTGCTCTCCTCCTCCTCCAGGAAGGGTGGGGAGGGACAACCGTGGCTGCACTGGCTCCTGGCAGTGGCTGGTGGTCAGTGCATGCTGCGGTTCAGGATGTGGGTTGGGTGCAGGCCGATGTCAGACGTGCAAGGCACGGAAGCGCACGGGGCAGCGTCACTGACGTCACTGCATGCCTGCACCATTGAGATGTACTAGAACAAGGAAAATAGCCCCAATCCTCCAGCATTCGTGAAGTCCGTCCCCCAGTGGCACTGCACTGGACGCTCCATGGGTACTCCCTCTGAACCTGACTCCCCGATGGTCTTCCGCGATGAAGTGGGGCACTGCAATGTGACCGGTAAGGTAGAGGGGACGAGGGGGTGAGCTCGGGGACGGTGCCCGGTGCAGTGCCGCTGGGGACAACTCGAAATGGGATCCATAGGAAAAAACACCCCTGCCGAGGATGTAAGGCACGCAAGAAAATATGTAACAAAAATAAAAAGGCTTGTCCCAGAGCTCAGCCACAAACCAACCTTGCTGGACCAAATGTGTCGGAAATTGAAGAGAGAGCCTTTCTAGCATCCGGACACCATTGCTCACCTCCTTTCAAAACTGCTGTAAATTCCTAGCCTAAGTGGTGATATGAGAGATCAAACTAGGGCTAAGAACACACTTCACAACTAGAGAAACACCCTACAACTGAGCCAAATAAAAACACCCATTAACTAATGCACTAGTTGGGCTTTTGACTTCTTCTAGTACTTAGAAAGTTCCCCTGTAGTTGTCTCAATTTAAAAGGAAAAATAATCTTTTCTTATTTCTAAAGAAGCATGTTACAGGGAAAATATTTTTTTGAAATTATGTAGATATAGAACTATGTAAAACAAGCCTGTGTGTGTGTGTGTGTGCTATATATATATATATATATATATATATATATATATATATATATATATATATGTGTATAAAACGGTACATGTATACCCCTAGCCCCACCCCCTCATGATTTTGGCTCTTACTTGTAATCTGAAACCGGTCTGTTTTACTTGGCTGCACTGCCACTGCATTGTCATCTTTTTACAGGCACCATATACTTAATTACTGTCTGTTACATATGCCGCCCAGTGAACTAACTGTGTGCTCCATTTGTTGTGCCCTGTACACCTGCTTGTTCATTATTCTGTTTTTGAACCATGGGTAAATGAGGAATTTAAGACTTTGGTACACAAAAGACAGCTAGCATTACAGATGGGGCACATGGCAGAATACAACCGGTTGAGAAAGGAAGTAAATAGGATGGCTAAAAGAATGAAGAAAATGTATTATATTAAATAAGTAAATGGTTTCCAAAAATCTGACCCACAAAAATGGTGGTTTAAAACAAAAGATTTTTTGCAATGTGGTAAAGCTGGGGGACATGTCAGCAGATGGGTAGAAAAATGTGGGTTTGAAGGGGATGATAAAAGTATTGAGTTTGTACTGGAATTAAATAAAACCATTATGTGAGGTGAGCAAAAGTTTTATTTTTTTATTTTATGTTTATTAATTTTATTAGAAGCATCTTACAAATATTATCCACAATAAATATCTTATACAAGTTGGTCAAAACAGCATACTTATCCCACGGTACATGAAAATGCAGTCTAGGATTTGTCATCAGTGGAGGGCATACGGCATAATATTTCATATTATTAATATCAACATGAGGCAGCATTGCCACTGCGGACTAGACCCAGTTACAAAATATGTTAGACTCATAAAGATAAACAGCTTATCATTTAGCTGTATGGGTCATTATACCTAAAACAGTACAGCAACTATTACTCATATTATTCATTCATCCTCTAGCTTCCCCTCGACACCGCCAATCAATCAATCAATCAATCTTTATTTTACCAGGTGGAACATCCTTGAACAAGCTCATTTTCATGGTGGACCTGGGTAAACATACAAAATCAGCAATAAATAGATTGAAACACTTGTAGGTACAGCAATAAGGAGGAACAACAGGGCACAGAGATACATAATGGGGAGAAACAACACAGAGTACAACAATATGTAGAATTTACAAACAACTCTCATATAAAGATTACTAAATGGCAAAAGTACCATGTACAATGAGCGCACATAGTGTAGGCAGTATAAACCATAACAAAACATGAAGATTTATGCTAAACTTAGTACCAAAGTATAGGTTGCTACTCAAAATAAATGCTATAGAGACATATTAACAATGCTGTATCAAAACTTCACCAAAACACAGAACTTTGCGTTAGTTTAATTGAGAGACATCATGATTACTGTAGCCCATTACGCTTAAGTAGTATACACTGAACAGATCTTTGTGTCTCACAAGGGACATTCATGACTGAGGAAACACTAGCACGAACAGTAAAAGAAGGTGACAAGACTTTCTATAGATACATTAGTGAAAGGAGAAAGTCCAGAGGGGGTATTGCTAAGCTTAATGGAGAAAAGGGAGCATGTGAGGAGGATGACCCTGTAAAAGCATCTATCCTAAATAGATACTTTTGCTCAGTATTTGCTGAAGAGAAGGTAGGGCAGGGCCCACAGCTCAGCACCATGGACACAGGGGGGAGGGAGGTGAGCACTACTCCCTTCACAAAAGAAAGGGTCCTACAAGAGCTTGCTAAGCTCAGGGTGGATAAGGCAATGGGACCTGATGGCATACATCCCAGGAAACTTAAGGAGCTAAGGGTGGAACTAGCAGAGCCATTAGCAGAACTGTTTAGTGAGTCTCTGAGCACAGGAGAGGTCCCAGAAGACTGGAGAAGGGCTCATGTGATCCCACTCCACAAGAGTGGTAGCAGGGAGGAGGCAGGGAACTACAGACCAGTCAGTCTTACCTCAGTAGTGGGCAAGATTATGGAGGCACTCCTTAAGGAAAGGATAGTGCAACACCTGGAATCCATAGGAGCACAGGATCCAAGATAGCATGGATTTACAAAAGGAAGGTCCTGTCAAACTAATCTCATAGATTTCTTTGACTGGGTAACCAGAGTGGTGGACCAAGGGGAGCAGTTGATGTCGCCTACCTTGACTTCAGCAAAGCTTTGACACTGTTCCACATAGAAGATTGATAAATAAGCTGGGTAGACTCGGGTGGGTCAGAAGTTGGTCAACTGGGTGGCAAACTGGTTGACGGGCAGAACACAGAGAGTGGTGGTAAATGGTATAGTCAGAAGAGATGCAAGTCACAAGTGGGGTACCTCAGGGATCAGTCCTGGGGCAGTCCTCTTCAACATCTCATTAGTGACCTTGCAGATGGACTAGAGGGTAAGGCTTGTCTGTTTGCAGATGACACCAAGATCTGCAACAGAGTAGATGATCCAGATGGGGTGGGCAGAATGAGAAGAGATCTGGATAAACTAGCAAAATGGTCAGAAGAGTGGCAACTGGGATTTAATGCAAAGAAGTGCAAGATCATGCACATAGGGAAGAGATAGGCTGGGAGGGGAGTTGCTAGCAGTCACAAAGGAAGAAAGAGACTTGGGCATCATCATCACTGATGACCTGAAATCATCCAAGCAGACCTCTAAAGCAGTAGGTAAGGCTAGGGGGGTGTTAGGGTGTATTAGTAGGGGTATCACAAGTCGTAAGAGGGAGGTAATAATCCCTCTTTACAAGACACTGGTTAGGCCCCATCTGGAGTACTGCATGCAGTATTGGAGGCCACACCTTCACAAGGACATTAACCAAATTGAGGCAGTCCAGAGAAGGGCAACCAAAATGGTGCAGGGACTGCATCAGAAGACATATGAGGACAGATTAACAGAGCTCAATATGTATACCCTTGAGCAAAGGAGGGAGAGAGAGGTGATATGACTGAGGCATTCAAACACCTTAAGAGCATTAACAAGGTGAAAGAGTCTAACATGTTTAAATATAAGAAAAATAACAGGACAAGAGGACACAGCATGAGATTAGAGGGGGGCCGATTAAGGGGGAATGTAAGGAAATTCTTTTTCACAGAAAGGGTGGTGGATGCACAGAATGGCCTACCTCAAGAAGTGGTGGCTATGAATACAGTGCAGGGCTTCAAACAGGCATGGGATAGGCATAAGGGAGCAATACAAATGAGTATGAATAGATAGGCCACTGACAGAGCAAAGGCCAATGGCACATTTATAAGGTAGAAAAAGAAATGGGCAGACTGGATGGGCCTTGCGGTCCTTATCTGCCGTCAACTTCTATGTTTCTATGACTAGGGGGAGACTACACGGTCAGTGCCATATTGTTCCGCAGCACAAAATGCCGCCACACTTTGAACCTTGCAATAAAACAGGTTGACATGCAGAATACTGTAACCAAACAGTCTCACTTGCAAACAAATACAGGCACTGAACCTAGTCTTCCCCCTGCAAAGTAACCTGTCATAGGAGTACTCAGGAATCTTTTTATTACCAGGTCAAGGCTCACAGTCGGAATCAGCAGCCGAGTTCTGGGTAGAAGACCTGAAGTCCTTCCCAATCTTGGTAACTAGCTTTCTGGCTTCTTGCGGGTCATTAAAAAGATATACCTTCCCCACATATAAGATTTTAAGTCTACCCAGGTACTGTAATGCATGGGTTATGCCCAGAGTTCTCATTGTAGCTTGTATTGCGTCAAATGATTTCCTCCTACTTTGAACCCCTAGAGAAAACAGAAGGGAAATTATGAGAAGTGCCAGAAAAATATATCGTTACAGTGGAAGAAATAAAAAACTTCTTACAAAATTTAAAATAAACAAGGCAGTAGGAGTGGATGCAATACCAAACTGGGTATGGAAGAAGAAGCAGATTTAATAGCGCCCTGGATATGTAATATTTTTAATAAATCCATCTTGTCAGGAAAACTACCAGATAAATGGAAACAGGCGCGAGTTCTCTCATTACTCCAAGCGGCTGTACCAAATGATGTAAAAAAGGATTTCAGACCCATTTCGTTAACGTGTGTTGTTTCTAAAGTGTGTGAGGAATTTATTACAAGGTGGGTGTTGGAACTTATTTCAAACGAAACTGATAAAAATCAGTTTGGATCTTTAAAAGGGAGTTCAACAACCCCAGCAATATTAAACTTTCTAGAGTTGTGCATGAAATTTTAGGAGGAGGGAGAGAAGGTGAGGGCGGTATTAGTGGATTATAAAAAGGCTCTTGATTTGGTAGATTATAAAACCCTAATGAGCAAATTACAGCAGTTAGGAATTTATTTTTGTATTGTGAGATGGATTGATGATTTTTTACAGAGTAGGTCTCAAGGGATAGAAAAAGAGGGGTCCAATCTGAGGTGAGGTACATAAATGGGGGAGTGCCACAAGGAACAAAATTAGAACTGTTATTGTTCCTGATTATGATAAATGTTTTAAAAACCCACAGACCTTGCATTAAGTATGTGGAAGATACCACTGTACTAGAAGAGTTCAATGAAACAAGTCAGAGTACCATGCAGAGTGACCTAAAGAAAATGGAAGAGTGGTCAAAACTAAACTTGATGCAGATAAACCCAGCTAAAACGCAAGAAATTAGATCTGGGAGAACAAATAAGGCAGATTTGCTACCCTTATCTTTTGAAGGGGTTGATATTACGAGAGTTGAATGCATTACATTTTTGGGGATTACTATGCAAAATGATTTTGGATGGAAAGAACAAGTGGACAGGATGCTAAAAAAAGGAAATTCGAGAATGTATTTCCTGACCATGTTAAAAATGCCTGTGTCAGTCAGGGTGGTTTGGTATATTTTTATTGTACTGTGTTTAGGCCAATACTAGAACATGGTTCTTCAGTATGGGACGCTGGGCTTACAAAATCGGAAAGCAAATAGTTATAAAGGATACAAAAAAGGGCTTTACTAATAATATTAGGGACTGATGCCTCATATGAGGCTGTTTTAAAGACGTGTAAGATAGAGAGAGAGAGAGAGAGAGAGAGAGAGAGAGAGAGAGAGAGATAGAGAGAGATAGAGAGATAGAGAGATAGAGAGATAGAGAGATAGAGAGATAGAGAGATAGAGAGATAGAGAGATAGAGAGATAGAGAGATAGAGAGATAGAGAGATAGAGAGATAGAGAGATAGAGAGATAGAGAGATAGAGAGATAGAGAGATAGAGAGATAGAGAGATAGAGAGATAGATAGATAGATTGATTGAAGCTTTATTTGTATAGCACACCTTCCCGGAGGCTCGGAGTGCTTAACAATATTTAAAAACAATCCATGCACAATACACAACTTCAGAACATAATACAGAGATCAATATAAATTCTATCTATCATTCACTAAGACGACACAACAATAAACAGCAGTCAGTTAATTTTTGATCTTCAGCTTCATTATAGACCATATATGTCAAACACCTGATTAAATAAGAGTGTTTTCAATCCTTTTTGAAGGTTTCCACCAAGGGTGCCTCCCTTAGATGTCTTGGCAAGGAGTTCCACAGGGTCAGTGCAGCAACTGAGAATGCACAGTCCTCAGAATGCCACAAACTGGCCTGGAAACCACAAGGAGGCAACCCTGGGAGGAATGGAGAGCCCGAGACAGGCAATGAGGAACCAGGAGGTCTTGCAGGTAGGCTGCCCTCCCACCCACCCCATGCAGGGCTTCTTGAAGGCAATCCTCCATCTTACTGGCAGCCAGTGCAGTTCACAGAGGACAGGCATAATGCGGTCAGATCTCAAAGCACCAGTCAACAGCCTAGCCACCGCATTCTGTACCAGCTGCAGATGGTAGAGATTGCCTCCAGATAGCCCTACGTACAGGGTATTGCAGTAGTCTAGCCTGGACGTGACAAAGACATGCACCAGGGTGGTCAGGTTCTCAGCTAGTATCAGGGCCCAGATCCAAACAATGTTCCTCAGATGGTAGAAACCACTTTTGATGATGGCAGACACCTGTGCATCAAGCCGTCGAGGACCACGCCCAGATCCTTAACCGGTACAAAGGGGCCAGCGAAACACTCTCCGGTACTAGATCAGGAGAATCTCCAGATCCCCCTCCGTCACATCAATGGCCCGGATTCACCACCACTACCTCCGTCTTGTCTGGGTTGAGTCGTAGCCAGTTATGAGTCATCCAGTTCTGGATCTCCTCCAGGCAGGTGTTAAACACCGGGGTCACCACCGGGTTTCCAGGTGCGCAGGACAGGTACAGCTGGATATCATCAGCATAACAATGAAACCCAGCCCATACCGCCTGATAATGTCTCCCAATGGCAGCAGGTACACTATGAACAACAAGGGCGACAGGACCGACCAATACCAAACTTCACAGTATCGAGGCATCGGGTTAGATGAGGATGACCCCATCATCACCCTTTACACTCTACCCATGAGGTAGGACCTCAACCAGTTGATGACATTACTGGTTAGTCCACACCAGTTCCATAGGCGGTCCAGCAGTGCCTCGTGGTCCACGGTGTCAAACGCCACCAAGAGATCCAGGAGAACTATGATAGCATGCTCTCCCCTATCTCTTGCCATTAGAGGATCATTTAGCACCTTCACCAGGGCGATCTCTGTGCTATGCCCAGATCTAAACCCAGACTGGAAACACTCATAAGTGGCGGAGGAGGCAAGACACATCTCGAGCTGAATGGCCACCGCTTTCTCTAAAACCTTCCATAAAAATGGGAGGTTTGAGACACTCTATGGCCATTGAGAGTTTCTTCAATAGGGGTCTAGCCAAGGCCTCTCTTAGTGCCATAGGAAAGACCCCACTCCCCAAGGAACTCCTAACATTCTCAGCAACTACAGACCCTATCGGGTCCACACATCCAGCCAAAAGTCAGGTTGGGCCTGGGTCAATGTCACAATATGTTGGTAGCAGCCACGAGACTATCTCAGCCACCTCATCTACTCTGACTGGATCAAATTCAGCCCATACAAGAGGGGTGCTCCAGCACATCTCAGGTCGAGCCCTACAAGCCCTTTGAGTGACATTGGAAGAGATCTCGGTCCTGATAGAGTACACTTTGTCGGCAAAGAACAAAGCAAACTCTTCACACTTTGTGCTTGAACCTGCTCCTCCTGCCCGAAGACAGAGTGGATGTACTAGCCCATCCACCATGCAGAACTGCTGAGCTGGTCTGTTCCTTGCTGCAGCAATCTCCCTTGACAAAAAATCTGCCTTCTTTCGGAAGATTGTCCCGATAGACACCATAATGTGACCTCAAGACCAATTTGTCCTCCATCAGTCCAGATCTTCCCCAACACCTCCCCAACCTCTGCCCTTTATCTTTAACTCCCTGAGCTCCCCACCAAACCAAGGGGGCCTCCAGCGAGTAGATAAGGGTCGGGCATGGATGGGTGCGATTGAGTTGAAGGCCGCATTGACGGTCTTATTATAGGCCGCCACTGCCTTCTCCAGCCCGATCATACACGCAGACTCCGCACTCAATAGGTCCAGCACCGCCTGTAGTCCTGCTGGGGACAATCCCCGTAATGGGCGGTACTAGACCATCTCCACAGAGGATGGACCCTTGGGGGGCCCCAAACATGAACCTCACAGTGCTATGATCTGACCAACCAACCGGATCAATCTTAAGGTCATCGACCCCAAGATCTAGAGTGAACACCAGGTCCAATGTATGACTGTGCAAGTGGGTCACTGAGGTGACAACTTGCAACAGGCCCAGGGGCTCCATACTCTGCAGGAGGTAACATCCAAAAGACAAGAGTCTGTCATCAACCTAGGCATTGAAATCCCCCAGAATTAACCATCTGGGGGACTCCAACACCAGGCCAACGATGAAATCTCCACCCTCCCACAGGAATTCCCTCTCCCCGACCAGTGGGTGGTAAATCAGAAGGATCTTGTAGCCTGCGCCAGGACCCCTCACATGGCAACACTATCAAACGACCTGGTAGAACCCACTGGTAGCACTGTGAGGTCCAGGCTGGCTTCATTTAATTATTTATTGAAATGTTTCAACAGGAAGGCACACTGAGCGACAAGTCGCTCATCTCCTGGTTTGACCTGGGGGGAAGGGGGTACAATAGGAATGAGGCATTAAACATTCAAGTTACAAGATTAACATTAACATACAGTCGTAAGGCAGGTGTTGCAAACAGTGTTACAACAGTGTTGCGCATGATATGTAGAAAGAGTGGACAATAATAAGTGCCAGGTTAATAAGTAAACAAGTGCTTATGTGAAAGAAAAGGGGAAATGGGAGGAGGGGTGGGGGGAAGAGTCACGTACCTGGAGACTCCCTCAGGATGCAAGAAGCCCTGCAAGGGGTCTGGGAGGACCAGAGAGAAGGGGATAAGGCAGTGTCTCAATCACAGACAGATCCCTTTAGGATGGTGGGGGGAAGGGAGTAGATGAGAGATACAAGTCCCTGGGGGGGCTTTAAAACAAATATACACTCCCCCGACTCTGCGATCCTTCCTTAGGTTGTGTATCACAGAGTACCCATTTGACACCGCTGCCTCCAGAATGGGAGCGGCATTTTCGTCCAGCCAGGTGTCTGTGATGCAAGCCAGGTCTACCAAGGAAACCAAGTATGCTATTATTGCAGTCTTGTTCCTCATCAACCTGGCATTGTAAAGCACAGCCAGAGTAGGATGAGGGGAGACTGCTGGATTAACCACTTGCCCACTATCCAAGGAGGAGTCCTTGGGCATAGGAATCGGACAAGGAGGACCCCTCTCGAATTCCCATTTCGTCCCAGGGCGCCTCCTGGACTTCACCACCAATATCATTGACTCCCTAGCAGCCACTCGCAATTTGGTGAAGTTGGATGAAAGGAGAAAAGAAATGGCAAAGAAACTGTTTTTGGAGATTTGTGATCCCAACACAACTGCACTCTCTGTTACCACCAAAGATGTCGCTGCATATAGTACAAGAAAGCAGCTTAGATGGCATAAACCAATTTTTAGAACAAAAAAGTATACATCATCTTTTTATGCATTTTTTAGATGAATATTATTTTAAATGAAAGAGTTATGGCGGTGTGAGTTTGTAATTATTGTAAGATATAAAGTATATTTATGAGTTAATAGAATTTTTTTTTTTATGTTTTCAAATATATATGTTTTAATGTTTTTAGTAATATAATGTTATTTTTTTAGTCAATGTAATTTGGTTTTTGATCTGTTTATGCATTCTATACATTTGGTTTTTCATTTTTGAGTCGTATGAAACTTCAGCTTACCCCTTTCTGGGGGTTTAGGTGTAATGTGTGTTGAATAAACAAAACTAAATATTGCACTTTGCAATTTATCACTGGAGCCGCATTTGTATGGCTTGATATAATTTTATATTCTGTATTCCCTCTTCCCTCGGGTCGCACCTGGAAATGAGCTTCGTCTCAGAGTGCCTTTCCCCGTTACCAGTTTTTAAATAAATATGAAAATCCATGAATTAATATTGAATTTAAAGGTGCAAGTAAATCAAAATAATATTATCTTTCAAGGCCTTCACATATATATATATCCTGCCTAGAAGGTAGGGTGAAATGAGTGCAATGGGATTAAAGGTTTAAAAGGAAAGTGCAGAAGGTTACAAATGCTAGAATTCCTCACAAAATAATCTAACGTGGAACCAAAATTCAGATTTATTTTTAAACTTTTACAAGTCAGCACCCTACAAATTAGTTATTTCATTATGAATTGATTTATTTCAAATTACTCCAACCGGGATAATCCTATGACATGCAGCATCTCATTTCCATGGGGTCCCAAGGAGGATAGCAACAGTCAACAGCTTAACATAATCCTGCAGGAATAGTTACATACAGGCTAAAATATACAAAGTAAAAAACAAACTAAAGGTAAGTACAGTCAAACAGTAAGCAAAGCAAGCTAACCAAGTGGGATTACAGCAAATAAGGAGCATGAGCACTGCTATGCAAACTGATCCTGAATGGAGACAGGGAATACTAGACTAAAACAAATGCAGAGTGTCTATGGTGGCTGGAAAGACCAGACTTGAACATTTGCAAGCTAGAAGCATTCCTCAGGTGGAGAGGGTGTTTGTTCCAGGTGTTTGGTGCTGCAAATGCAAAGACCTTTCTACCAAATTCATGCTTCATCCTGGGAATTGAGAAGGCAAGTGCTGCTGTTGAATGGAGTGAGAAGGCAGTACTTGACTGTGTGAGGTGGGCTAGGAGATCATCAGGGGCTTTTACAAGTGCATAGATGTACAGCAAAGAAAGTCAGGGGCAGTCATGCATGACTAAGGGATAGGGCCAATTAAAGAGGAGCCCCCCCCCGCCACGTAGTCAATAACTGACCTGGCCAGGAGTTGTTGTCTGAAATCATGACATGTAATGCTCCACTCTTATAAAGTTATAGCCCTCATAATTTTAGTTTTCCAGCTCGCTGAGAAAACAGATCTAATTCTGATAGCAAAGCCATGCCTCACTTAATTAGCTGCGCAGCCCTTGCTCTGTGATGTCACAAACGGCCGCGTGTGCGTGCTCCATTGAGTTCTATGGGGTCGGTATTACTACGCATGTTTATACCACTTACAGTTGCGATGTTAATAAATCAAAGTGACCGATCGACTAATAGGGTCCCTTTGATAAAGGACTATGAAGGTCCAAAACATATCAGGTGGGATCTTTTCTATCTGTCTGGTTTTTAATTTGAATAATAAAATGTGTTTTTTTTTTTAGTTTATTTTATTTCAAAGATCGGACAGTACCTTTGAGTCAGAGACTCGTTTACAAAGGTTCCACGTCACATATAATGAACAGTGCAAAGTTAAGGTAACATACAGTGCAGGGAATAATTTACATAGGTTCCACGTTACATGTATTGAATAGTACAAAGTCAAGGTAACATAACAGTGCAGGGAACATAAACACGCTTGATACATGGTAAATATAAGAAATAAGGCTCGCAGTATTGAACTAACAGACTTATGGAGGCTCAGGTAGGCATTTAGTAAGAGAGAAAGAAAGGAGAAATGGCTGGGGGGGGAGGCTTGCCAGCCAGAGGCCGTCGTCATTGCAGGGGGGGCTTATGACAGGGTCAATAACAGTCACAGCAGTTTAGGGTCTGGAGGTGGCCCTTAAGGTGGGTTTTGAAGAGTCCGATAGAGTTTTGGGTTGTGTCGAGGCAGGGTAGGTCATTCATCCAGGTGGGGGCCTTATAGCTAAAAGACCTTTGGAATTGGGAGGTATTGCATTGGGGAACTGTGAGTTGTTGTTTGCTGGAGTTACGAGTTAATTTAGGGGTAGTGGATGGGTAGATTAGGCTGGTGAGACCCCGGGGGGGGGGGGGGAAGAGACCTAGGGTGAATTTTTTGGCCATAAGACAGGTGTGGAATTTGATCCTATTGTCGAGGTTAAGCCAGTTAGTGGAGTTATAAAGGGGCAGGTGTGTGTGTGAGGCGGTCACAGCCCAGGACAAGGCGACAGGTTTTGTTGAGGAGAGGCGGAGCCTATTTAGGGGCTGAGGGTGGTGGCAGCACTATAGCGAGAATACCATAGACGAGGAGGAAGGATAGAGGAAGAGACTGCAAGTCGGAGGCCTCTGGGTAAGGCAGTGTTTGACGTGGTATAGCAGTCCAAGGCGGACGTTGAGGGCCGTGGACAGGTGGTGTATGTGCTGGTGGAAATTGAGAGCCGGGTCCAGGGTGATGCCTAGATATCTGAAGTGGGTCACTTGGTCAAGAGGGGTTTGGTCAGCAGTTAGGATCTGGGGGCAAAGTTTCTGTTTTGTGTTTTGGGGGTGGGTGAAAATCATGAATGAACTTGGTCTTCTTGTAGTTCAATATGAGGCGTTGAGCAGTGAACCACTGATCAGCTTCATTAAAGGAGGACTGGAGGGTATGGTAGAGTTGCAAAGGGTCATGGCTGGAGGCATAGAGGACAGCGTCATCCGTATATAGCAGTAGGTTGCTAGAGCAGGTGCTAGGGAGGGAGTTAAGGTAAAGGCTGAAAAGGAGGGGACCAAGGATGGACCCCTGGGGAACCCCTGAGAGCACTGGGAGACTATTGGACAGGGTCATGCCGATTTTGACCTGTTGGCACCTGCCCGTTAGGTAGTCTGTGAACCAGTGAAGGGCATCCTGTGAAAAGCCAATGTTGGAGAGTGTGACCAGCAAGAGGGAGTGGTGAACGGTGTTGCATGCCTTAGAGAGGTCAACAAAAACAGTGCCAGTGGTGTGGCCCTTGTTTAGTGCAGAGTGGATGTGCGCAGTGTATTCCAGGAGGGCAGTGGTAGTACTGTGTCCTTTACGGAAGCCATGTTGCTGTTTACAGAGGAGATCGTGTTTGTGAAGGTGGTCAGTGAGCTGGTTATAGACAATGCGCTCTAGAGCTTTAGATGGGTGGGAGAATAGATATGAGCTGGTAGTTATTGGTGTCAGTATAGTCCCCGCTTTTAAATATGGGGTAATGGAGGCAGATTTCCATATGGAGGAGAATTTACCTTGGCAGAAGGAGAGGTTGAGAATATGGGTGAGTGGGTAGAGTATGTCGGAGAAGTCTCAGGTCCAGGGAGTCACTACTATAGCGAGCGTGGTTTAGAGCATTCTTGAGATATAGCTCAGCAGCCTTAAGGGTGATGCACCGCAGGTGGAAGGGAGAGTTACGCTGGGGGGAAGGGGAAGGCAGGGGGTGGGTCAAAGAAGTTAGGAGAGAGGACATAGCTGAGGTTAGTGAAAGCTTGGTTGATGGCTGAGGCTATGCTGGAGGGAACAGAGGTCAGGTGCCCTTCCACCGCTATTAGGTTGGGTGGGGTGTTGGGATTTCTTCCACCGATTTCCTTGACATTATCCCAAAATTTGCACCCACTGCCCCAGGTATCAGTTAGGGCAGCTTTATAGTGTTCGGCTTTAGCTTTGTGTAATGCCCACGTACATTTGTTCCGGGCCTCTCTATACTTCTGCCTATCAGATGGCTGGCCCGTCTCATTTGAGAGGTGCCAGAGAGAGTCACGTATACGCATCAAGGCATGGAGCTGATTGGTGATCCAAGGGGCAATGTTGCCTTCGGCCATCCTTTTGGAGAGTGGGGCAAATTGGGCGCAGATGGTGTTGAAAGTACGAATGAAGAGGTCAAGGGCTATGTCCGGGTCGAGGGTATTAGTTAAGAAGGACCAGTCCAGTGACCTGAGATGAAATCTTAGGAGAGCAAATTTGCCTGGGCCTAGTTTGCATCTTGGGGGGTCTTGGTCATTTTGCAGGACCATGTGCAGAGAACAGGGGAGTGGTCGCTGATCGTATTTGGCAGTACCGTGGTGCTAGTGATTTTATGGGGATGGTTAGTGAAACCAGGTCCAGTAGGGAGAAGGCTCCGGTGTGGGGGTCCAGATGAGTGGGAGAGGGGACTACTTGTGTGAGGACTTGGGTGGTAGCTGCGTCTAAAAGCGGGGTGGAAGACTTAGCCAGCCAGTTGGTGTTGAAGTCCCCAAGGATGATCTGTTAATTTTGTTGCGGGAGGGAGGGAGGCAAGATGTGACAGGATTGAGTGGAAAGCCACTTTCTGGTCTCTAGGAGGAATGTAGGCTGCCGTGATGAGGAGGGGGGATTGGTAGTAACCCACAGTGAGTTTGAGTGTGATGGCCTGTGGCCCTGGGACTAGCAAGGGAAGGGGGGAGTGGCTGACAGTGTAATGTGTCCTTAACGAAGATGGCACAACCCCCTCCCCGCTTTCCCTGTCGGTCAGCTCGGAAGAGGTTGAAACCTGGCATGGCTACCGCAGAGTCCGGGATCAAGGGGGAGAGCCAGGTTTCAGTTAAGGCAATGACATCGGGCTGGTGTTGGAGGACCCAACCCTGGTATGGGTCCCATTTTTTTAGTAGTCTACAGACATTGATGCTGGCAATGTGAAGCCCGCTATTGGGGGTATGGCTAGGTGCTGAGGTTGCAGCTGGGCCAGGATTAGGGTGGATATTACCGGATATAAGGAGTAGCAGTAAGAGGAAGGACCTGAGAGCGGAGTTCCAGGCCAATTTTTGTATACGATGATCTATGCCAGATGCTGCCCCTGGGGAATTGGGCAGGAAGGGGATAGGGAGGGGTAGTGTGCAGGGGGCTGACAGTAGGAGAGTGTGGGATGAGAGAGGAGGCGGGGGATTAATAGGTTTCATAGGGAATGGTACCTGATGCAGTAGAGTTCTTTCGAGGGTGGTCCGTGTATGGCAGTGGTCGTAATTGCATGTGGTATATGTGGGTAGGGGGAAGGTCCCATAGCTTGGGTGGAGGTTCGGTGCAGTGTAGGTCTGGTTCCCCTTGGTGTTCTTTGTGGGAGCCGGTGGATGCCAGGCAGTGTGAGTGTAGGGGTAGCCTGTGACTCTGGAAGCTTGACTGCTATGGGAGGTTGAGGAGGGGTGAATGAGCGCAAGGGACAAAGCAGAAGAGAGAGACAGGAGAAAAAGAAGCATATTGGGGGGGGGTTGGAGGTTGAGTGATAGCAGTGGTGGAGAGAAAAGAGCATAAAACAGCCTCTAGTGGTGACTTGGTATAAGGTGCAGATGGAAAAGTGGGCTAATTGGTTCAGGCGTTTAACCATTCAGCGCCGATTGTGTCCTATATAAGGAGAAGTTGAGCAAGGGTGGTGGTGGGGGCGGTACAGAGCCGATGCAACGCGTCGGTGGGGACCGCAATTCGGATTCTGTAGCGGGAGCAGGCGAGCGTTAGGAGGTCTGGTCACCTCGCCCTGCCGATTCAGAGTTCAGCTGTTTACCTGGGGTTGTTTTCGGGGGGTGGGGGACAGCAGCTTCACATGCCCTCGCGACCTCGGCGGTTTGCTGGACCCTCGGTGGATCCGTGGCTCTGGGGAGAGAAGAAAGGCAGGGTAAGTCCTTATATCCTGCTATGAGGGGAAGGAGACACCTTAGATGTGGAGACAGAGAGAAGCCTATGCTGGCAAAAACAGGGGTAGGTGAAAAACGCTAGCAGTTACTTCTAGAACATAGCACACAGCTCAGCAATGTAATAGCTTCTCACTAGCTCCCTAGCTTAAGGTCCGACTACTGAATAACAACTAGGCAGTACTGAATAAATATAATTTTATAATTTTACTTAAGTCTTGGCACACATGCTTATTCTACTGGGATCCTATTGAATCATCAAGGTAACTCGTTTTTAGTAAAAAAAGCCATTTTTGTCAGAAATCATTTAAGGTACCCCCTTTATATCAAGGAAATGCAGGTTATTAGCTAAGGTAACTCGTTTTTAGTAAAAAAGCCATTTTTGTCAGAAATCATTTAAGGTAACCCCTTTATATCAAGGAAATGCAGGTTATTAGCTAAAACTGTACTGCAAAAAAACTATCTCCATTTCCACGCCGACAGTACATTTTAAACAGTTCTGGAGTGATGCCTGCGTTCAAGTAAAATGGCACGAAGCCCAGATTTCAAATTTGGATTCTGTACCGGGAGCAGGCGAGCATTAGGAGGTCTGGTCACCTCGCCCTGCCAATTCAGAGTTCAGCTGTTTACCTGGGGTTGTTTTCAGGGGTTGGGGGAGAGCAGCTTCACATGCCCTCGCGACCTCGGCGGTTTGCTGGACCCTTGGTGGATCCGTGGCACTGGGGTTGTTTTCAGGGGTTGGGGGAGAGCAGCTTCACATGCCCTCGCGACCTCGGCGGTTTGCTGGACCCTTGGTGGATCCGTGGCACTGGGGTTGTTTTTGGGGTGGGGAGAGCAGCTTCACATGCCTCGCGACCGGGCGGTTTGCTGGACCCTTGGTGGATCCGTGGGCACTGGGGTTGTTTTCAGGGGTGGGGAGAGCAGCTTCACATGCCCTCGCGACCTCGGGCGGTTTGCTGGACCCTTGGTGGATCCGTGGCACTGGGGTTGTTTTTGGGGTGGGGAGCAGCTTCACATGCCCTCGCGACCTCGGCGGTTTGCTGGACCCTTGGTGGATCCGTGGCACTGGGGTTGTTTTGGGGTGGGGAGAGCAGCTTCACATGCCCTCGTGACCTCTGCGTTTGCTGGACCCTCGGTGGATCCGTGGCACTGGGGTTGTTTTAGGGGTGGGGAGAGCAGCTTCACATGCCCTCGCGACTCGGGCGGTTTGCTGGACCCTTGGTGGATCCGGTGGCACTGGGGTTGTTTTGGGGGTGGGGAGAGCAGCTTCACATGCCCCTCGACTTCTCGGGCGGTTTGCTGGACCCTCGTGGATCTCGCGGCACTGGGGTTGTTTTTGGGGGTGGGGAGAGCAGCTCACATGCCCTCGTGACCTCTGCGGTTTGCTGGACCCTCGGTGGATCCGTGGCACTGGGGTTGTTTTTGGGGGTGGGGAGGCAGCTTCCACATGCCCTCGTGACCTCGGCGGTTTGCTGGACCCTACCGGTGGATCCAAATGGGGTTGTTTCGGGGAGGTGGGGGCCAGCAGCTTCACATCCCCTCGTGACCTCGGCCCGGTTAACAGAGGACTGACTCCAGCTTGTACATGCGCTCTTAGCGGTAGAAATATAATGTATACTCAGTGGACAGTCCAAAGTACATTAAAAAACTATTTTATTTTCTTAAATTTTTGTAAAATAACATTATGGGAAGGTAAAGAAATCTGCTCCTCAACCCCCCCCACCTCAGGCCTTCAGATTCACAGCAGCTATACTGCATAGTAGGCTCATATGCCTTCTTTGATGCTGTCCAACCTTCAGCCCAACATTTAAGGTGGATTTAATTTGTAATGGATTAGAAAATGGGCTTGAAGAATAAAGCATGCTGATTGGCTGAAAGCCATCCTCTGCATGCATTTATTTTTCAATAACGCCTGCTGAAAAACTACTCCCTCTTTGAGGTGCTCCATTGCCAAAAGTATTCATGGGCACCTTGAATATTCAAAATTGCCAGCCACCATTTTTTCCCTACTCGCAAACCGAGCTGCAACTTGGCGGCTGAGCCGATCTCCCCAATTTTACCCCAATGGCAACATCTTCCACCAATAAATAACTAAATAATCCGCATTTTTAAAAAGCAGCTCGCTACAAAATTACAAGCCAACAACTGTTAGAGATCTACCTGCGGTACCGCTGCTGTGTATGAGAACAGCGGGACTTTCTTGCTTTTCTGTACCGCAGATGGATGACCATCCCTAGTATGGAAAACAAAGAAAGTACCGCTCCTCTCATGTACACCAACGGTACCAGAACTACCACTGTCTGTCTGTCTCCTCCAAAGTAGTTTAGCGTAAAGGGGCTCCTGAGTACTATACTGTCCCCACAAAACTTGAAACAAAAGTGTGCCCATACCACAATAACATCCTCACTGTGATCTGCAGCCAGAGAAGAAAGCAACTGCCTCTATAACCATGCTCACTGTCCCATACCGCACACAGCATTACACACCGCGGCCCCACTATTGAAAGAAACCCTCCCAGTGTTAAAATGCACACACACATATATATATATACATACACATACACATACACATACATACACACACACACATATACATACATGTACACACACGAGAAACATAAAGCAAGTGGGGGGGAGAAAAAACTGTTACATGAGGATGGCGGGGGAAAATACAGAAACAGTAACTGCTATGGGGGGCAGTAACTGTAGTCAACCGGCTTATTTTTTTTCTTTTTTGAACTACAGAGTCTCGAGTAGGACAAAAGTCCATCGCTGCAATGCAGGCAGATGAACTATTTTAGTACAACACTTATTTTAAAGCTATTTTTCATTAACAACTTACTTTTTTATTAAACATTTTTAATTTTTATTTATTTATTTATTTATTTTTTTTACAGTGCCCATTTTCTAAGCACAAAAATACCCTCCAGGGTGGACGTTATCTTCCAGGGGCTATAAGGCCCTCTGCCTGCGGCGTTGGGCCTCACTACGCCCCTGGGCAGTCTGTTATATCTCAATAACGTCCACCCTGTCGGGTATCATTGCTTACATATTAACTACCAGCAGTCTGGGTTATTCTTAGTAGCCTTGTTGCCTTGGTTCTTGGCACAATGTATGGATTCGTAAACCAGTATCTTTTTTTATGTGAGTGGAGAATGTATTCTACTTGTATTTCTACAATCAATTAACTATTGTATTAGTTCTAGTTACTATGATGTTAAACTTCAATAAAAATATTTTACAAAAAAACAAGAAAAGCTCTAAAACAAACAGGATTCTCTGGTGAGAGTTACTACAGTGTGAAAAATGACAAAAAAAAAGAATGTCTCAAGCAGGAGAGATCCAAGTAATGCTGCCTACCTCTTTGGCCAACACACTAAAACTGGATATTCTAAGATAACTGACATGGAATGGGATTGAGGCAGGGGTTCTATGATGATGTCACTGTTTTGGGTGTAACCCAGCAGTAAATAAATGTCCAGTGACAATGTGGAGGAAACAGAAAAAAGTACAGTCCACAAAGGGCCAGATTTTTTCAAAAATTACATTCATACATTATCAAGTAAAAGAAAAATCTGAATGAATTAAGACGACTACTTCATTGGAAGATGCAGTGAGTTTGGCTAAATACAGTACACAATGTACAACAAATTTACTAACACCATGAACTCCTGACTGAATGCATTTTCCATTACGATAGTCTTCTAAAAGACTGGAAAACAAAGAGTTAAGCTCTGCTTTGGGCACTCTGAACATCTCAAAAACTAGAGTCATAAAGCTAGGAGAACTGGCCCATGACCAGTCCCCAGGCAGGATTTGTGGACTACAAAAACAGGAAAGCATTTCATTAGATAACAGCAGTGAAAAGCTAAACCTTGAGCACATAAATCAGAGGGAACCAAAGCACTTAAATCACACCAAGAGATAAACATTATTTCTCACTGACTGCAGACTGGCAATGGATACCCAGTGAGCTATAAAGCCTAGATGTAAAACTATGATTAGAGCTCTGAAACAACAAGGGTGCTGAAGCTGTTGTTTAAACTGTAATTAATCTCACAATCCCCTTATTTCCTTTTGACAGCTGGAGTGCAGCACTGATCCACTACTGCGGCATGTCACTTGCTGTAAGAGAAGATCAGTTTGCAACAAAAAGATTACCAGCAGTTTGCCTTACTTTGTGTGGCATCCAACACGTTTTTTTTATACAGATATTCCATTAATTATCAACAGAGGGATGAAAGAAAAAACAGGTTACCCACCTGTAACAGTAGTTCTAGGAGTGGTATATGTTGTTCATCCACACTTGTTGGTATGTCCCTTTCCCCTTTAAATCTTGCCAGAAGGCCATCAAGCTGGCTCCTCCCACACACCTGGGTGGTATAACCCTCGGCTCTGCCCCAAGATGCCAGATCTTAGCCCAATGAAAGCCAGGTTGTGCATCGCAGCCGGGGAGGTCGGGCGGGTCAGTGTGGATGAAGAACATATACCACTCCTAGAACTACTGTTACAGGTGAGTAACCTGTTTTTCTAGGGATGTGGATATGTTGTTTTTATCCGCACTTGTTGGCAGACTCCTTGCACTTCACCGGGAGGAGGGAGGCAAGGCACATACCCCCTACTTTGGGAAGAGAGACTGGAGAACTGAGGCCCCAAAACCAGCATCCCGGCGTGACTCAAGGTCGATGTGGTAATGGGTGATGAAGGTTTTTGCTTTCTTCCATGTAGCAGCCCTGCAGATTTCCTGGGTAGGGATGTCTCTGGAGGCAGCCACTGACGCAGCGGTATGGCAGGTGGAATGAGCACTTAGCCCTACGGGAGGCTCCCTACCCGCCAACCTATAACAGAGATCAATGCAAGATCTAATCCTTCTGCCAATATCCGCTTTGCTGCAGGCCTGCCAGGTGTGGCTTCAGCGTAGGTGACAAACAGCTGGCAAACCTCTCCCCAAACTACTGCCATCCTCTCCTTATAGTAGGAGAGAGCACATCTCAAGTCCAGAGTATGGAGCCTGTACTTAGCATCCGAGGTGTAGTTCGGGTAGAATACAGGCAGAGTCAACACCTGATTAAGGTGAAACTGACACCACCTTCAGGTGGAATTTCGGGTGGGGGAGCAGGATAATCTTGTCCCTGTGGAAGACCACATAAGGAGACTCCACCGAGAGTGCCTGGAGATGCCCAGTCCTTCTGGTGGACATGACAGCCACCAGAAAGGCCATCTTCCACAAGTGTGATATTTCACACTTGTGCATGGGTTTGAATGGCTTTCCCGTGAGCTTTGCTAAAACCAGCAGTAAATCCCACAGAGGTGGAGGTTCACGCACCAGAGGGGATATGAGATCGAGGCCTTTGAAAAGCAGCCAGACCACCTTCTCCTGTGCTCCCGTCTGCTGACCGGCCCACGCCCGATAAGCAGAACGGGCATGAAACAGCCTCTGCCTGGTGTTTTCCCTGGAGGCAAACAGGTCCACCATCAGTTTGCCCCTTGGGAGAACAGACTGTGAGCTACCTCTGGATGGAGAGACCACTTGTGGGATGTCTCGCCTATGCGACTGAGTGGATCCACGAGCTGATTCGAGGCTCCTGCCAAATGGATGGCTAGGAAATCCACCTCCAGTCAGCTCATGAGTGTCCACATGTGAAGCGCTTCCCTGCACAACAGCCAGGAGTGTGTGCCACCCTACTTGTTGAGGTAGTACATGCTTGTGGTATTGTCTGTCTGGACTTGAACCACTTGACCCTGAAGCTGAGCGAATGCTGATAATGCCAGTCTGACCACTCTGCACTCCAACAGGTTGATGTGGTATCGTGATTCCGTGGGGGGTCCAGAACCTGTGGGCCCTGTTGTTCCCCATGTGGGCTCCCCAGCCTGTGAGAGAGGCATCGGTCATAAGGACTACCATCAGTTCGAGGCAGATAAATGGGATCCCTTCCTGCAACCGGTCTAGGACGGTCCACCACTGGAGAGCGTCCCACATCTTCTGGGTCACAGTGATCAGCTGGTCAAAATGACCTTGGCGCTGTGTCCACTGGATGGCCAGTTCCCACTGAAGGGGCGCATATGCCACCGAGCCCAGTGGACCACGGCGGTGCAGGCCACCATGTAACCCAGAAGGCACAGAAAGTCCCGGGCAGGGCGCAAGTGCCGAACCAGAAATTATTGGGCAAAGGAGGAGAGTACCTCCGCCCAGTCCACTGGGAGCCATGCTCTGGCTGGCAAGAGTCTAGCTCTGCCCAGATGAAGCATATCACCTTTCTTTTAAACTTAGATTGTAGGCTTGTAGTGACACTATACTTTCTTTCTGTGTTGTCTTTACTTATAATTGTTTTTGGGCTGTTGAAAATTTAAAAAATAGTGGTGGTGTAATTCTGTGCTGTCTTTAATTGCTGCCCCCTCCCACCCCTTCCCCCAACTCTTAATTATATGCCCTGATAAATCTGATTGACAGGAGCTAAACACAGGGTATAGTAAGAGGTGTGAAGTAGGAGGGGCATAAGGGGGAAGAAGACCACCCTCAGCACGACAAGTGTTTTGACTCATTTATTTATTTATTGGTTTCTTTTTACTTAAATATATATATATATCTGAGGATCAGTTACATGATTTTTAGTACTGTAAATAAATAAAAAGAGAACTAAGAGAGCTTCAGTAGCAGATAAGTAGTGGAATTGCAGTATAATGTGGGGAGTGGTGCAATGCAGTGGCTGTGGGGCAGCCATATTCAGGCAGACCTTCTGGACACTGAGGTGCTGCCCTATCTGCATGCATCTCTCGGGACTGGGATGAGGTAGCCAGACTCAGAGCGAAGTAAACTGGGTCAGGAGTACCATCACCCTTGTCCAGGAACCACCCAGTCCAATGCAGCTGCCTCAAAGGATGCCGAGAACGAGGAGCACTTGGATGACAGTGGGCCCAGGGAGGTTGGAGCAGTCAGGCAGAGGCACATCCCAGATCCTATTCCTTCTCAAGAACTCATATGCCACACTGGCAAATGAGGACAACCAAATAGAGGTACCCAGGGAAGTGGAAGGAAAGGATGTGGAGGTTAGGCAAGGAGGTGACCTCAGTGGGGAAAGCAGTGGACCCCAGAGGAGGAGGAGGCGAATCCTGGTGGGGACTCCATCATAAGAGGGATCCAGCTAGGAACACAGGAGGGGGAGGACAGGGAGGTGGGTGCCTACCAGGTGCCACGGCATGGAGGGATGGAAGGAAGATACTGGGGATCACTGGGAAGGCAAGACAGGAGGGTGAGCTGGATGTCATTATCCACCTAGGTACTAATGACTTGGCAAATGGGGAGCCAAAGGAAGTTCAGGAAGAGTTTAGGAAACTGGGGAGGGGTCTCAAGCAAGTAGCTACTTCTGTCACTTTCTCAGAAGTACTACCTGTGAGAGGCAAGGGAGAGCACAGGAGTGCATGCACCAGGAACTTTAACTCATGGTTGAAGAACTCGTGCTGTGAGGAAGGGTTTGGATTCATTGGTGACTGGGGACCCATCTGGTGGGATGGAGGTTTATTCAAGCCTGACGGCCTGCATCCATCCTGGAGGGGAATCCAAGCACTCAATGATAAGTTTAAATGCTACACTGACAAGCATTTAAACTAGCAAAGGGGGGTGGCAGGCCAGCAAGGACGGTACCTACTTGCTCACCCCCCACAGCAAGTAATGGAACCAGTGAACCAGAGGAGTGGCTATCTCTGCAAAGCAGTGCGCAAAAGATGCAGATTAGTGTCCAAAAGGTGGATAAGCAGAAAAGGGGCAAAATTCAGCAGAAGGGCAGACAGCAAGGAGAACCAGGGATAAATGACAACCAAGGAAGGGGCTGGAGTAGAACAGTGAAGCAGTCTAGGAAGGTCAAATCATGGAAAGCCATGTGTGCAAATGCCAGGAGCCTTAGCAACAAGATGGAAGATCTGGAGGCTGTCATGGTACAGTCAGACCTGGACATTGTGGCCATCACTGAAACCTGGTGTAATGATAACCATGACTGGGAGATGGCCATACCTGGCTACAACATATTCAGAAGAGAGAGCAGGCAGGAAGGAGGAGGAGTGGCACTGTATGTGAAAAATGACATAAGGGCCACACAGATCCAGGAGGAACAAAATGGGGAGAGATACTGTGGGTTAAGCTGAAAGGAAAATGGGGCCAGCCATCCGCACAGGTGTGGTCTATAGACCACCAGCCCAGGAGGAAGAAACAGATAGGAGTTGATGCTAGCCATCCAAAGGATGGCAGACAAGGGTGAGGTAGTACTGGTTGGAGACTTCAATATACCAGACGTGGACTGGAGCATCCCAGCAGCAGCATCAACTAGGAGCAGATTTATCCTGACTCTTCAGGGTGCCTTCTCAAGCAACTGGTCATGGAACCAACTCGGCAGAAGGCAATACTGGACCTTGTGCTCACAAACAGGGACAGTGTGATGGGGTAACAGTGGGGAGCACCTGGGTAACAGTGACCACCAGTCATTGTGGTTTGAAATCACAGAAAGAGCAGAACCAAACCACACAAAACACGTATCCTGGATTTTAGGGGGCAGACTTTGGGAAAATGGGAGATGCTTGAAAGAGGCATTAAGGAATGGGACAGGAATCAGGGATTGAGGAACAGTGGGCAGTATTTAAAATGGGGATTATAAGAACAACAGAATTATGCATTAAGCAGGTTAGCAAGAGGAAAAGAAAGAGGAGACCATTATGGTTTTCCAAAGAGGTAGCAAAGAAAGTGAAAGCCAAAAAGATTGCATTCAGGCAATAAAAAGACACAGGCAGAAGGGATAGGGAGAAGTACCAGGAGAAACAAAGGGAGGCAGGGAAGTCAGTAAGGAAGCCAAAGCTGAGACAGAAGAACACATTGCAAAATCAGTGGTTAAAGGGGACAAAACCTTTACAGGTACATAAGGAAAAAGAAGGACAAAGGAGGGAGTGAGACTGAAGGGGAGGATGGGAGCCGCGTGGAGGATGACAACAGTAAAGCTGACATATTGAACAGGTATTTCTGCTCAGTCTTTACTAAGGAAGAGGGGGTAATGGGTCTGAAGGGAGTAAAGGGTGAGAATGGTGCAGAAATGGACACAAGTCCCTTTACACGAGAAAGGGTCCTGAAGGAACTGGAAGTAATAAGAGCTGATAAAGCAATGGGGCCAGATGGGTGCACCCCAGGTCCTTAAAGAACTAAGAGAGGTGGTGGCTGAACCTCTGGCTATCCTGTTCAGCCAATCACTGGAAACAGGGAGGTACCCAAAGACTGGAGGACAGCAGATGTAGTCCCCTTATACAAAAGTGGGAACAAAGAGGAAGCAGGGAACTACAGACCAGTCAGCCTCACCTCGGTAGTGGGGAAGATCATGGAAGCACTACTGAAGGAGAGATTGGTGGAACATCTGGTTGTCAATGGACACAGGACCCAAGGCAGCATGGTTTCACCAGGGGAGGTCATGTCAGACCAACCTCATTGAATTTTTGACTGGGTGACTAGGGAGGTGGATCAGGAGGGCAGTGGACATGGCCTATCTGGACTTCAGCAAGGCCTTTGACACTGTGCCACATAGAAGACTATTACACAAACTGGGGAATATGGTGTGGGCAGGACAGTAGTGTGGGTGGTGGTAACTGGCTGGGTGGCAGGACACAGAGGGTGGTGGTAAATGGCTGTCACTCCACAGAGGGAAGAGTGACCAGTGGGGTACCACAGGGATCAGTGTGGGACCGGTCCTATTCAACATCTTCATCAGTGACATTGCACAGGATCTAGAAGGCAGAATTTCACTGTTCGCTGATGACACAAAGCTCTGTAACAGAGTAGACACACCAGAGGGTGTAGACAGAATGAGAAGGGACCTGCAGAAACTTGAAGAATGGTCAAGGGTTTGGCAGTTGAAATTCAATGCAAAGAAGTGCAAGATAATGCATATGGGCAAAAACCCCTGCGCAATATATCAGTTGGGGTGAGGATATAGCATGCACCAAGCAGGAAAGGGATCTTGGGGTTGTCATCTCTGATGACCTCAAGGTAGGGAAACAGTGTGACAAGGCATCAGGTAAAGCAAAACAGGATGCTGGGATGTATAGGCAGGGCATCACCAGCAGGAAAAGGGAGGTCTGCACTCCGCTATACAAGACACTAGTGAGGCCCCACCTGGAGTACAGTGTACAGTTCTGGAGACCATACCACATAAGGACATAGACAGGGTAGAGAAGGTTCAGAGGAGGGCAACAAAGATTGTGCATGGATTGCATCACAAGTCCTATGAAGACAGGTTGAAGGAACTGAACATGTACTCCCTGGAGGAGAGGAGGGAGAGAGGGGATATGATAGACATATACAAGTATCTTACAGGGAGGAACAGGGTGCAGGAAAACACTATTTTTAAGCGAAAAAGATGTTTCAGGACTAGAGGGCATGGGATGAAGTTGGAGGGAGGACGATTCAGAGGAAACATGAGAAAGAATTTCTTCACAGAACGGGTGGTGGACAAGTGGAACACCCTGCCAGAGGAAGTGGTGGGAGCTGAAACAATCACGGGATTTAAGAATGCATGGGATAGACATAAAGGAATTCTAGAGGTCAGGGGTAAGGGGAAATAGACTTCTAGGAAAACAAACTGAACTTACAAGCTCAAATGGGCAGACTAGGTGGGCCATAGGCCCTTATCTGCCGACACTGTCTATGTATCTATGTATCTATGTAAAGCATGAGCTCTGACGTGGCCTCGTTGCTCAGGAAGCCAAGTTGAGAGCAGGTCTGGAGGGCCAGGTCCCTGGACCTCTCTTCCTCTTGCTGGGTGGAACCTGCCAAGAGACAGTCGTCGAGGTAAGGGTACACTCTGACACCTCAACGCCTGAGATGGGCTGCCACCACTGCCATGCATTTGATGAAGACCCGAAGGGGCCAATGACAGGCTGAATGGCATGGCTGGGAACTCGTATAGGTTTCCCTCTGCTCTGAAGCAGATGAACCGCTGGTGGGATGGATGGATTGGGATGTGAAAGAACACATCCTGGAGATCCAGTGAGCAAAACCACAGGTTTTGCTCCAGGGATTGCATGATCTGGGAAAGGGCTACCATCCTGAACGTGCGTGGCCTCAGATTCCGATTCAGGTCGTGCAGATCTAGATTGGGGTGCCAGCCCCCCGTCCACTTCGGGACCAGGATGTACATGGAAATGAACCTTGCGTTGACTGAAGGATCTGCTACTCGAACCACTGCCTCCTTGAGGAGGAGCTGGGCTATGTTCTCTCTCAGAGCTGTCCAAGTGTGTGCTGATACTCTCTCCTACAATGGGGCGCGGGCTCGGCTAGGAGGGTACTGCTCGAATACCAGAGACAGACCCTGGCCGACCATTTCTAAGTCCCACCTGTCTGTGGTAACAGCAGACCAGGCGGAAAGAAAGTGGCAGAGCCAACCCCCCACAGAAGGACCCAGAGCTGGCATGACAGGGATAGGGATGACAACCATTATCCCATCCCTGGGCAGGCTTGAAGGAAGAGGGTCGAGGGCCTGAACCCCGACCTCCTTGTCTGCAGGCCGGTGGAGGTCTGGACTTGGGCCAAGGGTGCCAAGCCTGTGCTTGCTGTTGCTGCCCACCATGAAAGGAGGGCTGCTGGGCTGCAAAGCAGGATGCCGAAAAGGCCTTTTCTTTTTCTGCTGCTTCTTGGCACTAGGAGCACTTTGAGCAGAAGTGGCTGAGTCCAAGGTGGCACTGGACTGCTAGATTTGCTGAAGGTGACCATCCACAACTAGGCTGAAGAGATCGATGCCCAGGAAAGAAACATCAGTGAGTTTGTGCTGGGTATCCGCCATAAAGGTGGAAAGCCTCAGCCAAGCCCTGCAGCGTGAGGCAACCGCAGCTGCCACTGAACAGGTGCAAGAGTCCCCAAAGCCCAAAGACATCTGAAGCTGCTGCTTGGCAATGGCATGGCCCTGGTTCTGCTTGACCGTAGTCTGAAGGTCCACAGGGAGGTGCAGGAGAACTTAATCCAAGGACCCCAGGAGGGCATGGGAGAAGTGTGCCATGACGATGGCAGAGCTTGTCTGATGGAGGCCTAAGGAGGAGACTGCATAGACCTTCCTGGCAGAGTGGTCTAGCTTTTCGGACTCCTAGTCAGGAGGTCCTGTGTGTGCCGGCAGAGCTGCCTGTGTGTCTGAACACAGAGGTGGTCACTAACCCCTCAGCTGAGGGATGTTCCGTGAACCCAGAGAGGGACCTGATAGGCACCACATACTTACGTGCCATCCCGGCAGATGGCGCTGGGCAGGAGGCAGGACGCTGCCAAAGCTCCAAGGCTGGGCCAACAATGGTTTCGGCCACAGGAAAGGCTTCCGTAGGAGTATCCCCTCTTTTAAGAATGTCAGTGACAGGGTACTCCACCCATTTCTGGACAGGTTCCAGGGGTATACCCGTGGATTCGGAGATAAGGCGGAGAATCCCTTGAAAGGACGAAGAGCCCTCCTCCATTGACAGACTACTGGCCAACTCATCATCCATCGGGTGAGAGTGAAGGTCGGTGTCGTCAGAATCAGAGGTATCCGGATAAGTCGGTCGACCACCAAGATCCCACTGAATGCGCCTGGGACGGTCAGGCGTGATGGTGACCGATAGCCTACAAGGAAGACCCAGGACCGTTTGGGAATCCTTCATAGGAGCCCCTTCTGAGGGCTGTTTTGGTGGTGGCTCCACCACTATCGGTGGAGAGATTGGTTTTGGCCGACCCGGGGCAGGTTTCACCGGCTCCACGGGAAGGGAACCGATATTATCAGTTCCAAGGGAGTCGGCTTTGGCCTGGGAGGAGACAGCCATGTAATGGCCGGGGTAGAAACCAAGGAAGGCTTCTCACCGGACAGAATGAGCTGTTGCAACATCAAATCTTTGTTGTGTCGACAGAGTTTCAGCCGAAGCCTCCCCTCATCCGAGGAGAACAAAGATAAGTGATGACGTCACCTCTTTTTGGGGGCACTTATATGCCTTCCTTAGCCTGTCGGTCGAGGGGGTCCGAGATCTCGACCTCAACTGGACTGGCCAACTGGGTCACTTGGGAGACACCGGTGGAACCAGTGATTTTCCCAGATCTGGGACTGGCTCCTCGATACGACTTCCAGCAAGCTGGGTCTCCTCACTGGGGATAAACAAGACCGGAGTTTTGTAAAGAGAGTCGTCAACCTCCTCGTGCAACAACCGATCAACAGAATCGAGAGTTAGCTCAACTATGTCTTCGAACAAGAATTCGGCCAGCTGGCCCGATGGCGGGACTGAGAACCCGGCGGACTAAGCCGCAATCTCGACCGAGGTCGAGGGTAGAGATTACTGGGACTGAGATCGCTCTTGATCCCAAGAACATCTTACCTGAGACGAAGAATCTCTCGGTTCCTTGTCCTTTTTACAGGACCAGGAAGTATGCAAGCCCACAGGTCCTTCGCCCTTAGCGGGGAAAAAAAGGCACATCTCCTGAAAGGATCCCAAGAAAGTGAAGCCCAGGTTGAGCAGAATGAATATCGGCCGAGAGGAACGCTCCGCAGCATGCGCCACCTCTTCCTCGAAGGCCTGCATCTGTTCCAACTGCTCGGCAGATCCCCACAGATGTGGAGACAGCCCACCAAGCCTCTTTGGATTTCACCGGTGAATTCCATTTTTGGGGCCTGCCCAGCTTCAAGTGTGCGAGACAATCATCGAGGATGTTCAGTTGAAACGTGAGGCAAAACTGGCATACCTGGGTGTCATGGCCGACACCCAAGCAGTAAACGCACACAAGAGTGTGGGTCTGTGTGCAGCATTTTCTGTCTGCATGGGCACCAGCGAAAACTGGGGAAAGATTTATCTTTCCTTATCAAGAAGCAGCTACTACAATCGCTAAACCGAAAAAGCATAAACTTCAGTGGGTCTGAAGTTTTTTCAGCCAGGCAGGGTCTACAACACGCGGTAGCAGAGAGGAGGCAACCTGTATCTTCCAGCAGAAAGGAAGATCTGGTGTCATGGGATGGAGCCGAGGGTTATACCGCCCGGTTGGGTGGGAGGAGCCAGCTTGAAGACCTTCCGGTAAGATTTAAAGGGGAAAGGGACATGCCAACAAGTGTGGATAAGAACAACATACCCACATCCCTAGAAAACTAATTCAAGTTTCATGAAGAATCTCAGAATAGATTGGCTAAGGTACCAGTCCACAAGCAAGCTGTGGCAAACGCCATTAACTTATAAAAGGTACAGCAAAAGAAATCCGTACTCTTTATAAGGCATGACAGGGTGTGGGTTATTGGGTGATTTATCCATGCCTCGTGGTGTGTCACAAGGGGTAGCCAAGTGACTTGTCTTAGCCACATCAGAAAAACAGAAACTCAGAAATGTTGAACCAAAAAAAAAAAAAAGACTATTGGTCCATTCAGTCTGTTCTGTCTTACCCTATCCTACCCTGGGACCTACTGTCTAGTCTGGGTTATTGCCCTTACGCCCCCCCCCTTGCCCCCTGTCCTACTACATCCTTCTGTGGTGCTACTATGACTTTTACTCATTCCCAGCTGAAATCATTAATGGTTCTTGCACACACTACCTCTGTTGGTAGGCTGTTCTGTCATGCTTCTACCTTGCTGTGGGTTTTCTAAAATTTCTTTTTCCTTTTGCATTCAGTTTAAAACAGTATTCCCAGCCCAGACTATCAACTCAGCGGTAGGGCTGCCAGTACCGATGCCAGCGACCTGGGTTCAGGAACAGGCTCAGGTTGTCAGAGGGCCTGCTGAGGGAAGGAGGACTGAGGGTCCTAGCAGACGCTCTCCTCCACCAAGGAAGTAGGGTTGCTGACTTAGCTGCAATGCTGCCACCTGGGTGACCACAGATGGTAGTGCAGCATTAGACAGAGAGGGTGGAAGAATGCTTGCCAGGCATGCATCCAGCCCACTGGCATGCATACTTCTGCATTGAACTCCTTGGAAGAGGGCTTCCTGGGGCCAAGAGAAACACGGAAAACAGCCCTAGCACCCATGACAATGTCCCCCTCCCCAGGTATATCCGGACTCTGTGTCACCGCCTGAGATACTGCCTCCTGAAACTTGAAGATTCAGGGGTATATTACCCTGCACCAACACTGACTGGGGGGGGGCATAGCCAAGACACCTGTGGAGGCCAGAACTTGGGTAAGGAGTACAGAGGGATCAGGTGTGCTTGACAGAGTCAGCAACTGGAGATTGGAAGTGGGCATTAAAAAATTGTATTCCCAAATATCCCAATACCAGTCACAGTTAAAATTATCCCCAGAACTCTTTGTCAACAACTTCTGAAGGTATAAAAAAAAGAATCAAGGTATTTTCTTACAGGGAAGTTAGTTCAGCTGGGAACAAAATGAAGTAATTTGGTTCTATGAAGAATTTGAGTGTACTTGTCACCCTTGAGGAATATCTGGTTCAACAGAAGGCAGTGTGGTTTAGTGGTTAGGCAAAAAAAAACATTATTCATGTTTTTTATTTACCCAATTGGCTCCCTCTTGGCAAGGTGTCCCAAAATATTTATACTGGATGGGTCTGGGAGGGTTGGCTAGCAGTGCTACAAAATAATTTTATTCAAGCACAGGTATAACACTGTTCTCAAAAATGCACCATAAAGACAGCATCTGGAGGAATCTTAAGAACTCTATGGAGAAAGAACTGGGCAGACAGCAGTTTCTGCACTATGCATGCAATTGCTCACTATCATTCAGACAGTGGCCAGCTTGGGTGGTGGGTTGAGGGTCTGTGCTGGTTACAGTCTGCACATTTAAAGGTGGAGGGGGAAGAGTTCTGTATGGGTGAGTCTGGGACAGCTGGTGGATGGTGGGTGCTGAGTGCATGGGGAGGGGGTACAATTTTTATAAACAGAGATCGGAAAGAGATTATCAGTCGACTACAAGGGGCATTTTTAGATTAAGTCAGGGATTGGTGAGGGTACCACCGGACTACCAAGGATACTTGGCAGGGAGATACCACTGGACTGCAAGGGATGTTTTAGATTGTGTTGGGAATTGGGTGGCAGAGCTACTAGACTACCTGGGAAATTATGTCTGTTTCAGGATTGGGATGGGGGGTGGGGGGTGGTGGCTCATGTCAATATACAGCACCAGTACCAGTAGGGAAGCCAGGATCATGCACCACTGTGCACCTTGGTAAGGGTAGGTTTTTGGAAGTAGTAAACAGGACTGCCACAGCAGACTTTTACCACTTCTGATTTGCCACTGTGCCCTGTATGCAAGAGGGTTCCCTCATTTGTATGGGTGCCATGGTATATGTAGTCGATCACGCTATCCACTAAACACCTCGCAGTTGGGTACTCCGAATATAGCTCTTGTCCATTTGGGCCAGCTATGCCCAGTTCAGCACTGCGTTATTCATATAATCGCTTTGTTAACCATCTGAATATTGAGACCCATCTCTCTTCAAGAATTACATCAAATTGAAAGAAAAATGGGTATATTGATGATTTTTGTTTGTGCTAACTGCTGGCTTTATTATAAAAAAAAAATGAAACTTTTTCGTAATACTTCTGCTTAAAGAGCTAATGTACTGACTGGAATTAATAGTAATTTTCAGATGCAGTCAGCTATCACTTCCGACATCTGAAGTATTTTTTTATTTTTTGTTTGCTAATTGGAAGATTTCCCACCTGGCAGTACTGGGCTGATTTGTGGAGCAGCACTCTGGAGGCTAAAAAAAAGTCAGTTCCACACCACAATCCTTGCAGTCTGAGCAGTTATTTTCACAAGTTACCAATCAAAATGAAGCAAAATTGTGACGTCACTACTAACCAAGAGGAGCTAGTTCCTGCTGCTTCATGTAAAAGAGAATAATCTGGCAGTGAGAAATGGTTCTCATTGGTTACTAGTGATGTCACACTCAGTGTGGTCTCAGTGTTGATGTAATGGGAGGAACAGAACTGAATTTTTTTAGCCTCCAAACAGTGCTGCTCCACACATCATACAGGTACTGCCAAGGTGGGAAATCTTCTAATTAGGAAACCGAAAAGAAAAAAATACTTGAGATATAAAAAATGATAGCTGACTACATCTGAAAGTTACAATTAATTCCAGGCAGTTTCCAGCCAGTACACTAGCTCTTTAAGATTTTTTTTTTTTTTTTTTTTAATTGATTGCTCCTCCATCTCTTGCTGCAGTCCCAGTCCCCGTCCCCATGGACTGAGCACAGCCCCAACCTTGACATCCCTATCACTTACCTGGTCCTGGATTCCAACCACTACTGTCCACCCACCCCCGTGTAGGGGTCCAGCAGATCGCCTCCCCACTCTTACTGGACATGAAGGCAGGAGCTCCCAGGGTTCCAGACCAGCAGGTAGTGGTCAAGGTCAGACCAGAGCACACCCGCACTCATATGCTCGAGGCAGATCATTTCCAGCTTTCTGTTTTCAGTCCCAGTCCCTCGGGTGCTGGGGCACTGGGAGTTCCAAGCTGAAACACACTGACAGTGCCCCATGCAGACCCTGGCTGATGTACCCCTTCCCACTTCTGCTGCCACTGTGGTCGACCAGCTGGGAGTCCAGCAGCAGCAGCACATACCCTTCATAACCAGAAGAAAAAGGCATCCTCTAGGACACTCAACCCCCCTCCCCCCCAGCTTGTTCCTGAATGCAGGTCGGCGGCATTGTGAGTGGAAGCGCTACAGCTATGCCAAAGGACTGGCTTAAGATGCCCCTTTAAAAAAAATAAAAATAAGAAAAAACATATACATTTGATGCCCCCATCCTCTCTCCAGTGCCCTGGCTCCTACTGAACCCTCTAGCACCATCTCTTCCAGACCCCACTTACCATGCTCACCATCCTCCCACAGCAACCTAGGATTACCCCTCAGATGAGGTATGGGGTGCAGAGCATATCACCCCAAATATGCCAGATGCCAGGAGGTGTAGAAAGAGGCCGGAACCAGTCCTGGATGTACCGGGGTCTCCCGTCAGACCAGCACTGGGGCATCTTTCTTGATTTTCTTCCTCGCTCATATGAAGGCTGCCAGCGTGCATAGGGGATCAATGAACATGTGCACACAATAAGTGCACTGCGCGGGTCACATAGAAACATAGAAGTTGACGGCAGATAAGGACTGCAAGGCCCATCCAGTCTGCCCATTTCTTTTTCTACCTTATGAATATGTCATTGGCCTTTGCTCTGTCAATGGCCTATCTATTCATACTCATCTGTAGTGCCCCCTTATGCCTATCCCATGCCTGTTTGAAGCCCTGCACTGTATTCATATCCGCCACTTCCTGAGGTAGGCCATTCCATGCATCCACCACCCTTTCTGTGAAAAAGAACTTCCTCATATTACCCCTTAACAGGCCTCCTTCTAATCTCATGCTGTGTCCTCTTGTCCTGCTATTTTCCTTATATTAAAACATGTTACACTTTTTCACCTTGTTAATGCCCTTAAGATGTTTGAATGTTTCAATCATATCACGTCTCTTACTCCCTTGCTCTAGGGTATACATATTGAGCTCCGTTAATCTGTCCTCATATGTTTTCTGATGCAGTCCCTGCACCATTTTGGTTGCCCTTCTCTGGACTGCCTCAATTTGGTTAATGTCCTTGTGAAGAGTGGACTCCAGTACTGCACGCAGTACTCCAGATGGGGCCTAACCAGGGTCCTCCCCTGCCCTCACAGCACCTTGCTGCATTGCCACCTGTGGTCACCCAGGCAGCAGTATTGCAGTGCAGACAACATCCCTTCCTCCCCAGAGGAGGAAAGCATCTGTAGAGATGCTCAGTTCTCTTCTCCTCTGCCGGCCCGACGCGCTGGGCTCATTCCTGATCTTGTGTCACTGGTATCGCAAGAAGTAGCCCTGCTGTTGCACCAACCGACCAGCCAGCTACAGGATGCCTCTTTTTGATTCTCTTGGACCCTTCTCCAGTCTTATATGCTCCCTTTCATAGCACTGGTGAATCTGTGGTGTGGTGTTGCTTGGGGGTTAAACAACTGTGCAATCACTGCGGTGCAGCATTAGCACTGCCCTAACTTCAGCACCTTCTCTCCCAGCACTGATGTGAGAGTATTTTTCTGTGCCAGGAAAGACAGTATCAAAGTTAGGTAAAGCTAATGCTCTGTTGCCTGGTTGTTCAGACCTAGAGGAATACCAAACCATAGATTTACCAAGCCTCAGGGGATTTTTTTGGTTTAACGCTTACATCGCATTACCTTACTTTTTTGGCTTGGTGCTTGAACCCTAACTGATGCATTAACAGATTTATTTTTTTGTTTCTAATTACTACATACACAGACAGACAAACATATAGACAAAAAGATAGGGCTATATATATATATATATATATATTATAATTTTTTTTTCCTACTTTCTATTTCTACGCCTCTACTATCTCCTAACCTCCACTCCTTCAGGCCACCAAGGTGCTCTGCTTCCTGACCCTGCCGACTACCCTGGAGTCTGCTCCTAGATTGCCACACACTCGGATCCTCAGGGTCCCTTGACAGCCTGGATTACCCCCCGGGCAGGGTGAGGAGGAAACCTTCCTCTATCCCCTAGTGATTGAGCTGCACCCAGCAGAGTCTGCCCCTTTATCAGTCGGCGCGTGGCAAAGCAGGCAACGGTGGTCGTCATCTAGGAGGCTTGGGAGATGTTTTTCCTCCTTTCTTCTCTAGACAGCCTGACGTGCAATGACGTCAATGCACTAACGTGCAGACGTCTGCTGGCTCTCCTCCATGTTAATGCCCGCACCTGCCGAACACCAAGCCACCACTGGGTGTCACTGCAGTGCGACGCATATCCCTAGCCCACCCTGAAGGAAGGAGAGCTGTCGTGGGACACTCAATCCTTCCTTCCCCCTGCCAGTCCCCGCCGACTTAAGTCCATTCTTGAACCCGGGTCGCCGACGCGGCACAAGGTGTGGTGTCCAGCGCCTCAAACCTCAATGCCACCGGGCCGGCTTATAGTATAATTTTTTAAAGGAATATACTACAGCAGTTCCCAAGTTACCGTCACTAACACCACTTGCAGGACAACTACAATGAAAGCAATGTGTTTTTTTTTTTTTTTTTTTTTACAAGACAGGAGTCCGCTAGAGGAAAGATTTGTGGCACTAACTGTCCTCAGGTTAGCAGCACCTTAGCCAAAGATGTCAGGACTATACAAGTCTGCAAAAGATCACAGGACTGAAAGTCAAAGCAGGACAAAGTAAACTGAAGTCAAAGGACAGGCCATTAAAGAGTCTCTGAACACAGGGGGAACTCTGAAACAAAGGGGACTCTATGCTCAACCTTTCCTTCCTTTCTTCTTGACAGGACAGGTGTCCTGGTGCCCGCCAGTCGCCAGTTGACCCCCCCCCTTAACTTGGTCACCCCCCATGCAGATAAGCAATACTTGTGTCCATTGGCAACGGTGTTCCTTCAGGGTTTTATTTAACTCTAAAAACTGATTAGCGTTTTGCTCATAAAAGTTCTAAAACACTGTGAAAATGCATACCACTTGCCTCACTGTGTTTAACAAGCATAACACTTCTAGAAAACCTATATAAATGCTTTCTGTACAGTTAGCATTGTCCCAAGAAAAAAACTGCTAATCAATTATTTAAAACCCTGTTCCTTCAAGACCATACATTTCTTACTTTCCTTCTCCACGCAGATCCATCACACTCTCTACCACTAAAGGTCACAGTCCCTGCCACACTCCTCCTCCGTACCTTACTTCCCCCTGCCAATTGCCCACTCCGCAGGCCTAGTGCGCTTGCCCCTATATTCTTTTCCCCATGATCCTCAGCTGCTTGCTCACCTCCCTGTACCCCACTGTGCCTCCAGCTGCCGCTCAACCCTGGCAATATAAATCTTGAGAGCACTGCAGATGCATCCCCCACTTGCCCTTCACAGATAGGATGGTGTACATCACAAAGCCATGGCAGCATACAAGGGGTGCTTCTCTACAAGTGTCCTGGACCCAGGCAGTCCCCCCACACCGCTGCCTGTCAGATGCCAATGCTCCTTTCCCCGAACCACAACAGTCAGTTGCCATTTCAGATTATAAAATGGCAGGGTAGAATCCAGTAATCTGATTGGCTCTTATTTATGTGTAAAATATGGTTTACACATGGTTAAAAAAAAGGCTTCTCAGCAGTGAAGAGTCTGGAACCCAGATCAATGAACATTTGGAACACAGGCATTTCAGTGAACCCGCTACAGTCAGAACTGATCTTCCACCACAAACATGGCTGTTACCTTTACACCCTAAAAATAAAACTACCTTAAAAAAAATAATTTAATTAAAAGTCATGTCCCTGATTATCACACTCTTCTTACATACATAAACAAATTATAAACAATAAGTATTATTTATAGTTTTCACTACAACTGTTTCTTTGCAGACAGTGAAAATTCCCCCTTCTATCTTTACCTGCTCATCAGGGAACTCTTCTTCTTGCCCTGACAGTGATATAATTGAGTCTGTTACTGTAACAAAGGCCTTTGTTGTCTGTGTGTACAGTGTGTTAGGAGAGAAACATTCTGCCAGTGGAACTGAGCAGAATTTTGAATCCATGTATTCCATGATAAACATTCCATTTGGCTGAAAAGAAAACGCTGTTCTCCCCCCGACCCAGTCCCTTCAGCCCCACTCCACTCAGCCAACTCCTATCTGCCTCCTGCCCAGGAGGCAGTATAGCACAGTAGGAGGCAGTATAGCACAGTGGTCTAAGCTGCAAATCTGGTGACATCCAGCAGACCAGACCTGGGTTTGAATCCCACAGCTTCCACTTGCATACTGTGTGATCCTGAGCAAGTCACTTAACTTCTTTGTGCTCCCAGGTCGCACCTGGAAACAAGCTCCGGCTTAGTGTGCCTTTCCTGGTTAAACAATTTCCCCTTTCCCATTTGCTGCTGTCACCACTGGCCACTGGCTCACTCAGCATCACACTTAGATGGTAGTGCCTCTGTTCTGTGTTTAAATCAACCAGTTTGAGCTACTTGCTCAAACCTAGGCTACTTTTCAAGTACTTTGCCTCTAGAGTGAATTTGAATTGCTTGGGCCACTAAAATTTGAAATGAATCATTATGACCCCAACATTAAATTAGTCCTTTTTCTGCCTCTGATATCCCACACACTTGGAAGTCTCTATCCCAGTTTAAATGGTCAAACTTGTCCTCAAATCACACACACTCATTTGCAAAAACTCAAGTTTGCCTCTGCAGATTACTGCACACTCCCTGGTCAACACCCAGATTGTCTGCATGTGATCTTCAAGTTTTTGCTCATACTTATATAAACTGCAGCTGACAACTACTTTTTTTTTTTTTTTTTTCATTTTATCAAGTTGTTTTCCTTCATAAGTGAAATCTATTCCTTTTATAGGCTTACTCTAAACTGCCAAGTATTTTTATGTGAGACTCCATTTGCAATCAAGCTTAAAGATTTGTGTTTGATCTGAAGCTCCCTGATAAGAAGTTAACAAATCACAATCAAAAAGCACAATAAATTACCTTCAGGCGATGAAAGGATTCCATATTCGGTGCTGGCTCTACAAATTAAGTTCTTGTTCTTTGGTGACTGGGGAAACATGTGCTCTTTTCAATGCCACTAGGTAGTATGCTTTTTGATTTTGAGTCATATGCCATCTCTAGGGTAACTTACCCTTAAAAAACCACAATGAGGCAAAAAAAAAATTAACTGTTGCTCATAGTGTCTTTGTTATGGATGCTCAGTTCTTTCTCTACATAACTGATACATACCCTACAATCACAGACTATAATGCTGTTCTAAAAGTTTTATCTTATTCCTTTTTTATATGAATATAGATAGTATTTTGACTATTTTAACACAGTTCTCTAAATTGCATACAAGTGGCTGCATTAATTTTTTCACCTCTAACCCCTTTTGCAACAACTCCACCCTCACCTCCATGAAGCACATCTAATCTATGTTGCCTTCTCCCTTGAAATGTATTAACATTTGAATGGTGTTTGGCCTTGAGACATCAGAGGCTGCGACCAGCAGGGATGCTCTAGAGACCTAGGAGAAATGTGTGGTGCCTGATGGTATCATGGTGGAGGTACCAGTGACACTGTTGTCACCTTCACAGTTGGGAGTCTCCAGGCCAGCCACAAGTCTATGTGTCCTTGAGAGAGGAGGGGTAGGAGCCGCTTGCTCCCCTCAGGCACACAAGGGTAAGGGGCTCCCACCTCCCTTGGGTCACACCCAGCCTGATAGCCTGTATGTGTAAACATGACTAGGCATGGAAAGTTCACAAGGCCACCGGCTCCCCCACAGACCTCCACATGTACCACTCTCTCAGGAATGCCTGACACAAGGGCCACTAGACTTGCCAAAGCAGAATACTTCTCTGCCTCTTTCCAGTCTAATATCAACCAACCCTCCAAATTTTGGAAGGTAGTTCAAGCCCTTTTCTTCCTGCCTTCTCAGCCCCCAATGTCATTCCTTAGGGTAAGGAGCACCCCCCTTTCTGACCTGCTCTCTGTGGCAAATGAATTAAATTCCTTTTTCACCTCCTGTGCTTCCTCCTTCCTCTCCCCCCTGTTCTCTCCCTGGTACCTCCCCCCTTTGGCCCCCTCCTTCGCCTTCTCACCTGTCTCCCATGGATGCCCTCAAGGCCCTCCTAGCCATGAACCTTTGCAAGGGTAACAGCCCAGATGGGCTCGACGCCAAACTCACTCATCGCTCCACCCTTGTTATAGCCTCCCCTCTTGCCTCACTCCTAAACCTCTCTTTTATTTATTTAACAAATCGGAAAGACCTTTGAGCCAAGGGCTCTTTTACAGAGGTTCCACGTCAAGTCACAAGAATAACAAATTACAATGGTTTCAGTAAGTAGTACAACATGAGGAAAGTAATTACATAAACAAAAGAATAATATGGCAAGATAAATGTTGTGTCATGTGCAGCCAGTGGCCTTGTCTGAAGAGGGGTGGAAGGGATTACAAGGAGAGAGAAGGATAGGGGTGAATTGAGGGAGTGGAAGGAGCAAAATGAGAGCAAGGAGGGAGCTGCCACAATGCAGCTTATGTAGGAAAAGACCCACAGGGGGAGGGGAAGAGGGAGAGAACAAGGTGAGGAAACGGAGGGGGGGAAGTGGGAGTGGAGAAGTAGAGGAAGGGAGGATGAGGTAGGATGAAAAGAGGGCAGGGACGGGAACAGGAAAGGGATGAAGGAAGGAAGTGCTGTATGTGGACTAGTGCAGCAACAGGGTAGGGCTATACAGGGGCCAATGGTAAAAGAGGGAGGTCCCAGTGCATTTAGCTGCCTGCAAAGATTAGGTATAGCAGTCACAAGATGCTCTGGAAACTAGGAATTGACGCAGCTTCTGCTTAAATGGTCCCAAGGTCGCAGTCGTCGCAATCTCAGGAGGAAGGGAATTAAATAAATTAGCCACTCTAACTGCAATGGATTGCTGTCAGAGCGAGGTTCAACAGCAAGGGACAGTAAAACTTTGCCTCACAGAACTTCGTGTGTTACAAGTGCCCCGGAAGGGACTGAAAAGCTGAAGGGAACATGGTGGTAGTAGACCAAGAGCTGCCTTCTTAGCCAGAAAGCAGGCTTGATATTCAATGCGAGTGTGGAGTTTAAGCCCGGTTAAACGGCGTAGAGTCACAAGTGTAGTACAATCGCTGCACCAGTTAGTAGACCGCATGCCTTATTCAGCGCTGTGGCATGCCGCCGTAGGGTTGTGTCCATGGTGGTACCATAAATGACCAAACCACAGTCAATAATAGACACAACTGAACTTTGGATAGCCAGTCTGAGGGCTTCGGTAGTAAGGCAGTGTTTATGTCTGTGTAGAAGGCCTAGGCGAATGTTAACTGCCTTGGCAACATTCTCAACATGGTGGGAGTAGGACAGCATACTATTCAGAGTAACTCCTGGGTATTTAACAGATTGAGTCTGATCAAGGACTACACCTGCACTGTTTTTAATCACCAGTTGTTTGGCTTTATGCTTGCTGTGGGTACTATGAAAGAGCATGACCTTTGTATTTTTGCAATTAAGCACCAACTTATGAGAGGTGAACCAGGACTCAAGTTCAGTAAAACTTTTCTGAAGTTGGGCCTGAAGGAGTGTAGGGTCAGCAGTCTTTGAGAAAAAGACTGCATCATCCACGTAGAGGAGTACTGGTTCGGAACAGGATGCCGGAAGATTACTGAGGAAGGTGCTAAATAGACGGGGTCCCAGTATCGAACCTTGAGGAACCCCAGAGCAGACAGGCAGTTTAGCAGAAAGGGTAGACCCTATTCTCGCCTGTTGTTTGCGGTTTGCTAGATAGCTGGTGAACCACTTTAGGGAGTCTGAAGATATACCAAGCCCAGCAAGTTGATGTGTCAGCAAATGGTGATTGACAGTGTCAAATGCTTTAGACAGGTCAATAAAGGTTGCGCCAACAAGTTGACCCTGATCAAGAGTATGGTGAATGAAACCTGTGAATTCCAGTAGGGCCGTAGATGTGCTGTGCCCTTTCTGAAAACCATGTTGTTGGACACATTGTAGGTTGTATTTTTCCAGGTACTCCACAAACTGGTCGGCAACAATCCTTTCAAGTGCTTATGACAACGGGGGAAGACTAGATATTAGCCTATAATTCCCAGGTAGTAATCTGTCCCCACTCTTAAAAACTGGTGTAACCAGAGCGGATTTCCAGATCTGGGGGAACTGTGAAAGTATGAGGGAGTGATTGAGAAGCTTGGTGAGGGGGGGCAGGACTTCATCTAGGGTTAGGGTAAGAAGTTTCAGAACAAGAGAATTACTGCTTGTCCTAGTTCCTCCTAGAACTTTAAGTAGGTATGTCTTGGCCTCGCTTTCCGAGATAGTTTTGATGTAGAAACATGGGCAGGTCAAGGCCTCTTCAGATTTGGTGGACATAGGAGCTGTGCTGGGTGGTTCAAAGAAATTTGGGCGCAGAATTTGACTAAGATCTGTGAAGGATGAATTAAATGTGTTGACAATTAACTCAGGGCCATGGGTGATAGACCCATCAACATTTAACATAGTTGAAGCCTGCTTGGACACTTTCCCAGTGATTTCCGAAAGGTTTTCCCAGAATTTTTTTCCATTTGCCCAGGTCTTGGCAAGGATATCCTTATAGTACCACGCTCTGTGCTCACGGATAGCCTTAGTACATGCGTTCCTGGCCATCTTATAGGCCTGTATGTCAGGTTGACTGCCAGAGGTCCTGGCCTTGTGCCAGAGGTGGTCACGAGCTTTCATTTGAGCCAGAAGGTTAAAAGAGATCCAGGGATTATCAAGTCCCCAGATTCTATGTGTCCTAAAAGGGACATGGATGTCACAGGCTGTATTGAAGCGTTTAATGAAGTATTCCAGAGCTGAGTCAATATCGGGGCAGTTTCAATGTAAGACCAGTTTTGTTGCAGGAGGAGAGACTTTAGTGGCTGCAGTTGGCCACGGGAGAGCACTCTACTTGTGATTGTTCTGGCAGGGGGGCTTGATAAATTTGTTAGTCCAATAACACTGGGTAGGAGCATGATCGCTGGTAGTGTCAAGCAATACTTCAGAATGGGAAATATGCATTGGAAGATTTCGTTAGGGCCCAGTCCAGGAGTGTGCTTTTCCCAGTCTTGTAGTTTATCCTGGTTGGAGTTGTTAGTAACTGTGTAAAGTTCAGGCCTGTTAACTCATCCTTATGCCTGCTGGCACCTGACGAGAGCCAGTTGACATTAAAGCCACCTAACAGGATGGTTTCTGCGTCTTGTTTAAGACTCATGGCGCAGTTCATTAGGGGGCTTTAAGCCCAGTTCAGTGAGGTCAGGAGGATTATAGACTGAGCCAATGTTGAGGGCCTTGTTGCATGCACTGAGCATAACCTTAGCAGCAAGGATCTGAATATCCATATCTAGCTCAGGGAGAGACAGTGGATGAGCCAACAATGACTCCTTTAGCTATATGGCACAGCCACCTACTCTTCTAGATAGTCTGTCCTGCCTAAAAAGTGAGTAGCCTGGTAGGATGATGGCGTAGTCAGGGGTAGATGGTGACAGTCACGTTTCGATGACTGACAGGATGTCGGGACTGTGTACTGCGACCCAAATGGTGAGGGCATCAAATTTTTGTAACAGACTGCAGATGTTCATATTGGCCAGGACAAGCAGAGAATTAGCACACAGGGGACAATACAAGCAACAGTACCAGCAGGGATTTACATTGCAGGCAGTAGGAAGAAGTACAGTGTGGTTTCATCGTTCCAGGCAGCAATGTTGTAAGGCTTGCAGGTAGGCAAAGAGGAGTAACATTGGGATAGAGTGAGCCCAGAGCAAGATAAGAGAGTGCACAGTAATAATGCTCACCCTGTTGGGCAGGTGGGCCTAAGTGGTCTATTTTTCTAGTAACTGTGAGTACAGGAGGTATATAAGCGCAGATGTACTTGACCCAAGTCATATTGTTTAGGTAGCATCTCAGTCTGTTGGGGCGTCACAGGCTGAGAGGGTTTGTGTAGTGCAGAGACAGGTGGAGGCCATTTTGAGAAAGCCCCAGAGGGAGGCTTTAAAGCTCTGGTGGGAGGGAGAGAAGCGAGTGCTTGATGGAAGAGAGTTCCAACCCTGGGCGCATATGCAGCGAAGGCTCGGTTACCCATTTGTGTGTGAGTTTTTGGTACCAGGAGGGCATGAGAGTCACTGGATCGCAGGTTGTTGGAGGAAGTAGCTAGAACGAGGGACTCTGCAAGTTTAAGACGGGTGGCAGTTCTGACAATACTGTCTGTGAAGTTGCCCACGACATAGGAGCGGTGAGTTTCCGGTGGGAGCCATTCAAGCTGGGTGTAGAGCTCACAGCGGTGAGCGAGGTGGGGGGGCTGAGAGCGCAAATCGGCATATGTTGTTGTACGCTGAGTCCCACTTTACTAGACTAGTTTTTGCAACGTGAGCAAAGGTTACTAGTCCATAACAGAGCGTAGGTAGGAGGACTCCCCTGGCTAAGGCGAGATGGGAAGCTGGAGTGAGACAAGTTTTGCTCTGTAAGAGTCTCAACTTGCAGTTTGAGGCCTTACATGAATTGCGTACGTGCATGTTCATATCCAGTTGCGGGTCAAAAGTCACCCCCAGGTACTTGATCGAGTCTGCAACTAGCAGTGGGGACCCATCGGCCCCAGAAATCTGTAGTGAATCTGGGGCAGCTTTTAACGGATTGGAGCCATATCACCTCGGCGATATTTGTCAACCTGGCCAAGGCTTTTGACACAGTACACTCTCCTCCTGGCCAAACTGGCTGATGCAGGACTCCCAGCCCCCACCACAGACTGGTTCTGCTCCTACCTTGTGGGAAGGTCTCAGTCTGTTAAGATAGGCGACTCCCCCCAATCCGTACTGGTGTCCCTCAGGGCTCTGCACTTGGCCCTCCTATTATCAGCCTTCTTAAATGACCTCCCTGCAGTCTGCTCCACATCTTCCATCCATATGTATGTGGACAACACTGTCCTGCACTTCCCTGGCCCTTCTCATCAGATGCGACATCCAGACTCCAGCAGGACTTCAACAAGTTCAGCTCTGATTCTGCTCCAATCAGTTGTTCTTAAATGCCAAGAAGACCGTCTCCATGACCTTAGGAACAAGGCAGAGACTCTCCAGGCTTAACCCCCCTCCCCACACCGTGGACGGGACGACTTTATTTATTTACAAGATTTACCAGGAAGGCATACTGAGCAACATGCTCGATTCCAGATGCGACCTGGGGGCCTAGCCCAGTACATGTCTATAGTAGAACATTTAAAATACAGAAATGAAAATGGCAAACATTGTCTGTGATATCATAACATAGTAGTACAGTTTTGAACAATCACAAGCAGGAAGGTAAAATACAGACAGAATACATATCGCAGAATACATATCGCAACCAGGAGTACTCCTGCACAAATTATGGGTACTTAGTAAGGGGCAACAGCAATTTTGCATAAGCAGCTGGAGGAGAAGTGTGCCTGGAGTAGTCTGTTGCGTTGACCGGGATTTTGTGCATGTCTGATGGGGTCTGGAAGGCCATTCCATATCTGGGGGATCCTACATTTGAAAGCTGACTGGCCTTTGGTAGTGTGCATTAGTGGGACGTGTAGAAGTCTGGGGTCGGCGCCTCTTAAGGAGTACAGGGGAGGTTGTTGGATAAAGTAGAAACAAGGTAGGGAGGGAGGGAGGAGTCCAGAATTTAGCAGCAAGCCTAGCACAATTTATTAGTCTCTGGTCATGAAGAGATGGCAGGGCTAGGGAGCTGTATAACGTACAGTGGTGGGTGGATGGGGGGGGGGGGGAGTCTTGGATGAAGCAGCAGAAGGAGTGGAACAGGGTTTCTAGACTTGTCAGGGTAGATGCAGGGGCAGTAGAATATACTATGTCACCGTAATCCAGAACTGGAAGTATCATTCTTTGTACTATGGCAAGCCTTTTTCCTTGGGGAGGCATGTTTTGTTACAGAAGAGAGCCCCCAGTTTAGGGAGCAGTTTCTTATGCAGGGAGTCAATGTGGGAGGCAAAATCTAGGTGTTGGTCAAGCCAGACACCTATAGCTAGTGCATTGTTCGAGATGTGCCCCTTGGAGGGTAATGAACGGGGGACAGGGTGTTTGGCGGGAGAGTCTTTGATGGGAGCCAAATGTAAGTGACACAGTCTTTGCTGGGTTAAGAGATAGCTGATTTGACATGAACCAGTGTTGGATGGCTGAGAAATCCTCCTGAAGGAGAGATGCCACACTGCTATTTGAGGGACCAGAGGCGTACAGACCAGTATCGTCAGCATACATCTGGATGGAAGAGTGGGAGCATGCTGCAGGGAGGCCATTTAGAAATATAGAGAAAAGTATCGGTCCAAGGACAGACCCTTGGGGGACACCTGAAGTGACTGGGAGGGGGTTAGAGGTGTGCGTGATCAGTTTGACCGCTTGCATCCTTCCTGCTAGGTAATCTCGGAACCATTCTATAGCTGGGTGAGCTATCCCAGCTTCAGAGAGTTTGGAGATGAGTAGGGAATGCGAGACGGTATCAAACGCCTTGGCTAGATCTAGAAAAACGGCCGTGGTGATGTGACCATTGTCTATGCCAGTGAGGATGTCCCCGGTGACTCGTAGAAGGGAGGTGATGGTAGAATGGGCTTTGCGGAAGCCAGACTGGTAGGGAGTAAAAAAGGAGGAGGAGTCCAGGTAATGAGTAAGTTGGGACAGGACTAGTCTCTCCTGAAGTTTTGCCAGGATAGGGAGGAGGGAGATAGGTCTATAGTTGCTTGGGGATGAGGGGTCACCGACTTTGGAGGATGTTACCTCTTTTAGGTACCTTGGGCTCAACCAGCACCTGGACTTTTCTGTACACATAAATACCATCCTCAAGAAAATGCACCCCAAGCTTGCTGTACTATACAGAAACCATGAGTGCATTCTCCTGCCGGCTAGCCACATGATTATTCAGAAAATGATCCTCCCCAACTTTGACTATGGAGATATAGTCTACAGTGCTGCTCCCAAGTCCTCACTAGCCAGACTGGATCCTCTCTTTCACTCATTCTGTCGGTTCGCACTATCTTGCCAACCCCGGACTCATCACTGTGACCGCTACAAATCCTTCTCCTTCCCATCTCATGATGACAGGCACCTAGCCCACTGTACAAGCTTTGTATCCAAATACTGGTTTGATTCACTACCCTCCTATTTCTCCTCTATCCTTTCCATCCCCCCTCCATCCTCCTACACACTTCGTAACGTTACCCCATGCACCCTTGTCCTCCCAGGTCCACCTCTGTAGGCCAGTCTGCCTTCTCGTACAGAGGCCCTAAACTGTGGAACTCCCTCCCCCCTTCCATTCACAATGCTCCCATAAACCGATCTGTCTCCTTCCTACACCAAGATTACATCGCCCCAGTCTGTAACTGCTCATAATGTCCTGCTACATGTCCTTTCCTCAATGGATTTTTACACTCCTACCTTGACGGATACTTTATACTTTCTGTTTTTTAACCCTACTAGACCCAAGCCATATGCAAGTTTGCCCTTCGTGTATCTTTTGTTATTAAAGCAACTAGCCCATGTAGATAACACACATGTACAGCAATTTACTGTACCAGTTAGTTAGTTCAACAGCTGCCCTGTTGTAGCTTGCACTACCTGCTTGTTACCGATTGAACTCAATGCACTTTGACTATTTCACTGTACTACCTGTTATGCACTGTTTGTTCTTGCTGCACCTTACCTGTATCCTTGAATTACTGTATTACTTGTATATTCTATTTTTATTGTAGATTGTACATTTCTGTATTATTGTTTGCTCCCTTCCCCCAGGACACATCTGGAAATGAGCAGTTCTGCTCAATATGCCTTTCCTGGTGAAACTTTTCAATAAATAAATAAATAAATGGAAAAAGCAGCCCATCTTGGATGCTCGGATGACAGCCTCAGTGCTTGCTCCCCCCATGACATCTGACCTCTCACAGCCCCTAAAACACCACTTCAGCCACAGATCAGAGTCTCTATGCCACTTCCTTCCCACAAGCAGCAGTGAAGGGTAGACTCTGGGAAGGGTCAGACCTGAACTTGGGATGACCCGAGGATCTGCTGGCGCAAACGTCGGGGTTAAGACAAAATGATCCACTCACCGAATTCAAACTTTCTGTATTCAGTTTTATTGATTATTATTGATCTTTATAGTATGGAACATCGTTCCTTGAGAGGAGACCTGTGTTTGCTCTTTAGAGCCATGAAGGATGAACTTTTGTTTGAAACTATTTATCTGATTTGGCATCCAACTACTTGTCATACTCGATCACATAATTTAAAATTGAAAGCCATTACAAATAGAACGTCAAAGAGAAATAACTTTTTTTACACAGAGGATAATCCCGATATGGAATTCCCTTCCACATGAAGTTGTGCGTTGTGATAATTTAACACAGTTTAAATTCAAGCTTGATTCATACATGAATGGCTTAAAATATGAAGTCCACTTAGGTGGCGTGGTCATAATGGGCATGTCCTTCGATCACGTAATCTATCTATGAACCTATGATGCTTTAGGTCTACAGTGCTATAAGTGCAGATGACAGGAAACATAGCTTAATTGTTTTTCCGTCCCACGACGACATGGTTTTTGTCACTATGTGGGTCCGCTTTCTCGGAGCAGGCCAGGTAGGGGTGAGTGGAAGTTTCAGGTCTCTGCTGAGATCCTGCTGAGACTTGCTTTGTGAGGACTGCATGTACAGTGGATGGAACTCAAGAGCAACAGTTTATATATGCTATTACAGTGGCATTCATAATTAATGGTTTACAAAACTAAATATTAGGTTTATTTTAATTCTGCAATTGAGTAGAATATTTTAACAAGAGGATCTTGTATTTTCCATTTCTTAATTTAGTGACTAGGCTGTACAAGAATTTGCTTTTCAGAAAGAGACGTACAGTTTTCATTTACAACATTGAGAGTAAAGTCAGTCAGAGGACCTGCCTGTTCCTTTTGGAAGCTGAGAAATTGGCTATACTGCAGAGAACAAACTAGAACGCATTTGAGGAACTGGTAACTTGGTAAAACATAATATTGTAGGGGACTAGGAAGGTAAGCTACGCTTTCTACAGAAAGTTTCATTATTTTCTTATTGGCATTAAGAATTGCAGGATTCCATTAAAGTGTAGTAATTTTATAACCAGAGGGGTTGTAATACAACTGAAGTTGCTTGATTTCTGTGCTAGACACATAGGATTTGGAAGAATATTTGTGCAATATTTTGGAAGTGTCCTGCTGGCTGAACAGTGAGTTTGATTTTATCCCTGGACTCAGTAGAGTGGTTTGTGTAGGAGCAGTGGTCTAGTACATTGTGGTGTTGGTTGACTTACTATAAAGGGCAGTACTCACCAGGGTGGTGGAGCAGTGGTGTAATTGATTGTTTCTAACAGTCACTAGTGGTTGTGGCATTTCCTTTATAGCCAAGGTTCTGACATCACTTCCTCAACAGGTCTTGGAGCAGAACTGTCATATTCTTAATTACCCAGCACAGTGCATAAAGCGTAAGTATACACACACACAAAAAAAAAAAAAAATGTATATTATAAGGAAGAGGAACATGTGGGGAGTGGTGCAATGCACTGGCTGTGGGGCAGCAATTTTCTGGGAAACATTCTGGAACATGCGTTGCTGCCCTATTTGCAGGCAACTGTCAGCTCTGAGGGAGGAAGTTGCCCACCTCCAGGCTGAACTGGCAAGTACTAAGGAGGACTCCCCTACCCAAAGAGCACCAGTTCCACAACCACTGCCTCAGAGGTTGCCATGTGTGAAGAGCAGATGGATCACAGTAGGTTCTGGGAGGGTGAGGGTGGTGGAACAGAGGCGTAGCCCCCGAGTTGCACCTCTACACAAATCATATGTCGGTCTGGCAAATCAAGGTTCCTCTATGATGACACCCTCACTGGAGACCAAGAAGAATGCTGGGAACATCCACAAGGGAGACCCACAAAAGAGTGGCAAGGGACAACACAAGGGAAAGAAACAGCTTCTGATAGGGGACTCAATTGTTAGGGGTGTAGACCTGGGGAAGGGAGAGGAGAGGGAAGTAAGGTGCCTGCCTGGTTCCATGGCTTGGAGGGACAGGAAGCGAATCCTCAGGATTGCAGAAGCAGCATCACAGGAGAGGAAACTAGATATCATTGTCCACCTTGGGACAAATGACCTAGCTAGGCATGAGATCAGTGCAGTGCAGGACGAATTTGTGGAGTTGGGGAGGGGCCTCAGACAGGTAGCAAGCACGGTAACCTTCTCAGAGGTGCTGCCAGTCCATGGCAGGGGTGAGGCTAGGATACTGCACACCATGCGGTTTAATGAATGGTTGCAAAACTGGTGCAGAGCACAGGGCTTTGGCTTCATTGGGGACTGGGGGTCCACCTGGAGAGATGAAGGTCTATACTGGCATGATGGTCTGCATCTGTCCAGGAAGGGAAACACGCTCCTAGGTGACAGGTTTAAAGGCTTCCTTGGCAAGCTTTTAAACTAGCCAAGGGGGGAGGTGCTGATAGGAAACAGGAAAGTTCAAGCCTCCCCCCACAAAGCATGGCAGGTAGTAGGGTAAACATTGAGGTACAGAGCTTGACAGAGGGCAGGACAGGAGTAAATGGAACAATGGACAAGGGCAATAAGAGCAGGGATGGGGTAAAAAAGGATAAAGCCAACATTAAATGGAGGGCAATGAGTACCAATGCCCGTAGTCTTGGAAACAAGCTTCCAGAGCTAGTAGCCCTGATGGAAGTGGAATACTTGGATATTGTGGCAGTCATAGAAACATGGTACACGGAGAACCATGACTGGGATGTCAACATACCAGGGTACACAATCTACAGAAGGGACAGGGAGGGTAAAAGAGGAGGTGGAGTAGCTCTCTACATAAGGGAAGGGATCAAAGTAACAGAACTAAAGGTAAAGGGTAGGACAAGAGGAACTCTGGGTCACATTGGAGACAGGGAATGGCATCACAATCCGCACAGGGGTTGTATACAGACCCCCGTCTCAAGGGGAGGAAATGGACAAGAAAATGATAAGAGGGCATTCTCAAAATGGCTGAAAAAGGGGAGATATTGTTGATGGGGGACCTGAATATGCCAGATGTTAACTGGGCAACATGGACTGCAGCCACATCCAAGAGCAGGGTCATTCTCGATGACCTACAGGGAGCATGCCTTAGACAGCTAGTGGTGGAACCCACTCGGGAGGGAGCAATATTAGACCTGGTACTCTCAAATGGAGAGAGGATCACAAACTTAGAAGTCAGTAGACACCTGGGAACAAGCGACCACTGCACAGTGTGCTTCACAATAAACACAACCATGGAGACAAGCCATACAAATACAAGGATACTGGACTTTAGAAGGGCTGACTTTGGCAAAATGGGTGAATACCTGAGGGATGCATTAGCAAATGGCCAGAAAGGAGGGGTGGAAGAACAATGGAGAAAAATCAAAACTGCCATCATGGAGGCAACAAGACTTTGTGTGAAACAAATAAAGAAAACAAAGCGGAATAAAAAACCACTATAGCTCTCAAAAGAAGTGTCAGGGAAGGTTAAGGAGAAAAAGGCTGCATTCAAAAAGTATAAGGACTCACAGACAGAGCACGACAGGGAACTGTATCAATGAAAGCAGAAAGAAGTGGGGAAGGCAGTCAGAAAAGCAAAGGCCCAAACCGAGGAAAGGATAGCCAACTCAGTTAAGAAGGGGGATAAAACCTTTTATAGGTACATTAGGGAACATAGAAAGGTTAAGGGAGGGATAGGGAAGATTAATAAAGGAGAGGGGAGGTGGGCAGAGGGAGACAGTGAAAAGGCAGAGATAATGAATGAATACTTTTGCTCAGTATTCACAAAAGAAGAAGAGGAGGAGTTACCTAAACCAAACAGTAGAAGCACTCTGGATAGTGGGGTTGATACCAGTCCATTTAAAGAAGAAAGAGTACTGAAAGAACTTCTAAAACTCAAGGTGGACAAAGCAATGGGGCCTGCAGGATTCATCCTAGAATCCTAAAAGAGCTAAGGGAGGACCTAGTGACACCACTAATCACACTTTTAACAAATCATGGGAAGATGGGGTGGTACCTGAGGACTGGAGGAGGGCAGATGTGATTCCCCTTCACAAAAGTGGGAGCAAGGCAGAAGCAGGAAACTACAGACCTGTTAGTTTGACCTCAGTGGTGGGGAAAATGATGGAATCACTTCTGAAAGAAAGAACTGTTGAGTACCTAGAGGCCAGCGGGCACTGGACCCAAAGCAGCATGGATTCACAGCAGGAAGGTCATGTCAGACAAATCTAATCGATTTCTTTGACTGGGTGACCAAAGTAATAGACCAGGGAGGGGCTGTGGATATGGCCTACCTAGACTTTAGCAAGGCATTTGACACGGTCTCGCTAAAAGATTAATAACCAAGTTAGCCAGCCTGGAGTGGGTCCCAGGGTGGTAGCCTGATGAAAACTGGCTGCACAACAGGACACAGAAGGTAATAGTGAATGGAACACATTCTGAAGAAAGGGGTTACTAGTGGAGTACCTCAGGGCTCAGTACTGGGTCCAGTCCTCTTAACGTCTTTATAGGTGACATTGCAGAGGGTCTGGAAGGAAAGGTATGCCTCTTTGCGGATGACACAAAGATCTGTAACAGAGTTGATACACGGGGTAGAAAGGATGAGAAGGACTTGGCAAGGTTGGAGGAATGGTCAGACATATGGCAACTTAGATTCAATGCAAAGAGTGCAAAGTAATGCACCTGGAAATAAAAATCCAGGAGAAAGAGTACACAATAGCAGGGAGGTACTAACAACAACAATAATGGAAAGGGATCTGGGTGTAGTCATATCAGATGATCTAAAGGTGGGTATGCAATGTGAGAAGTCAGTAGGGAAAGCCAGGGGACACTGGGATGCACAGGGAGGGGCATCACAAGTAGAAAAAGGGAAGTGGTTATCCCTTTATACAGACAGTTGGTGAGACCCCATCTGGAGTACTGCGTGCAGTTTTGGAGACCTCATCTACGCAAGGACATAGACAGGATGGAAGCAGTCCAGAGGATGGCAACTAAAATGGTGCAGGGTCTACATCAGAAACCATATGAAGAGAGACTGAGAGAGCTTAATATGTATACCCTTGATGAAAGGAGGGACGGGGACATGATAGAAACTTTTAAGTACCTCAAGGAATCAACAAAGTCCAGGAGGGTAGCATCTTTCAGAAAAAGAGATGTAAAGAACAAGGGGCACAATTTAAAGTTAGAGGGGGACGGCTCAGGGGTAATGTGAGGAAATTCTTTTTCACGGAGAGAGTGGTGGACGCATGGAACCGCCTTCCTGGAGAGGTTGTGGGGTCTAAAACAGTGGAGGAATTCAAACATGCATGGGACAGACATAAGGCAATTATAGTGGGGGGTTGCAGGAAATAGGCTGTTGGTTAACTAGAATCTGCAGCTTATCCAGTAGGTAGGGAAATGGGCAGACTGGGTGGGCCAAGTGGTCCTTATCTGCCGTCAAAGTCTATGTTTCTATGTAACATCATGTGAGTTCACTAACTCTATAGGGCACTTGGGGTTTTATAAGTGTCTGAATAGGACATACAGCACATTGTTTTTTCTTTAGTAAGACTGCATATTATCAACAGCAGAGTAAGCTGATTTAGAGTACTGTTTAGACGTGGGGGCAGACAGCTTCGGCACTAGCTCTGTTTGGCACCGTTGCTTAGCAGCTACGAACATGTTTTCATTCTTGTAATTCTCAATAGCAGACCTCACTATGAATTTGGTACACACTTGAAGTGGTTCTGAATTAGTTTCCAAACAGAAGAAAGTTCCTTTAAGTAATGTTTTTAAGTTGGGAACTGACATTACTAAGACAGACACAGTCATTACATCCCTGATGATGTTAGGCATTCTACACACTGGTTTCAGACCAAGCCCAAGTGTGTATCCCCAGGGAGTATAAAGTTGTCAGTTTCAGAGCACTCCCACTCGCCTGTGTTCCTGCACACAGAGTAAGGGATGCTGCTCATTTCCATTCTGGTAAGCTTATTTCATTTATATCGCAGTCACATTTGAGGTGCCACTCTGTCATTTTTTTTTTTTTCCAAAAAGTAATGTTTAAGAGAATGCAAATGTTTTCTTTGTTTAACTCTTTCAGAACAGATCATGCTAGCAATTACTACTAAGAGAAGAAAATGCAGAACAAGAGTTTGACTGCTTTTGTAAAGATAATGGGGCTGGCAGTGAGGCCTAGAGGTTAGAGTAATGAACTTGGTACAACTAGCAGACCTGGGTTTGGTTCCCACAACCTCCACCTGCATACTGTGCGACTCTGAGCAAGTCACTTAACCTCTCCAGTGCTCCAGGGTTGCCCCTGAAAACAGGTACTGTGCATAGTGAGCCTAATCTGGTTACCAAAGAATTAAAAAAAAAAAGTTTGGTCATAGACACTGCTGGGCTCTGCGTAGAAGGAAAAGGCTGACCAGTGCTTCTGGTAACAGAAGGAACCCTAATATGTACTTGAGATGATAGCTCAAAAGAGACCTTTTTACTCCCATTTACCCTTTTGGTTCCTCTGACCCCCACCTCTAAAGATGGGGCTGCCACAGCAACATGCTTCTTCCAGTTGGAAGGGTGCCCAAGCTGCTGCCTTCAGGTCAGTGCCTACAACTCCATAAACAGCCAGCAGGGAGGGGTGCACAAATGCTATATATCCTCACTGGGAAAAGAGTGCCTCACTTCTGCATGGCACCTGGCCCCAGCCAGGTGCAGTCTAGGATTCTGGTGCTTGCAGGGAAACACCAGTCTCTCAGAAGGCAATGCCACTATGCCAGCCTTGGAATGCTGATTAATAAAGCCATGGAGGGGGCACAGCTATCAGCCAGACATGATGAATGCACTCTGAGGAAGTTCCTGCTCAGTTTCAAAATATAGTTTAACAAGCCTACGTTCTGGCAATGTGGGTACTTCATTAGGACTTTATTTCTCCCATAATAGGACCCCCCTGCCTTGTATGGGCAAACCATTTTTTTTTTTCTCTTCAAACTCTCTTTATTTCACCAGCACCCAGGAACCTCTCCTGGGCATCCTCCAACCTTGTGGCTCCACCTCCGGACCTGAAACCCCTCCCTCTCTTGGCACAAACAGCAATCTCGCCCAGCTCTAGGCCCCCAAGGTGGGGCCAGGCTCTATCTTACAATTTGGGTCGGGTTGGGCTCGGAGAGAGGAGTGGGTCTGGTTGGTGGAGTGTGGCTGAAGGCGGCGGTGCCATCACCTATCCCCGGGGACAGGGTTATCTGCTTAGGTCCCCCCGGCAATGGCTTGATCATGCAATTCGTCCTCACGTCGGCATGCATGCACCCGTGCGTGCCTGCAGGGCCACTGCTGCAGTCAATCCCCTTAGCTTTCCTGGTCTCAGGGTGCTGTGCTCCCAGCCAATGCTAGGAGTCCCCAGCTCCCCGGGACGGTTCCCCCTTCCCTCCCGGGACAGGAGAGCAGTCCTCCGGATGCTCGATCCTGTCCCTCCCCTGCCAGCCCCCAGTGACCTGAGCTCATTCCAGAACCTGGGTCGTCGGCGTTGCACGAGGTGTGGCATCTAGCACCTCAGCACCACCGGGCCGGCTGTATGGGCAAACCTTGAAGGGATAAGTTTCTGCAGAACTTTTTCCAAACCAAGGGCTTCCTAGACAGACCCCAAGCCAGATAACAGCAGTTATCAGTGACACATGATAGTTTAGTTGTTTTTTTTTTTGTTAGTTTAGTTTTTATTTCACATGAAACCCTTTAGACATGTGCCTGTTTTCAAAGAGTTTAGAGTCAGGTACACACAGTAAGAAATATACAAATATATAGTAGTAGATACAGGTAACAACAACATACACATTGCATTGGATTTTTTAATGTTACATGACAATCTGTAATTAGAGCAATCTACTAATGATACATTGTCAGTTTACAACATATGTTCAACAGTAGCAATTACATGTTCCAGAGGAGTAAGCATGGACAACAGCTAGTGTTTATGATTCGGGAGAGTGAGTCTCTTGATGTGCCCCAACAGTTTCTTCCAATGTTTTGCAAAATGACAGGAGAAGCAGTTTTGTCCCAGTGCAGTTTTCCTACGAGGTAGCAGAAGAGATTGACATTCTATGCCCCTAGTGCCATATTTATTGTCCACATAACCCAGACTGTACACCTGGAGACAGCAGGCCTCATAGCGCTTTATGGTGGAAGAACGAAGTGTGATAGAGCACCCTCAAGCTGAGGATTTAATCAGTTCAACCTATTGTACAGGACACAGGTGCGGGTATCATTTTTAAGGTCTCGTGCAAAGTAGTAGGCTCTATTAAGCAGGCCCCTCTCTGAGCCATAAACCAAAGTCACTTTTCATCCTCTACTGCACAACAGGCTGCTCTGGTGAAATTGGTCCAGCAATTGAGCAGAAAGGTACACTATTTTACAGCAGGGGTTGCCAGAAATGAGGGTGGAGCCAAGGAAAGCCTCTCACAAGTGGATAGGCTAAGAAAGCCTTAAAGGGAAACTGTCATCTACAGGATTTCTTAATGTCTGAAAGCCCATAAAAAGCTAATCTGAGTGAGCCACTGAGTTTATCTGCGAGTCTTTGCAGTCCAGAGTTATTCATATGTAAATCAGCATGTAGTTAAGGGCTGGGGCAGCCATGTGTTTTAGGCTCCTGACAGGAAATGATATAGTCAAGGGACTTGGCTCTCCTTTGACTGTACATAATCCAACATGTTAAATAGGAAATTGTCTGTTTTAAGTGTTTTTTAAGGTGTTATTACAACACTTTCTACATTTATAATAACTGTTTTGTATGTGCATTAAAACTAGTGAGTTATCACCTTTACATTTCAAACTATTAGTAAAAATAATCCATCTTCAGGATTGCTTTAACCTCTAGTCTATACTGCCAGCTGATCATCAAAAACTACACATCTCAAGGCTGGCTCTGTGGTGCCAACAGGTATTGGGGCCCCATATCAGGATTTCTAAACCCTGGCTGTGTTCACGTCAGTACAGATTTCTGAGGCTGCCACAGCACCAATTTCTTTTTCTGTTCCCTCTCTTGCAGCCTTTTCTCTTACAATTTCAGGTGTGAACGCAGGTCTACAAGATACAAATGTGGCTACGTACCTACTGGCCTGGTATCATGGGGCCAGCCTTGAAATATGTAGTTTTTGATTATCAACTGGCAGTACAGCCTAGAAGTTAAAGCAAAAACCTGTGAACAAGCTTTGTTCATCCAGCAGAATGGGTTTTGATTCCAGCATGCTTTACTTGTATAGTGTGTGGCCAGAGCAAGTCACTTAACCTCCATGTGCTCCCAAAACACACATGAGAACAAGCTGCAGCTCAGTGTTCCTTTCCTGGACAAAGACAGTAAAAACAATCTGAGCATGTGTTATGAGTCTGAAATATTATGCTCTTTCTATCCAGTGCACCCTCCTGCTACAAGGGGATTGGCTGTGTGCCTTAGACCTAAAGGGTGTCCACCTTCATATCAAAGTCTTCAAGAGCTATAGAAAATACCTTCACTTTATGCTTTAAGGTTCTCACTATCAGTTTCACATGTTGCCATTTGGCTTATTGTCTGTTTTGCATGTCTTTACCAAATGCTTTGTATCAGTGGTCACGGTACTCCACAGGGAAGGCCTCTATGCACTCCCATATCTCAACAATTGGCTACTAAAAGCTCTGTCCCAGGTGGCAATCACGTACACCCTGTTCAGGACCTGCTTGACGTTCGAGCAGTTAGGCGTCCTGGTGAATGAGCCAAAATCATTTTAGACTCCATGCCAACACCTTCAGTATATAGGAGCTGTCTTAAGAGTTTGTAGGGCAGGACATTTCTCACAACAGACCATGCTGTGGTGTTGATTGCTCAAGCTCACTTAGTACCATCCACTGATTACGTACTGGCAAGGAGCTGGCTACAGCTGATTGACCTTATGGTTGCCATAATCCTGACAGTCCTGCCGTTTCATCTGCATATGAAGGCTCTTCAGTGATTCCTCCATTTCCAGTAGGCTCAACACATGCATGATCTGGAATGCGTCTACAGATGACTCCTCCTTGTCGCTCCCTCCTATGGTAGTTGGACTGCTTCACCCTAGAGACAGGATTTCTATTTCTGTGTCCGTTGCCTCTGTTAGTTATGATGATGAATGCCTCAGGCTCTGTTTAGAGTGTCCAGCATCGGCCCTTTCAGACATAGGTACTGCACCAATCATCCAAGCGGAGTTCATTCTTATCCCCTTTGCAGGGAAGCAGTGAGGGTCTAGCAACGGGACACGGAATGCAATATGTTCCATATGGCTGTGTTTCTGCCCAGCACCCTTAAAGCCCTAGCAGATCGCCTCAGCAGATCCTGGGTGCTGCCCCATGAGTGGGAACCCTTGGACTCTGCCATTGAAAACCTCTTTGAAAAGTGGGGTAGCCCAGATATCAGTTTTTTTGCTTCCTTATACAACACAAAATGCATTTCTACCTGCTTGCTCCAGAGACTGGAGTTTTTTTGTGAGACATGTTGTCCCTGTCCTGAAAAGAGAGGTTCATGTATACCTCTCCCACATACCCCTCTGATCCAGAGGGTTCTGGTCAAGCTGAGGGTGGAGCTGGCCACCATGATTCTGGTGGCCATGTTCTGGCCCAGACAAATGTGGTTCCTCTGCTGCAGCAGTTAGCAGTGGAAACTCCAGATCTTTATTGAGGATAATGCCGTCATTAGGCCACACCTTTAGTACTGTAAGCTGTCTGTGTCAGGGCCATTCGGAAACTTTTGCTAGCTGGGGACCGCCCACAATGACGTGCAATGTTGGCGCCTATAAAACATGGGTGGCCCACTGCTCTTCAATTCTTCTGCTGTCGGTCACTCGTTGGACCTACAGAGAAACAGCACCATTGTTTCTATGATTTTCTTAATTTTCTAGTTTTACCTTAAGTTATTGACGCCCCTGTATACCGCTGTCGAAAGAACCTTTATTTAGGTTTTTAACCTAAAGTTACTAGATCTATAAGGACAACATTCACTGTGTGTGTGTGTGTGTTGCTGTTTGGGCCTGCCCCACAATGTGAGGGCATGTAAGATCTGCAAGGAATTCAACCAGACCACAAGGTGATGATGAAAGAAGGTTCTAGAAGCCTTCATCACCATCAAGCCGTGGAAGCCCAAGCCAAGACCACGGGTTCCAAGTCAGCTTCTCCCTCATGCCTGACCACCACCAGGAAGGACACATGCAGGTGGTTGGCAAGGACGACCAAGAAAATGTAATGTACATTAGGTGAGTAAAATATAATGAGTAAAAGTGCTTTAAATTTGGAAAAATTGATCCTCTTGAAGTATCCATGGAGCATTTGCAAGAGTTAGGATGAGTATGGGTACTCATCAAAAAAAATATTTAGCGAGTATTTCTTGAAAATCAGTGAGTAAAATAGGTCACTACTCACCTTATCTGGTGCTCTGTGTATGTATAATGTACTGCTGCAACCTTATGCAGGAGGATCCTAAAAAACAGGCTTATGCCTAGTGGTCTATTATCCTGATGAAATATAATGCATTCAGTTCAAATATTCAACCCCCTCTGCCAAGCCTTATTATGCTTCACAACCAGAGATGGACTCAGTGGTCTTAATGGCTGCCCATGACTGGTCTAAAGCACCTTATCATATAAGCTCTCATTCCCTAAAGAATCCAGGAAATTAGACGTGATGGGCAAGAGAAAAACAGGTTACTCACCTGTAATAGTAGTTCTAGGAGCGGTATATGTTGTTCATCCACACTTGTTGGCATGTCCCTTTCTCCTTAAAATCTTGCCGTAAGGTCTTCAAGCTGGCTCCTCCCACCCACCTGGGTGGTATAACCCTTGGCTCTGCCCAATGATGCCAGATTTTAGCCCACTGGAAGCCAGGCTGTGGATCGCAGCCAGGGAGGTCAGGTGGGTCAGTGTGGATGAACAACATATACCACTCCTAGAACTACTGTTACAGATGAGTAACCTGTTTTTCTAGGGATGTGGATATGTTGTTCTTATCCACACTTGTTGGCAGATTCCTAGCAGTTCTCCGGGAGGAGGGAGGCAAGGCACACACCCCCTATTTCAGGAACAGAGAGACTGGAGAACTGAGGCTCCAAAACCAGCATCCCAGCGTAACTCAAGGTCGATGTGGTAATGGGTGATGAAGGTCTTTGCTGTCTTCCAGGTAGCAGTCCTGCACATTTCCTGGATAGGGATGTCCCTGGAAGCAGCCACCGACGCAGCGCTATGGCAGGTAGAATGAGCTCTTATCCCTCTGGGAGGCTCCTAGCCTGCCAACCTATAGCAGAGATCAATGCATGATGTAATCCATCTGCCAACTGTCCGCTTTGCTGTAGGCCTGCCAGATGCGGCTTCAGCATAAGTGACAAACAGTTGCTGAACCTCTCCCCGAACGTCCGCCATTCTTTCCTTATAGTAGGAGAGAGCACGTCTCAGGTCCAGAGTGTGGAGCCTGTACTCAGCATCCGAGGTGTAGTTCAGGTAGAACACAGGCAGAGTCAACACCTGATTAAGGTGAAACTCTGATACCACCTTCGGGAGGAATTTCGGGTGGGGACGCCAGACAACCTTGTCCCTGTGGAAGACCAGATCAGGAGACTCCACAGAAAGTGCTTGGAGCTCCCCAGTCCTTCTGACAGACATAACAGCCACCAGGAAGGTCATCTTCCATGACAAATGTGACATTTCACACTTGTGCACTGGTTCAAATGGCTTGCCCATGAGCTTTGCCAAAACTAGCAGTAATTCCCACGGCAGTGCAGGTTCATGCACTGGAGGGGATATGTGATCGAGGCCTTTGAAAAACAGCCAGACCGCCTTCTCCTGTGCCACCTTCTGGTGACTGGCACGCGCCCAGTAAACAGAGATGGCTGCCAGGTGCACCTTAAGGGTCAAAGACCCCCCTTTGGACAGAGACCAAAGGTAGTCTAAAATGCTCACCACAGGACAGGACAGAGGGTCCAGGCCCTTGCCCTGGCACCAAATGGAAAACCTTTTCCATTTGAAGGCGTAGCACTTTCTGTTCGACTCCTTTCTGGATGCTTTCACTACTGTGAGTACATCCTCAGAGACACCCAAAGCCTGGAACTCTAGCCGCTCAGGTACCAGGCTGTCAGGTGTAGGGACTGAAGGTCCGGATGGAATACCTTCCCCTGATTGACTGATATCAGGTACGGGCATGCTGGAAGACGCCTCGGAAGTCTGTTAGTGAGGCTGACGAGATCTGGATACCAGAACTGGCGGGGCCAGTCTGGGGCTACAGAATCACCTGCGCCTTGTCCCTCCTCACCTTGAGAAGCACCCTGTGGATCAAAGGAAATGGAGGGAAGGGGTAGAAGAGACCTGGGGTCAACAGTCTCGATAAGGCAGCCCCCTGCAGCGATCACCGCTTAGGGCTGGGAAGCGTCAAACAGCCTCAAGTTGGTGTTTTCCCTGGAGGCAAACAGGTCCACCATCAGTTTGCCCCAGTGGGAGAACAGGCTGTGAGATACCTCTGGATGGAGAGAATACTTGTGGGATGTCTCGCATGTAGCTGAGGGCATCTGCCAGTTGATCTGAGGCTTCTGCCATATGGATAGTTAGCAGATCTGCCTTCAGTTGGCTCACGAGGGTCCAGATGTGGAGCGATTCCCTGCACAGCAGCCGGGAGTGCGTGTCACCCTGCTTGCTGAGGTAGTGCATGGTCATGGTATTGTCCATCTGGACTTGAACCACTTGACCCCGAAGCTGCTGAGTGAATGCTGACAATGCCAGTCTGACCAATCTGAGCTCTAACAGGTTGATGTGGTATTGGGAATTCCTCAGGGGTCCAAAACCCATGGGCCCTGTTGTTCCCCATGTGGGCTCCCCAGCCCATGAGAGAGGCATCGGTCATAAGGACGGCTGTCGACTCGGAGTAGACAAATGGGATCCCTTCCTTCAACCAGTCTAGGACGGTCCACTACTGGAGAGCGTCCCACATCTTCTGGGTCACAGTGATCAGCTGGTCGAAATGACCTTGGCGCTGAGTCCACTGGGCAGCTAGCTGCCATTGAAGGGGGCGCATACACCACCGGACCCAATGGGCCATGGTGGTGTAGGCCGCCATGTAACCCAGAAGGCGCAGAAAGTCCCAGGCAGGGCGCAAGTGCTCAACCAGAAATGATTGGGCAAAGGAGGAGAGAACTTCTGCCCTGTCCACCGGAAGCCGGGCTCTGGCTCGGCAACAGTCGAGCTCTGCCCCGATGAGGCATATCACCTGAGAAGGCACAAGCTCCGACTTGGCCTCATTGATCAGGAGGCCAAGTTGACAGCAGGTCTGGAGGGCCAGGTCCCTGGACCTCTCCACCTCTTGCTGGGTGGAACCTGCCAAGGGCCAATCATCAAGGTAGGGGTACACTCTGACCCTCGATGTCTGAGATGGGCTGCCACCACTGCAATGCATTTGGTGAAGACCTGAGGGGCCGATGACAGGCCGAATGGCATGGCTCAGAACTCATACAGAATTCCTTGTGCTCTGAAGCAGAGGAACCTCTGGTGGGACGGACAGATTGGGACAAGAAAGAACGCGTCCTGGAGATCCAGTCAGCAGAACCACATGTTTTGCTCCAGGGATGGTATGATCTTGGACAGAGTTACCATCCTAAAGGTGCGTGGCCTCAGATACTGATTCAGGTCGGGCAGATCTAGAATGGGGCACCAGTCCCCAGTCCGCTTCGGGACCAGGAAGTACCTGGAAACAAACCCTGGGTTGATTGGGGGATCTGCCACTCGAACCACTGCCTCCTTGAGGAGGAGCTGGGCTATGTAGTCTCTCAGAGCCAACCAAGTGTGGGCTGATGCTCTCTCCTCCCATGGGCTTGGCTGGGAGGGTACTGCTCGAATTCCAGAGGCAGACCCTGACTGACCACTTCTAAGATCCACCTGTCCGTGGTAACAGTGGACCAAGCAGAAAGAAAGTGGTGGAGCTGACCCCCAAGAGAGGACCCAGAGCTGGCGTGATGGGGACAGGGGTGGCCACCCCATCCCATCACTGGGCAGGCTTGGAGAAAGAGGGTCCAGGACCTGAGCCCTGACCTCCTTGTCTGCGGGCCGGTCAAGGCCTGGACTTGGGACAAGGGCGCCAAGTCTGTGCCTGTTGTTGCTGCCCACTATGATAGGAGGGCTGCTGGGCCGTAGGAGCAGGGTGCTGAAAAGGCTTTTTCTTTTTCTGCTGCTTCTTGGTGCAAGAAGTGCTTTGAACAAAAGTGGCTGAGTACAAGGTGGCACTAGACTGCTCAGTTTGCTGAAGGTGCCCATCCACACCTGGGCCAAAGAGATTGGTGCCCAGGAAAGGAACATCAGTGACTTTGTGCTAGCTATCCACCGTAATGGTGGAAAGCCTCAGCCAAGCCCTGCGGCGTGAGGCAACCACGGCTGCCTCAAAGCTGGTGCAAGACTCCCCCCGGTCCAAAGCAGTCTGAAGCTGCTGCTCAGCAATGGCACAGCCCTGGTCCCGGACCTGCTTGACCATAGTCTGATGGTCCATGAGGAGGTGTGGGAGAACTTCATCTAAGGAGCCCAACAGGGCATGAGAGAAGTGCGCCATGATGACAGCCGAGCTTGCCTGGTGGAGGCCTAAAGGGGAGGCTGCATAGACTTTCCTGGAAGTGTGGTCCAATTTTTGGACTCCTTGTCCAGGGGATCTATCAGTGTCAGCAGAGCTGCCTGTGCGTCTGAACACAGAGGTGGTCACTAACCCCTCAGCCGAGGGGTGTTCTGTGAACCCCGAAAGGGACCCAATGGGCATCACATACTTGCGGGGCAGACGGTGCTGGGTAGGAGACAGGATGCTGCCAGAGCTCCAAGGCCAGGCCAACAATGGTTTTGACCACAGGAAAGGCTTCCGTGGGTGTATCCCCTCTTTTAAGGATATCTGTAAGAGGGTACTCTGCCCTTTTCTGGACAGGCTCCAGGGGCATCCCCATGGATTCGGAGATAAGGTGGAGAATCTCCTGAAATGATGAAGGGCCCTCCTCCGTTGACAGACTACCGATAGACTCTTCATCCCGAGGGTGAGAGTGTAGGTCAGTGTCTTCTAAATCCGAAGAATCCGGATAGATCAGTTGGCCACCAAGGTCCCCTTCAACATGCCTGAGATGATCAGGCATAAGGGTGACCGATATCCGGCATGGAAGACCTGGAACCATCCAAGAATCTTTCGTAGGAGCCCCTCCCGAAGGTTGTTTAGGTGGCGGCTCCACCACAGTCGGCGGAGAGACCGATTTTGGCCTAACCATGGCTGGTTTGGCTGGCTCTGCGGGGGGGGACTGATTTGACTGGTTCCAGAGGAGTCGGCCTCGGCCTAGGAGGTGAAAGACAAGTGATGGCCAGAGTAGAAACTGTGGCCAGCTTCTGTCCGGACAGAATCAGCTGCTGCCACATTAAATCCTTATAGTACTGATGGAGTTTCCGCCAAAGCATCTCCTCATCTGAGGAGGATGTGGATGACTGGTGGCATTGCCTCTTTTTGGCACGCTTATGTGCCTTCCTCAGCCTCAAGGGGGTCCGAGATCTCGACCTCGATTGGACTGGCCAATTCAGTTGTTTGGGAGAAACTGGGGGAACCGGTGATTTATCCGGATGAGGGACTGGTTCCTCAATGGAATCCCCAGCGAGCTGGGTCCCCTCATCAGGAAGAGGTATGACCGGAGTCCTAGACAAAGAGTCGTCGGCCTCGTCAGGTGACAACAGGTCGATGGGATCGAGTGTGATCTCAACCTCGTCGATCGAGACCTCTTTCAATGGCCAGACGAGGCTAAGCAGCCAGTGAACAGGAAGCAATGTAATCAAGTCGATACTGCTGGCTCCTGGGACCGAGCTCACTCATAATCCAAGAGCGTCTTTGCTGAGACGAAGAGTGTTTCAGATCCGTTTCCTTCTTACAGAACCGAGAGGAATGTGAGCCTGCAGGTCCCTCGTCCTTAGTGGGGAGGGACTGACACAGCTCTCGGAAGGAACCCGAAATTGTGGAACCCAGGTTGATGGGAACAAAAATTGACTGAGAAGAGGATTCTGCAGCCTGCACCACTGCTTCTTTTAAGGTCTTCATCTGTTCCAACTGCTTGGCGTACCCCACAGCAGCTGAGACTGCTCACTGGGCCTCTTTTGATTTCACTGTAGAATTCCGTTTCTCCTGCCTACCCAACATAAGGCATGCAGAATGATCATCGAGGATGTTCGAATTGGCTTGAGGCACTTATCGCAGAATCTAGGTGTCATAGTAACCCCAGGCAGTAGATGCATACGGTATGCAGATCAGTGCGTGACATTTTTGGCCGCACAGACACCGGTGAAATCCAGGGAAAATTTATCTTCCATGACCAAGTAACAATAATCACAGTTGCTAGCTCGAACTAGCCGAATGTTCGGAATAACCAAAGGGTTAGAAGCCAGGGCCTACAAAATGCAAAAGCAAAGAAGAGGCAACCTGAATTTTTCAGTGGAAAGGAAGATCTGGCATCATGGGGCAGAGCTGAGGGTTATACCACCCAGGTGGATGAAAGGAGCCAGCTTGAAGACCTTCCAGCAAGATTTAAAGGGGAAAGGGACATGCCAACAAGTGTGGATAAGAACAAACATAGAAAAATAGACTTTGACGGCAGATAAGGACTGCTTGGGCCAGCTAGTCTGCCCATTTCCCTACCTACTGGATAAGCTTCAGATCCTAGTTAACCAACAGCCTATTTCTTCCTCCTCCCCCCACAAGAATTGCCACATCCCTAGAACACATCCCTGGAACACTGCCACATCCACATCCCTAGAACATAAGCTTCAGCATCCCTTGACCTCCATATTATTCTTGAATGCCACTGTTATCAGGAGCACTGTACATACAGACACTGTGATAGTTACAATAATATGGTCTAAATACAATATACAACAGGAATCTCAATATTCAAGTACAATGACGTTCGCAAGCAGTCCTTTCTAAAATCGCTGCTTTAAAACAGTTAATGAATTGGAGATTACATAATTAGGGTGGCAGTCAATTCCAAAGAGTGGCTGCCATCTGCTGAACACTTATTTTGCCAAACCTTGTACATTCACAGTCATTCCACCAGGGATATGGCCACCTCTGTTGCTTGTTTCCGAAATGTCTCTGTGGCGGACATCTGTGCTGCAGCCACACGAAGCACTATCCACACCCTTACTAAACGTTATAGTCTGAACATGTTTCTACCAAATATTTTGGGACTATGTTGTTTGTACACTTAAAATAGTAAATTGCACCATAACCTCTCTCCCCTAACAGAGAATTCCAGCTAAAACTGGTGAGCCATTGACTGTGATGTATTTCACTCGGTGGTTCAGTGATACCAGTACAAATTTGGTCACTCTGTGCTATACTTTGTCCAATTTAAGGTGTTCAGCTTTATTCACAAAACCATAAATCAGGGAACTGTAACCTATTTGTGAAAGTATAAAAACAGATGCTATATTTTTTTGTAACATTAGTATGCAAGCAATGTTTATACCTCTTTAATGCTCCTATTTTGCAGGAGACCTTTGTGAACAACGTTCCTATATGATCAGAAAATTTCAATCGTGGTCAACCCATACGTGCCCAAATACTCATAATTACTAACTCCTTCTATTTGTGCTCCATCTAAAACATTACTCTGTTGTATCACTACATTTTGTGATTTGGCTGGGGAAAACAACAGATGTGTTTTTTTTTTTTGAATGAAATAATAACTTGTTTTGGATTAGCCACCTCTCTAGGTTGCTAAAATCGATTTGGAGTCTTTTAAAGACATCCTTTGGGTCCTTGGTAGAACCATGGTATCATCTGTGTACATTTTCAGCTCTGACTGTCACAGGCGAACCATTTGTGAACAGGATGAACAACTGGGCTCCCAAAACAGACCCCTGTGGTAAGTGGTGGAAATGGCGGAGAACTCGGCGAACTCGATTCCAGGAGTAAAATTTAAAAGCTGACTGAGTTCCAGTAGTAAAATGGGGAAAGATTATGAAATGTATTCCCCCAAAGGCATGTAACTGGCTAAATAAAGTGTAAAAATGCAACATATAATAAGGAAACATGTCCTCAGATCCCTGTTAGTTATGTTTGAGCCTACATCAAAGGTGGTGGGTCTACCGAGTGAATTTGTTCCACTTCTGACACAGCCTGTGGTACACCCTTTGATACACTCCTGGTACTTGAGGACACCCCTTGACATGTACCAGTTGCATTCATTCACTCAAGAAAGAGCTAAACTAAGCTGGATCAGTGGCGCTGAGGGTTGAGGCACTGTCCATCACACCTCGTGCCACGCCGTTGACTCGGGGTCGGGAGCAACTTTGGGTTGGCGGGAGTCAACAGGGGAGGGAGAGAATCGAGCATCCGATGATAGCTGTCCTCTCCCGGTTGGGGAGGATGTCGTCCCACTCCTTGGCAGCCCGCTGATAGAGGCCGGGGATAACGTTGGAGACCGGGAGGCAAGAGCATGGCTGCATGATGCACATGAGCCTCCACATGCGCACGTTCATGGCCACAAAGGGGATGGGACCAGACAAGCAGAACAAAGAGGAGCTACCACAAGCTATGTGAAGTTCTGCCAACCACCCAGAGTCCCGCTCCGTCTTCAGACTGCTGTGATTGCCCCAATCTGGATTATGTACTGGGTGGGGGACAGGCCTCCCTTCCTGCCCTTGCTAGGGAAGAAATCAATGGGGGAAATGGGGCCCGGGGGAACCGGAGGGAGCGGAGGCAGACCGATTGTGGCCGGCAGGGGTGGAGAATCCTACCTGCGGGGCCCCAGGGGGTAAACAAAAGATGGGGGGAAAAAAGGGCTAAACTATGCAACAGACTGAGGGCGCACTCCCATGTGCTCCATATTTCACAGTGCCTTCACTATAGGATGAGAGGGTAGAGCTGAATCCAACCACATCAGGTGGGGGTGCAGGTCATCCTGTTCCTCTTTATACTCCTCCTCCTCCATGAAGTCTGGATTATATTCCAGTTCCTTCTCCTCATTGACTTCTAACATCAAGTCCTCAGGAGGAGAAGATTTCCAAGAGGGAGCCAATGGCGATAGCAAATACATCAACATAGGACGCCTGATGCCAGTCTGTGTCAATAGATCAGGGGCAACAGGCAGCGTCGATGACATCGACTGGCCACCAGGCAAGTGTGACAGGGTCAGCACGGATGGCAGAGCCTGCAGCAGCAGCTGAGAGAATAGAGCAGACACTGCGTGCAATACCAAATGTGTGTCGACAACCCCCACAGGGGTCAATGGAATCACTGACGGGACAGTGACTGACAGTGTAAATGGCTGAGAATTCCCCATAGGAGAGTTAAGCCTTTGCCAAACCCCAACTTTGATGTCTTAGATATGGCTGGGGGAGCAGCTGGGGCCAACGTTTTATTCTGGGCCCTGTTTTTTGACCTACCTCTGCCTTTTTCTTTCAAAGGAGATTTTGAACAGACTGTGGACGTCTCCAACCTGAAGTCCCTGTGCCGTTTCTAAGAGTGGCAATGTTTGTAATTGCATAGTGACCTTATCCTCTGATTTTTCTTTTGGAGTCATGGATGGCTCAGACATTGGTGCGGTAGCCCTTGAGGAATGGTGGGATGATGGTAAACTGGAAGCAGAAGGAGCAGGGGAAACTGGCGTCACTCCCAGCGATGCACACTGCTTGTTCTCCATAGATTTTACCTTAAGGAAGGCCCCTAAGTGTTCCAACTATTTATGTCATGGCCAGATTGAAGCCTTGCCAAACAGAGCAGGCCCCAACACTGTGTGCTACGCCCAAGAAACAAATGCACAGGGTATGTGCATCATCCTTGTTGATTTTGACAGTACCACAACAACTGAAACAAAACAATGGTTCCTTTTCTTTAGTCAGCAGCACAAATGACAGTTTTAAGTAACAAAATAAAAAAGAATGAATGAAGTAGTAAATGTCTACACTGAAGGTTGATGCCATTCTTCTGCTGTGATTCAACAAACGGTTGACGACAAGAGAAAGAATTGAAGTGTGATGGGGATGGGACCACTCACGTTATATAGGTAGCAAGACACATGTCAACATGAACGGCCCCAGCTAGCAAAAGTTTCTGGGTGATCTTGACACAGATGGCTTACAGTTCCATGACGTGGCTCAACGGAGGAAGATGTTCTCAAAGAAGATCACCATATTGCAGTAAATTGTGATCACTGTATTGAGTCAAAAACAAACTGAAAACACCAATTTCCACAGTACTGTGACTAAAAATGGTCAGTTAAAGTATTTTTACTGTTCATTTGCCTTTACTTTGGATACCTTTTCTGAGCAGGTGCAACCCTCTGCAAAGGAAGCGGGATTCTTTCTGGGCAGGTTTCAACTTTTGCCCTTTTGGTCCCTGCACAGAAGTGCCTACTCAACCCTTGCTATAGTAGCGTGACAATACCGTAGCAAACTGTGCTTTTGAAACTTACGATTATTTAGCTGCTTTCAGGAGACTTTGTTTTTTTGATTTGTTTTGTTTTTGTTTCTTTTATATAGCTTTTTCCTGCAGGTCTGGTCAGGCAGACTCGTCAGTCCTGTCCTTGCCCCCTCCTTCCGGCTCCTACCTCAACTAGGATCTGGAGACCCTCATGGATTGCCCCTCTGTGGCAGGGCTTTGTGGAAGAGGACCATCCTCCCCCACCAAGAGACACAAATCCAGTACTGGGTCCTGGTTGGGCGGTGGTGCAGGCCAGAGGGCTGGTGGGCAGGACATCATGCCGACCACTTGTCCCTTCTTCTCATCAAGTTCCCATTAGCCACAGAAGCACGGGCAATGTATGCGTGTGGAGGCGTGCATGCATCCCAAAACCAAGACTTCCCCTTCCCCTGACCTCAGTTTGCCGCTCAGGCGACAATGCTACCACCAGGCCTCCACCTGGTGGCAGCCAAGAGTTGAGATGACCCACCACCCCAATTCAGGAGAAGAGAGCATCTAGGTGGCCTCTTAATTCATTCCCAGCCGTCTCCCCTCGCAGACTCTTGACAACCTGAGCTTGCTCCCAAATTCAGGTCATCAGCATGAAGAGAGGTAAGGCACTTGGTGCTTAGCCCTCTGAGCCACTGGGCCGGCATTAGGAGACTTTATTTTAATCAGTAGCTACAGTTTGCATCAAAAGGACAGCCTACAGCTACTAAAACACATGGCAGGACTTCAGAAATGCTAACAACGTTCACTCAGTGCTGGAAATGGAAACAAATTCACTGGGGGACCACAACACTTTTGATATACAGGATGGAGCATGCATGACAGGGGTCTAAAGAGATGTTGCTGCATTACATGTTGCATTTTTACACTTTATTTAGTTACCAGCATGCCTTTCTGAGGGCTACATTTTACAATGGGAGCAATCCTTCCCAATTTTACTCCAGAGTCATAGTTTTAATTTTACTCCTGGAACTAAGTTCACCTAGTCTCGGTCCCACACCCCACCCCTCCAGCTCCCATTTCCACCTAGACATCTGCACCAAAGACAAAGTGAAAAAAAGAGTTGATCAAGGAACACTGCACAGTACATATACTGTTCGCTGATATTCAAAATATTATTGTTCGAACCTTTATAAAAATCTCCAACACACCGTATATTCAGACATATACAAAAAACTTCCAAATGCACATGTGCAATAAAAACATAATAGGTCTCATAGGTAGATACACAGCTCTGAAAGACTTTTTAGGTCCATTATAGCTCGCCAGTTTTAAACGTAACCTTTGATGTTGTTTGTCGTTAGATGGATATCCAGGCGGGTCTTAAACTCCGTTATCGTTTTACTAGCTATCACTTCTCATTCCATAGCTTAGTAATTCTAACACTAAACCAGTGCTTCCTCTTGTTAGATTGGTAAGTAGCCCCTTTTAGTTGTAATGGGTGTGCTCTTGTGTTATAGGAAAAGCAGGGTTATTCATTAACTCAAATATCATCATAACTGTACTTGAGCACTGTTCTTAAAAGCACATGTTGTATATGCCTATCAGCTTAGACTGTACTTCTTACATTGTATTTAACCAGTAGCAGACCTCTGACTTCACCACTTCCATTCAGTCAGTCTTAGAAAATTGAGAAGATGGTGAGCACTGCACAATGTGGAAGTCATTACTAACCCGCAACTGCAATATAAATTACACTTACTTATTAAACACAAATCTCTAAACGCATGCAACATTACCACAACAGTCCCTCCCCAGTGCACTAGTCAATTCGGGAAGTCGGATTTTTCCAGTACAGTGCCTACATGTTGGATACCTTCCAAAACAACTTAATTTTTATTCAACACGGAAAACTCCTAATGACTTGCCTCCAACAATGAGCTCCTGCCATTAGGCCTTCTCATACTCCAAACAAAAAACAGTATTTGTCTGCAGCACCAGTATTCCCAGTATAGTTTTTCATCTATCATCAGCTAAAATCCAGTTAAAAAAAAAAAGCAAAATTATCATACAGCAGAAAGAGTGAATATAAAAATTATGAACAGTAGTTAAAGCTGCAGTGAAGGACTTGAGGCATGCTGTGGGTTATATTCCCTACACCACTTACTTCTAAAAATTACTTGAAAGAAAAATATTTGTCCTTCAAATGTTCGAATCAAAATTCCATGCATTCACCATAAATAGTGCACCTGTGTGTTTATTTTCTTCAGAATAAAAGATGTTTTTTACAAAAAAAAAACATCTTTGTTGATATATTCTCAGCTTTTATTCTTCACAAGGATGTTGGGAAAATCAACTTATAAGAACAGTTTACAAGCATTCCACTTACAGGAAAGCTTCCCAAGGGCCTCCGTTATTGTTTTCAAATAAATCCAGATACTTTATTGCCACTGTGCTAATCACAGCCAGTTGAAGTTTATTTATTCGGTGTACAAACTTGTTTAGCATGTGTGTTACAAGAAATCAGGCATAGTACTTGCTTAGAAATACAAAATCACACATACACCCATAATGCAAAGCTTCATGGGATGTATATGTATTCAAAACCTAAAACAGCTAGACACACTCTGGGACTTAACATTTCTTGATCCCAGTGGTGTGTATTTGGAAAAAGTTGAACACTTTAACTATCTAGGTGTTTCACTTGGTCCTAATTTCACATTTTAATTTCATGTAAATAATATTTGTAAATAGGATAACCAAAGATTGGGTATCTTATACAGACTAAAAAATTGGTTTATAGTGTAAAGTAGAGCATTGTTCTGTATAGAATTCCATCCCTTTCAAAATGCTGTTGTACCACATTACAGAGTTCACAGAATGTGACTGTACTCTTCTGTGGTATAACAGCATTCTGAAACTTCTACAGACTGCACAAGTCAGTTTTGTTCTGAAAGCGAAAGAACCACTGCATGCACATTTCTCGTAATACTATCCCGTTTGAAAAATACAGGATGAGCAACTTTATGCACGATCAGTGTGTTCTTCCACCTCGGGGTTCTAATTCCCATGAAACTCTCGAGCCTCGCTCTCGAGGTAAGAGGGAATTAGAACCCCAAGGTGGCAGAACACACTGGCTGTGCATAGTTGCCCATCCAGTATTCCCAATATCTTCAGACATACAGGAACTGATATTTTGTTGCCTACACTGACTTATAATTCATCTTTTCAAATATTTCAAAGTCTGATTTATTATGTTTAAACTGTGCTTACAATAACTCTCATTTTGTGCTAAACGTTTCTCACAGAACACACCACTGTATACGTAGAACTCATTAAAGAAGAAAACAGCAACAGCCTCGGCTCACCCAAATCCAGATAAAAAAAAGGAGGAAGACTTATTTTCAACTTTAAAACCACGAGTTTTATTAAATAGTGTAACACCCTTCTCACAAAAAACATCTACGTTTCACGTTGCCCTTGACGCTCCCTTTAACCTAACCTGGAGCCGCGTTTTTCTTTTCTGAAATGTATAACTCATTAGGCTGGATGAGTCCTGAACAACATAAACAATGACACTACATAGAGAATACTGGATGGGCAACTACTCTATGCAGCACCAGTGTGTTCTGCCACAGAGGGGTTCTGATTCTCTCTCGAGAGGTCCATGGGAATCAGAACCCCGAGGTGGCAGAACACACTGGTTGTGCATAGAGTTGCTCATCCTGTATTTTTTTTATAGTACGGTGTCAAATGTGTTTTGTGAGTTCTTTTGCTTTCAAAATGAAACTGACTCATGCAGTTTCTAAAGGTTCTAGAATGCTGTTCTACCCCAGTAGGGTAGAATCACATGCCATGACCTCTGAACTGTGGTACAACAGCATTCTGAAAGGGATGGAATTCTGTATAGAACAACACTCCACTATACAATATTATTGTTTAGAAAATGGGTTTAAGAAACTCTAAACTCTGATTGGCTGGCACACATTCTATGGGGGTATATTAACTTACAGTGAGAGCCTGGTACATAACAAGTACCATCCCCTTCACCAGCTCACTTATTCTTGTGCTCAGCCTGCTCCCTGACTGGCTGAAAGCACCAGATTGAACTCCATATTGCCGCCATCTTTTTCGCTCGCTTACCGACAGCTGCCCCCCGCCCTTCACTGACACCGACGCTTCTCAGTTCACTGGCTGCTGCCCACTCCCTACATTCGTTTGTTTTTAAATTTCATTCTATTTATTTTTTTTTTTTTAAATCAGCAGTCTTGTTCCATGACCCCCAAACCCAATACTCTGACTGTTCGTCACCCAACGGTTCTGTACCTGCATACACGTGCTGATTTGTTCCTCTGCACACTCCCAGTCCTCAGGGTGTGCAGCGAGGACCGGGAACCAATTAAAAAAAAAAAAAAAACAGTGAGAGCTGACTCCTGGTCCACAGCGTAGACAGCGAAAAGTGAGAAACAACAAAAAACACAGTACTAAAAAATCCCCAGGACAAGCAGTACACTTCCGAATGCATTTCCTGCTTTTACGTGCAGCTGGGTCAAATAAGGTCATGCTCAAAACCGCTGCAGATTCGCAGGCTGGAAAAAAAAAATCAAAAAACAGTTACTTTTTTCTTCCTACAATGACAGCAGTCTGCTGGCTTGGTAAATGTGTTACACAGGACGTGGTAAGGGATGGCAAAAGACCATGGCAATGTACTATACAGGGAAGCAGACTACCACAAAAACGAGGGACTACTTTACAACAAAATGACTAAAACTTCATTTTTTTTAATGATTTTAATTTTTCTTAACTTTTTAAAATCTCACATAAAACTGCCACTGGTAGCACATTTTCTAAGCATAATAATACCCTCCAGGGTGGACGGTATGGGCAATACCGGACCTTCCAGGAGCTATAAGGCCCTCCGCCTGCAGTGTCGGGCCTCATTACGCCCCTGGGCAGTCCGGTATTGCCCAATACCACCCACCCTGTGGAGTATTATTGCTTGCCTGAGACTGCATTCTGACTCACCTCTGTCGTCTCTACTGGATCCTAAGCAAAACACTAGAAATTTGAGATCTGATAAAAATGCTACACCTCACGTAAAGACTTTAATGGGTCAGCGTGTATTTTCATTTCTGTGTCCAAATATCGGAATGAGCTCCTAATTACTCTTCCAGTTGCTAATTCTTATTTGATCTTTAAAACTACACTGAAAGAGCATCTGCTTGATAAGTATGCAACTGCTAAATTGTTGTGTTACTTGATTAAGACTGTCTTTTTACATTGTAAACGTATACTATTACTGTATATATAGTAACTGGCCAGCATGTTTTCCCATAGGGGAACCCGGTTATAATTTGCACATGCGCTGGGTTTCCCTCGGTTCATGCATGCGCCACCCACTGCTCTTCTCTCATTGCAGCTCCTGAAAAGTTAACCACCATGCAAAGAAGGCGGTAACTAAATCTGAACAAAAAAAAAACTCCCTGTCATCACTGAACTTTCAAGCTCACTAAGTGATAAAACATTAAAAAAAAAAAAAAAAAAATGCTTGGGCACAGACCGTGCTTCATTCTGAGTGGACCGACCACGGCAGAACAGCACTGTATTTTATATAATTACTATGGAGAAAAAACGCTGCCCAGCAATTATATAAAATAAAGTCCAGGTAGGGGGTTAAAACTCAAATTTTACACACAGCCCTCAATGTGGGATGCCTGTATAAACCCCTCAAGCTTCGCTCTCGGGGGTTTATGTGGCATCCCACACCACGGGGTGTGTGCAAAATTCTCATTATAACCCCCTATCCAGACATTATTCTCTATTTAATACCAGCATACTGGAAGAGTAAACTTTTACTGTTATATTTTATCAGGCGTGTCATCTTTTGCACTCTTGATTGTCAGCTCCAGGATACACCTGAAAAAGGGCCTTTGGCTCAGCGTGCTAACTCAGTTAAATAAATACATCATTTAGGCTGGTTCTGCTTTAAGCAGCAGTGTATGATGTCAAAGGGCCTCTCATACAATCTGCAAAGGCTGATAACAGAATATAATTAAGCAATAACACGCAATAGGGTGTGGGTGTATTATGGTACTGTACAATGCCACACCTTGCATGCCTTATGAGGTACAGGGTATAGCACAGTGCCTTCAACCACCAGAGAAGTGGCATTACCCCAAATAATAACACCCCTTCTGGAGAGTATTATCAGAAGTGTAATCCAAGTAGGTAAAGAACCAGTTGGCAGGACTTTGTTCTAGGCTGCGGTGTTACTGTGAGATATCAACAACCAATTATGATATTAGCCACTTACCACAAGCACCCTGAAACTGTAACTAACGTAATTAACCATCACCTTCTACTGCACCCTCCTAAATTCATCAGAACTGTTTTTTTGGTTTTTTTTGCATATTATTTTTATCACTCCTTACAGCACCCAGTCACCAGCTCCTTCGGGCAGCCAGCCTTAGCCCGCCACCACCTCTCCCATTCTGCTGTCCTGCTGCACCCCACCACCTGGCGTACCCGGACGTATCCCTTCACCGGGGGGGGCCTGCCCACCCAGGGACACTGGGAGGGGAAACCAGAGTGCTTATAGGCACTCCCTTGCTTCTGTGCTGGGCGAGGGTATGCAGCTTTGGGGGCTTCCCAGCTTCGCGGCGTGGGGAGGCACGGCCACCGTCATCCAGCTGACATGGGTGCCATTTTCACGTTTTTCCCTTCCCCATATACAGCACTGCTCTTGTAGTGCTCCTGATTTCCACAGGGGGCTGCTAAAGAGCGAGGTAACCCCTATAGCCCACCCCAGGAGAGAAGAGCAGTCCTCCAGATACTCAATCCTCTCCTTCTCCTGCCGACACCCAACATCCCAAGTCCGTTCCCAAACCCGGGTCACTGGCATGGCGCAAGGTGTGGTGTCCAGTGCCTCGGCCCTCAGCCCTACTGGGCCCGGCCTAATTCATCAGGATTTAAATGTAAATAAAGTTAATTAAGTTTAGTGTGAAAACCTGCTTGACTCCATTACAAAGACTGTGACCCGATTCATGCCAGACATCATGGGATTTGATGATGTTTTAGGACTAAAGTCTGCAGCTCTACTGTATCAGTCAGTCTTTTGATGTCCTCTGCAAAGAAACAGAAAAACAGAATCTGATAGCAGATAAGGACCGCATGCCCCACCAACTCTGCCCATTCTTCCAATCCTTGTGTTTTTGTCTCATGCTGGCCATCAACCTTGTTTGTTAGCCAGCACAGGAAAAAAAACAATGAGAACCACTGACTGCATGTTCAGTCTGCAAAATAAAAACTTGTAACACAAAACTATTCTACAAAACAGAAAGTAAAACTTTACAAACCCAAACCTTCTCTAAAAGCATTCTTTCCAATTCAAATACACTTTAAAGAGCAACAATCAACCATTTTTTTTTTTTTTCTTAAACGATTCCTAAGCCCCCCAAAGTCTGCTTACCTCCTACGGACTTCACCAGTCCTTGTTTCAACATTTTGATCTGCACACTTTGCTTAGGAGAAAGTATTATAAATCCTCATAGTGAGGAGCTGGCTGCCAGATCGCTTACCCGTCATGGTCTAATTTTGCTTAAGTACTTCCCTGGTGCTCTGACATTTTGTGATGTAGTAGTTTGTAGAGCGCAGGGGCTCAATATATTGATTGCAATGGGAGCTGGTTTTCCAGGGCTTATATTTCAGAGGTTCACTGTGTTTAAATCACTGCCACCGTTCTACTAACAAGAGCCTTGACATTGATTTAAACACACTGGACCTCCAAAATATGAAAAAAAAAACAAAAACAGAAACATAGAATTTGACGGGAGGTAAGCACTGCTTCACCCATAGAATCTGCCAACTTCTCCCTACGTACACTATTACCGCAGACCGTGTCCGATCTACAGCTCTTCCCCCCTCCCTCCCTTGCTCTCCACTATGATTCCCTTGTGCTTATCCCATGCACTCTTGAAAACCACTACTGTTTTTGTCCCCCCACCTCCGCTGGGAGGCTGTTCCAGGAATCCACCACTCTTTCTGTGAAGAAGTACTTCTTTACATCTCTCCTGAAAAGCCAGAAGGCCTGAACAACCAGCTCCCATTACAATCAATAAAGCATGCCCATACACTCTACAGACTAATATATCACAAAACTCTGGAGCATGGAGGTGACACTTCAGAAGAGCTAGACCAAGAAAAGGAAGGGATCCGACAGCCAGCTCTTCAATATGGAGGATTTATGATCCGTTCCCCTAAGCAAAGCGTGCCAATTACAGTTAGATGAAATCCTTAGTGATTCTTGAGTAATGTTGCCGAAGGGGGCCACGTGTTTTGTTTTTTTGTTTTTAATGTAACCCCGGGGTTACTAGAATCCCAGTAAGACCTAGTGGTAGGTAGGGAAGGCAGCTTGGGAAACTCCAGTTAAATGGATTTCACACTGTCTCACTCTGGTCTCAGTCTCAGCTGAGACTGAGGGATGACATCATTTTAGAACTGTCGCAGCTGCATAAGCTACACTGGAATGTTGCAGTTGGAGGCTAGAGTAGAACATTGGGGAATCTGAAGCCAGTCTGTGTGCAGCCTTAGAGAGAGACTATAGTGCAGCAGAGTGTGTGCAGGCTCTCAGAGCTTTAAGCTCTGTTTCAGAGCTACTTTTGTTTAAGGTGTGTGTTTCCACCTGAAGAGGAACACAGGAACTGGTAATTGAAGTGGTGGAGACTGCTCTCAATGGTTCAGAGCCCCATCCCTGAGGGGATGGGGGGGGGAGGTGTCTAAGCCTGTTTTCCTGGGGCAACCCCTCCTCCCCCCGGGTCTGGCTAAGGGAAAGAAGCTGCCTGTCAAGTTGTGCTGAGGCACCAGAAGCTCTGTAAGAGATTCCTTGAGGAGGAAACGCCTGTGGGACACCTGCAACCAAAGGGTGAGTTCGCTCTGAAAAAGGGCCAAGTGTTTTCACCTGAAACAGAAGGAAACTAAAGGGGCTGTTACTGTGGGGTCAGGAAAAGACAGCCAAGTACAGCTGGAAGATGTGGGGATTGGACTGCTTAAGTCAGTGGGGGGTCTAGAGTAATGGAAAAAGACACCTATAAGTATGTTCAAGGCCAGCACAAAAGGGAAAGAAAGAAAGAAAGAATGTGGGGATTGGACTGCTTAACCTGTGGGGGGCCTAGAGTAATGGACAATGCCACTTATTTTAAAGTATGTTCAAATCCAGCACAGATGGGAAGCAAGACAAGCAGATTGAATGTGAAATACATTTAGCAAGAATCTGCACAGCAAAGTGCTAAAGGATGAGGTGTTTACAGTCCAGAGAAATGTCCGGGTATGAATTGTGGGAGCGAGAGGTGGGAGATCCCCCATCAGTAGTAACCAAATTCACCTCTACAGATTTGCTCCGAGACACCTTTTGCTTTCCCTCAGGTACTTGGCCAGTGCCTGAGGAAAGTACCCAGATGTGTGATTAAAGAGGAGGAGTCCCTGATGGAGCCGAGGTGCTTTTAGGTGGTTTAGGGAGCCACCAGAAAATGTTTCCATGAAGTATGGAAGGTGTCCAAGTGGCTGGCAAGGGAACCAAGCCAGGGAAAACCCAAAGTAGTGTACAAGTTCGGGCTGTGTAACCCAAAGCAGCGTACAAGTCCGGGCTGTGAGTGTGTGCCCAGTGTGTTGTAGAGCCTGAGGGCTAAAGTGATGAGGATGTGTTCTGGTCTCCTTTAATCTGCCTTACCAGGCGTGTAGCCCCATGGGGGTCCATCTATGTTTTGTTTATTCTGTTTGGATGTGAATAAAAGCCACACTTTAGAATCCCACTTCTGGTATTGGACATTACAGTTATTGCTTCCTGTGTTCGGAGTTACTTGGGTGCCCCTGTGCAGAGCAGCCAAACCTAGCCTTTGTGCCGAGTGGCTTATTCCTCCCCGAACCCAGCCCACTTGGTAGAGCTGTCAGATACAAACGGCATACCGGGTAGGGGTTACATTAATCTGCAAATATTTCTTTTGATGTTACTGTGTTGTTTGATTTGCATTGTGACCTTTTTGACCCTGAGCATATGTAATCAGCATACTGACCTTTTTAACCACAACTGGTTGTGCTCTCGATGGATGCACCCCTATTATGTCTTCTGAGCAGGAGTATCTGCTAGGTTAATGCAGTACCATCTGATGGGACCCTGACCAATGAGAAGTCAGAACTGACCAGACACTATTTTATAAGCTGGGATATCACTATTGCCTCGGGTGTTGCAGCTTCATGCCTCATGCACCCAAGAAATGGCTATTATGCAATGGATCATTTTGGTATAAAAAAGGTAAAAAAAATGTTTTAAATGTTGCAGTAATGGATTTGTGTAATGTGTTTATTTACAAAATATAGTCCTCATAGCCTCTTACTTTTTTGAGGGCAGGTGACACTGTCATGATCTGTGAGCAGCTAAGAAGAGAATGACTAGGTGTTCTGTAGAGAAAGCACTGTTGTGATGCATGTACTGTTGAGGAGGGATGCACCAGGCAGCTATGACAACCAGACCCAAATGGGAGTGAAGGCATGTCAGTAGTATCAGAGTCGCAAGGAGGCCTAAGAGAGAGACTGAAACAAACAGGGTGAAACAAATGGAGTTTGCAAGCAAGTGTGTGCGTGTGTCTGTGCGTGTGCGCGCGAATGCTTGAGCAGGAAGCAGTTAGTGGTCATCAGCATTAAGGTTTATTTATTTGCTTTTGGTAACCAGGTAAGTGCACTGGGCAAGGACCTGCCTATTTTCAGGCATGGCCCAGAAAAGTATAGATTACATATACCACAATAGACAATAGCAAGAAACAACATACAAGTATCCACGCAGGGATAAACAACAGTACAGAGCAGAGTTGTAGTATCCATGCAGGGATATGAAATTTTACAGAGCAGAATTGTAGAATACAACCATAGAGAGCACTGGCACAAGACAATACAAAGCAGATTTCTTTAAAGGCATGTAAGTGTAGTTTCAAGAGTCACATATGTTTAGGTGAGAAAATAGATCATTCTTGAAAATGGAGTGTGATTTGGAGCTCTGGATTTGAGGAGGTAGGGAATTCCATAGTTTAGTGGCAAAATGGGAAAACGCTTGTTCGCCCATCTTGGTAGAGCTACGCGTGACAGAGAGCAGGGCAAAAGTAGCTGACCTCAAATGTTGAGAGCTGACCACAGGAGTGAGCATATATGCTATGGAGGCAGAACAGGAGTAACGAGTGATGGAGTCTATGAAGCCCCCAAGGGTATAAGATCGCATGGAGAAGGGAGATAACCATTGCAGGCCGGAGTATAGCTTACAATGATGAGTGAGGCGAGGAGCAGACAGAGCAAAAATGTATACATTATTATAGGCAGTATCCCACTTCTGGAGAACACCTGCATTTGCCTGGGAGAAGGCTGGAAAAGAATAGCATAGTCCTGGGAGCAAAACACCTTGGGCAACAGAGATCCTGGCAGCGGGGGTAAGGGAGTGGCGAACGCAGTAGGCCACCCCAGTCTTGGAATTAACTGACCTACAGATCTCACTTATATGAACAGAGAAGTCCAGGGCAGAGTCAAGTGTGACCCCAAGGTATTTAAAAAAGTCAGTAACAGTGACAGCAGAACCGTCAAGGCACAAGACCTGTAACTTTGGGGACTCTGCACGGGATTTTTTAAAGGACCCAAAGAACATCACCTGGGTTTTGGAAACGTTAAGCACCAGGCAATTTGAGACAAGCCAGAACTGGATTTGTTGAAGAGCAGGGGAGATGGGGTGACGTCAGTGGACCTGGAAGCAGCATAGAGTACCACATCACTGGTGTACAGAAGAGTCTGACAGTGTGAGGGATGGGCAGGAAGGTCATTTATACATAAGGAGAAGAGCAGGGGGCCGAGTATGAAGCCTTGGGGAACACCACGGGTAATAGAGGCAGGAGAGGAGAGGACCTTACAGCAAGAGACAGATTGAGACGGAATGTAAAGATTGCTGGTGAACCAGGATAAGGTAGCCCGGGAGGCACTGAGCGCTTTTAGCTTTTGCAGAGGCAGAGGGTGATGCACCAAGTGGAGCTAATAGGTTAAAAAGCCTTGTTACAACTATAGCTAGAAATGAGGCAGCTAGTCTAAGGATCCTGGGTTTAAGTCCATCAGGACCAGCACTGCCTTGAGAGGCGATGGTTTTTAGTAACCTCAGAACATCCTGCCTGGCAAATAGGGTAAGTGCCAGAGTAGAAGGAACATCTTGGGGAACTGTGGAAGGAGTCAGCAAGGAGTGAGGCAAGGATGGCAAAGTGCTTGGAAGCATAGTAAATAAGGAGTTAAAGGCATTAGTGATTGTGGTAGGGCTGTGGCAGTTGGCATTGTTTATAAGCATGTCACAAGGGGCTTGACATCTACAGTTCTCGAGGATCTCGTTAATTTGCGACCAGTAGCTCTTAGGATCACTTGCTGAAGCACAGAGCCATTCTCTATAGTAGCTGCTCTTAGCGACATGAATCTCCTTCTTGCAGGCGTTCCACGAAGTGCGATACTAAATGAAGTCTGCAGGAAGAAGGGAGGATCTCCATTTGGCCCATAACTTGTCCCTCTGTCTGAGCAATTGTAGAAGGGGCTGCTTTAACCATATGGTAGCTGTGCCCCTGACCCTACATCTAGTGAATGGAATATGTTTCCTTTGTAGGAAGAATAGGGTCTTGGTAAAGCAGTCGGTGGCTAGGTTGATGTTACTTGTAGTAAAGAGAGGAGATCAGTCAACCAGCCTTAAGTCATGTAGGAACGCATTCAGGTTAGAGGCAGAGAAGTTTTATATGGATATAATTTTAGGACAGCAGGAGTGAGGGGAGGCAGCCCAGACACAGTGAACAGGAAAGTGGTTACTGATTGAGTCGGCCATCAATAAGTTCCTCGAGGCCTTGTTTGCTATTTTTGGGAGGTATGTAGACACATACTATGTGGAGTTTCTTAGCGCCACTTAGCAGTAGTAGTGAATGTAGAACCTCACATGATTTCAGTGGGTTGGAAGGCAGAAGGAGAGGTTAAGGTGAGCCCTGTAATACAGTACCAGTCCACCACCTCTTGTGGGGGAAGGACGGTCAGTGCACAGCATATTATAGCCTGCAAATGAGCATAAGGAACCTGGGACAGAAGGCTTCAACCATCATTTGGAGATCACAAGTATATCAGGTTTACTGACACAGACCCAGGCTTCCAGCTCAACATGATTAGCTAGTAGGCTGCATATGTTTAGGTGGGCAACCCTTAGTCCAAATGACTGGGTTGGAGGGTGGGAGAAAACCTGTGGAGTTATATTGTGAGGGGCAGTGGGGCCAGGGTTAGACTCAATGTCGCCTGATAGTGATAGGGAAATCGCTATTACCCATAGGCTGACAATCACAAAAGCACTTTATGTCAGAAGACCTGGGGGTTGTTTTAAACACTGAAATTGGCAGAAATGAAACTGTGGTCAGCGTTGTAATTGTGTGTGAGCAGGTGAAGCTGGAGTCAGTAGTGGAGCGACAGAAACACACAATTCACTTACAGGGTTAAAGTTACGTATGCCAGGTCAGACATGTTGTTTGTAGGTCAACGATGGGCAGACAGGTGGAGTAATATAAAGGGAAGTTAGAAGGCTAATGGCAGGCACTATTTTCTACCCATGACTGTATGGGCAGATACTGCCATGGGTAGAAAGCCATCTAAGTCCGATTCTTAACAGCCACTGCATAATAATGGGTTCCAGATTGGGTGGGACAGATGAAAGGGGCTTGCAGCACCAAAGGGAAGGATAAGAAAGAAGGGAGTAGAAAGTGGAGGGGTCAGCTGGGTGAAGGGAGGGGCAGACCTTAAGGTAAAATCCCTCTTCAACAGGTCAAGGGGAATAGGTAGGAAAACTGGGCAGACTGGATGGACCTTGGATCTTTTTCTTCTGTTAATTCCGGTGTTTCTAATATGGTATAATGAATATATAGAATGCAACACCCTGGGGCATATACTTATTAAGAAGATAATAGTGTAGTACAAGACTCACCAAAGACAGACACTTCGACACCACCACCTCAAAACCACATCAGAGCACTAGGTCACAAAAGGATAGTGCCACTATGGATCAAACTGTATGATTAGTGCCACTATGGACCCGTCCTGTAGTCAGTGTAGTTCTGTGAGGCCTATGGTAAGAAATCTTAATTGTATCCCTGTATTCCCAGGAGCAACCACCCACATTCTTCTGAAACACAAAGTGTAGCTACTACTGTCGACACTAAATTCTAGTTAGTAGTTTAGTTTATGCTCCTTTCGGCACATATCCTTAAAGAACTCTCACTGCTAGCATAGATCTTTCAATGAGCAGATTACAGACCCTTTTTTGCATCATATTCTTAATATAACCAATTCTGTAAAAAGAAATGAAGTTTGAGATCAAATAAGGAAACAGTTGAGCTGAAAATATGTGGACAAAAGTTCAAGCAAAATCTGACAAAAATCACACAACTTATTTCTATCTTTTGCATTAATATTCTAAAACTGGAAGACCAAGTCCACAAACCCTTTCATACTTGAATATTCCCAAACTCCTTAGATTACAATACTATTTTTCTGTCAGAAGAGTATCTCAAACCACACATGACAAAAATCCATTTTTAACTTCAAAAGCACAGAACAACCTAATCATCCGTCAATTTAAGATGTGTCAGAATATCACTTATGAGACATATCAGACCTATAAAATGACCTCAGTTTGCGGGTATTTGGAGGTTGGCACATGACCTTAAAGTGTATCCCTTGCATTATAATGACTTCTACAAAGGCTTGCCTCTTAATCCCAATATCACTTCTCTGACAGCTGTAGTCTGTCAACCATTTTGAAGACAACCTCTGCTCCTTGGTAGTAATTACTTATATTTCCCTGCACTCCACACTACTACGAATATAGCAGGAATGTTATACTCCACTATTTACAGTAAACTGCTCCATGGTGATCGGAGTTTATCCTTTTGCAGCAAAGATAAACAGATCACAGAAGAAATTACAATGCAGTAAATCTGTCTTCGCACCTTTACCTCAGAAGTGACAGGTGAAGTGGTGACTCACAACTACAGTATAAGCCATCAACCCAAATCCCACGTCAGATCACTGCAACAAAATTCAACCACTCATAGAGACATAGAGAACTGCAGACAGAAGAGGGCCTGAATGTCTATCCAGTTTGCCTTTAGAGGTTGTACATGCCTCCCCAGGGATTCACGACTCCCCCAAACATGAACCACCCCAGCTCCCTTAACCAGCCCTTTGTGTGTGTCCAAACCCTTCTTGAATTCCCCACTATTTCTGCACTGACCAGTTCCATGGGAAGTCTAGTCTACCTGTCTACTGTATGACCTGCTCTGTGAAAAAGTACTTCCTAATGTTCTTTTTAAATCTACCCCCACCAATTTTCTTTTATTCTCCTGGTATGGATGCTGCTACTCTCCATGAACAGTTCATGTCCACTTTGCTGATACGCTGCAAGTATTTGAATGTTTCGATCAGCTCCCCCTCTTACTTCTAGTTTCCAATGAATACATTTTAATGCTCTCCAGTCTCTGCTCATATGTGCTCCCTTGCTGACCAAGTAGAGTCTTGGTCACCCTCTTCTGCTCTGCCTCCAGCCTATGCATGTCCTTCTTACAATGGGGGTTCCAAAACTGCACACAGTACTCCAGGTGCGGTCTCATCAGGGTTCTGACAGGGCACAATTAACCCTCCATTCCCACTGCTGAACCCCCTCTGATTGCCACCCAGCATTCGATTTGCTTTTCCTGTCGCTTCATTACATTGCACAGACATGTTTAACACACTCAAATCTCTTTCACCCACTCTCAGTAACTGTTAACCCTCTCATCGTGTATTCAACTTCTGGGTTTCTATTGCCATACTGTATGACACTTTTTGGCACTAAAGCCAAGCTGACACTTCTCCAGCTTCCTTAGGTCTTCATCTCCTGGAATACCTCCTTACAAATGACCCTGATGCACAGTTTGGTGTTATCCACAAAGAGGCAGATTTTACCCTCGCCTGTGTCCCTAATGAAGATAATAATGAATACAGGCCTGAGTACTAACTGCTGAAGGATCCCTCTTGTGAACTCCCTCACTCTTGAGTACTCCCCAGTTTCCCCTCTGTGTTCTCTCTCTTAGCCAGTTCCTGACTCACCATGTCTGACTGTCCCACTATACCAAGGTCCCCTAGTTTCCAGACTAGCTGCCTGTGTAGAACCCAGTCGCCTTGCTAATGTGTAGATACAGTATGTCGACCACTAGTCCTTTACCAACACCCTTTGTCACTCAATCAAAGAAGTCAATCAGGTTTCGGTGAAAGATCTGCCTGCCATAACCCCATGCTGCTTTCTCTCCTGGAGCCCATCCGTCTTCAGAAACCCCACTAGCCTCTCTAGGACAATAAATGTTAGCAGTAAGTTGATTACTGAAGTCCAGTTGACTTGTCTGTAGTTCCCTGGCTCATCCTTCCCACCATTTTTGAGCCTGGCACAGTGTCCACCATTTCACAGTAAACAGAAAAAAAATCACCATTCTCTAGGGAGCAGTAGTGGTCTGCCAGGGGCACTGTCAGCACTCGTGCCATCACCCTTAGCACCTTGGTCTGTATTCACCTGTTGCCAGAGGTTTATTGATTTTCAGGTCCTCTAGCCCCTCGAAAACCCTTTGTGTGCCCCCCCCCCCCAAATCTGGTTTGTCGTTAACTTTACCTCAGGTAGTGGACCTTCCTTCTCCTTTGTAAAGGCCAAGCAGAAGTAATCCTTTAGTATTTCTGCCTTGCCGATATCTTCTTAGCATTAAAAATCCTTGCCAGTAATTATTAAACTTTTACGCCTGAGTGTGACAGTTTTGTTCATAAGGAAGTATCACTGCAAGAGAACTACAAATAATTAGAAATTTATAATACACAGACAGAGCAGTCTTTGAAAAATTGAGTTATGAATCAGCTTGGAGACATAGACTCTCCTCCAGGGATAATTTTTTTATGAAGCAGTGCGACAGAAGCAGACCTACAGTGGCACCCCCTTGGAACACATATCTGTTCCCGTAGAATTCTGCAAAATAAAACAGTGGAATTCAATGGCAGTTGTCATGCAAGAAACTAACACACTGTAACTTTGTGTCTGATCCTTGCAGATACCACTGTAAAAACTATTACTATTAGGTGTTTACTTGTTTACTGTATATAACAAGAGTCTCCCTGAAGTAGTCCTTAAAGTAATCTTAAAATTCTGAATTTTTAATCCTGGTAATTATAAGCCTGTAAATTGTAGTCAGTAAGAAAGTGCACATCTCTGTTCTATCCATATTCAGTTCTGAGCGGTGTTACAGATTTTATTTTCCATAGTTTACTTTCCTGAAATTCTTTAAATCTGTCCTTTAGTACTGTGGCTGCCAACTCCAGCAGGGTAGGCCAGCCCAGTGGCGCTGAGGGTTTGGGAACAGATCACTCAGGTCATCGGGGGTCATGTCAGGGGAGGAGAGGATTGAGCATCTGGAGGACTGCTCTCCTCTCCTGGGGAGGGCTGGGGTCTGTGTCATTGTCACTTGCGACCCCCAGTGGAGACCAAGGGTTGCTGTAGCAGGGACACCTTGTAACAGGGTTTAGGGCTGCGGCGGAAGTCCTGCTGGTGAGCACGGAAGCATGCACGCCACGTACTAGATGTCACTGCATGTCCATGCTCTCGGGGGCGTACGTTGAAAGGCCCCTCTCGGCAATCCCCATGACGTCCCCAACGGGCTACCGCTTGAGCCGGCCAAACAAAGCCCAATATAAGCCAGGCCAGGGGCTCAAGGGTGACGCGGTTGCTCCTCTCCAGTCCTGTCCCCTGCCGGTGGGGGGGGCCCTCCATTGTGGGTAAGCCACGGTCCTCCCTACTCCGCATCTGAGCCTGAAGCTGGCCAGTCGAATGTTAAGAGCCCATGTAAAAGGGCTGATATGGTGAAGGACCCCAGCCACCTAGAGGAGGAAAAACAGTCTACAAAAACAAAAACAAAAAACAGCAGGGTGTACTGTTTCTGAGAGAAATGCTCTCCCACTGGTGCCTGCAGTGCATGTCTGGGTGTTGAACTGAGAATCTATGTCAACTCATTCAGGCTGTTAGTGTCTGGACAGTTTCTCCTACATGCCAGGAATTGGTGTACTTTTTACATTTGATAGGGTTTCTAGTATTCTTGAAGTCAAAGCTATGCACACCCAGAAGGCAGAAAAATACTTGCCCATACCAGTGGTGGACTGAGGCCTTGGCATGAGGGCCCATACCACCCCCTTTAGTGAAAGGGACGACATTGCCAGACTGTTCTGACACACGCCCAACCTTTACCTAATACACTGGCATGAATGGGCAATCGGGGCAGAGCTGGAAAATAAAACAGGGCTGCAGGATCATTCTTATGTGAAATTCAACTCTCCTATCATGCATCTGCTGCATGACTGCTCTGCATCCAAAACGAATTGGCTGTTTAAGGCTGTGGGGGCGTGGCGAGCACCGACGGTGGGCTGTTCAAAAAATAAGAGCATTATACTCTGCTACTGGCCCCAGAAAAGTCTACTACAGCAGCAGCAGATCCTTGTAGTTCAGAGTCTCTCAGCACTGCGGCGGTTCACGGTCACAGACAGTTGCAACAGTTCAGGAAAGACACGGAACTCGCCAGACCAAACCAAGAACTGCTGTCCACTCCTAAGTGGTTGAATTACAGCAGTTTATTGAAGTCCACACAGGAAGAGAAAAAAAGCACTTTGACAAAGCCCACTGGGTGAAATGTCAGTCTGATTAGTTCTTCCTTCGGGAAGGTGCCTTTTTTTTCTGTTCCTGTGTGGACTTCAATAAACTGCTGTAATTCAACCATTTGGGAGTAGACAGCAGTTCTTGGTTTGGTCTGGTGAGTTTTGGGACCTCCCTGAACAGCAGCAGCAGATCGCTGATCGTGGATGTGGTTGTTGTGTGACCCAGCGTGAGATCCAGGCAGTGGCAGCATGGAGCAGGTGAATGAGAGCTGGATCCAAATTCACCACATCATTTGGACTGGGAATTGGGAGACTTGAAGCGGCAGAGCAAGGGGAGAGCCAAGAGTCAGACTGAGGGCAACTGACCCCCGGTGTTCAGTGTGGTTGGAAGTGACTTGAGCACTGCCTCCCTGCAGCTACAGTACATTTAAAAAAAAAAAAAAAGATGCCGCTCCACAGTAGCCAACTGTGCCCCAACACAATTAAATCGAGAACACAAAAACACCAGCACAAGGCTTCAGAAACAGTGGTGGTAAAAAAGACTTGCAGTGACTCCGACCACTTCTCCCCTGAGAAAGCCTGAGGGTGAAACCGGTCGGAGTCACTGTCAGTCTTTTATATCACCACTATTTACCTTTTTGTATACCTTTTGTATAATGCTAGCAAAGAATTAAGCAACTTCTGAAGCCTGGTGCCAGTGTTTTTGTTTTCTCACAGTACTACCATCCCAGATTTGGTGAGAGAATACTGTGTCACTCAGTCATTCCTTTCTGAACAGCTGGCCATGAACAGATGCAGCACTGGAGTACTACTTGTTGATAGCACATGAGTTTCATTGCAATTACATGACATCATTTTTCCACATTTGCATAAACACCACCACACAGGTTCAGACTGGAATCCTGCTCAGGATTATCATCATTGTTTGCACTCAGACATAATTTGAGTTTATTTTTCTTTAAGCCTTTTATATCCATTTACTTCCTCCTATGCTCATTGTTTGGAAACACAAACTTGAGGTGACAGCTATCATTATAGTTATAAACACCAACAAGTCAAAGGATGTATGTATAGGGTGAAAGGTACCCACAAGGGCATTGCAAATCAAAGATTCCATCACAAGGTAATAATAATGGTAGTAGGTGAGAATGAAGCCTGCGAAGTCTCTGAACGCTGCTAGTGCCTTATGAGAAAGTTTGAGTATGCAAGTTCTACTGCTAGTACATACTACTTTATACTGTATAATATACATTGTTATTATTTTTTCTGGGTAGTGGTTTATAGGGGCAAACAGAGACTCTAAGCACCTTTAGTGTTCCATTTTATTTCATTTCACAGTAAACTAGACTGGGATAGCTGATGCGATAACATTCTTCACCCATCCTTTTCCGGGGAAGCTATCCCCTTGAGTTTGAGTTTTACAGAGCAATTTCACAGCTGTTTGGCATGACTGAACATTCTGTGCTTCATATACTCCAGAGAAGACCAGTTAAGTCACTGTAGAAAAGCAGCAGAGTTAAATGTTTTACAATGTCAGCACTGAAAGTAAAAACCAAAAAAAGATTTAGATTTAATAAAATGCTGTTTCTGTACCATTCTGATGTGCAGGGGGAAGGGCACTCATTAAATTAGCTCAGTCATTTAAAGCATGTGCCACGTTTCCTAGTATAATTTACTTATAAGGTATAATATAAACAAACATGAGGCAGGCTGTATATACTGCAGATTATACAACTTGACTGGAACTAAACAGTGAACCTCTATCCTGTACAGTATCTAGACATGGATAACTTGTTATTTTTATGTAACATATGATTACTCGTTTTTTTCCCCATTAAGAAACAGTGGGACTGAAACCTTGTAATGTCATCATTCTGACATCACAACGATAGTATAACAAGACTCAACACTCTTGAAGTTCTTCAAAGCTGAGCTTTTAATGGAACCATCATCTACAGTAGAAGCTGGCTTGCTGAAGTCTGTTTAAAAAATTACTAAATCAGGTTTATAAAGTTAAGGACACTAAACAAAGAGAGTGTTCCAGCTACATCAGATTTTGCGTGCAGTGTACCACAGAAGTGACTGACCCTTAATCATACAAAACCAAAAAGTGCACTGAACACACCAGACCATACAGTCAGGAATGTTTTAAATGTTATTGCTACCTGTAGTTCCAGAGTCTGGCCTGGGCTCTGTAGGTACAGATAAAAAATGCATTTGCAAACCAACGTTTGTACTTCTTGCTTAGTCTGTTTTACTGTTAAAAAAAAAAAAAAAAAAAGAAAAATTATTTGAGCTTGTCTTTGAAGTGTGGTGGTATTCTGGTTTATTTGCACATTTTATTTTAATTTTTTGCCCTTTGGCCCTTCAACCCTTTGTCTCTGCTTGGAAATATGACTGTCCAGATAACGGTGGCTTGTTTCGAGTTTTCCGGATATAACCAAGTATATTTCCTGATCAACAAAAACTAAATATCCAAGAAAAGTCCAAATAACACAGGACTGCATGACCCCCAACTCAAATAATTGCTAAACTGTAAATGTAGGTATCAGCATTCTATTAGCAGCTGGTGCTGATTTTGATCTGTGACAAGATTTTCATATGTTTTATTTATTTATTTTTTTTACAAATGAAGTGTATAGTATGAAGCTGCAGCCTAGAAACTGCAAAATACTTTGAAGTCAGCTTTTCTCCTACATGTGGTATGGCATGAAAGCAACAGGAGGACAGTGACTATTCCAGCTACACATCTGATTCAATTTTACAATGGTTCACTGCACTACACATTTAGTGTATCACACATTTTCAAATAATAAAACAAATATTCTCCAAACTAAATAACTCACACATACATATTTTTATACTTTATTAAAAAGACATTTTACATTTGTAACAAAAAAATAAATAAATGAAAGTGATGTCACAGGGCAAAGTCAGTCCGAACTCCCAGTTCCTTCTAGTAGAATGATGGTACCTACATTTATGGTTTAGCAAATAGTTGAGAGCTGAGTAAGTGTTCTGTAAGAAAACAGCTACAGTCCTTACTAATTATAGCACTGATTATCTGGGGCAATTTCTGTGCTTTTTACTGTTGTGTGTACTTTGATTAAATAACATTTTAAAATGAAAACACTTACTACTGCTAGCTAGACCTGACATACACCGAAAACACAAATAATGAATTAGAGCTATTTAGCAGCTGTTTTCTTACGGAAACCCCAGTTAGCTCGCTCTCAGGTATCTGCTAAACTGCAACTGAAGACATTTGTGCTCCCTGGATAAGAACAGTTACAAAGCTCTGCTGTTGTGAACTAATTTTAAAGCAGTGCACACACTAAATCTAAGGGCATGGCTACATCACTGTCACATGAAACAGGGTGCATCGTAGGAAAAAGAAAGCCAATAAACCTATTTGTGATGGAGATCCCCAGGGGTCGTAAAACTACCATACAGCTAGCAGGCTAATTTAGGAAAAACTTCTAATAGCAGACAGAGGGAAGGACACACTAGGACTTAACATACATATCAAAACACTGCATAACATGTTTTTTGCAAATTCTGGGTGAACTGCTCCTTTAAGCATCCTTCCTGTCACTGGCAAATCTTACCAAATCATGGAGTTTGTGACTTGTAACACAAAATGTTATCTACTTAGCACAATGCAGGGTTTGCTATGCATTTTATATTGGCTTTTGTTCATATGAGAGTCACTGTTTGCACTTACCCAGCCTTGATAAAGCACTAGTATCGCACAAAAATGTTTGTCTGACCCCTGAGGGAAGGTGCCTGTTGTATCTTCACTGTTGTATTTTATCTGGAATAAAGTTTTGTATCCTACATACAGCTCCTGTATGGATTTCACTTGGACAGAGACTGAGACTGAGATGCTGAGCCTATGTGCTCAGTAAGTAACTTTCCTTTTGCTTTTTTGTCTCCGGTCCATTTCTCATACCATTTCACACTTTACATTTTAAAAATATCCTGGGGGGGAGGCATGCCCCCAGACTCCCCTAGAGACTGGATTTTGTCCGCCACCCATTCTGTGAGGAAATTCTTCCTCACGTTTCCTCTGAATCGTCTTCCCTCCAACTTCATCCCATGCCCTCTAGTCCTGAAACATCTTTTTCACTTAAAAATAGTGTATTCCTGTACCCTGTTCCTCCCTGTAAGATACTTGTATGTCTCTATCATACCCCCTCTCTCCCTCCTCTCCTCCAGGGAGTACATATTCAAATCCTTCAACCTGCCCTCATAGGACTTGTGATGCAATCCATGTACTATCTCTGTTGCCCTCCTCTGAACCTTCTCTACCTTATGTCCTTATGTAAGTAAGATCTCCAGAACTGTACATTGTACTCCAGGTGGGGCCTCACTAATGTCTTGTATAGTGGAATTATGACCTCACTTTTTCTGCTGGTGATGCCCCTACCTATGCATCCCAGCATCCTATTTGCTTTACCTGCTGCCTTGTCACACTATTTCCCTACCTTGAGGTCATCAGAGATGATAACCCTAAGATCCCTTTCCTACTTGATGCATGCTATATCCTCACCCCCCAACTAATATATAGTGCCAGGGTTTTTGTGCCCCATATGCATTATCTTGCACTTCTTTGCATTGAATTTCAACTGCCAACCCCCTGACCATTATTCAAGTTTCTGCAGTTCCCTTCTCATTTGGTCTACACCCTCTGGTGTGTCTACTCTGTTAAAGAACTTTGTGTCATGAGCGAACAGGAAAATTCTGCCTTCTAGGTCCTGCGCAATGTCACTGATGAAGATGTTGAATAGGACTAGTCCCAGCACTGATCCCTGTGGTACCCCACTGGTCACTCTTCTCTCTGTGGAGTGACAGCCATTTACCACCACCCTCTGTGCCCTGCCGCCCAGTCAGTTACCTACCCACCACACTACTGTCCTGCCCACACCCATATTCCCCAGTTTGTGTAACAGTCTTCTATGTGGCACAGTGTCAAAGGCCTTGCTGAAGTCCAGATAGGCCATGTCCACTGCCCTCCCCTGATCCACCTCCCTAGTCACCCAGTTGAAAAATTCAACGAGGTTGGACTAACATGACCTCCCCCTGGTGAAACCATGCTGCCTTGGATCCTGTAGTCCATTGACAACCATATGTTCAACCAATCTCTCCTTCAGTAGTGCTTCCATGATCTTCCCCACTACCGAGGTGAGGCTGACTGGTTTGTAGTTCCCCGCTTCCTCTTTGTTCCCACTTTTGTATAAGGGGACTACATCTGCTGTCCTCCAGTCTTTGGGTACCTCCCCTGTTTCCAGTGATCGGCTAAACAAGATTGCCAGAGGTTCAGCCACCACCTCTCTTAGTTCTTTAAGGACCCTGGGGTGCACCCCATCTGACCCAATTACTTTATCAACTCTTATTACTTCCAGTTCCTTCAGGACCCTTTCTCGTGTAAAGGGACTCGTGTCCATTTCTGCACCACTCCCACCCCTTGTACTCCCTTCAGACCCATTACCCTCCTCTTCCTCAGTAAAGACTGAGCAGAAATACCTGTTCGATATGCCAGCTTTACTGCTGTCATCCTCCACATGGCCCCAATCCTCCCCCTTCAGTCTCACTATCCCTCCCTTTGCCTTTCTTTTTTCACTTATGTACCTGTAAAAGGTTTTGTCCCCTCTGCCCACTGTTTTTGCAATGTGCTCTTCTGTCTGAGCTTTGGCTTCCCTTACTGACCTCCCTGCCTCCCTTTGCTTCTCCTGATACTTCTCCGTATCCCCTTCTGCCTGTGTCTTTTTGTATTGCCTGAATGCAATCTTTTTGGCTTTCACTTTCTCTGCTACCTCCTTGGACAACCATAATGGCCTCCTCTTCATTTTCCCCTTGCTAACCTGCTTAATGCATAATTCTGCTGCTCTTGTAATCCCCATTTTAAATACTGCCCACTGTTCCTCAACCCCTGATTCCTTACCCATTCCCCTTAATGCCTCTTTCAAGCATCTCCCCATTTTCCCAAAGTCTGCCCCCCTAAAATCCAGGATACGTGTTTTTGTGTGGTTTGGTTCTGCTCTTTCTGTGATTTCAAACCACAATGACTGGTGGTCACTGTTCCCCAGGTGCTCCCCCACTGTTACCCCCATCACTTTGTGAGCACAAGGTCCAGTATTGCCTTCTGCCGAGTTGGTTCCATGACCAGTTGCTTGAGGAAGGCACCCTGAAGGGAGTCCAGGATAAATCTGCTCCTAGTTGATGCTGCTGCTGGGATGCTCCAGTCCACGTCTGGAATATTGAAGTCTCCAACCAGTACTACCTCACCCTCGTCTTCCACCCTTTGGATGGCTAGCATCAGCTCCCTGTCTGTTTCTTCCTCCCAAGCTGGTGGTCTATAGACCACACCTGTGTGGATGGCTGGCTCCATTTTCCTTTCCAGCTTAACCCACAGTATCTCTCCCCCATTTTGTTCCTCCTGGATCTCTGTGGCCCTTATGTCATTTTTCACATACAGTGCCACTCCTCCTCCCTTCCTACCTGCCCTGTCTCTTCTGAATATGTTGTAGCCAGGTATGGCCATCTCCCAGTCGTGGTTATCATTACACCAGGTTTCTGTGATGGCCACAATGTCCAGGTCTGACTGCACCAAGACAGCTTCCAGATCCTCCATCTTGTTGCTAAGGCTCCTGGCATTGGCACACATGGCTTTCCATGATTTGACCTCTATAGACTGTTTAGCTGTTAGCTGTTTAGCCCCTTCCCTGGTTGTCATATACCCCTGGTTCTCCTTGCTGTCTGCCCTTCTGTTGAATTTTGTCCCTTTTCTGCCTATCCACCTCTTGGGCGCTTATCTCCATCTTTTGCACACTGCTTTGTAGAGATATCCATGCCTCTGGTTCACTGGTTCCACTGCTAGCTGTGGGGGGTGGGGAATTAGGTACCCTCCTTGCTGGCCTTGGCTAGTTTAAATGCTTGTCAATGTAGCACTTAAACTTATCATTGTACAGCCCAATGTACATAGTGACTGCTGTGGGTTTAAGAAACGAATTTAGCAGGAGGTAAAGTAGCCAGGGAGGCATTGTCATTATTTCATATAAAGTCGGGGAGTCAAGATAGGCTTTCACACCCTGTATGTTAAGGCAGCCAAGAGGAAGCTTTGTCGTTAATTCTAGTCAAGGATTGGGGGGGGGGGTAATTTTCTGTGCAGGACTGACCTAGTAGGACAGCAATGTGAGGGAGGACCGTACACAGAATAAGCTGGGGGAAGACAGATGCTTTGAGACAATCACATTTGTGCAGGGTCAATGGCAGGGGAGGAACTTAAAACAGAATGCTGAGTTAAGGACAACGGATAGGAGGCTTGTCGACAGGCTGTGGCTATAGAAGGCTCAAGTTCGAGGGCTGGAAGGTAGTAGGAGGAAGTAGGAGTTTAAACTCAGGGTTACTGGGCAGCAGGGTAACACATCGGACAATGCAGCCCAGAAGCAGGCTGAGTCCAAGCTACCGGGTGACAGTGCTACAGGTTACCTGCAGCTACAGACCTCAGCCTTGGCCAGGTGATGTCCTAGTTCCGCCTTGAAAACAGGGACGCTGTTAACTCTAGTCTATTATACTCCTCCTGTCACACTGACTGTCCCCCTTCCCTCCCTTCCTCTCTACCCCTCCCACGCTAACTCCTTAAATTGGTTTATCCCATCTTCTCATGGAATTAGGATTCACATGTCAGGCGCTGCACTTACACTTGAATGATCTTGTCTTTTGTCCTTTGTTTTAGCATACCTGGACTCAGCACTTATATCCTTTGTGTGAACATGCTACCCTTTGAAATTGCTGTAACCTCGTATTCTGTATTGCAATCAACTGCTGTAACTTTGTATTCTGTATTGTATCAAATCTGTTATTCATCGTTATGTGTCTCCAAATTGCCTACCTGTACCTTGTAACCTCCCGGGTCGGGCCTGAAAATAGTCACTCTGTGTCTAGTGCCCTTACCTGGCGAACAAAAACTAAATAAAAAATAAAATAAAAGGCGTGCTGGGATCTCATTTAGCCAAGAAAGAGTCGTGTATGCGAAGGACCATTGGCCAAGAGCCGTTTTTCTGAAGGGGATGGCAAGTGGGCAGCGAGTCTTCCCTCTAGGGCGGTACCCGGATCTACCTCACTGGAGCAGTTCTTTGAAGGCCAATGGAGCTTTACCTAGGAGAGATGACCCTGAAACATGAAACAGAGAAACCGCCTGTGGGCTGGATGCATCCTGATATGGAGGTATGCATCCTTTATATGAAGAGAGTAGAGCCAGTCTCCTGTGTTCAGCAAAGGGAGAAGTATTGGAAGAGACACCATTCGAAACCTTTGGTAAGTGATGTATACATTGAGGCACCTCAGAGCCAAATTGGGGCGCAAATCCCCCGTCCATTTGGGAACCAGGGAAAAAGTGGGAGTAAAATCCTGCACCCCTCTTAGGTAGTGGAACTGGTTTGATGGCCTTTTTTGAGAGCAAAGCATCTGTCTCGGTCCGTAAGACCACTGCTTGGTCTGGAGGATAGTGAGAGACCCTGGGTGGCAAAGGAAGAGGTATCTCCATGAACTCCAGTGTGTGCCCTGTCATGATCAATTGCAGGAGTCGCTGCTCAGAGGAGACAGCTCGCCACCCTTGCAGGTGCAGGGAAAACCTGCCCCTGATGGCCGTGGGTAGGGTATCTAGGCCCACGACCAGAGGAAGACCTTCAGGAGGAAGGCTGGCCCTGCTGGGAGGGGCAGCAGGGATGCACAGGGTTTCTGAGCATTTCTAGGACCTGGCAATTGTAACTGAGGTTTTCTCTTATTGGCAGGTTGCCTCTGATTCATGGGGTGGCCCCTCAAGGAGCCCTTGAAGGCCATTTTGGCTCTTGGATGGTACAGGGTTCGTACCGGTTGAAGGGTACGACTGGAGTCTTGTAAGTCTTTCAATATGTCTTGGGTCTGTGGACCGAACAACTGAACCCCTTTAAAAGGGACATTCAGGATAGACTGCTGTACGTCCTGTGAAAATTCTGACACCTTGAGCCAGGCGTGTCATCTGAGATACATTCCTGCAGAAGACGTACAATCCGTAGTGTCAATGGCATCATAAGTGTCCCTTAGCAAGTGGCGGCATACAGCTGCTGCAGTAGACATTTTTACCATCAGCTCTTCCTGAACAGAACCCGCTGGGAGGAACTGGACTGTTACCTGGGAGGCCTTTAGGATTTCCTCCTGATATTTCAGGAGGTGTCCCATATAATTAAGTATACGCAGAGACAAGGTGGCCGAGGAAAAAAAAACTTTTTCCCATAACATCCAATTTCTTGGATTCTGTATCTGGGGGCTGAGCACTCAAGTGTTGAGGCCTAGAGGACCTATCATATGTGGCATTGTTCACTACCTGAATCCGCCTGAGGCGGAGACATGAAATAGCGGTGATCCACCGGAGTCTGATAAATCCTATCAGCCTTACGCAGATTGGAAGGAATCTTGAAAGGTTGCTTCCATGCAGCCCAGATAGCCTATTCAAAGGCGTCCACCAAAGGGGGGATGAAAAGAGTGGGGCATTCTAGCACACCCAAGTACTGAGCCAATTTCTTCCTAGAAGCATCCTGCTCAATACCCTGGAATACAAACATTTTCTGGAGGTGGATCATAATGTCCGACGGAGAACAAGGGAGCTCTAGGGTAGGTTCCCCCTGAACAGAGGAGGCAGCAGAGGAGGACCGAGGGGAATCCTCTTGGTTCATGCCGTCCTCATTCTCCAGGTTAACCAGATCCCAGTCCTGCATGAAAGGGTCCTCCATGTCAATGTCCTGAGTGTATAAACCTGGGGAGATAGGGGAAAAGCTGGCCATCCCCTGGGCCGAAGGAGGCCGAGAGGCAGCGGAGACCACAGCCAGCCCTCTCTTTAGGGGGGCATGGGGTCTGAGTCAGGTACAGGATAGTATTCACTAGAGTCTGGACATCAATCATGGCCATCTGCCCAGTGGAAGTAGTTGGGACAGACTAGACAGAGCGAATTAGGACTATTGATGGAATAGGATTAGGCAGTGGAACCAAACATGGAGCCATCAATGAGGGGTGTGTATATGACCCCAGAATCATCAAAGAGGGCGCCAGCATTAAGCCCTGTGAGGCAAGGCCGGTGACAGAATCATCGATGGACTGCAAGGAATCGTCGACGATGACAGGATCGTCGATGGGCCTGAGGCCATCATTGATGGACGATGATGGTCAGACAGCACTGAAGGGGGAGGCAGCTTAGAGAGCTGCAGAATAACCCCAGAACCCACCATTGACAGAGGAGCCATCAACGAGGGAAGAGAGGAGCCCACAATCGTCAACGGTGTAGAGGACAATGCAACAGAAGCAACCTTCTCTTTACTCAGTTTTTGTGAAGTCTTCATCAACGACAAGGTGGTGGTAGAAACATGCTTAGTCTTTGATGAATGTTTCTTACCAGGACCCTGTACCATCGACATGGCGGGGTCTCCCACAGAGCAGTGAGACCCTGAGGAGGATGTTGAGGATTCTCTGGTTGTGGAGCATTGCTGCTGCTGCTCCAGGAGGGCAACCTTTTGCGTATGAGGAACTCACGGAGCTGCTGAAGCCTTCAACGTTTTGTAGCCTTGTTGAACCTGTTGCAGAAGACACACTCCCTGGAATCGTGTTCTGGACCAAGGCAAAGTACACAGACTTTGCGGTGGTCTTCTTTAGCGATTCTGTGGCCACAGGAACACCTTCGGAATAAGGGATCCGAAGACATTAGTGTATGAACGTTTTAGTAAATTTTGGTCAGCAGAACTCTTTGTTGATGACAGGAAAGCAGAGCTCCAAAGGAGGATTTGTTGCAGTTGAAAAGAGCTGAGGAGTAGCTGGGACCTCCCCCATTTATACCTGTCAGGTAAGACACCATGTGGTAGTGCTGGGGGAAGGTCCCAGGGTCAACTGCTGAGAAGTTATGTAGAGAAAATGACGCCTGCGGCTGTAATCCCATGTGTTATGACCTGCTGCAAAAGACTGCTTCGAAGAAGATCTCTCACTGTCCCCTGCCTCCCTCGTGTTTCTAACTCCCTCATGTTTCTAACCCCACTGAAGGTGTCCCACTGTGATAGTCCAAGAACTTATCATATTACTGAGCAGTACGTTTCACCTATCCACCACCTGCTCTGTGAAGGAATACTTTCTGGTGTCTTCTTTTTTTATTTGCCCCCTTCCCTCCTGCCTCCTTCCAGTCTAAGGATGTGCCCCTGGTTGTTACACTCTTCTTTCTGTGGAGTCTACCCTAATACTGTATATCTCCATAGCAGGGGTAGTGTTAAGGATTTAGCGTGATATGCTCCTGTGAAACAGAGGGGCACACCTGACTGAACTTGTACCATAAAATATGTGCTCCTTTAGACCATGGGTGTGCTCTTGCCTACTTTTTTATTTACAAATTATTACATTTTCTGACAGTAAATTAACAGTTTCTGATAGCACTAGAGGTTTAAAAGTGCAAAATCATGCAAATGGGCCACAGAAACCCATTAAATATGTACTCTCTAAAGGAAAGGAGGGAAAGGGGGACATAAGAAAAACCTTCAAATGCCTCAACGGTATTAATAAGGTACAGGAGGGTAGCATTTTACACAGAAAAAAGATGCTCACGGACAAGGGGTCATGCCATGAAGCTGGAGAGGACAAAGAGAAGAATTTTTTTTACAGCGCATCACCTTCAATCTTTGTCTGTGTGTGTGTGTGTGTGTGTGTGTGTGTCTGTCTGTCTGTGTCTGTGTCTCTCACACACACACACACACACACAACCCTGCTCAGGCAAACCCCAGAATGTCCCAACTCCTGATTTTGGTTTTATAATATTTAAAAAAAAAATGTTATCCCACACAGCCAGACACTTGTCTTGACCACCACTGACAATCCTGACTTTCGCTAGCATCAGGTGTGCAATGCCTGCCTCAGAGAAAAAACTCTTGCCCTCGCCACATCCACAAACCTGCCACTCCAGCAGAACCTACACCTCCATTTTCCAACACAACAGAATACTGCTCTTTCCAGGGAGTTGGCTGAAAAGAGAAGAATATATGACCGTGGTTACCCTGCACATGCACATTCACTAACTTCCGGAACAACCAAGAAGAAAGATGTGTTGCTGGTCAGTATGGATGAGGCGCAGGGCAAGTCATTCTGGGACATGTAGCTGTAGTACAGTCTCAGCACAGTGATTTACGATGCAGAATGGACCATGCTCCGAGTGCACTGCAGGAGCACAATGGAACTAACTTTAGATTTCAAATTTGTGCTCCTAATGTAAGGAAACGTACTCATAAGTATGGAACACAATTATAGCTACCCATGCTCCATAGATTTTGCTTCTATCAAATCCCCTATCATGTATATCTGCATGGATTTTTATGTTTCTATCATATCCCCCCTTTCACTCCTGTACTCCAGAAAGTACATATTGAGACTGTCCAGTCTCTTCTCGTATGCCTTAACCTGCTGCCTTGGATCAATTTCATAACCCTCTGAGGAATAATCTCTAACCTCTCCCCATCATTCCTCAGATGCAGGTTCCTATTTTGCATGACATACTCTAGGCTTGGTCGAATCAATGACCACTACAGTAGCAATATCATCTCCTTTCTGGGACTAGTGAAACCAAGCCTAGTGCACTCCAGCATCCTGTTTGCATTCCCATATGCCACACTGCACCGGGAAGAAGCTTTTACACTACTGTTAATTATCACCACAAGTCTCTCTCCTTGCTTAAGTGCTCTAACTTGCACCCACTGGTGCACTATTCTGTCTATGGTTTTTGTTATCAATGTGCATCACTTGATACATTCTGGCATTGAATTTCAAATCTAAATTCTAGAACACGACTCGTGTCTTTGTGCATCCCTTTTCATACTGCTAATTCCCTCCACATTATCCACTCCTCCGCAAAGCTTTGTGTCATTAGCAAACAGGCTCACTTTACTTGCAACCCCACCCTGACGTCGCTAATAAACATGTTAAAAAGTATGGCCCCATGACAAATCCCATGGCACTCCAATTGTGGCCCCCTTTGAGTTCAGAAAACTTTCTGTTTAAGACTACTCTCTGACCTCTATCAACCAGTTTCCAATCCACCTAGTTAGCCCTTTCTCTAGTCCTATATTCCCTCCCTTTTGTATTACCCTTCTATGTGGCACCCAATGAAAGACTTTGCCACTATCCATGTACAAAATGTCAAATGTCTAGCCCCTTAGTTACCATCTGTGTCACCAAGTAGAAAAAAAATATATCACATTCATTTGACACAACCTACCCTTCATGAACCTATGTGGAGTCCTGTCTATACAGTTGTTTTCCTCTAGGAAGTCAACAATCTCCTCTATAACTGAATCCAGTAGCTTGCCAACTATTGATGATAGGCTCACTGGCCTGTAATTACCCAGGTTTTCCCTAGCCCCACACATTTACTACCCTCCAGTCCTGTAGGCAAAAAACTCACTGAACAAGTCTGCCAAGGGTGCCACCAGTGACAGTCTCATTCCTTCAGCACCCTTGGGTGCAGCCCATCTGGCCTAAGGGACTAACGTTCAGGCCCTTCGGGGTGTGTATATATATATATATATATATATATCCTATCTTTAATCAGTGCCTATCAGTTCCTTTGAATCCAGTCTTGCTGTTAGGAAACAAGTCCTGTTACCTCCACCATGAACACAGAACTTATGTACTTACAGTATGTAATGTTTGCCTTTACTTCATCTTCTTCCACCCCTCACTATCTTTTACTGATTCTTTCTTTTCTATCCTTTTCTTGTTAAAAAAAATTGTCTGTTGCCATACTGGTCCTTGTACAATAAGATGCAAAAAAAAATAGGTGATTTTATATATTTTAATGGACCAACAGAGGTTTACAGAAAAAAAACTTAAAGCTTCCGAACCTACAGAGTTCTTCATCAGAAAGGGAATGGTAGGTTTTCTTAAAAAAAAAAAAAAAACTCACTTTCATTATACACATGAATGTTACAGATTAGAGACATAATTAGCTGGGAGAGACAACCAGAGAAAAGAAAACCTCCTTGAAAATCTAGTAGTGTGATGGTCAAATGTCACAAAAGGAAACATTATGTAGATACACAAGGTCTATATATTATCTAGTGTTAAAGTCTTGTTCCCTTTCTAATGAAGAACTCTGTAGGTTCGAAAGCTTAAAGTTTTTTCTGTAAATCTTTGTTGGTCCAATAAAAGGTATCAACTCCTCTGTTTTGTGCATCTATCCTTTTCTTGACATGTTCCCTTGTGTAGCCAAACTGTTTTATTTTTTGGTTTTTTGTAAGTCTGCTTTCTGCGGTCTACGTTTGCGGTTGTGATTCTTATGATTTTGGTGCTTTTCTCCAGCTTCTCTTTATATAGTGCTTTGTCAGTCTCATTTTGTTCCCCCTTGTTTACTGAAGTAAGTATTACTTTACATCACTCTGTAGCACTCTCACCTCTGGACCACAGCGTCATCAGTTCAAGCCCAGTACCAGAGGACTCAGGTTAATTTCCAAAAGCAAACACTGCAGCATAGTGATGGGGAAGGCGGGCATGCTACATATTTGGAAATGCAGTCTGAAAAAAACAATAAACTGAGGTCTTTTTTGAAGAGAATAAGGATGAGCCCAATGTTCTGGACAGCAATTCACCATTGAATATAACGGGTCTTAATTCAATAGCTAAGGCCTATGTATTCAGTTTTTTTCAACCGGGTAAGCTCACTGAGAAATTCTATCCCCTTCTGTAGGAGTAACCTGATCAAAGAAACAACAGATAATTGCAAATTACACATTAACAATTTGTACAGACCTATAAGACCAAAAATATTTAATCACAACAATCAGATGTCCAGCTGTGCCTGACTGTAGAGCATGATTAATGGTAGCCGTCGTGTCTGTCTGAATACAGTCCCTGCACTACCAGTATCTCACTCAGTGGTACAAAAAGTGCTTTGAGATGCAGTGTGTATGAAAGGTACTATACAAAACCAAATTCTATTCTAAATATCATTATACATATTACACTGTCACCCTAGGTGTAGTATTATCCTGCAACGGCACACTGTCACCTTTCATACTGCAATTATAAAATTATTTTTGCCTAGGTTTTAATAAAAAAAAAAATATATTCAATTAGTTCCGATTTAAAAAAAAAAAAAGGTTGAGTTGCTTTAACAAGAAGCTATGATATGTACAGTGACCTCACAGGTGGGATGATGATGATGTAATAAGGTTATCGCCACAGGCAAAACTGCATTGTGATAATTCAGAATGATGCATGTACTGTAGATGCTCTACTGTATTACACACCTCAACAGCACTGTGGTCAATCAGAATCCTGCACCAGTGAATTGTACAGAAGCACAACGTCCACTAATTTGGCACTGGATTCCACCACACTTTCCACTTACTACTGCACTACTGTGTTTGTAATGTTTTAACTATCCCCCCAAGTCATCCAATTTAGAATAGCAATAAGCCCCTTTTCTACTGGTGCTCAGTACAGAGATAACGGCCTTTAGTTATTAAGTGGCCAAGCAACAATCTTCCCCACAGGCAATATCTAAATAAAAAGCTTGCTAGCATGAGGTTTATTGCTTAAGTAATGTACAATACAGAAAACTGCAATACCATTTTGATTAAAGGTCATACAATTGGATATTTACATGCTGCAGTCTGATTGGCCACAACACTTTATCTCTGCTCTAGAAAGAAAAGGTTAATCGCTGCAGGCTTTGAGGCAAAGGTTGAAGTGGAGCCCAACTAAACAAAAGTGTGTTTACTATTTTCAGGTTCTCAGATCCAACAGCTCAACAATGTGAAACAGCCTCGTTATTCCAGTTTAATTATTCGTGATACAACAAACTCAAAGCAACTTTTTCAGTTACAGCATAAACACATTAACTAAGCCAGCTGATTAATGCTTACCAGTCAACCATGTGTCTAATGAATATTATCAGTCACACAACTGACATAAAAAAATCCTGTAACCTGACTGGTTAGCTAAGGTCTTTCCCTGTGGGTGAATCCTGCAATAAACCATAGCTGAGGAAGGGCATTTATAAAAAAAATAAATAAAACAAAAAACATAATTAAATACATTTTAAATTAATAATTTTACACATACAGAAACAGAATTTGCTGCCAGATAAGGAATATTTGGCCCACCTAGTCTGCCCATTTTTCCCTACCTACAGCAGATCCTGCTTAATCCCCAGCCCATTTTCCTTCCCTCTTTCCTCCCCCACCAAGATTCCCTTATGCCAATCCCATGAATTCTTGAACCCCAACACTGTTTTCACTCCAACCACCTCTGCTGACAGTCTGTTCAAGAAATCCACCACCCCTTACGTGAAGATGTACTTCCTCATATCTCTCCTTAATCTGCCAACCTCTGGCGCATGTCCCCTTGTTCTTGACCATCTTTTCTTCAGACTTCCTTCCTGTACCATGTTTACCCCATGAGGTATTTAAAGGTTTCTATCATATCCTCCCCCAACCACTCTTCCAGGGTGTACAATATTAAGGTTCTTTAATCTCTATTTATAGGGCTTCTGATGCAGCCCCTGCAGTTGCCCTCCTCTGGACTGTCTCCACTCTGCCTATGTCTTTCCAGAGGTGTGGTCTCCAGAACTGGACACAGTACTCTACGTGGGGTCTTACCAACGAGCTATACAGAGGCAACACCACCACCCTCTTTCTGCTGGTGATACCCCTCCCTATGCACTCCAGCATCCTGTTAGCCCTTCCAACTGCCTTGTTGCACTGCCTGGCCCTGTTTAGGACACCTGATACGACCAACCCCAGGTCTCTTATCTGCCTGGTGGTCCTCAGTACTACCCTTCCCCCCAATTTAGTACTCCACCCCTGGGTTTCTATGCCCCAAGTACATTATTTTATACTTTTTCACACTGAAACCTAGCTGCCATACCCTTGACCACTCCTCAAGTTTCCTCAGGTCACTGCTCATCTTCCCCACCCCACCTGAAGCATCCATCATACTGCAGAATTTAGTGTCATCCACAAACATGCATACCTTCCTATCTAGCTCCTCTGCAACATCACTTATAAAGACATAAAATAGGACTGGTCTCAGCACTGATCCCTAAGGCACCCTCTCTTCCTCCGAGTGAACTCCAATTACCATCACTCTCTGCTGCCTATCTGCTAACCAGTTTCTTACCCAATTTACCACCTATGGACCCACTCCTAAGCTACCCAGCTTGCTTATTAGTCTTCTATGTGGAACAGTGTCAAATACCTTACTAGGTACTCAATCAATCAATCAAAATCTTTATTTAACCCGGCGAAACACCATTGAGCAAAGCTCATTTTCGAGATGGACCTGGACAAAATACATAATCAATACACAGACTAGGAATACACACATACATCATTACATAGAATTGGAATACACACCCAAGGGATTTATAACAGCAGAGAGATACAATTATAGAATAAGACAATTAAGCAATAATGCACAACAAGGTGAGGTATATCATGAGATATCGTCACGCCTCGGGTGGTTGGGCACGAGGCCACAGGCCGAGTGCGTCCAACCACCTGAGAAGTGACGATATCTCATGATATACCACACCCTGGAGGGCATTATTGCTATTATGAACTGGATTACAAAATTGGTGTAAATAATAAACTGGCAAAAAGATAAAATATATCAAAAAACAGCTTTCTAAGGAGTAGTGTAGGAGTACTGTTTAGCAAAATAGTTCTATTAAGGCTGCGGTCAGCAGGTGGCGCTATTGTAGGAGCTGGTAGCAGGTAGTGTAGGGATGTCTTCCTAGGTGTTCTGCTGCCTCCCTCTCCTGCATGCAGCCTAAAAGAAAACAAAATAGTACGCTCCCGGGGGTCTGCTCATTAGTTTATGCTGTGTTTTCCTTATTTTGTTTTTAAACTGCTACTGAACTGTACAGAGATTGTTTTATTGGGAGACTGCCCACCGACACAGACCACGGCTGCTCAAGGTGATGGAAGTTTTTTTTCTCCCGATGTCTGTGTTAGATTTAATCCAAGAGAGACGGTAAGCCATAGTGGTTTATATGTATGATCTTGAAGATTCTCGAGGAGCGGGTTGCAGATTTCTGTTTACTGTTTGGCGTGAGGCAGCATGTTGTGGTGGGGAAATGCATTTTTATGGAGTGAAACACCGATGTCAGGAGTGCTGCAGTAGTTGGTGCTCTGAAAGGAAGCAGAGTGAAAGACGTTTTTTTCTCTTTAGAGAGTGGGCGACATGTAAGGCGGGACAGTTGTGAGGATTTCAGTTTCTTTTTTAATAGCACCCGATTGGAGCTTTGACTCGCTTCAGGACATGGCGAGCATTACGCTGGGAGTGAGGAGGCTGGTGGCTGGAGGTTTTCTGATATCATCACGGCTTCAAAAACCTCTCGGCCAATCAGCTTCCTCCATTTACGATCCATAGTTCATAACATACTATATACAATGTATAATATACAGACTAAGAGTAACAATACCTAGACAACAGTATTTACAGAATATACCTATACATCAGTATTTACAGAATACACATGGAGCAAGCCTGAATGCATATACTGAGTGAGAGGAACTTGGTAAGGTATGAGTGGGGAGGAGGCACGTACAAGGGTTTATGCATATGAAAGGGCAGAGGGTGCCCGTGATGAAGCCTCCGATTGCTAGGGACAGATGACAACGGTCAGAGATTAAAGTACGAAGCACCAGAAAAGCAGGTGGTGGAGGAGGACATGCAAGAGAAGGGGGTCCTAGGTAAGTTATGACCACTGCTCCCCCCCCCCACCAATCCAGTTCTTTGCTCACCCAGTCAAAAAAAATCTATCAGATTCATTTGACATGACCACTACCCACCATATCCATGCTGCCCCAGGTCGTGCAACCAGTAGGATGGTAAAGATGCCATGAGATTTTCCTGTCAGGAAACTCTCCTCTCAGGAATAAGACTGTTCTGTCAGGAAACTGTCCTGTCAGGAACCTTCAGGCATGGTTTTATCCACAGCAGCTAAAAAGCTCAGCTTTATTGCTGTGTCAGCTTTGTGGAGTAGTGGAATGGACTACAGCCTCATAAACAACAGGTTGTGGGTCTGAATCTGGACAACGTCCCCTCACGTTTCTTTTCTCAGAATTTCACTTGAGAGGTGATCCATGGTGGCACTGTGTTAGAATAGTAAGTCTATATGGCAGAAACACTAAGTGCAACGAGTGGGGTAGCACAGGTATCCTGACAGGAAAATCTCATAGCACCTTTACCATCCTTTCCTTGCAACCCACTGGATCCAAAATATTCCGCTAACCTTTCTTTTAGCAGTGATTTTATTAATTTTCCCACCACCGAAGTCAAGCTGACTGGTGTGCAGTTGCCAGCTTCTTCACTACTACCACTTTTGTGAAGTGGGACTACATCTGTGCTCCTCCAGTCTTCTAGAACCACATCTGTTTCCCGTGCACTGTTAAACAGGACTGTTAAAGGTGCAGGCAGTACCTCCCTGAGCTCCATCAATAACTTAGGATGTACCCCGTCTGGTCCCATTGCTTTGTCTACTTTCAGATTTGCGAGTCCCTTCAAGACTCTCCTCCAAAACTGGACTAGTGTCCATCTCCCTCTCTCTAATGCTCCTGCTACCTTTCTGTGACACCCCAACCCCCATCTCTTTCCTCAGCGAACACTGAACAAAAGTATTTGTTCACAATGTCCACCTCTTCATGTTCACTTCTGCCCAATACCCCCCTCCCCTTTTAACCTGACAATCCCAGCCTTGGTCTTACTTCTTTAACTTACATACCTAAAAAATGTACTGTCCCCTTTTTGTTACTGCCCGTTTTATAACTGCAATAAGGCACTCCAGGACAAGAGAAAATGAAGGATTACTACTTCTTGTGTGGTCACATTACTCAGCTGTGTCTTGTGGCACACCACACATGGCATGGGTAACTCCCCCAATAATTCATGCCCTGTCATGCCTTGTTGTTTACGTCTTCCATACTAGGGTGGCAGATCTGGAAGCAATGACACGCTGCTTTAACTGTTGACTAACAACCTCTGATCATGATAAGAAACTAACTCATGATCTTCCAGAGTACCTCCTCCATAGAGTCACACTATTTGACCTTAGCCCTGGAGGCTCAAGGACCCTTGAGAACCTAGAACATTTGAGTCAGCGATACCATGTATGGTGCCGACACACAGCACAATGTTTTCAGTGTATGAATGGCATAGTCTGCCCTACGGAACACAGTATCTTTCTAGCCACCAGGTGAAGCCCCGTGAGAGGATGAGAAGAAGCAACTGAAAGGGTGAAAGAAAAATAAACAAAAAAGTTGTAACATCATCAACGTCATGAGTAATCAGACCAAAGTAAACTAAATGACAACGGAAAACAACTGCCGCACACCCAAGGGAGATGGAAAAAGCACCAACAGAAAGATGATAGCCTGAACCACCTTCCCCTATGCAGTGTTACTTTAGCCTCTAACAAAGGGAAGGCAGACAATGAGATAAGAACACCCCCCTAGAAATACATGTTATAAAAGGATTTTTTAACCCACCTTCTGAGATGTCTGTCATGTCAAGGCCAGAATACAAGGTGTCCCCTGAGACGTAAGGAAAGACCCCTAAAGAGCATGAGCAAAAACAGTACAGAGCTTCAGGCATGCGTGGGAAAGACACAGGGGAATAATAGAAAATGGACAGGGAGAAGGGAGGGTCACCGGAGACCAGTTAGGGACTGTGGAGACAGACCACGCAGGGATAATCTGAGCAAACTAGGTGGGCCATGCAGGCCTTTTCTGCCGACAAATTCTATGTTTCTTTGTACAAATTAAAAAGACCCTACAAAACAACATACAACCCATGGCTTGTAAAGGCAGAGGTCCTTAAGTAAATACCATCCGAAAAAACAACACTAAATCGTATAAAACCAGAAAATGTGTGGAAAAGCAACACGAAGACCTGGAAGGTCCAGTCAATAAAAGTAAAAGGGGGGGGCATTCAGCTTTACAGCAGCCCCTTTATCAGGAATGGGTGGCACCATGCTACTACCATTTTCATTTCATATTACTCCTGCTGACTGGGGAAGACATATGGCAAAGTGAGCCTGAACTTGCTCCTTCTTCCTTGAAACTATGAAAATCTTAGTGTTCTCCATCACCATAACTCTCAACTGTTGCTCATTAACAACGTCTGATCCCTCCGTCTTACATAGAGAAGGTCTTGTCCTGCATAATACAATGATATATTGGGCTTATCCCCACATGCCACCTCATGGTTTGCCAATGACCTGTCTGGCCATAGGCAGTTTAAGTATGGCACGACTTCCTCCCCTGCACTGCCCATTACCTATGGTGTCCCTCAGGGATCTATCTTTAGCCCGCTCCTTTTTTACATTTTTATAAATTTCCCAACTGTTTCCACCTCTTCCTCAATTGTTATGTACGCAGATGACATAACCCTCTACTACAGTGCTCAAAACACCCAGCTCATTAACTACCAGCTAACAAAGGACTTCACACTCATTCAAAAATGGCTCACAGCAAACAACCTGATTCTCAACTCCGTGAAATCCTAAGTGATGTTATTTGGATCCCAGATCCATAGAGGTTCTAGCCCCCTTCCCCCTAGATATCAGATGCATCGATGACTCCGCTCTCTCCACAGTTAAGGAATTCAAATAACTAGGCATCACCCTAGACCCTAGCCTAGACTTCCACCTCCACATCACAAATCAGTGCAAAGCCACTAATACTGAGACTGGGATGGTCTACTGCCTTAAGCATCTCCTCACACCCACTGCCCAAAAGACCATTGCCAAGGGTTTTCTCCTTCCCTGTCTATAATATGGGTCCCTCTTCATCTCTAAAGCACCTTCATTTTCCCTGCACAAGTGGGATGTCACTTATTTATTTTTTTTAACCAGGAGACACACACACTGAGCTGAAAGCTCGTTTACAGGTGCGACCTGGGAGCACAAGAAAGTTAAGTGACTTGCTCAGGGTCACACAGTATGTAAGTGGGGGCTGTGGGATTCAAACCACAGTCTCCAGGTTTGCAGCTCAGAGCCTTAAACCACTGTGCTATACTGCCTCCTTTTAATAACATCTGCCAATCTGCCCTTTCTCCCCCACACCTCACCCACCACTGCTCACTCCATAACACTTCAGGGTGGCTATCCCCCTCTGCATCACAATCCTTTACCCTAGGCTGTTTTATATATTTATTTTATTAGGATTTTGGTAACCGGGTAGGACCACTGAGACAATTACAGTCTCTTTTTCTGGGTCGACCTGGTTAAGACAATAACACAAGTACAGAGCATTTACATTGAATTCAGGAAGAGTCAGATTACAGGAGAAGTATTATAATATACAAAAGTTAGGTTATAAAAAAGAATAAAAATAACTATTTATTTACAAGATATCTGTAAATAGACTTTCTGATTTTTAATTGCTCCACAGTGGATATAAATACTGCTTATGTTGCTCAGTTTTGCTATTTATCTGAAGAAGGGACCTGTGAGGCCCCGAAAGCTTGTGTATAATTCCATCTTTATACAAGACACTTGTTGGTCCAATTAAAGGTATCAAACCTTCCATCATCTCCTGTTTACAAGATATACATTGCGTACAGTAGCTATACACTTATATTGTACTATCAGTATACAATGATAGCAGGTATAAAAGCATAGATCAATATACAGCAGAGAGATAATCGGACTAGTACTCTTATTGACTGGGTCCTTACAAACCGCCCTGACAGCATAGTATGTGCAGGTACCCTTGCAGATGCCATAAGTGATCACTCCCCAATCTACTGCATCTGGCGCTCTACTAATAAACCATCTCCGCCTCCTAAACTTATTACCTTCCGCAATTTGGCCAATTTCAACCTAACACAGTTTACTCATGAGCTCTCCTTGATTGATTGGACTCCCATCTACACCTCTACTAATTCCCAGTTGGCACTTTACTACTTCCTGGTTCATTTTGGCCTGCTTCAAGACACCTATGCTCGCCGTGTCACTCGTCGTATTCGTGGAACACTGACAAAGTGACTAACCAAAGACCTACTTGCCCAATTAAGGGCCAGGGACAAACTGTGGCGACGTTTCAAAACCACTGGGCTACAGACCGACTATAATCACGATCGATCTCTGAGAAACGCATGCAAAAGAAATATTCGCCTAGCCAAAAGCTCTTTCTGCAGAGACCTGCTAACAAAGGCTGCTGGTAACTCTAAGAAATTCTGGTCTACCATAAAAACACTCCTTGGAGCTAATAACAGGGCCCATACAAGTGATATGCTGTTAAATGGGGTACACTGCAATAATCCGATGACCATAGCCAACTCTTTCAATCACCACTTCTCGGATCTGACCAACTACCTGACCTCCTTCCCACCTATACGCACCGCATCACCCCCAACAAACTTCTACTCATGCACCCTCTCTTTAGGTTCCGGAGTATCACAAGAGGAGAAGTGTTAAAACTGCTACTCTCCGCTCCTGACAGTACCAGCTTGGGGTCTGATGGTTTGGAACCTAGGCTCCTGAAAGCTGCTGCCCCTCTCATTGCCTCTCCCCTAACCAAAATCTTCAACCTTTCTCTATGCCATGGCATAGTTTCTGATATCTGGAAAATAGCTAAAGTCACCCCAATTCCCAAAAAAGGGATCCTAAAGAAATTAAGAACTACCGTCCCATAGCAATTCTCTCCATGCTTAGCAAAATCCTGGAAAAACTAGTGGCCACCCAATCTACAGAATATCTTCAGAAGTAAAACCTTCTATCATGCTCCCAGCATGGTTTCCGCAAAGGCCACAGCACCTCCACCGCCGTCCTAAAACTCACAAACGACATCTATGCCCCTATGGACTCAGGCCTCCTGACAGGTGCAGTTTTCATCGATCTAACCAAGGCTTTTGACCTGGTTAACCACACCCTTCTTCTTGCTAAACTACGCTCCCTAGGTTTCTCCTCTGATGTAGTAGCCTGGTTCAAAAGCTATCTATCTGACAGGAAACAGGCTGTAGTTTTCAACTCAGCCATATCAGATTTTTCCTCTATACATGTTGGAGTGCCCCAGGGCTCTATACTTGGCCCCTTGCTTTTCTCTATTTTCATTAATGACTTACTGCTCCTTGCACCTACCTGCTCATCTCTGCTCTATGCTGATGACCTAGTTATTTACCACAGTGCAAGAAATGCCGCTGACATAAACCACCCTCTTGCTTCGGACTTCGCTAGTATTCAATCTTGGCTAACCAAGAACAAACTTGTTCTCAACACTAGCAAGACATACTCCATGCTCTTTGGCTCACCTGCTAGGCTTAAGACGAATCATAATGCCCTAAAAATCTTGTGTGCTGATGGCTCCCCTCTGGCCAGCACCAGATCCTTTAAATATCTGGGTGTTACTCTTGATGAATCTCTAGATTTTGACCTGCACACAACAACCATCTGTAAGTCTGTAAATGCCAAGCTAGGAAGTGCCTACAGAACTAGCTATGCCCTTTCCCCCTCGGTTAGACTAGCTGTGGCACAAGGCTTTCTGCTCCCAGCCCTGGCCTATGGCTCAGTCACCTTCCAATCAGCCTTTAAATCCTCCCTCCATAAATGGGACACCACCTATAATAGCATCTGCCGCTTTGCCTCTGCATCCCCATGTTACAAACACCATTGCCAGCTCTATGCTGACTTAAAATGGCCTTGCCCCTCCACCCACCGACTCCAGTCTTTTGGCACTCTAATTGACTGCAATGCCAGATCAGGCCTCCCCCTATCCCTTGCCTCCCTGCTGCACTCACGACCTCTCTCCTATGGGTTACGATCTACAGGCCAAGCACCTCTTCACATCCCTAGATGCAGAACTAACATGAGTGCACGTGCTTTCTCATACACGGCTCCAAAGTACTGGAACTCCATACCTCAAACTATTCGTCAAGCGACCACCCATGCCAGTTTTAAGAAACTTCACCGTGAGCATCTGCGTGCTACTAGCCCTTGCACCTGCTTTAATCCACCTTAGACCATTTTTTCTCTGCCCTTTTCCTAGGTAATCCACTTCTCCGACACCTCTTTCCCACCTCTCTTAAACTCCCTCCTTACATGTCCTCTCTCTCTCTCTTTCCTAACCCTCTTCTCTCTGCTTCCCACCACTCTTCCTTCCTTCCTCTCCCCGTTTCATTAACCACAAACTGGCACTTATTTTTGTTTTGTTTTTTGTTTTATGTATGCTCTCACTTGCAATGCCTGTTTTCTCACATTGTTTTGACTTGTATTTACTTGTACAAACTGTATTGTAGCTGCGTCACTTGTAGACCTGTGTATTTTGTTGATCACCTCTAAACTGTGCTCTATACCTCATGTGCTGCGTCACATGTACACTTATGTATTTTTCAAGCTGTTCTCTCCCGGGTCGTGCCTGAAAATAGGCATTCTTATGCCTAGTGCACCCACCCAGTTACTAAAAGCAAATAAATAAATAAATAATCACACAATAGTTCATAAACAATACTTAAACCATGTTCAAGTGTGGGCACCTTACGCAACCTCAACCAGCAAATGAGTGCAATAGGTAGGTGGGGGAGTCAGATAAAGAGGAGCAGAGACAGGTGGAAGGATTGTTGAAGGGATTTAGTGGGGACAGAGGAAAAAAAAGGATAGGTAATGGCCAACCAAGGTATAAGGAGGAGTTACAACTGCAGACTTAGTAGTGAGCAGTAAACAGCCTACAGTCACATGGTGAACAGTCAGCAACGAAAGCAAGTGCAATTTGAAGAGAAGGTAAGGAATGCCAATAGATTGGACTAGAACCTAGGAAGTGAAGCGAAGGACAGGACAGGGAAGGGGACCGAGTTCCAGTCGGTTACAGTAGCAAAAGAGAAGGCCTTGTGCGCGACAGAAAGTCTCAGATTAGAACTTTGGAGAAGAGGGAGGGAGGCTGATCTGAGTGCTCAGCAGGTCAGTCTCTGACGAATAAGCTCACTGACGCGGGGGGGGGTCGTATTTGTGGACAAGTTTGTGCATGAAACTCAAGGTGGAGAACCTCAGCTTTGATTCATAAGGCAGCCACCCCAGCAATGAGGGGACATTACAGTGGTGGAATCTGGAGTTGACCCCTAAGGCAAATCTTCCCACCCTATGGTAAGCCTGCGCAAGAAGAGACATATTACTTGTGTTGGTGGCGAGCAATATGGGAGCCCCACAGGTAAGGAATGGAAGAAGCGAAGAGGAAGCTATCTTGAGGCAAGAGGTAGAGGTGAGAAATGGCGAATACAGTAGAGAAGACCCAGCTTCTGATTAAGAGTCTTGATTAGGGTGGAGACATGGGTGTCGAGGGAGGGAGAGAGAGAGAAGGATCCAGGGTAAGCAACTACAGACCCCTTCTCCTGCTATTACTTTCCCGCCCCCTTCCAGCACAAATGCTGCCTACTCCCTCAGATCTCGCGATCCCACCCTGCTTGCCACACCCAGATGTGCTACACAAACAGGCCTTCTCAGCTTTTGCACCTAGACTCTGGAACTCTCTTTTTCTAACAGTATGCTGCTCCACCTCCACCCCGTCCTCTAAATCAGCCCTCAAAACCCACCTCTTCCATTCCATGAACAGCAAATGTTTCCAACCACCACGGCCCATCGACTTCCAAATCTGCTCCACTGCCTACTCAACACATTCTTTCCTACTCTGACTGCTCTGTCCCCCACCCCCCTTTCCTGACTCGATGGCACTGCTGTCTCCTACTTTTATGCTCCATGCTGTCTATGCTCTACATATATATATATATATATATATATATATATATATATATATATATATATATATATATACATATACACACACACACACACACACACACACACACACATATAGAGGCAAAAAACTCTGTTTAATGCATCAGTTAGGGTTGTTCCACAGCGACAAAAGCGAGGAAGTCGGTGTTAAGGTTAAGCCCCCCTTGGACCCCCACCCCACCCCCAACCCGGCCGAAATTGTGCATTGGGGTCGTCGGCCCTAACTTTGAAATGGGGTGAAATTGAGCCCGACAACCCCAACGCGCACCGATGCCGGTTGGGGGTGGGTTGGAGGGGTCAAGGGCTTAACCGTAATAACGAATTTCCTCGCTTACTGTGAAACAACCTTAACTATGCATTACTGAGAGTTTTTGCCTCTAATTTCCTCTTTTTGAGAATGATGACGAGAAATAGTGAATGTAATGCTGCGGCAGGAGCGTGGGCCCCCTTGGGCCCCATGCTCCTGCCACGTGATGTCTTGTGGCATAGTAACAGGAACAGCAATGCAAACAGAAATGCGAACAGTGGCGCACATGGTAACGCAAACATAAATGATAAAGGAAACGTTAATGGAAACGCAAGCGCAAAGTGACCCCGAAGCGAACAGAGATGCAAACCGACACTGAGGAGCATATGAAAATGCAACTGCCAACGTGAACAGTGACGGCAGTGGTGTTTTAAATGGAAATGTTAAGTGTCACAGGAAAAAGAATGCGAAAGGGAACAGAAATGGAAACACGAATGCAAGCGCTCACGTAAACACAAACCATGACGCGTACAGGCACGGTACCGCAATTGTAAATGCAAATGGTAAAGTTAACATGAAGAATAACGCCAAAGGAAACAGAAATGGAAACGGGAGCAGACGCGCGTACGGAAACACAAACCAAAACGAGCATGGGCACAGTACCGCAATTGTAAACGCAAATGGTAATGGTAAGAGCAACAGTAACAGCAAAGGAAACAGAAACGCAAAAGGAAACTGAAGTGGATATGGAAACGCAAACCGTAATGCGCACGGGCATAATAACGCAATTGCAAACGCAAATGGTAACAGTAACAGCAAGGAAGATGCAAAACGAAAGAGAAACAGAAACGCAAATGAAAGGGCTGTCAGAAACGCAAATAGCAATGCGCATGTGGGTGTAAACAGAAACAGTAGTGGAAGCGCAAATGGTAACAGTAACGAAATTGCAAGCGCAAATGAGAACGCAAAGGGTAATGCACACGGTGGCGTACATGTGAACAATGCATAAGCAGGGACATAAACGCAAGTGAAACAGTAACTGTAACAGTAACGGAAGCACATACCCTGTTTTTGCCAAACAGGTGCATAGAGAAACACAAAGAATGTATGCATTGTAATGGGCGTGGAAGCTTAAAACGAGCATTGGAAGTACTTAATTGCTAATATCTCAGCAACCACACTACATAGAAAAAAAATTTAAATGTCTCAAAAATCATGATTTTCCTGGCTAAGTGTTTGCATGATGCACTCGCAACAAAAAATCTGTATCTAGCATCATTTTGGTCCCAGGCCCCGAAAAGAAGCGCCAGCGTATGCCACCATGTTAGTCTATGGGAAAAATGCCAACTTTGGAGTATCGAACTTGGCAACCGTGCAATATTTTTTCACCAAGCCACCAAAAGGCACATCTGGGAGATGTTGGCTACCTTCCCTCCAAATTTCAGCTCAAAAGACCAAACCGTTTTTTCGCAGCAGCATACCTCTCAACCTCTTGCCTCATGAATCAGGGACAAGGCTTAAAAAAATCAGGGACAAAGACTCAAAATGAGGGACACATCTTAAAAATTGGTACTATTCACTCAGAAAGCTAATAGAATGAAAGGATTTGTGTTAAGATGCATTTTATTAAGAAGAACAAGTCTGTAACTTTAATGTTTGACAACATTTTGTGCTTTTAATCCACACTGTTCTGTCACAAAAACACAAATTTTATGAGGGACAGAGAAAAATTTTGAGGCAAAATCAGGGACATCCCTGAAAATCAGGGACAGCTGAGAGGTATGCGCAGCAGGGTGGCAAAGAATTGCTGTCATTTTGGCCAAGTCTGAAAAAGTAGTGTCGCAATTTGCAGCAATTTTCGTAAAATTTTGCAAAAGTGTCGTGCTTGCAACACTACTTTGCAACACTACTGGTTTAAGAAATTTGAAAAACATATTTCTGGGGTGTTTTTACCCCAAAATAAAGACATGGCTAGCATCCTCAGGGTCCGACTAGGCGAACACAGAAAGAATTGTGTCCCTAGAGGGTCCCACATTTAAATGCCAAGCATTTTTCTGATCACTAACTGAAAACAAAATGGCGGATTTGCGACACTACTAGGGCCATTTGCAACACTAAAAAGTGCATTTGCGAAAGTGTTGTGTTTTTTAACTTTCCCCATAGACTTATAATGGGAACTTGTTTTTTGAATAACTTTTGAACTGTTTAATATTTTTTCACCAAATCTTCAAAAGGCACATCAGGGATTCCGGCTGCATGTTCCCTGACGTTTTCAGACCAGTCGCACAAACCGTGCGACCTGTAGGCGAGAGCAAAGAAATCTCAAAAAAGCATACTTGCGCAATTGGTCGTCACTTAACTCTGCAGCCGTATATCCCACCGGTACGAAACTTGGCAGATCCCAAGATCTACGATGCCCAATTGAGCATACCAAATTTCAGGCAAATCCGTTGAATGGTGGCAAAGTTATTAAGGTGCAAAATTTGACCCTTTAACCTTAAAAGTGCTACTCAACCCTAACTATGGTAGCACAGTATGTCGCTACTGAACTATTGGATTGTACAAGTTTATTTTTTAGTTCTAGCACTTATGTATTGACAGTCCTGCAATTACTGTACCCCTCCTGACTCACAATGCTCAACTGTTTGTTATGTTCACTCCTGATGTACATGATGGTCTCTAGGCCTCCCCTATTGTCTATTCTGTTCTGCCAAGTACAACCCCCCCTTTTAAAAGTCACTCTTTATAGCTGTTGTACAACTTAACACAACAGCTGCTTGTATAACTCCTTTCCCTCCTGCTTGCATTGTACTGTTGTCGCTATGATGCTGCTTTTGTGAACTGTTATTTGTTTGTGTATAAGTGCATTTGTAAATCATTATTTTGTTCTTGTGAAATTTAATCTCCCGGGTTGTACCGGACAACAGGCATACTGTTGTCTAGTGTACTCACCCAGTTACCAAAAAACAAATAAATAAATATAAAAGCATAAATTCATATAAATCTGCAATGCTCCATCAATGGAAATGAACATAGGAGAGCTAGTTTTTACAGTGTTCAGAGCCTGTATTTCCACAATTTGATAATGTGGCCCACATTCTGACACCGATAACCACAGTTTTAAGTACAGTATCCCTTTGTTGGTTGACAAGGGGTTAAGAGGCATTTGTACCACTGGTATGCAGATGATATGCAGATGATATTCAGATATTATCTGGCCACACACACTGGTAATGCTCACATTTATCTTCTGATCCCAAACTCAGTGACTCTGGTGCTGCTTTGTTTTAATTTCTGTATACTCAAGGACGGATGTCCATTAAATTGCCCTGCCTGAAGTGGGCAAGGCAGAGCCTTTGCTCAGCTCTTCTGACTCAAGTACAGTCAGACCTGGTTAATCCATGCACATTTGTGTTTGCCAATTTTGTTACATAATACAAATCTACGTAGTAACCAGACAGTGATAATAAAGAGGTCAATAGCCCAACAAAAAATCCGTATGTAGTGTTTTTCATTCGGATAGTCAGACATATGGATTAACAAGGCATGGATTATAGTTCATCTGAATTAATTTTTGTTTTCCCTAGGTGATGCTACTGTCACTCCTCCAACATTGCCTTGACTTAAATTCTCATGCCAGCAATATTACCAAATCTGCTTTTATATCATTACTCAAGGCCTATTGTATCTCTAAGATTCATTCATATCTCAGCGCAGCCTTTTCTGCTGTATTTATATGAGCAACTTTTTTTGCCAGTCTCAACTACTACAACCCCCGGTTCACTAGTCTCTCTACAAATAGTGTTAAATGCATTACTTGCTCCAAAATGACGTTGCACACATTCTAGCAAATTCCAAATTAACCAATATTATTACTTCATACTAATAATGTAAGCTTATCCACCCATATTTGCCACCAAGAGCTCTTCACTAATCTGGCAAGGATCTAGTTCCGTTTCTCCGTGCAGGCTTTCAAGACTCTGTGCTTTTTCAACACTATAAAGCTTTATTCATCAGAGGCTGCAGATGCTGCTTTTTATGTATCTTGACATATTCTGGTCTTCATAAAGTGTTTTACGGAAAGAGTAAGACATGACCGGGTGGGGTTTATGTGATAACATCATGCCCATATGCACTGAGGCACAATGCATTTATGCAGAATGTGCAGAGTTTGTTTACACCTAGAAATGCAGCTTCACATAAAACCAACATCTTGGGAGTGTTATATTATGCTTACAAAATGGGTAAACTGCAAACTTTTTTTTAAAATGCATTACTTACTTAATTAAAAACAAGTATTTCCTTTTATTAAAAGTAGCTACTAAGATGTAGTCCCTTCTCACTCGTCAGTCCGTCTTTCCACACATTCAGTAGCTGAATTGTTTCATTTTTTTGGGATGGGTAAAAATTTTTTAGCAAGTAAAGGTGGCAGCCATGCTTGTAATAACAATCAGGGAAGAGTGAAAAATTGTTCTGTGAGGCACTGATATGTCGATGCTGCATCCTAACTGCCAAAAGTCTAAAACCACTGGTTGTTGCTCCATAAACACAAGGCTTTGGAACCTTTTTAACCAATCAGAACACAGGACATTCTCTAACCATTTTATAATTAAGCAAGAATACATGACAGGGTGTTTGATATGGTGGGATATCACCATGACTCATGTGCATAATGAAGCATGAAGCCGCAGACAGAGTTCCTTATGTACGCAAGAAGTGGTGATATCCAACCATATCCCATGTCTTGGAGTGTATTACTGTGACTATGCAATGGACCATTTTTGAATTAAAAAAAATTTTTAAACATTTTTTCAAGCTTTTTATAGTTTTGTTTTTGAATGTGTAAATGTTCTTGTCAAAGTGCTGTTATACAGTATAAGGACATAGACAAAGCAGAGACGGTCCAAAGGAGGGCAACTAAAATGGAGCAGGGTCTGCATCAAAAGCCCTATGAGGAGAGACTAAAGAACCTCAATATGTACACCCTGGAGGAAAGGACGGCGAGGGGGGCTATGATAAAGACTTTCAAATACCTCACCGGTATAAATAAGGTACAAGAGGGAAGCATTTTTCAGAAAACAGATGCTCAAGAACAAGAAGTCACACTATTAAGCTGAAGGGGTGTAAACTCAGGGGAGACGAGAGGAAGTACTTCTTCACAGAAAGAGTGGTGGATGCCTAGAACAGCCTCCCAGCGGAAGTGGCGGGGACAAAAACTGGAACAGGATTCAAGAATGCATAGGACAGGCATAAGGGAACCTTAGTGGTTAGGAAAGGGAGGGTGAAGGCGGAGATCATGTAGAGTCTGCGGTATTACAGTAGGTAAGGAAAATGGGCAGACTAGACAGTAAGCAGTCCTTATCTACTATCAAATTCTGTGTTTCTATATGCTTTAGCCAGTTGGCGGTGCTGCTGTAGCAATGGCTAAAGTTCTTGGCTGTGATGATCTACAGTGTGTTATTCAATATAAAGGGTCTCTAGGTAAAGGGACTAGTTTCTATTCCTTTGTTATGAGCTCATAATGCCAAAGGTGAAGAATGTTGCAAACCTATTACACAGACCGCTTATGGCCTTGAGGGTGCCTCTTACTCTTCCCATAATAATTATCTGCCCTACATAGCCTAAGGGGAAAACTAGTGTTAGATCCTTTCATCGCTTGCTCTCAGAGCTTGGGAAACTCTATGAATACAGCAATAAGTTATAAAGCACCCTAGGGGTGCACTGAGAATCTCTGGTAAATGGCCACAAAGACTGTTAATTTTGAATGTTTATTTACTTACTTGATATAACTTTTCTGACACTCCTTTTACCTGGAACTCTATACCTAGGGCTACTGGGGGTTGATATCCGCTGCTTGCAGCTGGTGCAAAACGCGGCAGCCAGGCTGTAGACGGGGCTTTCTTGTTCTAGCCATGGCACGCCTGTGCTGTGCGGGCTGCACTGGCTGCCAGTTCAGTGGTGGATCACCTTCAAGATCGGCTTGGTGACCTATAAAGCCCTACACGGACAGGGACCGGGTTGCCTGCAAGAGCTTCTTCGCCCTTACTGGCCCCTCCAACCACTCAGTTCTGCCGATGAGGGATTGCTAGAGATTCCCAGGGTTCGTTTGAAGACCTCCGGGGTTCGTTTGAAGACCTCCGGGGCTTGAGCATTTGTTTCTGCAGCCCCTACCCTGTGGAATTCTCTACCTCATTGGGTATGGGGGTGTGTGACTGTGGACAGCTTTAAATCAGCACTGAAAACCTATTTATTCAAGCTTGCCTTTTCTGACAATTGATGTAGTGACTTCTACTGTTTAGTTATTGTATTTTAAATATTTATGGTTTTACTGTTTTTTAACTTTGTAAAGCACTTTGATACATGTGAATTGAGCTTTATAAATAAAGATTATTATTTTTCATGGTAGCCCATGGTTTCTGCTATATACTAATGCACTGTGTTTTGGCTCTCTCTCCCCTCTGTGCCCTTGCTGTGACCTGTGTCATGGCTCTGCTCGGTGGATTTTCCGGTACCATGAAGAAGGTTAAAGTTCACAGAGATGCAGGTAACGTGCATGGTTTTAAATACTCTGGCCAAGGTAATGAAAAGACACATGAAGAAGTATCCTTCATCAGGTAAGCTTGGTTAACCGGATGACATAACTGGGCTGACTCAGAAAAGAACACCCCCATACAGAATATTTGAATGTGACTGAAATCCAAGCAATCCACTCAGTTACCTCTGTTGATAACTCAGACAGAATATGTTGTAAGATGTACCATGCATACACGGTACCCCTCAATGCATGAGAATCCTCTGGCTGTACAACTAATATGCTTCATTAAAACAGTATCTGATTCTACATGTTAAAATGAGAAAACTTCAAAAAACATTCCTATGGCAAAAAGAATGTTGTGAACCAATCAGATTAGTAAATTTTTAAGCTGTATTGTATAAGTAAGCAATAATGCATTATGACAGGGTGTATGTTGTGTAATAATGCCATATCTCAGGTGGGTGGAAGCACGAGGCCACAGACTGAGTGTGTTCAGCATCTGAGAGGTTACGTTATTACACAACAACACATATCCCTAGAGTGCATTATTGCTATTATACAATAGCTAATTTACATTCAGCATTAAACAAAAATAAAATAAATAAACTTTTAATTTTTTTAAACTAATTTTTCAGTGTTTCAGTGTGGAAGCCTATGTAAGAAAATAAAAGTTATTTTTTGTGTTTCTCCAGCAGTTCTGTGTCCTGTATTTTACTCTGTCTTTCTCTCTCGACCCCTCCTCCCCCGGCATTGTGTCCTGGTCCTATTCTCTGTTTCTCTGGGCCTCCCCACTCTAAACTGCAGTCCATCAGTGCTACTCTTGGTGCTGTTCAATGTCTGGCACGCCTCATTTTTTTTTTTTTTAAAGAAAATGAAGAATCAGTCATATTGTTTGTCAGTTCAGCCACAGAGTTTAGAGCGTAGTGATGCTGAGGTGAGCACATGCTACTATATTCACAGTGCCAAGCGGGGGAATGACAAGCAGTGGAGTTACAGCTTCAAGTTACTTTATTTGTGTGTGTTTTTTTTTTCAAAACTGCAGAGTGAGTCGGGGCAGTGAGGACACTCATGGGGGGCTATGTGTGGGCAAAAGATTAACAGGAAAACGTGAAAGGCGGACATCAACAGGCATGCAAGTAGTGATTTCTACATGCTGTCATTATGTGAGTGGGTTGAGTGTGTGTGTGCCTTGAGTTGATCCTGTGATGCTACTGCCACATAACACCACTGGTCAAACAGCACACTAACCAATCAGGTCCTTAGAAATGTTCTTGCCACTGTATAATTCGAAATAAGGTATCACACTGTGTGTGTAGTGTATAGTACAGCATTGGTCTGTACTGAATTCCATCCCTTTCAAAATACTATTTCGAAATACTGTTGTGTCACAGTTCAAAGGTCATGGAATGTGACTGTATCCTTCTGTGGTACAACAGCATTCTGAAACCTCTAGAGACTAAACAAGTCAGTTTTGTTCTGAAAGTGAAAGAACCACCATGTGCACATTTCACATAATACCATCCACTACGAAAAATACAGGATGAGTAATTTTACACACAACCAGTGTGTTCTGCCACCTCGGGGTCCTGCTTCCCAAGCACCACTCGAGCTTCGCTCTCAAGGACAGAGGGAATGAGACCTAGTCTGCGGCAGAACACACTGGTTGTGCATAGCTGCCCATCCAGTATTCTCACTCTGTGTATATATTTTATATAGTGGTGTAATAGCACCACAATGGTTAGGGTTGAGTAGGCCGTTTAAGGTTAAACCCCTAACTTTGCACTTTAATAGCTTTGCAACAGTTCGACAGACTGGCATGAAATTCTTCAAGTGCAGTCTTGGGGGCAAGGTGTGTTGGTATGCCAGTTTGTTCTGGTCGGATGTGTGAATTCTGAGATCCAGATAGCAAAAAGTGGAAAAATCGGGGAGTTTGCTATTTTTCGGTCATCACCTAGCGCCCAGACAGTCTGGAATTAGTCATCACTTAGGTTTTCCGGAATCGAAAAAGTATCACAACCAGAGAGGGAAGGGAACTGGAACAGGAAGTTGCTGATGTGGGAGGCATATTGGACTGACCAATTATGGGTACTTGACATAAGAATTGGAATGACTTAAGAAACTGACTGGGTTCTATTGTTGTAGTTTTGGGTCTCAATGTAACTATCATGGTTTTCTAGCCAGAAGTCTTAACTCATGACTGAACACTCAAATTTCACAGAATTATAAGGTAAAACATGTAACTAAGGGAATGAGTATCGGTATGATTATGTACAGGGTCAGTGTATGGAGCCCAGGTAAGAAAAGGGCATCCGTAAAAATGTGTGGGATTTAGACTTAATGGAGTTAGGGAAGATGAAAATAAGGGGCGATTGTTCAATGGGTCAAATTTTAGTTTTTGGCCTTGTGCACCCGAGTCTGACCTCCCAGCAAGCAATACGCAGGTGATGGTAAAAGCAGGGATTTATTTAACGCCAAAAATTGATTAGTGCTTTGCTCACAAAAGTGCTAAAACATTGTGAAAATGCATAGCACTTGCCTCACTGTGTTTAACAAACATAACACTTCTAGAAAGCCTATATAAATATTTTCTGTACAGTTAGCATTGTCCCAAGAAAAAAACTGCTAATCAATTATTTAAAACCCTGTAAACGCCATTAAAAGGGCTGAAGCCCACTATAGCCGATGACATTCATGTAGAGTTTAAGTATTTCCATATAATATGAACTTTGTCAGAATTCAGAGTGCAGAAATGTGAAATATCTACATAATGGAATGTATATATGATGCATCTGCTTTTTGATTTTGCCAGGAGGTTATAGCTTTTTCACAAGCTACCTGCTGATTGGATATTCATTTTGAGTGTTCGAGACATCTCTTTGCTGACGTCAGTCAGCAGTGAGCATCAAACACCCATAGTGGTGACCGGTTTAGGATTTTTTTTTTGTCGTATAATTTCTTTATTAGAATTTTCAAGGCAACACACAATCATACAGTAGACAAATACAAACAAAGAAATAACAAACAGTAACAATAAAAATATGAAGGAAACAGTTCATTCAACAGTGAGTCACACAAGCTATTATACGACAAAGACCTGTTATACAGCATCAATCAATCCACAATTAACTTCATGGTCTGATCACTGCTCAACCCCTCCTCCCCATTCCTGTACCCACTGCTAGGGGACTTTATATTATACCTTCCCTCAAACTGGAGAGGGGAATCCAAAAACTTTCAACAATCAGCAGCAAAATCTTCCTCCCTGCCCTTTAAAATGCCAAACGTTCCAACGCCAGGAACTGGATGACCAGTGCCCTCCACTGAACCAGAGTAGGTTTACTGCAAGACACCCAAGTATTCTGAATACACTGTCTCACTGAAGATACCAGCACATTTATCCATCTCGAGTATGGTACCCACCTTTCCTCCCCCAACTCTTCCATGCCAAACAGCAGTGACACAGGTATGACAGGCACCGATCTGCCCCACACTGCAGTAACAGCTTGAGAAACAGCACACCAGAAGGTTTTCAACGTGGGGCAGTCCCAAATATAGTGTTTATGTGGGCCCACTGCTCTCCAGCACCTTCTACACACTGGGGAATTTGTCAAACTAAATTTGTGTACCACAATTGGTGGGTAATATAAGCGATTAAGAAATTTATACTGGCCAGCCGAGTGGCACTGAGGGTTGAGGTGCTGGATACCACACCTCGCTCAACGTTGGCAACCAGGGTTCAGGAATGGTCCCGGGTTGCTGGTGGGTTGGCCGGGTGGAGGAAGCTTGAGCGTCTTAAGGACTGCTCGCCTCCTCTGGGAGGCACATGACTGACCTCTGGCAGAGGTCAGTAGAATAGCATGGCTTAGCCCTGAACTAGGGAAGGATCGAGGCGTACGCGCTAAGACGCCATTGCACGCCACGTTCGGGGAGGGGAGTGCAAGAAAAATCACCATCCTGGCATGGCACAGACAAGGGAGAATCATCCTTGCTATCCCTGGCCTGCTGCAGGAGGAGACCCCGTGAGATTTAAGGTATAGGAGGCCCCCGCCCCCCACCTGAGGGAAGTAATCCACGGCAAGTAGGGGAGTCTCCCTGTAGCAGCCAAGGGTAGTTAGTCGGGTGACAGTACTGGGCAGTGGGGAATAAAACAGAAACTACAAAAAAATACATTTATATTGGGCTTCCTTAGGTTTGGTACAGTGTAACAGCCCCATATGTCAGCTAAGTACTGTCTCCCAGTTTTTGTCAGTAATGGCTATGCCCAAATCCCTCTCCCACTGGGCCATCCATGTTCCCCGACAGATTAGGGAAAAACTGCCTGTCTTGCCAAGTCATTCTGCCAGTCATGTCTTTAGTTTTCTTTCTGACACCATACAACATCTGCTCAACTGGTGCCAACGAGGAAGCCTACACTGGATCTCTGTGCATGCCTCTCCCATATACTTGTATCTGGAGACACTGGAAATAAAGGGACTTTGGGAGCCCTATCATACCTTGAAGATCTATAAATATGCACATCCCAGTAGTTGTGTAGAGACAGCCCAAACACTTTACCCCCTATCCTCCCAATCCTGAAAACCTGAATCCTCTAGCCCAGGTAAGAAGCCCAGCTTATGAGCCACCCGCATCAGCAAGGTATTATCATCCTCAGCCCACCTCCTCTTTTTGACCTCTTCCTATGCCTCAAAAACACTTTGTACCATTGGATTGGGATTGTCTAGCTGCCCACAGGCCTCCTACGCCCCCAGTGATTTACGTAAATTTAATTTGTAGCCAGAAAAAGCTACAAAGTCATCCACAACCTGCAGGAGGGCCAGCATTAATGAATGGGGTTCTGTAATATACAATACCAAATCATCAGCATATAGCATAACTTTATGTTATATCCCCAGCTTCCCAGTCACTCCCCAAATATCACTCGTCTCCCTGATTTTGAAAACCAGAGGCTCGATAGCCACTGCAAACAGAAGGGGGAGAGAGAGGGCACTCCTGACGTGTGCTCCTAAACAACCTAAATTTTTCTGATGGGACCCCATTCACAAGTACCCTAGCCATCGGCTCCCTATATAACATCTGCACCACTCCCAAAAACCATCACCCAAGCCAAAGTGCCTCAAGACCTCAAACAAGTAGCCCCATTCAATGCAATCAGATGCTTTCTCGGCATCCATGGACAGCACACGTGCATGTCCAGGATGCAGATAACAGCAATGCACTATATTCAATAATCTGCGCATATCATGGTGAGACAGGTGAACCTGAACAAATCCAGTTTGATCAGCATGAATTATCAGACGGAGCACCTGCTCAAGGTGCAAGGCCATGACCATAACAAGAATTTTTAAATCACAATACAAAAGGAATATAGGGTGGTAGGAGGTGCATTCATGTGGATCCTTTCCCTGTTTCAGCAGGACACAAACAGTAGCCTCATAATAGGACTTGGGGAACTCTTCCCTCCCTCCCTCCCGAGCCTCCTCCATCATGTCTAGCAACAGCTCCACAAGCACATCCCCCATCTCCATAATATAACACTCTGCAATGAAGCCACTGGGGCCCCCAGCTGTCCCCTTCCTCAGACCACCTATGGTCCGCAGAATTTCCACCTTCAAGATCACTGCCCCAGGCATCTCCCTTTGCTCCTCGGAGATATTAGGGATAGTAATCTCATCCAAAAAAAGTTGCATCCCGCACCTCCTGATTCTCACAATCTGCCCTATACAGCCATTGACAGAAGTCTTGAAAAATGTCTCTAATCTGAAGTCTCCTGTGGGCCAGCTGCCCTGTCCCATCCTTGACTGCCATAATATGTGCCGGTCCCCTCCTGCCTCCTACCAACCAAGCCAACACTGGACCAGGTCTATTACCTCACTCATACATTTGCTGTCATGCAAAGAATAGACCAATTTTGGTTTCCCCTGTGAGCACTAAATTTAAGGCCACTCTTGCCGCTGTAAGCTCCACCACCACCTTCTCCAATTCATTAGGTTTCTGCTCTAACTGTAGCTTCTTCTCCCTTCGTTACTTTTTCATCCGTGCCACATAACTAGTAACTGCACCTCTCATAAAGGCCTTCTCCGCTTCCCAATATACCCCTTCAGTAGATGCTGATACTAGATTTGTGGCCTTGTATAATTCCCACTGATCTCTTAAGGATATGTTTGATTCATTTCAACTATAAGAGACATCTGCTTTTAGAATAATGGCACAGAATACTGTTGAAATATTAAAAATGACACTGCATTTTATGAATTATGCAATTCAGTGTTATTTCAAATACAGGACCACTGTTTCCTTGAAAAAGCCAAAGGGTATTGGCAAAAACGTTTGGGAATATTAATTTGGACTGGCCAAAGTAAAATATCATGTTTAAATAAACGCTAATGAGACTACCATGAAATTATGTTTGAGGCTTTTTTGGGATGAATCTGACAAACCTCAGACCACCTTAGTTTCATTTATTTATTTATTTTTTTAATATTCTTTGATAACCGGATAAGGCCAACTAGGCACAAGTGCCTGTTTTCAGAAGTGACCCGGAAGCTCTAGGGCGGTTAATTGACTTGATCAGAGTCACACAGCATGCAGTTGTGAGAATCAAACCCAGGTTGGCTAGATATACCAACTCTCTAGCCTTTGTAGATCATGCAGCATCTCACTGATCCCTTCATCACTATCTACCTTACTGCAGAGCTTTGTGTCAACTGGAAAGAGACACAACTTGTCCTGGATGCTCCCTCCAGTGTCACTGATGAACACATTGAAGAGGGCAGGACACAAGACAGATCACTGTGGCACCCCACTTGTGACCTCCCTCTCTTCCAATCTGATCCCCTTTACTGTTACTCTCTGCTGTCTTTCCTTCAACCAGTTTCTTAGTCATCTATGTCCCTAGCCACACCCAGGTCCTCCAGCTTCTTTAGCAATCTTCTGCGTGACAGAGTCAAAAGCCTTACTGAAATCGAAGTAGAGTAAATCCACAATGTGGCCTTTACCTACTACCTTGGTTACCCAGCCAAAGAAAACTATCAGACTGGTCCGACAACACCTTTCTGCCAGAAATCCATGCTGTTTAATATCTTGTAGACCATTCTTCTCTAGGTAGTCCACAAGGTCCTGTTTGATCAGTAACTCCATCAGTCTACCCACTACAGAGGTAAGTCTGGGAGGTCTGTAATTCCCAGGTTGCTCCCCCCCCCACCTTGTGTAGTACAGCTACATCTGCTACCCTCCAGTTTTAGAACGACCCCTATCTGAAATTCAGCTAGTTACAGAGCCAATTTCTGGAGCACCCTGGGGTGCATCCCGTCCAACCCTGGGACAAGAAAGAGCAGAAGTAATTGTTAAGGATGGCTGCTTTTTGTTCATTTTCCTCCAATCCCCCTTGTAGCCTGCAATACCCCCTCCATGCTTCCTTTTTCCTTAATATAAAGAACTGTTTCTCTACCCTTAATCCCCTCAGTAACACACAGCGCTGTGTCTACCTTTACCTCCCTGACCATCCCCTTTGCTTCTCTAGTTTTACCCTCCCCCCTTGCTTTTCCTTGTACCTGTTGAAAGCCTTTTTCTTGGCCCTCACTGCTTCTCTGTGATCTGCGGGTCATCATTAGTGACTCCTTCAAGCAAATGAGTCAATGCAATAAGGTATCGAGGATGCTGGGGTGTATAGGGAGGGGTTCTGACAGTAGGACAGGCAAGGGGATTTTGCTCCTGTACAGATCCCTGGTGAGGCCTCACTTGGGAGTACCGCATTTGTTCTGGAATCCACATCTGATAAAGTACATTGACAGACCAGAGTCGGTACAGAGAAGGGACACCAAGATGATCCAGGACCAGCAGGGAATATCCCATGAGGACTGGCTAAAAGCTCTAAATATACAATCACTAGAGGCTAGGTGGGAGTAAGGGGACATGCCTGAAACATATCAGTTTCTCAGCAGCATAAACACAAAATTATTGTAAATTTTTTCAGCTACTATAACAAGTGATCAGTGCAACCATGAGATTTTAAAACTTAAAACATTTATAACTTACAAGCAAAATACAATTTCATTTTGAAACCCCCAAAAGGCCCCTCCTTAGAACAAACTGTAATGAACATGTATATTTCACCCTTTTACTCTGCCTAATTTTTTCACTACAGGCAAAAAAAAAAAAAAAAGAAAATGGGGATTTTTTTTCATGTATTTATTTATTTATTTATTTGCTTTTGTTTACCGGGTAAGTCACACTAGACATCCATGTGCCTATTTTCAGGTGCAACCCGGGAGAGTTACAGACTTGAATTTTTACAGGTACAGCGACTAATACAACTTTTACATACAGTGAAGTGACTAATACAGTGTCTACATACAATGGGGCGACTAGTATGGTTTTTACATACTGTGAAGTATCAATATACATAGAGGAATGACAGTCAGTAGTAAAACAAAAACAACATATGAGCCCAGGAAATTCCACAATTAACTTTTAGACTGCCAAACTAATTTTTACCAACACATGAGCTGCCCCCATGTCCCAGCAGCAGTGCACTGCACTGCTGTGCCAGTGAACAAGGGTCAGGAGCAAACTCGGAATGCCATCTCAGGAGGCAGGCCAGACCATAACAGCTAGTGATCAGGAGAGACAGCACTGTGCATCCAGTGGCTCAGCGACTCCTGCTGTGGGCCAGGGGACCCTTCTCCCTCCACAGGTACGCTGTTCTGTAAGCCACAGGCCTGCAGGGGCTACACGACACCAAAGGAGAAGGGGGGGGGGGAATAGGGGAAAACCTACAAGCCATCTAAATGATGGCCTAAGTTCAGAGACTCCATGAATCCTTGTACTTGCCTGTCACTGAAGCCTAGTGGGGGGGTGGACAGCTGTCCACCTGGGGCCCCTGCCACGAGGACGGAGTTGTAGGGCATATCAGGGGTGATGCTGTACCCAGGGGAGACTGCAAAACAATGGACTACAACAGGGTACATCCCTGGGATTAGGGAATATCTCTGGATTACGGGCATGGTCAGGAAGAAAGAGCTCTATAGAAACAAAATGCCAGAACATTTGCTCATCGGACTAAGGATGTGCATAAGAAATTCCGCTATCCTAGGAGCTAAGACAGCAGAGATACAACTGGTCATAAAATCCCTTTTTTGACACAAACTGTCTAACATGCCTGTAAAACTGACAGACAGACATACAAACAGATGGAGATATCTGAAGAAATGGGAATGTTCCCCCACAGCATCCATTATTGTGTACTTCCCTGCATACTTCCAGCACTGAAACAATTATAGCTGCATGCTAATGGCAAAAAAGACCCACAGACATGCACTGCAAAAAGTAAAACAAATAAATTAACAACCAATTAAACCAAATAACATCAATTAACAAAACTTACCAAACCAATGACAAAAAATACCATGCCAATTAAAACACCCCACACGCTAAAAAGTCTCCTTCACCAGCAACACAAAACCCAATCCACAGCAAAAGAAAAGTTTGGTTACTTACCATAACGGTAGATTTTCAAAAGAATTTCGTCAGTTGAGCTACACCTGGCTGTAGTACCTGATCTTCGAGGATGTCGTCTGCCACTGAACCACACCTGTACAACTTAGCTTTTGTTTACCGGGTAAGTACACTAGACAAGTATTATGCCTATTTTCAGGAACGAAAGGAACCATCAGTGATAGGACTGCTCAGAAATGTTTGCCTAGCCGAGGCAGCCCATGATGACGCATATCGTTGGCAACTATATAGCACGGGCAGTCTTATGCCTCCTTAGTTCATTTCACCTACCAGCAACATAAATAGCATTGTGTCAGGCCAATGGAAAGAATGGAAAACCCCACACATACAATGCCGACAGCAGATGGAACAGGAGCCTTAACAAGTTGGAAGAACAATAAAACCGGTAAAGGATTGAACAAAGAGTACAAACTGTGTAAAAATAGAAACGGCCACCACTCAAACAATGCCACCTGCAAGTAAGGGCAAATATGGGCAGCTCAATGGAGGAGAATCTCTCAAACATCTACTGTTATGGTAAGTAAATGAACTATCCTCTTCAAGGATCTCTCCCCTCCATTGAGCCACATATGTAGAACATTTCCCAAGCAGAACCACAATAAATGCATTTATTTATTTATTTTTAACCAGGAGAGACACACTAAGCTGAAAGCTTGTTTACAGGTGCAACCTGGGAGCACAAGGAAGTTAAGTGACTTGCTCAAGGTCATACAGTATGCAAGTGGGGACTGTGGGATTCAAACCCAGGTCTGCAGCTCAGAGCCTTAAACCACTGTGCTACACTGCGGGAGGCCAAACAGAAGGGCAGATAACTCCCCTCAGCAGACTGACACACAGGTCAAAAGCCAAATCAGTAAGCAGCAGGAGGATCAACCAGGAAAAATCAAGTGACAACTATGTCAGGACAGGGCAGAGCCACAAGACCCACAATGAGAGACATCTGGCAGTAAGTAATGCTGGAAACTATTGAATGGCAAGAAATCCTGCCGAGAAGCAGAGAACAAAGGCCAGAGGCAGAAGCACAGGGCCACTGACGGCTCAAAACTGGATGGGGACCCCAAGACTAGAGAACAAAAATACTCCTGCATCACATGATGGTGAAAATGTCAACAACAAAGCAACAGGAAGTTGTCCCGACAGGGAGAAGATCAACTACGCAAAGTCCATCGACAAGCACAGCAGGTGCAAAACAACAAAAGGCAATGACAAACCACAGACAGACACTGATAGATAACAGAAACCAGAGTAAGCAGCCAGAGTTGACGGGGGAAAGCCAAGCAACAACTAAAACAAATGCCAATGGTAAACATGGCTACAAAGAAATAAACAGCACTGAGCAAAGCACAGGACTGCACACAGAGCATAAGCATCAACACAGCAAAGCCCAGGGATTATCAACATAGATAACGTCGTATGTTGAGCGGCAAGGACAAACAGGAACAGGCTTTCTGCAGAAGACGGAGAACTGTCCAGACAGCAATAGCATTGATAAGGCAAAGCCATGCAATGTGCAACACACAAAACCGAGGACTGCACACAAATCAGGAATGCTGATGAGGCAAAGCCATGGTGGTAGAAGCAGAGGCATAGTCAATGGGAGCCGTTATGGAGAGGAAGAAAAAGCACAGTAAATACATGTAACAAAAAAACGAAACACAATGCTGAGCCAAACAGCAAGAATGTTAAAAAGGCAAAGACAGCCAACTGAGCTGAAAGGAGCCACAGGCCTGTAAACTGGAGGGCCGCGCTTAAAAGACAGGAAAGATGGATAGCTGGAAGAGTGACAGGGGCCAATAGGATGGCCAAAACTCACCCTTTTCCTCGAGGCACTGGAATCTACAGGGAGGATCCCAGAAGAACACCAATGGAGGCAAAATGGCAGGAAGGTCGACACCAGCGGCCCCAAGGGCAGGAGACCAACAATAACCATGAATGGGAGCAACCACAGGCAGGAAACCACCAATGGTGGAACAGCTGGTGCAAAAGAATCTAGCTGTGAAGCCACAGCAACAGTAGCAGAGGTAAGGATGGGTCTGAGGACCCTATGCCTCCTAAAGTGAGGAACAAAAAAAAAAAAAAAAGAAAAGAAAAACAGGCCAAGGAAACCATCAAAGTTAAACACAAACTGAAGATAACATAACAGAACAGCAATGTAGTGCACAGATCCATAATCTGAGAAGGTCGTCCCTTCGGTCAAACTAGAGTTGACAGCGGAAGAAAAATAACTTGCTTTGAGGTGTCCACGCTATATAGGCACTGATGATGCACACTGACATGGGTGGCCTGAACTAGGCAAGTTTCTGAGCAGTCCTGACACCAATGGCACCTGAGTTACAGGTGTGGTTCAGTGAAGGGCAATCTCCTCGAAGATCACCACGTAGGAACTTACCATAACAGTAGATTTTGAGAGAGGTTCCTTCAGTAGCTTACTACATATAGGACTGGCACCACCTGGCATCGGGCCGCACGGCAGACTTTTCTAGCAATCCCTGACAGGAGACCGCACCACCGACGCCATGGACCCGACGCCAGTGTGCGTCATATGCAGGGTGGTCCCCATGCCTGCCCTCCAGTTCTCCTGCTGGAGCCAGGAAGAGGCCTGACAGCAGAAGCAAACAGGATTTGGAGTCCCTGTAAAAATGAGGGGAAGGAGGGAGGGAAAAATATGACCTACTGAAGGAACCTCTTTCGAAAATCTACTGTTACGGTAAGTTCCTACGTAACTGTACTATCTTACTTCGAGAGGCTTCCTTCAAGTAGGTCATTACATATATAGGACAGAGTCCCAAGCAGTCCCTCCAAAGAGAGACCAAGAGAACGAGGGAGGAGGAGAAAATGACTCCAACAGAAACTGGGAACCAGAATGGACCCAGCCTAGGAGACAAGACCCTGCAAGACAGCTACGCCGAAGTCAGACCTCCACCTAGAAGCAATGTCCAGACTGTAGTGTTTAGTAAAGGTGTGGACAGAACTCCAAGTGGCTGCGGCACAAATATCAGCTGCAGAGACGTTCCACAAAAAAGCAGTGGAAGCAGCCATGCCCCTAGTAGAATGACCTCTGATGGGACCCGGCAGAGGTTTTTCGTACTTTTGATAACAGCACTGAATACAGTTGCCTAACCATTTGGAAAGGCACTGCTTCAAAACCATTTTGCCCTTTGACCTGGGGGCAAAAGAAATAAAAAGCTGACTGCAGCTACAGAATTCCTTGGTTTGGTGTGTATAGCACCTAAGGATCTGTTGGACATCCATGGTGTGTAGGAGTGCCTCACCTCTGTTCGAAGGGGACAGAAAGTAAACTGGAAGCTCTACTGATTGGTTCAGTGTGGCTTCTGACACCACCTTCAGTAAAAACTTAGGACTTGTTCTGAGGACCACCCAGTCCTCGTGGAAAATGAGATAAGGCTCTTTACAAACCAGAGTGTGAAGCTCTGAAATCCTTCAAGCTGACATAATGGCAACCAAAAATAAAGTCTTTCAGGAAAGGAAGTGCAAGTCACAGCTCATAGCCAGTTCAAACGGGGGAAGAGTGAGCTTCTCCAACACAAAGTTCAAATCCCAAGGTGGAGTTGTGATGCGGATGGGGGGGCGTTTCAGGTGGAGGATCCCTTTCAGATAGGTTTTTGAGACCTCTAACTGAGCCATGGGTTTACCATCCACCAGCTTGTGGTATGTTGAAATTGCCGAAAGATGGACCTTCAGGGAAGAATATGACAGACGAAGGAGATATTCCATGCCTTGTGGGGCAGAACAAGAAAAGGGGTTCCACTTCTTGGCAGTTGCCCAGATGGAAAAACGTTTCCACTTCATGGCATAAGTGGAATGAGTAGAGGGTTTTCTAACCTCTAAAAGAACCTGAGCTACTCGAGAAGAGACCCCAAAGCAAGAAATCACTATGTCTGCAGGAACCATGCATGAAGATGCAGGGTCTTGAGCCCCGGATGAACAAGATGACCTTGATCCTGAGTTAAGAGGTCGTAGGTCATTGGAAGTGGAACCGGTGGATCCCTTGATAGCTGTTGTAGCAGCGGGAACCAAATTTATCTCGGCCAGAGAGGGGCGATGAGAGTCATCCTCACCTTCTCTACCTGTAGCTTGAGAAGGACCCTCTGGAAAATGGGAAATGGAGGGAAGGCGTATAAAAATTTCCCTGTCCAAGAGAGAGAGACAGCGCATCGTGACAGAAAGCACCATGCCCTGGAACGAGTGAGCAAAAACTGGGAAGTTTTGTGTTGTATTGGGAGGCAAAAAGGTCGATTTCTGGACACCCCCATTTTAGGAAGAGAGATTCTGCCACATTCTGGTTTAATTCCCATTCATGAGTTAGGGTCCAAGACCTGCTGAGACTGTCTGCCAGGACATTTTGAATGCTTGGAACATGCACAGCCACTAGAGCCAGATCATGCTGGACCGCCCAGTTCCACACTCACATTGCCTCCCTGCATAGGGGGTACGAGCAAGTTCCTCCTTGTTTGTTGAGGTACCAAACTACTGACATGTTGTCCATTTGGACCAGCAGTGGTCCCTTGAGAAGGAGGGTCTGGGAGGCCTGCAAGGCATACAAGACCGCCCTCATCTCCTGAACGTTGATGTGTAATGATGCCTCCAAGCTGGACCACAATCCTTGTGCTTGGTGTTACCCTAGATGTGCTCCCCATCCCATGTTCGATGCATCTGTAGTTAGGGATGCCCAAGGAGCTGGGTTCCTGAAAGAAAGACCCACGGAAAGGTTGCAGTGATCTCTCCACCATAGCAATTCTTTCTGAACTGCAGATGACACCAGGACTGGAAGGTCCAGGTCATCCAAGAGTTGATCCCACTGCACCCGCAAGGACCACTGAGGAACCCTCGTGTGGAGCCTCGCCAAGGGAACAGTAGTGATGGAGGCTGCCATCAGGCCAAGAAGATGTAGGGTCTCCCAGGCTGGGATGGTCCTGGACAAAGCCACACACGAAGCCTGACAGATCAGGCTCTCCACCCTGTCTGGAGGAAGGAAGGCTCTGCATTGGATCATATCCAGAACCAACCCAATGGACTGTAGTCTCTGGGACAGAGATATGGATGCCTTGGGAATACTGACAGTAATCCCCAGTCTGCCAAAGAGGTTCAGGGTAAAGGAAAGAGCCTCCAGCAAAGAATCCCTCCCTGGATGGGCTGAGATCAGCCAATCGTCCAGGTATGGGAAGACCGCAATACCTTGGCATCGTAAATAGGCCACCATCACCGCTAGGCACCTGGTAAACACCCGGGGTGCCGAGGACAGACCAAAGGGGAGTGCCCAAAACTGGAACTGCTCCCCTTGGAATTGGAACCACAGGAAATGGCGGTGGCTAGGGGAGATAGAGATGTGCAGGTAAGCATCCTGCATGTCCAGAGCGCACAACCAGTGATTCTCCAGAATGAGTGGAAGGAGGCTCTGGAGAGGGAGCATCCTGAACTTTTTGTACTCGATGAAGAGATTGAGGCTGCTCAAGTCGAGGATGGGTCTGAAGTCTCCAGTCTTTTTTGGAACTAGGAAAAAATGGGAGTAGAACCCCTTTCCCTTTGCTGGAGGAGAACGCGCTCTATTGCTTCCTTGAGCAAGAGACTTTGAACTTCTTCTTGGACGAGAAGAGCATGATCCCTAGAGTAAGGAGACCTTTTTGGTCGGGGATTCTGCAGGGACTTCCAGAAACTCTATAGTGTGTCTGACGGACACCAACTGCAGGACTCATGCGTCGGAGGTTATCGCCTTCTATTCCTGCACATGGCAGGCGAACCTCCCCCCACCTGCTCCTCGTCATGAGACTGAGGAGTCAGTGGGGACAGTGAGTCAGGAAGTGCCAGGATGTTCACGGGGAGGACCCCCTGAACGTCTCTGGTTCTTGGAGGCTGGAGGAGTGGCTGAACCTGAGGCCTTGCGTTTGCCCTGGTGCTGAACTGGGGCCTGCTTTCTCTGCCTCCAGGTCCTTTTCCAAAAGGGCTGTTGCTGCTGTCGAGTGCCTGATCGGTACATGGACCTAACTGATCTTAGGGCAAGACCTCTGTCCTGGAGATCAGTAATGATGTCTTTGGTGTCTCCATCAAAAAACACAGAGCCCCGGAAGGGGGCGTCCTGAATCACAGACTGAACCTCGATGGCGAGGCCAGAGATGTGGAGCCAGGAATGCTGCCTTAAAGCAACAGCAGTTGCCGAGGCACAAGCCATGGAATCAACAAAGCCATTTGTGGCTCACAAAGCATGCCTACAGGATAAGTGAGAGTGGTGAAGATCCTTGGCAAGCTCCTCCTTGAGGCTTGAGGGTTCCACAGACTGGAATCGGGCCTCTAACCTGGCTACTGTAGCCTTTTGGTGTGACACCATGTGGGCCACATAGTTGAGGGATCTAAGTGTGTATGTGGCTGAAGCATAAACTTTTCTGCTGAACTGGTCCATCTGCCTCAACTCTTTGTCTGGAGAAGAGATGCTCATGTGCTTGGGTGCAGCAGAGCGATCATGAGCAGCTGAAATGATGACAGAGTCCACCTTAGGATGCGTCTTCAGAAACAGAGCTTCCTTCGGCGCCCAGTATATCCTGTCCACTCTCTTGGGGACAGCCGTGAGAGAATGAGACATCTGACAGACCACAGAGATGAGGTCCTGGTGAGGCCCGATCCAGAGACTGGAATGGGGATCGGAGACAGAGACTCTAAGTCAAGGTGTTCGGCTAGTCTTTGTCTCATGGGGTCCTGATCCTCTGACTCCCAGTCAAAGAAATCTTTCATGGACCTCAGAAGATCTGAGAAGGAAGAGTCCTGGGGGGACTTGAGGGAAACCTTGCCTTTTGGAACCTCGGGTTCCTCCAAGGAATCCTCCACTGACTCGTCGGCATCTTCGTCATCATCATCGTCTGCCCCCTCATCAGGAAGATTACAGATGTCCGGAAGGGTGATGTCCTGATGTGCCGCCCCCAAAACATGTACCGTGGAAGCAGACCTTGGAGAACATGGAAGTGGGAGTCTTGTCTCCAGGTCTGACACCAACTCCTAGTGCACCCCCTGCCACCAAGACTGGATTAAGGTCTTGAAGTCCAGCATAGCCAGAGGAGGAGGAGGAGGTTGCAACTGAGGGGGAAGAAGAGGAGGTGGCATTACTGGTGGGGGTGGGTAATGATAACCCTGGTATCCCTGAAAATGGTAGTAGGAGTTATAACCAGGGTAGTACTGTCCAAAGGAACACCATTCAGGAGCAGGACCAGCTGGGAAATGGTCCCCAGGATACCAGAAGGGGTAATGTGGGACAGTCTGGGGTCTAGTATAAATCCCCGTCGTCAGATCTGATGGAGGGGGCACCCACGTTGGACCTGCCATAGTATAAAATGGCAGGGGGTCCAGCGTAGGGATAGCCTTCAGGGCACCAACATCGGGACCGGCACCACCCGATCTAGCGCAGGAAGGGGATCTGGTGTCAGAAGGACTGGCGTCGGGGCTGGAAGAAGGGGGCCCGATGGCAGGACGGGGTCTGGTGCCGGAGCTGAAGGCTGGGGCAGACCACAGGGCCCTGGCTGTGAAAGAGTCATTGGAGTATCCGGCGTCGGGATTGGATTCGCCGGATCTGATGGTGGGATCGGGGCTGGAAAATTCTTTGGCTCTGAAGGGATCCCACCTGGAGAAGGAGGAAGGGAGGCCTCCACTGGAAGGCCAGATGGCCGAGGAGGAGCCTCCTTCCCTATGCCTCCGTCAGAAGAGCACAGGGAAGACCCTGAGGAATCCACTACATCGAGGGGTTCCACGCTGTCTTTGCCTGAGGTACCCACCTGAGAAGGGGAGGGTAAGGGTAAAGGAAGAGGGAGAAGAGGGGCATTCTCCCCCTGGTTCTGCCGGGCGTCAGGTGAGATGGCGTTAGGCCGTGATGGGAGAACTATGCCTGAGCGGCCGTCGGAGACGGGTGTCTTATCAGACGGAGCCGGGCAGGCAGGGAAGGAGCCGGCCGACTTAGCATCTGGTGCTGGCGGTCCCAAGGCTGGGAGCCGCCTTTTCTGGCGCCATGTGGTCCCTGGAGGAATCGGGGCCGACTTTGCGGCCGTAGCAGTGCGACCATTGGAGGTGCCGATGGTCGACTGACCCAACAAAGATTTTCCAGACCTACCACCCGGAGTCTTCTTAGGCGGCGGCTGAGAAGTGGCCTTGGTCATCGAGGGCCGCAAAGCCTCAGGTTGGTCCATGGAGCGCTCCCGCTCTCGAGATTTCTCCTTGTGGTGCTTCTTGGAGGGAGAAGATTTCTCAGAAGAGGACTCTCTAATGCAGTCCATTTGCTTCTCTAATGAAGCTAAGTAGACTTTTAGAAGGTGGGCCTCCAAAGCCTGCTGTCTCCACTTTTTGGCGGCCTGATTAAATGTTCGGCACTCCGAGTAGGATGAGACAGGGTGGACTGGGCCCAAACAAATCACGCACTTCAAATGACCATTCTTATGAGGGATCTGCGTGCCACAGGATGAGCACTTCTTCTTGGGTGAAGACATTAAGTAAATACAGAATTGAAAAGAAGGATTTAGCGAAGGAAAAAAATGATCTGACACAGGAACTAACACGACAATCACTGTATGGAAGTCTGCAATGCAACTGACACGAGGCGACAGCGGTAAAGAACTGGAGGGCGGGCATGGGACCGCCCACTATATATGGCCACGCTGACGTCAGTCATGTGACATCGGGTGGGCCTCTCCCGTCAGGGACTGCTAGAAAAGTCTGCCGTGTGGCCCGACGCCAGGTGTCGCCAGTCCTATATGTAATGACCAACTGAAGGAACCCTCTCAAAGTAAGATAAAAAAAAAAAAATACAAAAAAACTAGCCACATAAAAAAGTTACTAAAGCCTCATGAACAGCAACAATTCCCCATCTCTCACTATTCAGCCATGTCCCTCGACGCTCCAGCCATCTCCTCCTCAGATGCCAGCCCTCCTTGCTCTTTGCATATCCCTCAATGCCAGGCCATCCACACTGCTGCCATCATGTCCCTCGACACCAGGCCCTCCATGCTTGTCACACACTGCTCCTGACCACACATGGCATGTTTAGAGGGTTGACACAATAATTTGGCAGCAAGTGAATTTACTTGCCATGCCAGCATTCTGGGTTTGTACCCTGACTCTAGGACTCCAGGATGCTCTCCTCTTCTGAGAGGGGCAAGCAGGAACCATTATTCCAACACTACCTCCTGGTGATCCAAGGACAGCTATATTGGTAGAGATGCAGGTATCTATGGTTGGGTAGGTAAGATCTGTTGGCTCTATCTTGGGAGGGGTGGGCGAAAGAATAGGTAAAATGGTACAGGTCACCTTGTTGAAGGATATCTTCAGGTCTCCCAACATTTCATGGGGTGCTTACCAATTTCCATGCTGGCAATGCCCCCAACCCAACCAGAGACTTCATCACTGGCCCTGTCCACACTTCTCTTCTTTTTTAAAACTGTTTTGTTTCTATGTTAAAGCAAGGTTGTCAGAGCATCCACACTGCACTCTGACACCGTGCTTACCAGCTTGAGTTCCCAGGCATGCTTAAGGTAATACCCCAAAGCTTTGCAGGTGCCACAATGCATACCGGGATACTCGCGACATGGGCATGGTAACAGAGCCATTAAAAATAACATCAGTGAATTTAGAAGCTCATTGTGAGCTCATGGATGTAAGTAAATCCTCCCCTTTTCATTCTGGCAGCATTTAAAAAGCAACAGAAGTGCGATGGAGGTTACTTTAAACCGTGTTACAAAACGGTTTGCGTCCACACTACTGTTAACATGGTTTAAGGCAACTATGTTGGTCTGAAACCATGCTAAAGACTTACTCCAATCAGGTTTTTAGTATGGTTTTTAAACACAGTTTGTAGCATGGTTTCACTATGCTACAGTGTGGACGCAATCCGTGTTTGCTGTTCTTATAATGTTACAGACTTCCAGTAATATTACAAAAACACAAGCGTGGACAGGGCCATAGACACAATGGGAAACCACCTAGGCCCCACAGCACTGGAGGGTATAAGATGGGGGTATCTGTACTTTGTATATCTCCCTTTCCCTCCCCACTCTCGATGCCAGGCACCATACCAACTGTGCTTCCTTTATCTCCAAATATTGTTTGGCTCCTTCCCTCACATCTTGCTTCAGTTCTCTCTTCTCCCTTCTACCTGTTAAACCATTCACAATGCATAATTTTGCTCTCTTGCTCTCCCACAAATGAAATGTACTGCTGGCCAAGATGTCTTCTCAAACCACTTCCCTAAATTATGGGGCTCTAGTCTCTACCCCCTTCCATTGAATCTGCTCCATCTTTTCCTGCTCTGAAATTTCCCCTCTGTGATTTCTCTATTCACTTCTGCAGTTGCTTCTGACACTGGAGTGGACTCCTGTCACCAACCTTCCATCCCACACTGACACCAGCACTGCTTCTCTACCCTTGTTCTTTAGTCATTACTCCCTTCTCCTCATATTATTGTTTTGTTGTTCATAGTTTGATGTTCTTTTACCTGTTCCGCAATTTACTTTATGGTAATTTACTGTATGCCAATTGCATTCTTTTTGCATTCTATTAATTTGTATATTATTATACGTATTTCCATATTATGGTATTATTTCTATATGTTGTACTTTGTATCTGTTCTCTTCCACCTCCCTCAGGATGAATCCAGAAGTGAGCTGTTACCAGCTCAGTATGACTTTCCAGGCAAAATTTAAAGATGTATTATTAGGGGAAACAGAAACATGGAATTTGATGGCAGATAAGGACTGCTTGTTCCACCTAGTCTGCCCATTTCCCTACCTAACGGATAAGCTGCAGATCCTAGTTAACCAACAGCCTACTTCCTCCTACCCCCTTGCTAAAATTGCCTTATGTCTGTCCCATGCATTCTTGAATTCCCCCACTGTTTTTGACTCTACGACCTAATCAGCAAGGCTGTTCCATGCATCTACAACCCTCTCTGTGATGAAATACTTCCTCACATTACCTCTGAACCGTCCCCCCTCTATCTTCAAATTGTGCACCCTTGTTCTTGCACATCTCTTTCTGAAAGATGCTACCCTCTTGGACTTTGTTGATTCCCTTGAGGTATTTGAAAGTTTCTATCATGTCCCCCCTCTCCCTCCTTTCCTCGAGGCTATACATCTTAAGCTCCTTTAGTTTTTCTTCATACGTCTTCTGGTGCAGACCCTGCACCATTTTGGTTGCCCTCCTCTGGCGAGCCTCCACCCTGTCTATGTCTTTGCGGAGATGGGGTCTCCAGAACTGTACACAATACTCCAGATGTGGTCTTAACCAACTGTCTGTACAGAGGGCCAACAACTTCCTGTTTTCTACTGGTGATGCCTCTCCCTATACATCCCAGTATCCCCCCAGCACTCCTTACTGCCTTCTTACATTGCTAGCCCACCTTTAGGTCATCCGATATGACTACCCCAGGTCCCTTTCCATTTTTGTTGTTGTCAGTATCTCACCCCCAATTGTGTACTCTTCTCCTGGGTTTTTATTTCCCAGGTGCATTAATTTGCAATTCTTTGCGTTGAATCTAAGCTGCCATACATTTGACTATTCCTCCAACCTTGCCAAGTCCCTTTTCATCCTTTCCACCCACCTTGCGCATCAACCCTGTTGCAGATCTTTGTGTCATCTGCAAAGAGACATACTTTCCCTTCCAGCCCTCTGCAATGTCACTTATAAAGACATTAAAAAGGACCGGCCCCAGTACTGAACCCTGCAGTACCCCACTAGTAACCCTCCTTTCTTCACTGTGGACTCCATTTACTATTACCTGCTGTGTTCTGTTGACCAGCCAGTGTTTTACCCAGGCTACCACCCTGGGACTCACTTCAAGGCTGGCTAATTTGTTTATTAATCTTTTGTGCGGGACTGTGTCAAATGCCTTGCTAAATTCTAGGCAGGCCATGTCCACAGCCCCTCCCTGGTCTACTGCTTTGGTCACCCAGTCAAAGAAATCAATTAGATTTGTCTGACATGACCTTCCTGCTGTGAATCCATGCTGCCTTGGGTCCCGTGCCCCACTGGCCTCTAGGTACTCAACAATTCTTTCCTTCAGAAGTGATTCCAACATCTTCCCTACCACTGAGGTCAAACTAACAGGTCTGTAGTTTCCTGCCTCTGTCTTGCTCCCACTTTTGTGAAGGGGAATCACATCCGCCCTCCTCCAGTCCTCAGGTACCACACCATCCTCCCATGATTTATTAAAAAGGGTAGTCAGTGGTGTTACTAGTTCTTCCCTTAGTTCTTTTAGAATTCTGGGGTGAATCCCATCAGGCCCCATTGCTTCATCCACCTTCAGTTTTAAGAGTTCTTTCAGAACCCTTTCTTCTGTGAAAGGACTAATATCAACCCCCTATCCAGAGTGCTTCCATTGACTGGATTAGGTATCTCCCCCTGCTTTTCCATTGTGAATACAGAGCAGAAGTATTCGTTCAGTATCCCTGCTTTTTTACTGTCGCTCTCTGCCCAACCACCTTCCTCTTTATACAGCCTCAGTATCCCTGTCTTAGTCTTTCTTTGCTCCCTAATGTACCTATAAAAGGTTTTATCCCCCTTCTTAACCGAGTTGACTATCTTTTCCTCGGTTTGGGCCTTTGCTATTCTGACTGCCTTCCATGCTTCCTTCTGCTTTAACTGGTACAGCTCTCTGTTCTGCTCCTTCTGTGTTTCCTTATACTTCCTGAATGCTGTCTTTTTCTCCCTTACCTTCCCCGCCACTTGTTTTGAGAACCATAGTGTTTTTTTCTTTCATTTTGATTTGTTTATTTGCTTCACACAAAGGCTTGTTGCCCCTGTGATGGCAGTTTTGATGTTTCCCCATTGTTGCTCCACCCCACCAAATGACCGCATCCAATGAAAGGTGGTGCCAGGTTAAGATAAAAAGGTAAATGCAGTAGTGGATGGTAACCAGCACACACTTGTGTAGGCTCCAAGAACTAATATGGACACTCCAGATTCCTTCAAATGTGTTAAACTTTATATTAAAGTGTCACCAAAACATTTTTTCCAGCAGGAATCACAATTTACTCACATAAAAAATAATGTCCTTTGAATAAAGTTCATATAGTCCCAGTGAGTAACGTCCAAGATTCAGAATAAAAGCAAACAGGCCCTACTAAAGGCTGGTACTCAGCTTGCTGCAGCAGCAATGTTGGAGGGGTCCACCTCCCTAGGTCACTTTTGTGACATATTTCGGACTGTGAGCAGTACTTTATCAAAGGATGACATCAACGTCTAGCAGTCTACCTTATCAAGTGGCCTTTTAAAGAGATAGTGTATGGTTCTGTTAATGCATGAAACAAGTACACCATTCTCAAATGTGCAATATACATAAATACAAATACAGTAGAAGCCTCTTAAAGGGAACACCTCCGTGGATGCCCTATTGTCCCCATTAAGCGACCGTCCCGTTTATCAGAAGCAGCCTTTTTTCCATTGCAACTATAAAAGACTTTGCTCATGAGACATACACACGTTACAGTAACGAACAAAACAGAGAAAACAAACAAAACATCAAGAAGTACTGGATACAGTACATTTTATGATTACAGCTCCTTTTTGTAAAAGTGTGTTTGGTTTGGTTCGTGATTTAATCTTTAACTGGTGAAAGCAACACACTGAACTTTAATTAAAATCACTTAGCTTCATTTGGCAACTTTTGAGAGAGAGGAGTTGGGCAGCTGTAAAGTCTAGATAACTTTTATTTTCTCACTCAGTGTGAGGTTGACTCTTTTGTTGTTGTTTGTAGATGTCATCCTGCAAACCAAACACACTCCAGAGAGATGCTAAACACGTGGGAATGTGAAGCAGCTTAAATGCAGGGTACTTAATGAGGCCAGATTACATTTTCAGCAACTTTTCCTACACCTGTGATTAGACAATCATCCCAATTAAGTGACGAGACCATCCCAATTAAACAAAAGCTGGTCCCACTGAATAACATTAGCCAGAAATCAGTGCCATGGGGATCGTCCCAATTAAGAGGACGTCCCCTTTAAGTGGCTTCTACTGTAATCAAGCACCAACCACCACATAGCAGCAATAAATATTTACATAAATATTAAATAAAAACACTCTAGAGACATGCAAAGTCAGTGCATTGCTTAGGTCCATATTAACAATTGTTCTTGCATGCTCACCTATATGGGTCTTAAATTGTTTTTTTGTTTTTCCAATGTAGAATTTTCCACATTAGCACTCTGCCATATATATGACTCCTGGTGTGCTGCAAGTAATGGACCCCCTGACTTTAACATCCCTATTGGTAGCTGGATTTTTAAAGCTTTTTGTGGTCTTTACCATGGGACAATATTTACAGTTTCCACACTTACTGCATCCACCCATCAGTTCCATAAACCATTTTCTAGGTCCATCCGGCACTGGTTGCACTGAATGTACAATCACATCCTTAATATTTTTTCTCCTTCTATATATCATCCTGAGACCATTAACATCTTTCAACCTCTGGTCCCTTGTAAGCAAATGCCAGTGTTTTTTAATAAAGGATTAAATCTGGCTGTATTGTGGACTATAAGTCGAGACAAAAGTTAATTGGGGGTCACATCTCTCTCATCCCTATGCTTTTCTTTCAAAAGTTCTTCCCTATGGATGTTTTTCACTTCCTCTATAGCTAATTCCAGTTTTCCCTTCTGAAATCCTCTGTTTTCTAGTATCTCTATTAGTTCAGCAGCCCTTACATCAAACTTTGGTCTGACTACCGCAGTTCCTTTTTGTCCTTATGTATTGATCCTTAGGGATAGCCCCCATAACATGTGTATGGGGGGGGGGGTCTACTGGCCATTAATAGTGTATTTTTATCAGTACCTAATCTCCCTTCCCCATCCTTGTATATTATGAGATCTAAAAAGCTTATTTCCCTCTTACTGAAACTGACACTAAAATGTTGCTTCCCTCCAAGTATTTAACACAATCAAACAGTTCTTCACTGCCTTTCCAGATGACTATATTATCTAGAAAACACTTGTACAAATCAGTTTTCTGTAAATATGGATTATTATCACATCAAATCACTTCAGCTTCCCATTTAGTCATAAACAAATTAGCATAGTTGGGTGCCAAACTGCCACCCATAGCTGTCCCACTTTTTTGCAGGTAGAAGTCCTGTTTGTAAAAAAAAAAAAAAGTGTTAAATTCTAACACAAATTTGGTCAATTGTGTCAAAATCTCAGTGGGGGATTCTTGAACTACATAAGTGTCCAAATAAAATGCTAAGGCCTGTAATCCTTCTCTGGGAGGTATATTATACTATAATAAGGAAAATCTAGGGTAACTAATATACTATCTTCCTCAATTTCTATATCCTGTAGTATTCTCAGTATGTCTCCTAAGTCTTTTATAAAAGAGGGTACCTCTCTCACTAGAGCAATCAAAAAGGAATCTACATATTTGGCCCCAGGTTCAGTCAGGCTGTTGTTCCCTGAGATGACTGGTCTCCCTGGGGGGTGTATCTTGGGCAGACAACAGAAAGTGGCCCTTGTGGGGTGTTGTACCAAAAGAAAATCAAATACTTGTTTTGTAATCAATTCCTCTCTTTTTATCTCACATAAATAATCATCAATTTGTTTTTTCAAAAACATTTGTTTGACCATTTCTCAACTTCTCATAATATTTCACATCTGACAGTTGTCTTAACACTTCCATTTCATACGTGTCACTGTCCATGACCACAATAGCTCCCCCCTTGTCAGCAGCCTTAATGGTAATAGTTGTGTTATTCCCCAAATTTCTAAGTGCCTCCTGTTCTTTTTCACTCATATTATGAAAAAAATGTATATTAGTATTCTGATTCAAGGAATTTAAATCCTTCTCACAGCACCTAACAAACAACTGCAATGCTGGTGACAAAGCGGGCAAAAATCTGACCGTGGTCTAAAAACAGTGGGTGCATAAACTGTATGCTCGGTAACATTTATTGGCTCGCCTTCATGTCGCGCCCCTTCCAGTCCCACTTCATTTTCTTTGGAAAAAAAGGCCTTTAAACTTAAATTACATACCAATCTGTTTAAATCTATCACAGTCCCAAAATGGTCAAACCTCCTGGCTGGAGTGAACGAGAGTCCTCGATTGAGCACACTAATCTCCCTTTCTAACTCCTACTGAAGTTGGCTCTCCTTATTCCTCCTTCTGCCACCCCTATGCATGTGCTTTGTCCTCCTTGGTTCCATAACCTCTGGCTCCGCCACGGGACTAATGGTGCAGGCTCTGGTAAAACGTCACATTGTTCCTCTTCCCCTTCCCCTAAAAAACACTCCTGTTCTTGCTCGAGCTGTTCTGCTGTGGTAGGGAGAACAGTGGTTTGAATAGTTGCAACTGCGGGGTCCTGGGGATTACTAACTGCCTGAGTATTTAAAGGTGCAGTCCAATTAAAGATTTTACCTTCACGATAATCCCTCTCATCTCGCTCAAATGTACTCTTTTTGATAGACTTTACCTTCTCCTCATCTGCGTAAATTATCAGTGAAAACTTCAAGCTGCTGTTCAAATTGTGGGGCTCCAGAAAACAAATTTAAATATGTCTCCTTTTGTGTGCGTTCTACTTCAGTCTCTTGTTGAATCACTGCATTTCTTCAATAACCAGCTCCATATTCTCGCGACTAGCTTTATGGCAAATTTTTCTCCATTTATCAATGAAGCCCTCTTGATTCTGGCCACAAGTAGGGGTTTTTAAAACCCTGAGTCCCCTCGGAACACAACCAACTTCTAAATATGCTTTGAGTGAAATTTCCTCCCATTGAAGGCGTTTAAGCTTATACGTTGTTTTTGCAAAAGCTGTGAAAGCTTGTTTACTATTAAGTGGTCTCGAACTTGAAACAGTTTCGCCGCACAGTAATTTAGAATAATTAGTGGCTCTGTTGGTGTTTTTTTAAACTAGTTCTTTCGGAGAGCGTATACCCCCTCCACGCTGTGCCTGCCGTGTCTCTTCCATACAGACTTAGACTGATACGTTTGAGCAGGAGCGCTTGCTGCAAAATACGGAGCCACCTTTTTCTTAACTAATAACAAAAACCCATGCAGGTCATCAAAAGAGCTTGTAAACTTGTAATTTTAGGTGACATTACCACATTAAGGGAATGGTGGTGCCAGGTTGGGATCAAAAGGTAAATGTAGTAGCAGATGGTAACCCGCACACACCTAAAGGCACACACTTGCATAGGTTACAAGAACCAACATGGACACTCCAGACTCCTTCAAATGTGTTAAACTTTAATATAAAGTGTCACCAAAACATTTTCTTCCAGCAGGAATAAATGCAAACAGGCCCTACTAAAGGCCAGTACTTAGCTTGTTGCAGCAGCAATGTTGGAGGAGTCCACCTCCCTAGGTCAAGCTGAGTACCAGCCTTTAGTAGGGCCTGTTTGCTTTTATTCTGAACCTTGGACATTACTCACTGGGACTATATGAACTTTATTCAAATGACATTGTTTTTTATGTGAGTAAATTGTGATTCCTGCTAGAAAAAAAATGTTTTAATGACACTTTATATTAAAGTTTAATATGTTTGAAGAAATCTGGAGTGTCCATATCGGTTCTTGGAGCCTACACAAGTGTGTGCATTTAGGTGTGTGCTGGTTACCATCCGCTACTACACAAAACTTAAACAGCAACTCTGCACTTCAGAATACACTTCCATAAATAAGATGTTTCAGCTGTTACAATTTATTGGAGAATGCATTTTCTCATTTCCAATGTTCCTTTCCAAGATTTACAGCATATCTAAGTAGTCTATCTAAAAAGTCTGTATAGAAAACATTTGGAAACATTTTCCTCTTCCCTGCTAACCTTGCAGTACCTTTGTTTATGATATCATAGTCCTCACCATGACAACATACTGTGATGTCACAAACAGCAACTGTATGATTAACAGGGGTGAGTCATATACATTTTGAAACACTCAATGAAATAACTGCTGCAGTAGCTATAATATTTAGTAGACCAACAGCAGGGAAAATATAAAAAAATAGCAAATAACTAGAAAACAATAATGTTAAAACGTAACTGACATACATCTAGAGTTTTTAAGATTTTTATTGTAATAGAGAGTTGCTCTTTAATAAAATAAATCAATCAATCAATCAATCAATCAATCAATCTGTGGTAAACTGATAGGGGCTTAGGGAGTAAGCAAAGGCCCTGAAGGAGATGATAAAATCATAATGGTTTCTCGGGAAAGGGAAAAGGACTTGTAGTATGGCTGAAGCTGTATGCTGGTGTCTCAAAAGTGGAATAAAGAAGAAAATTCAGAAGAAAGATTAACTTATGCAGTCTGGTAGTTTCACCGGAAGAGCCGATTCATCAGACGTCTTTAAGTTAATCTCCTCCCACAACCCGGGGAGTATATTCTCCGACTCTGCCTCCTAATGTCAGATCTTTGCATGCTGGAAGCAGGGATCCATGTGTCACTTGCCAGGGGACGTTGGTTGTAAACCGTACACTACTCCTAGAACAAAAGTTTAAAGGTGAATAATCTATACTTCTAGGGGAGTGGATACAGTTCACTATCCACAGCCTTGCAGACTCCTAGCTGTCCTCCAAGAGGGGCAAGACATGCACCTCTATTTGGTGAAGAGAGACCGGAGAATCAATGTCCCAAAAGCAGCATCCTTCTGTGACTCAAGGTCAATGCTCTAGTGGGAAATTAAGGTGTGTGATCACCTCCAGGTAGCAGCCCTACGGATTTCTTGTACTGGGATGTCTCTGGAGGCAGCCACCGAGGCAGCAGTATGTCTGGTGGAATGAGACCTAAGCCCCTTGGGAGCAGGAAGCTCCCTACCACTCAACCTATAGCAGAGCTCGATGTAGGATGTTATCCACCTGCCAACTGTCCACTTTGCTGCCAGTCTGCCATGTCTTCAGCGTATGCAACAAACAGCTAGTGAGCCTCACCCCAAATTTCAGCCATGCACTCCTTACAGTAAGAGAGCACTCTCCGGTGGTCCTAAGTATGGAGTCTATGCTATGGTCAGCCCTCAAAGATGGGCTGGTAAAGTATACCAGAAGGTTCATCACATGGTTAAGATGAAACTCAAACACTACCTTCAGGAGGAAACTCAGGTAGGGACGAAAGACGACCATGTCCTCGTGAAAGACCAGATAAGAAGACTCTACCAAGAGTGCCTGGAGCTCGCTAATCCTTCTGGCTGACATAATGGCCACCAAGAAGGCAATCTTCCATGATAGGTGTGACATCTCGCACCTCTACCAAGCCTAAAATGGCTTGCCCATGAGGTCAGCCAGCACCAGCAATAGGTCGCATGGTGGTGGTTCACGCACCAGAGGGGACAGGAGGTTAAGGCCCTTGAAAAAGCACCCAACCACCTTCTCCTGGGCCACCACTGGCACACCACTCCCAGACCAGTATGCAGAGATGGCTGCCAGGTGCACCTTGAGGATTGCTGCTCACAGCTCCAACTGAGAGAGGAACCAGAGGTACTCCATGATGCCTACCACAGGTCAGGCAAGGAGATCCAGCTCCTTGTCCTGATACCAAATAGCTTTTCCATTTACAGGTGTAGCACCAGCGAGTCGACACTTTCCAGGAGGCCTCCGCAAAATGGAGCACATCTTCCAGAAGACACAAGGTCTGGAACTCTAGCCACTCGAGAACTAGTGCGTGAGGTACAAGGATTGAAGGTCCAGCTACAGAACTATCCCGTTGTCTTGTCAGCAAGTCTGTGTGAACAGACAACTGCCACATAGACTTGTTGCTGAAGCTGAGGAGATCCGGGTACCAGAACTGTCTGGGCCAGCAGCTATCAGGATAATCCACGTCTTGATGAAACAATCCAAAAGACAACATTGTGAAATCAGCACTGGGCTGAGCAGCGCTGCAATGAGAGGCGGCTTATCTCCACGAAAAACAAAAGCTCCAAAAAATAGCAGCAATGCGCTGAAAGAGGAAATGAACACGAAGCAGTTCTGCTATTCAGAAAGCAATTTACTGAGATATAGCTCCAGAATATTACAGCTGTAGTAGCAAATAGTTAACTTCTTGAAAAGGCAGTCCCCTAGTACCTCGACTCTCACGAGTCTTCAAAGGTGGTGAGGCTTAGGTGGGAGACATGATCTATTATAGTGTGCTCATTCCATAATTAATTTGTGACATTACACAAATCCAATTCTTTCATTGGCATTTTAAATAAATATTTAAATAAGCTTTCCAAATGAGGAAGAGCTGCTATAATGTTGTTTAAAGGAACGGTGCTCAATTATTCTGAAAAGACACTATTTTGCAGTGTTATTTAAACAAGCAACAAATAATTAACCTTAACTTTAACTCTGCACCTACATTTAAACAAATGCATCAGTTACCTGAAAAATAAAAAATAAACTGTTAATCCATGTTTTGTCCTTCAGGGCCTTGACCACCACCTCGTGGATCAAGGGGAAGAGAGGGAAGGTGTATGAGGCCTGGGATCCAGGGCCTCATGAAGGCATCCCCCTCAACAGCATCTCAGACTGTGGGGGCCGGGCAAAAAACAGCTTCAGCTTTCTGTTCTCCCAGGAGGCAAACAGATCCATCAGAAGGTGCTCCACTGGGAGAAGAGGTGGTGTACCATCTCCTGATGCAAGGACCACTTATGCAACATCTCTCCCACATGGCTGACAGCAGCTGACTGTTCACACCCACAGCACGGATCGCCAGGAGATCTGCACTCAGGCCACACATGAGGGTCAAGGATTGGAGGGCCTCCTGACACAGAGGAAGGGAGTGAGTTCCACCCTGCCTCTACAGGTGAAACATGGTCATGGTATTGTCAGTCTGGACCTGTACAATCTGACCCCTGATGAGAGGAGTAAAGTCCGTGAGAGCCTGCTACAGTACATGGAGCTCCAGCAGGTTGATGTGGTGACAGGACTCCCTAGGCAACCAGAAGCCATGGGTTCTGTAGTCTGCCACATGAGCACTCTCCCACCCCACCAAAGACATGTCCATAGTGAGTGCAACAGTCAGCTCTGGGTGGACTAGTGTGATTCCTTCCTCCAGATGTTGAGGTGTCAGCCACCACTGGATGGCATCAAACACTGGCTGGGTTACTAAAACTGGGTGGTCCAGATGACCTAGGGGCTGGGACCACTGGCAGCCCAGCTTCCACTGCAGGTGGTGCATCTACTAGCATGCCCAATAGACCAAATTGGTGGTAGATGCCATGTACCCCAGCAGCTGCAAGAAATTCTGGACTGGCATATGTACCCAACCTGAAATGATGAGGCAAAGGAGATACAGTTCTGAGCCCGGTCTTCAGGGAGATGGACCTTGGCCCACAGGGAGTCTAGTTCTACCACAATGAACTTGATGACCTGTGAGGGGATCAGTTTGGACTTGTCCGGGCTAGCCAACAGGCCCAAGTCTCTGCAGGTCTTGAGGGCCAGATCTCTGGGCCACTCTGTAGCCTCCTTGGATGGGCTGGCTATCAGCCAGTCATCCAGGCAGGGATACACCCTAATGCCCTTGCGCCTCAGGAAGGCTGCCACCACTGCCATGCACTTGGAGAAGACCATGGATATGGACGAGAGGCCAAAGGGCATAATCTGAAACTGATAGAAAACCTCTTCTGCACAGAACACACAGCACCACCAGTGGTACAGATGGACAGGGATGTGGAAAAACATGTCCTGAAGATCCAGGGAGCAGAACCAGGTGCCCTGCTCCAGAGACTGCATAATCTAGCTTGGCGTGATCACTCTGAACTTGCACTTCTGCGTGAACTGGTTCAGATTGTGCAGATCCAGTATAGGGCACCAACCCCCCCATCCATGTCAGGACCAGGAAGTACTTGGACAAGTACCCCTAACTTGTCAAGGCATCTGGGACAGGGGTTATGGCTCCTTTTGCCAGGAGCTGAAGGATGTCCTCCATTAGGGTGGCCGACATGTCTTGTGACACTGAGGACTCTGGAGGAGCGTGGAGCTGGTAAGGTAGGAGAGACTTGAAGTTGAGAGGCACCCCTCAGCCTATCACTTCTAGTACCCACTTTTCCATGGTAATGACAGACCAATGTGACAAGAAGTAGGGTAACCGACACCCTATTGGGAGCTGGGGCAAGGACTGGACAGGCGGAAGGGTGGCACCCCTACCCATCACTGGGCAGATCTGGAGGGGGCACCAGCCACTGGGGTTGAAGGGGCACCACTTCCCTTACCCCCACTGAACTTGGGTTTGGGGCACCAGGCTTGGTATTGCCCCTGCTGGGAATGAAAGGGCCTGTAGTGGAAGGTCTTTTTTTTAGGCTTCTGAGTCAGAGTCCTCCTGGGATGAAGCTACAATATCCAGGGTGGCACTGGACTTCCCTGTCCTAGTAAGATGTTCATCCACCCCTGAGCCAAAGAGGTCAGTACCCATAAAAGGGACATTGGTCAACTTGTGCTGAGTGTTCACTGCAAAGGTTGAGAGCCTCAGCCAGACCCTGTGACCCATTACGATGGCCACTGCCATGGCATGGGCGCAGGAGTCACCCATGTCTAAGACCATCTGGGTCTGGTGTTTAGCCAGTGCTTTACCCTGGTCCTTCACCAATTTCACTGGTAACTGCTTGTCAGCAGGGAGGTGAGGGAGGATTTCTTCTAGCACTTCCAACAGTAAGTGAGCATAGTTGGTCATCAGGACAGCATAACTGGAGTGACCCAGGCCCAGAAAGGATGCAGTATAGACCTTCTTGGCCCCCATGGTCAAACTTCTTTGACTCCTTGCTGGAGGGCTTGTCCATATTTCCTTGACCAGAACTTCCAGAAGGCCGAGTCCGTGACCATCTCCTCAGCTTAGTGGTGGTCCAAGAACCACACTACAACCCTCTGTAAGGACCATATACTTGCGGCTCATACAGGTGGGGGGTGCTGGGCAGGATGCTGGATGCTGCCAGAGGTCCAGGGTCAGTAGCATGATGGCTTCAGCCATGGGATATGCAATCCCAAAGGAGTCTTCCTTGTCCAAAATGTCTGTAAAGGGGTATTTAGCCCTCTTGTGGACTGGCTCCACGGACATGTTCATGGACTCCAACATAAGGTGGAGCAGAGCCCCAAATGTCACCGGCTCATGGTTGGTGGTCACTTAGTCAATCAAAGCCTGGTCAAAAACTGGGTCCTCAATGACAACATGGACAACCTGTCAGAGTCATTTGAGGACTCCTCAAAATTGGCCCTGGACCGTATGCTGCCATGTACCATCAGACTGTCTTCCAACTGGGTAATTTCACCAACAGTTGGCCTGACAAGCCAGCGGCAGCATGGGAGTGTTGGTTGGGGGTCCCACCACAGGCTTCTGCAGAGGCGGTTCCACCTGCAAGGGTGGAGTGATAGATGCTGGGGACATCTGTTAAGGATGGATTGGCAGGGTCATTACTGGTGGCTGCTAGGTGACCATGCATCCAGTGGGCAGAGGCCTACCCTGTCCCTCAATGGCCAACTGCTGCCAGAGGAGCTCCTCATAGCACCTCTGCATCTCATGGCAGTGCCTCTCTTCACCCAAGGAGGTCAAGAAGTGTCAATGGCGTCACCTCATGGACAAGCGGGATCAAGAGCACGAACGGCGCCTCAACATCAACCATCAACCCAGGGGCCGAAGTCAAGAAGAAGCCTTTGGAAAGTCAGTGTAGACCACATTCTGAGCCATATTCACCAACATCAGTTTGGGAGGCAAGACTACTGATGGACAATTCAACAAAAAAATGCACTCAGGAGTGAATAAGGATGAAAATTGTCACAAACCGCATTGCAGACAGGTTTCAAGTGACAAAATGTTGAATTTATTAAGAGTTACAAAGGCCAATTCAAACTTAAAAATAACAAAGAGAGAGACACAATCACTATGTATTCAGTAACCCCAGTGCTTTGCTTGATGGAGCTTCCAGACTACTGGTGGAGACTGGTCATGGGTAGAACTGATTGGGGACATGGACTAAAAGGAGCTCTACTGGATCAGAGCACTTGACGTGAGCGAAGTGGTAGGGGGAGTCAAGGGAGTGGGAGGACCACGATCCCTCCCGATCCCATGACCTGCACCAACAGCGCTTATGTTTTTTTCCATGGTGGACAGGGCTCACCTTGAAGGCCTAGAGGTCCCAGCACTTAATACACTTCTTCAAAAGGGTCAAAATAGATTTTTACTTTGAGGGGAATCAGACCAGGGAGATTAAATGATCATATAGAGTCAACAACTTTCTCATACATTTTGCCTTTGGTCTGTTTTGCTTTTCAAATATTTGAAAGATTTGAGAGGGGAATGTTTTTTGTGTTTTTGAATTATATTTTGAATGTATATAATTTTTTCCCCATCTTCAATTTTCCATAACCACCCCCCCCACTTCTTTTTGTTTGTGCCTCCCTTTGATAGTAAAAAATAATTTTAATTTTTTTCTTTTCTCTTTTCTTGCATTCTTTTTCTCATTTACCCCTTCCCCATCATCCCCACTCTATCTTCCTTATCCCTTTATATTTTAGCATACACATACACATACACATACACATACACATACACATACACATACACATACACATACACATACACATACATATACACATACACACACACATACACACACACATATATATTTCTATAGCAGCCACTGTTGTTATTGCCTTAGTCCTGTATTTATTTTAAGATGTAAAACTTTTTGTGCTGTCATTTATGGTTATGTGAGATGATTTTCTAATATGGGTTTATTATTTATTTGAAAAGTTTCACCAGGAAAGACATACTGAGCTACAATAGTTCATTTCCAGATGCATTCTGGGGAAAAGGGGAAGAGGGGATACAATATGAATACAGAACAGATACAGTAAGAGTAATACAAGAGCAAGTCTATGTAAAAAACATTAAGCATTACAAACATTTTAGTACTCGTACACATAATCATAAACATATCCACCAAACATTACAACACACATATATTTTCTTTGTAACACTTTGGGGAAAGAGTTTGAGGACTTAGCCAAAATAAGGGGGATGGGGAGAAGGTAGGATATTAGATTGGCGGCATGGGGTCATAATGTCACAAAGACATTATACGCAGCCTCTGGCGCTATCAATAAAGCGCAATATATTGCCAAGCATAAGTTTTTTTTTTTTTTTTGAGGGGTCCTGTTCCCCAAACCCTTCGAACCACCCCAAACTAAAATATCTAACTCCAGGGGGGCTTAACAGTAAAAATCGGACAAAGTAAATTAATGCGCCTGGGACAGGAATCAAAACTCGGTCCCAAATGCACTGCCTGCCTACCTTGCTGCCAGTGGCTCATCCCGTCGAGCTGTGGCAGCTGCTCAGCAGACCCTGTCCCAGCAGAGGTCTTATCCTCTGCCTGGAAGAGTGAGTGGTGCACTACCGCGCATACTGCCTTCAGCGGTTTACACCTCTAAGCTTCATCCTACCTCGCTATTACTGTTGTGCGGTTTTGTTGTATGCTGTAGAGCGTATAACAAAGGGACCAGGTAGGCAGCTTGGTCTGCACCTCTCCGGGATGTGAACCCTGCAAGGGGATTGGCAGGGGGAGTAAGGGAATGAATGGGCCTGCATCCCACCGGGATGTAAACCCCGCAAGGGGATTGGCAGAGGGAGTAAGGGAATGAATGGGCCTGCATCCCACCGGGATGTAAACCCCGCAAGGGGAATGGCAGGGGGAGCAAATGAGGTATGAACTGGGGCCTGCATCTCTCTAGGATGTAAACTCCGCAAAGAGATTGGCAGAGGGGAGCAAAATAGGGAAAGGATTGGAGGACAAAATGATGGTGTAGATAGGAGGAAGTGGCTTATTTGAGGAAAAAGGAGGAGATAGAAAAATTGCAAAAGGGAAGGAGATAAGAAAAGAGAGGTGGGGGGAGAGGCAAGGGGGGGCCTTACCCACAGGGGAAGAATACAGATAGAGTGAGGACAGAATACAAGTACAAGAAAGGGGAGAAGCAAAGCAGAGGAAAGGGTGGTAGGGGATTTGGTAAGAGGGAGAAAGGAAGAGGTGATAGGAAAGTAGGAAGGGGTGGGAATGAAGGGAAGTAGTGAAGAGATGGCGGGGGAAGGGAGGGAAAGGAAAACAGCCTTACCCATAAGAGCAGGTCCCAAGGATATGAACACACTCGATGTAAACCCAGCTAGTGCTATAAGCCCTCAGCAAGCCAAAGGAGGGGGTAAGGGGAGAAAGGCTGCATGAACACTACTCACCGTAAACTCAGCTAGTGCTAATAGGCTAGCAGTACGCCAAGGGAGGAGAAGAAGGGGGAGGGAGTAAGAACACTACTCAATGTAAACCCAGCTAGTGCCATAGGCTAACGGCATGTGGAGGGAAGGGCAGAAAGGGGTAAAGCCATGTAACAGACAGAGAGAAAAAAAGAGCAGAGAGGAATAATGAAGTGGAGGCATGTCAGGTGCAATTGCAGGATAGGGAAATGTAGTGACGAAGAATATAGGACAATGAACATGAGCAGAACGGATATCTAAAGGGAGGGAATTCCAAATGTTTGGTAAATGATAGGAGAAGGCTGCTCTCCCTGACTTAGATTTACAGGGAGGAATGGCAAGAATCCTAAAAGAGGAGTTGCGAAGGGAGTAGATGGGAGTAGGGGGAAGGGAGAGGAGGTTGTAGAGATAGGAAGGCAAAGAGCCAAGCCAGAACTTCCTCATTAATGAGGCACCATGGTCAAGGCGTCTGGCCCCAAGAGGGGGAAATGAGAGTGCAGAGTAGAGGTCACAGTGGTGCGTACATGACGAACATGCAAGAACAAAGCGACAGAAGGAGTGAGTGTTCAGTCTGGTAAGGGTGGTTTTGTGGGCAATGCTATAGACTATGACTCCAAAATCTAAGATAGGGAGTATCATCTTCTGGACAATCTCTTGATGGGCAGGCAGGGGAAGGCAGCTATGGTGTCTATATAAAGCTCCTAGTTTAGGAAGGAGCTTTTTATGGATAGAATCTACATGACCAGCAAAGTTGAGGTTCTTGTCGAGCCAGAGCCTAAAGTATTTAAAAGAGGAGACATCCTCTAGAATAGAACCCTCAAGCGTATAGAAGGTGAATGTGGCAACAAGTCTGGTGAGCTTCTGCCTGGTGTTAAAGGTCACAGAGACGGTCTCTTTGGCATTTAATGACAGTTGATTAGTGTGGAACTAGCACTAGATATTTGGTATGCACCTTCACAGAGGAAGTTTTTCATTGATTTGTTTTTTATTGCATTTTATTAATGGCAATTTTATTTTGAGGTACTATTTGACATCAGTACTTAGCGTAAGGGAGTTTTTGCTCGGTTGGCATAATGTCAGCGTTTATGTAGCAATACCCCTTTAAATAGGTTCCTGTATTAAATAAGATAATTGAATTCTCATTTGAGACCTCTATAAAAAGATTGCAATTCCTATACTGATTGTTCCCTCCCCCTGACGAAGTCTCTTGGGATAGAGGCAAAGCGCTGGGGTGTAGTATCTCTCTCCTTCCTTTCCTTGTAGCACCATGGATTTAGCAATGAATTTGGAGCATATTTAAATGCTATAGCCAAGTACACTTTCTAGTGTTCATTTAGATAGGGTACCTACTACCACAAGCAGACTGGATGGACCATTTGTCATTTTCTGCCATCATGATCGATATTCTATGTTAAAAGAACCTTAGTGGTACAATACCTGAGCTGGGGGCAGCTAGGCCCACTAGCCGTCTAAGGAACTTAAGGCAATTCTGCAGTCACTGCAGTTTTTGTTGTACGGAGTTATGGCAATCTGTATTCTGTGCCATCTAATAATCAGAAATTGCATACATTCAATGAAAGACTGACCACTGCCTCATGTACAGCATCGTAGCACTTCTTTCCTTGCAAAAAGAGAGGAGCTTAAATGCACAACTATAGTATTCAAAAGCATGCATGACCTCTTTTATAGCCTATCTAAGCAGACTTCTAGTCAAAACCCATCAGAAATGTCAACTGCGTTCCCACTCTTCAGATCTCTTTCACATATTAAGGACGTACATATCCTTGGTCGAAAAGACCTTTGCCACAGCAGCCCCAACAACGTGGAATTCGATACCTGATACAATAAAAGCCCCAAACTTAAGACCCTTTAAAAGGGCCATGTTTAACCATCTACAAAGCTCATTTGATAGCTAGACACACCTCTCTGCATTCTATGTAAATATATTTTAACCAATCTTGGAAATTCTTGTTCTCCGTAGCTATGTAACTATAAATACTGACTCTGCTGCTAGAGGAGTCTCCCGGGACCTTCTTAAAATATAGGTGTTTCCCTAAATAAGGCTATCCTGGTGTGCAAAATTTGAAATAATGACTGTTGCTTCCTGAACAAAAACATGATGCACCGCTAGCACAACTGTGGAAGCTTTGTCATAACTTGGCAGAGCCTTAGTGACTGTGGGTAAAATGACAAAAGAAAATTGAACTCTACGGCTTAGCTAGCACATTTTGCAAACCAGGCGAGGTATGCAGATAGTCTATGTTCAAAAAAGGTGGCTAAGATCAGAGTCACTAGTGCTCAAGCAAAAAGCAAGGGACAAGTACTCACAGAAACTCAGCTCTCAGTCCTGGATCCCCAGTCAAAACACTTAGCGATGATGTAGGATAATTTTCAAAAGTTATCTGCAGAAGTGCAGCAAACATGTAAACAGCTTCCCCATCCACCAATGGTCAAACATTTTTGCACCAAAGGATGGTGCTTCCTCAAGGTCTGCAATTATTCACAGTATTAGACTACCAAAAGGTATAGAGGAGGAGAAGGAGGAGGAAGTCACGGTCATGTTCTGTAAGACATCACTCCTGGATGCATTTAATTTTCAGCTAGGCAGAGAGTAACTATGGATCTATTTATGAGCCCCGAAATAAACTGCACTCCCTATTACCACCAAAAGATGTGACTGTGTACAGTCTAAGGAAGTAGGATAGATGGTGAAAGCCAATTTTTAGCACAGAGAAGTATAGATCATCATTCTTTATGCGATTTTTAGATGAACAAATCCTTTTTCCAAGTACCCTGTTTGTGTGAGATTGATAAAGTAGGATCGGTGTAGTAACTTTAACTATGTGAAAAATGTTTCTCAATATTGCATAGGCCTTCTTGTATGTAGTAATACTGTTACATTTGTGATTTGAATTTTTATGTAATTTTTTACCGTGTTGGTTGTTTTTTTCCTAACTTGTAAGTAACTTCAGCCACTACTCTCTTGTGGTGTTTGGCTGCAACGTGTTGTTGAATAAACTAAACTAAAATTTATTTTTTGGAAACTTATTTAAGCCACCTAGGCAAGCAGAGATTAGATGCACATTGTCAATTTAAGTTGCCATGTTTTTTTTTGGGGGGCATGGGAAGGGATACATACATAACAAGTGCAGGAAAGGGAACTCTAAAATGCACAGTAACACACAAAACAGAATAACTACTATATATGTAGAGGCAGCAGTAAACAAATTCTGCATGTATAGGTAAGTGCATACAATAGTAAGTAATAAGCAAAAAGTATTCATAAAGCAGGCATATGTACTGGCAGGGTTTGCTTTGCCACTCACCATTAGAACCAAATAAGATTTCTGTTTTTAAATGGCAATAAGTAAAACTGTTATACGATATTAAATACAGCAAATATAGGTCCTGACTTCCATATGCACAAAAAATATATTTTGATGAAAAAACTGGCACAACGAAATAAAGAGCCACAGCTAACCCTGTAGTGGGGCATTCAATTACATAACACACAACAGTTTAGTAATATATGCAATGCAACACAAGTGACAGAAGGCAAATTCTATTCATGAAAGTAAATATGCAGTTACTCGGGTAAACCGAAGTAAGTTTTTCACCCGTGGCAGGAGCACGTGTGTCCAGTGCGTAGACTCAAGTTTATATTTCATAGCCTGGATACAGCAAGTAAAACCAGGAGGGGTTATTCCAAATGTAAGGCAACCAGCAGGGGAATGCTACTTGGACTGCCTTCCTTTTGCAATGCAGAAATCAGAGTTTACAAACCTGCTGAGACTTATGCAGATAGGCAGAGAATGGAATACACTGGCTGCTTAGGTAGTAATGAGGCATTTTTCAAAACCAACATTTACCAGAAAGAACGGCTGTGTGTGTTGGTGATGTCTGCTCTCAAGGGATGGACAGTCAAGCTTGGTGTATGGTGTAGGGTTTAAACACACATACCCTCCCCTTCCCCTCTACAGTGATCATTATTCGGTCAAGTAAATAGCAGCTGGACAACATTACAATGGCATACTGTTAATCACAGTAGATGTAAGTGTCCATTAAAGGGGCACTGTCAGCTTTGCCCCTTTGCTTTTTGGTAAAAGCGAGCAGTGTGCCTCTTGGCCACACAAACCACTCAGGGAGATGCTCAGCTCGTCTCTATGGATATAAAATCTAAGGCTTTTTAACTGTTTTCTTAATTTTTGCATGAATAGGTTTTTGCTCAGTCCACCAGTAATCCCCCGCATACCGGAAGCACATCTAGGTCAGGACCACACACCTGCCATGAGTACGGTCCTGAAGTATGATTTTTTTCATATACAGCCAGTACAGTCATGTTGCGCCTGTTCCTTGTGTAATTCTAAAATGTTCCATCTATTTGGCACCACAAACCGAGCACTGGAGTTATAGAATTCACATTTTTAAGCAGCAGCCAAAATCCCACGCATGCACACCAGAAGCAGGACCAAAAGATCTTGCACATGCGCAACAGTGTGCCATTGGTGTGCATGTGTGGGATTTCAGGCAGCAGCTTAAATCTGAATACTATATCTCCAGTGTTTGGTTTGCAGTGCCAGATAGATAGAACATTTTAAATTACTCAAGGAACAGGCGTGGCGAGCTGTACTGGCGCATATGAAAAAAATCATACTTCGGGAACCGCTTTTCGTGGCAGACGCAAGATCGTGACCTAGATGCTTCTGGTATGCGGGGATTACTAGCGGACTGAGTGAAAACCTATTCAGGCAAAAATTAAGAAAACAGGTAAAAAGCCTTATATTTTATATCCATAGGGGCGTTCTGAGCATCTCCCTGAGTGGTGTGTGGCCAAGAGGCACACTGCTCGCTTTTACCAAAAAACGAATGGGCAAAGCTGACAGTGCCCCTTTAATACCCTTCCCCCTACAGTCAACGTTATGCGGTCAGGTAAACAGCAGCCAGATAACCTTATGATGGCAAACTGTAAATCACAACAGAAATAAGCCGGTGAGAGAGTTATGCTACAATGAGGCACAGGAGAAAAAGTATTCAAAGTAGCAGGACACAGCTGTGGAAACTAAACTGTCCCCATACCTCCTTTTTCCAGCACGACTCATGGTGGAACATGGGGCACAGACCTTCACTCATAGACCCCAAGGACACTGGCCATTTAGTTGTCAAGCTGATGGTAGCTAGTCTCAATCAGATAGACCAGGAGGCAGCCTTGAACTCTGAAAACATGGGACATGAGATGCTCTAACACTGTGGTGACAGTCTTTGAGTTGCAAATTCTGAATCCGGCTTGTGGACTTCAGTGTTGGATACACAAAGTTTCTTAATGTTATTGATGTCCCTGATTTTGTTTTTCTGGGTGTTTTATTATCAGGACAACTTCACTGAACCAATATCCTGTACATGGAGTGCTATCTATAACATTTATTGTCATCAAAATGGTGTCTCTTAACCGATGATTCTGAGTAGCAGGGGCCTTTCAGCAACAAGAAAGGTGGATCGGTGTTATAAGGCCCTCCAAAAAGTTGTCTTAGTTATTTAGTTATCTTAATATTACTTGATCAGTTTTCCGTAATAACTGTCGTCTCACGCAGCATTCTTTATTACTCCCTGTTATTTTGCTGCAGCTACAACTGGATTATGCATGCTATGTAGCCTGCTACTGTACTCCATATTCTCTGCTATTCTCCTGACTGTGAAATGCACTCTAACTGCCTTTCTGCTATGTTACTTGTCCTTAATACCCCCTTCTCTCCTCAATCTGCCTGTCTACCAGCCTCCTCCTTCCCCCTTAATTCACTTCTGTTATCTCATCTATGTTTCTCACTCCAGTGCATCTCCCTCCTGATCACTCACCCCACCTACACAGTAATTAAAGGTCAGAAGGGACTCTTGGTCCTTCAGGTACACTCACCCCCACTTCATAAACAGGGAATAAGTACTGTGCGAACTAGTACAAATTTAAAGGGCTACCCAACCTACTCTTCTATCCAGGATACCCTGTAATTCCTAATGTAATCAGAAAGTTAATCTATTTTGACTTTAAATTTTGTACTGCCTTCATATTCACAGTCTCTGCTGGCAGACTACTCCATAGGTTCACCACCTTATGGAAACCGGACAAGTGCCTCCTAAAATTACCCCTGTTACCACTTCTAAGCATCAGGTCGTGTTCATATGTCTTGCTGGTACACACCAAATCAAATATCTCTACCTGTTCGCACTTGTCGATACCAACGAAGATGCAGAAGACTCAGATCATGTCCCCAACTAGCCTCCTTTTCTCCACTGTGAACATGTTAAGGGCTTCAAGCCTCTCCTCACTGCTTTTGTTCCCCATACCCATTATCACTTTGGTGAATCTGTGCTGAACCCCACTGACCACCTCAATTTCCTTTTTGTATTGAGAAGCCCAGTACTGCACACACCATTCTAGGTGGAGCCCGACCACAGTTTTTACAGTGTCTGGATTACTTACACTGGCTGCTCTTCTGGTTACCCCCTTCTGATGTACATCAGCATTCTTCTGCCTTCTTGATAGCACGCACATGTATTATCATGCTTCTGCCCGGTGTATATTCTGATGCCCAGGTCCTCCCACTAGAAATTTTAGTTCAGAGCAAAACACTGCGATGTTTCTAAGCATGCTTTCTTTGCTACCAGCTAATTGCTCCCAACACTGACATTTGGTAATGAAAACATTAATTTAATGGAACTTCAGCAACTTGTGGATGAAGAAACACAATGTAAAATACTGAAAAATAAACGAAAAAAACCAAAATAGGAAAACCTGAGGACAAATTCATTCCTAAAAGGAAAAAATATATCATAATTCAAAAGGGAGAATATGAATATGGTTTAACAGAAAAAAACTAACTAAAAGAAGAAAAGTACAATTGTCTAAGGACTGACAGCAACATGCACAAGAGAAGTCAGTAGAAAGTGCAGAGAACGCAAAAAGGCAATTACAAAGGAGAAAACTGCACACAGAGTACTGCATCTTTAGACACTGCTGCTGTCGCTACTTCAGTTATGACTGTAAAACTGTGTTTCAGTTTAAGTGAAAGCCCCTCCAAATGTCGCTTTGGTGTCTGTCTGTTTCTTGAACTCCTAGAACCATATACTAAAAAATAAAATATGAGCAACTATACCCTACTCGGTATGTGTTTCCTATCTTGGGGTTCTGAAGACACTTGAGACCTCTCGAGTTTCACTTCTGAGGTCTACAGTGTCTTCAGAACCCTTTGACAGAAACACAGCCTTGTTGTGCACAGCTGCCCATACATTATTCAACACTAGGGCACTCTACCATCCATTCTCTAGGGCGGCCCTTTTTCACCGCTTGCCCTACCTCCCTACCACTGACTTTCTCATCCTCTGTCCCAAAACTCCCAATTATCTTCATGTTCGTCTGTGCATTTTCGCTCTTTTAGTACTATTTTGGTCCCTAGTAGTCTATAAAGCTTGTTTGTCTGAACCTGCACAGTCCTACGTTAACTTGAAATACCACATGAAATTAACATGTAGCTAATGACTGATGTTAATACCATTAACTTATTGGAATAACATGTAACTACTGCTCTTTTGTAATGCTTGATATTGTTGTTAGTACTCTAGTTATTATTGTACATTTTTTTCCTTTTACCTCATGTTGAGGTGTGTTTTTCTACCCTGTATTCCTGTATTGTACAGCTATTGACACATGTTTTGTCACCCTATGACCTGGGTCATGACTAAAAATGGTCCTTCGGATCAGCACACTCACCCAGTTATCAAAGACATAAATAATTATGTCAAATCGTTTTAATAAATTCTTTTGCTCAGTTTTTAATAAAGCTGAGAATTTGGATACGATTCATAATCCCGTAGAAGTGATGATGGACTGCATAATTAAGGAAGTAACAGTGTAAGAAACAATAAAGAAAATCAAAACAAAGAAACAGCAGAACCAGATGACATGCACCCAAGTGTCATCAAAGAGCTAGCACCTGAATCATATAACCAAGCTATTTAATACTTTTGCATTAGAGGGGAGAGAACCAAAGGAATGGAGGGATACTGTTGTGATCCCTATACATAAGAAGGGATCTAGGATCAATGCTGGTAACTACAGGCCTGTCACTTTAACTGTGGTTGTGGAGAAGCTCCTGGAGGACCCAGTTAAAGAGCACCTTTCTTGGTGCTTTAAAGCCTAAACAGGGAGACTCCAGACCTGAATGGCAGCTCTTTTGTGCTACTGTGTAATTTTTTTAATGTACTCACTAAAGGAAGGGAAGAGATCGCAATTCGCCACAAGGGGCTTGTCATGTGATTCCTTTCCACTACCCCATAGTCGTCTCCGTTCCCATGCACCAACATTTTGTGACATCGGTAGAGTGCACGGGGGCTGCTCCAACTAACTTGAATGGAGCATCTTTTTGCATGATGATTTCCTAATAGTTAGTCGAGTTTAGGCACTGACTAATGCCAGGGTTCAACTACTACAACTCATTAGCTGAACCATGGCATTAATCTGTGTTAAACCCCAATTTAAAAATCAGGAAATCAACCTGCAACAAGATGAAGCTGAAGTACACTCTCTGGCTACTGCTGCCCCACAAGGATTTTGCAAGAATCATGGGACCAACACCACCTTAGTCCAACTGACAATCAACATATTTGAGACCCTGGAGTCTAACAGAGCAACTGGAGCAATTTTCAGAGACTTGACTAAGCCTTTTGACTTGGCTGATCACAAGTTGCTCCTCCTCAAACTCAAAAAACACGTGTTAAATAACCTGTCTTGCTCTTGGTTCACTGGTTACCTAACCAGCCGTAAGCAGTTGTTAAAATGGAAAGGGTGCCTCTCCTCCATATAACACATCACAGATGGGGTCCCCAGGGCTCCATCCTCGGCCACTTACTGTTCTCTCTTTTCATAAACGACCTAACACAGCACTGCAGCAATGCTACTGTCATTCTTTATGCTGACAATGCAGTGCTCTACAAAAGCCACCATGACATCGTCTCAACTGAGAGGGACCTCAAAGCGGACTTCCTCCTATTGGAATCATGGCATAATGCAAACAACCTGCTGCTAAACGTTAACAAAACCAAGTCTTTCCTCTTTGGCCCTCATTGTTTAGGCACTGATAGGAACAAACTATTAAAAATCACCTCCCTAAGAGGTGACTCCATTGAGATGGTAACCTCACTCAAGTACCTGGGTGTCATCCTGAACCAGGAGCTCTCACTCAGGCCTCATGTTGATACAGCAACCAAAACGTATAACCAAAAGCTGGGGATCCTATATCAGCTGAATCCTTACCTCTTGACTGAAGCTAGGGTATCCATAGCAAACATCATCCTACTATCCACCATCCTGTATGGTGCCAGTGACCTCTCTTCTCTCAAGGAGGGTGAACACAAACTAAACTCCCTTTACCATAGTGCATCTCACTTTGCAGTGGCTGGTGGAAAAAGGGAATATCACTGCAAGACTCTCCCCGCACTAAACTGGCACCCCCTAGAAAAGAGGATATACTTTGTCACTCTCTGCCTGACTCACAAAATTGTGTACTCCCAACCCCTCCACCTTACATCTCTCCTGGCTCTTAGCCCAGCCAAGCCCTTCCATCCCCCTCCCACCCACTCCTCTTGATCCTGAAATCTACAACGTCTGCTGGCATGGGGTCCTTTGCATCTGTGGCCCAGTACCCAGGCCTGCTCTAACTTCAGGTCCTTTAAAACTTCCCTCATGGACCTACTTCTGAAGTACTGTCCATAAACTTGTTCAGGCTGAGGATCCTTAGCAGCCTTTCCAGGTAGCTACACAATTCTGTTACTAACACGCTTTCATTCTTGTCAAATGCTTCTGCTTATTTAACTGTTGTAGTCATAAACTTTGTTTATCCTGAATTACTGTCACTCGTTTGTTTTTGCCATTTATTGTAAACTTTCCATTGCTTCACTGTTGATGCTGAGGAAAACCTTACCTTGAATTGCACTGCTGATTTTTGTTGACTCTTGTATTGACTGTTGTATGTAATTAAACCCGGGTCACTCCTGAAAGAGAGACTTCTAGTCTCAGTGGGCCCACTCAGTCAAAAAATGCCAAATAAATAAATAAATAAATAAATAATGATCCATTCAAGCACTTCTGTACTCTTCCTATACCAGTGTCACAAAACGACAGAGCACAGGAGCAGAGACAGTTATGAGGAAGGGGTAAGGGACTGTATGAAAAGCCCCTTAAGGGAAAATTATGATTCCTTACCTTCCTTTAGGAGGTACATTAAAAAAAAAATATTCAGCAGCATACAGAAGCTGCCGTTTAGATAAGGGAGCTCCCTGTTTAGGCTTGAAAACAGCAAGCAAATATGAAGAATGGTGCTTTAAGAGGCAGTAAGAAAACTGGTTTGCGAATAATAATAATTGTGATAACACTCAACAGGGATTTAGGCACAGAAAGTCACGTATTACTAAGTTGATCAGCTTATTCAAACCTGTAAGTAAGGCTCTACATAAGGGACAATCTGTAGATGTGAACTATCTAGACCTCAGTAAGGCCTCGTTACAGTACAGCAAATAGATCTCATCGAGAAAATATATCATGTTGAAGCTCCAGTGTGTTTAGTCAGCTGGAGAGATAATTGATCAACCAACAGACTAGAACTGATGAATTAGGAGATCAGAAACTCGAGCAGAACATATTACCACTTCAGTCACTGTCTAGAACTAAAGATGGTGAGGTAAGGTTCAATTTTACCCTGTTTAAGGAAGAGGAAGTATTAGGCTTACTGAAGAAGCCTGATGAAGGGAAAGAATGCAACACTGATTTGATTGATCCTAAAATGTTTAAATTAGCAGCTTCTGTTATTTATAAACCATTATCTTACTTATTCAATCTAACCACTGATACGGGGATAGTACCTTCAGTCTGGAAAGAATCTATGGTAGTTCCAATATTCAAAATCGGGGGAACAGGATGAATGTTGCAAACTACAGACCTATCTTGCTATTGCCAATATTAGGAAAATTGTTAGAGAAGTGTGTGTTGAGACAGTTAGTGTCCTACCTGGACAGGCATGCTTTATTGGTAGAATAGCAGCATGGGTTCCCGATGGGGACACAACACAGCAACGGCACTGGCCAGGTTGACAAGCACCATACTGGATGCCAGTGATGCAGGTTTAGTGATGGGTGCAGTGTTCGTCAACCTGACCAGGGCCCTTCAATGTGATGGATCATGAAATATTGTTGGCAAAATTGTATAGACTTGGTGTTTCAGGTTTTACCCTAGGATGGTTTAAAAGGGTGAAGACTGGGAATTCTCTGTCTGAGCCTGTGGGAGTAAGAGCAGAGGTTCCTCACGACTCAGTATTGGGATCTTAATTGTTCTCAGTTTTTGTAAATGATTTGCCAAGTGTTCTTTTTTCCAAATGCAGAATGTACACTGTATGTAGACGACACAGTCTTCTTCAACTCAGGCCCCTCTGTGCAGGAAATAAAGAGAGACCTTATAGGTAGGTTATATAAAATTAACTGGATGGTTGCATCAAAACAAAATTAAAACTAAATGAAAACAAGACAAAAGTGATGCTGCTTGGCACAGTGCAGAGACTAGCCCTAGCTGGAGTGGACCTGTGCATTTTGAGAAGTAATGGGATAGGGAGCTTTCTTGAGTGCCTTCTTTCAGATATTTGGGTGTCCATCTGGACTGTACTCAGAATCTAGTGGGACACTTGGACAACATTGGTAAAAAACATAGGGTTTTCTATATTGAAACATTAACGCTCTGACTGATGAAGCTCGAATGTTGATAGCAAAGCAAATATTGTTGCCGATCTTAGATTATGGTATTGTTCTATTTAGGAACCAGAGTAGTTTCTTAAAATATCAAATGATATTAAACAAATGTCAATTTGCACTAAAAGCTCCTCAAGTCATCAGGCCCACCTCCTCTCTACTTTCCTCCCTTATTGTCTCCCATCTCAGTTAGGTCTGGCCCCAGATGCTCAATGGGCTTACTCATGTAATTAGCTTGTTTTATTGACCTGTGTTTTGACCTTTTACTAATTTACTGTACCTGTATTCATCCTCGGAAACTTTATTGTATTACTGTATTGTAATTGTCCTTTGTGTCCAGGACCATCTTGCATATGAGCTCGCTCAATTATGTATCTGCCTCGTTACATAAAGTTTGATTGATTGAAAGAACATCACAGTCTATTATATGAAAGGATGAAAATTCTACCTCCACAGTTAAGAATCGAATATTATGCTGCCGTTTTTGCATTTAGAGCTTTTCAAAGTTCAACTCCGAATTCCATTTGCAGTAAATTTACACAAAATATATGTTTCTATCAGGCAAGGAATAATACTGAAACTCTCTTTTCTCTTTATACTGCAAAGCTGGCATTAAGCAAATGTTCTTTCACTTGGTATGCTCCTTCCACTTTGAACAATTTGTCAGCACTACAGTAAAATCTGCAAACATCAAGAATTTTAAAATTCTGCTAAGGAACTTTTATGAGAATATCAACTCATGTTCTTCTAATGATAACTGATTGTTTAGCACTTGTTCATGTTTAGTACTTGTTGTTCATTGTACTGAGTATCTATATTGTCTAGTATTGTCATTTATTGTCAGGCATGACTGAAAAAGGGCTGTGCCCAGTTCACTTCCTGGTTAAAATAAAAAAAATCAAATCAAAACCAAACTGAAGGCAGGCAGTAGGGCCCGCCCAGTCGCATGGAGGGCTAAGGCATTACTAATGCCTTATCTCCTGCCATGCTGTCAGTCTAGGTTCAAGAACGGAGTTGAGTCATTGGGGTTCATCCAGGGCGGGAGAGTGTCTTGCGGATGGGGGTCTCAGATGGAAAACCCCTTTAAGGAAGTTCTTAGAGACTTCCAGTTGGGCAAAAGACCAGTCCCCAAAGAGAATGTGGTAGGCTGAGATAGCTGCCATATGGACTTTCAAGGAAGAATGGCCGAGACCCAGGTCGAAGAGGTGATGCATGTAATCCAGAACCTTGTTAGCTGGGCACGAGAAAGGCTCCAAGTCCTTGGAGCTCGCCCAGATGGAAAACCGTTTCCACTTCATGGCGTAGGTGGACCTGGTGGAAGGTTTTCTCGCCTCCACCAAAGTGTCCACTACTAACAGAGAAACTCCGAAGCATGCCATAGCAATGTCTGAAGGAGCCATGCATGGAAATGAAGGGATTTGAGGACTGGGTGAACTAGGGTCCCCTGATCCTGGGGCAACAATTGCTGCAACAGAGGAAGAGGAGGTTCCTCGGAAAACCGTTGCAAAAGAGAAAACCAAACTTACCTGGGCCAGAAGGGGGTGATGAGAATCATTCGAGCCCCTTCTGTTCTGAGTTTGTTCAAGACCCTCGGAATCAAGGGAATGGGAGGGAAGACAAACAAATCTGTCCCTCCAGCAGAGAGACAGAGCTTCCTGCCAGAAAACGTCTCACCCTGGAGTGAGTGAGCAAAAGGCGAGAAGTTTGGAGTTCTGGGGGGATGCGAAAAGATCCACCTGAGGCATCCCCCACTGCCGAAAAATGTCATTTATGACTTGTTGGTCTAACTCCCATTCATAAACCCTGGCTGAGGAGTGACTGAGCTCGTCTGCCAGGGTATTTTTCCGCCCCCGGAACATGAACTGCAGTCAGGTGAAGGTTGTGCTGAGCTGCCCAAAACCAGACTCTCACTGCCTCTTGGCACAGCGGATAGGAACGTGTTCCTCCCTGTTGTTGAGGTACCAGAATACACACATGTTGTCTGATTGGTTCAGAAGATGACCAGGAAGAAAAGCCTATAGAACATAAAGGACCGCTCTCAGTTCGATCACATTTATGTGCAGTTTGTCCTCGAAAAGGGACCAGCTGTCCAGAGTCCTGAGAGACCCTAGATGGGCATCCTAGCCCTCCCCTGACGCATCTGTTGTCAGCATTTGGGATGGAGGGGCAATGCAAAATGGAACTCCCAGACACAGGTTCTCTTGAACCATCCACCAGTGCAAGTCCCTGATCATGGGATCCGACACTAGCACCTCTTGGTCTAGTTCATCCATAGTTTGGTCACATTGCAACTGAAGCGTCCATTGAGAGACTCTCATATGGAGCCAAGCGAATGTAACTGTCAGAATGGCAGCCGCCATAAGTCCATGAAGATGGAGGACTGACTTGACTCTGACCCGTCTGCGACTGGACAGGAGACGAACCTGAATCTGAAGAGTCTCGACCCTAGCTGGAGGCAAAAAGGCTTTGCCTAGGGTTGTGCCCAGTATCGCCATTATGAACTGGAGGCATTGGCAAGGGACCAGATGGGACTTGGCCTGGCTGATAGTAATACCCAGGCTGGTAAAAACCTGCAGGGTAATGGAAAGGGAGTGCAAGAGTTCCTCCCTGGAAGGGGCAGCCAGGAGCAAATCATCCAGTTATGAGAAGCCCTGCACACCCTGGGTATGCAGGTGGGCCGCTACTACTGAGAGGCATTTGGTAAATACTCAGGTGGCCGAGGAAAGACCAAATGGGAGGGCCTTGTACTGGTAGTGGTCCCCCTGAAAGCAAAACCAGAGGTATTTGCGATGGGAAGGGCATATGAGGATATGCAGGTATTCATCCTGCATATCCAGAGCGCACAGCCACAGTCCCAGCCAAAGTAAGGGAAGAAGACTCTGCAAGGAGAGCATTCTGAAGCGTTTGTACTCCATGAACATGTTCAGGGAGCTGAGGACTAGGATAGGCCTGAAGTCTCCCGTCTTTTTTGGAACTAGAAAGAAATGGGAATAGTAACCCATCCCCCAAAGAAGAGTGGGGATGGGCTCTATTGCCGCCTTCAACAGAAGGGACAGGATTTCCTCCAGAACCAGAGGAAGATGTTGTGGGGAGTAAGACGACTGAGGAGGGGTTTTTCAAGGAGGTTTTTGTAGACACTATCGAGTGTCCAGCCGATATTAGCTGGAGCACCCAAGCATCCAATGTTATCCTCTCCCAACCTGGTAGATGGGATGAAAACTCTCTCTCCCCCCTCACCAGTTCCTCTGGAATGGCAAGAGGCAGAGGGAGAGGCGGAGAGGCAGGGAGTCAGGAGGTGGAGGGCAGCACAGCAGCCGAGGCTCCCGCAGGTTTTTTGCTGGGGAGTCTTGGTTGCTGGAGGGGCCAGACATTTGTTGGCACGCTTTCCTTGGTTAGGTTTTGATTTTTGCCAGTTTTGGTGATGAAAAGGAGGTCGCTGCCCTTGAGGGGGCCTGTACAAAGTCTGGACTGACTTAAGTGCAGTTCCCTTCTTCTGCACTTTGGTTATGATGTCCTTGACAGCACCGGACCCCTGAAGGAAGCATCCTGTATGGCAGTCTGCACTTCAGGGACCAATCCTGACACACAGAGCCAGGCATGATGCTTTAAGCCTACGGCGAAAGCCGAGCTTCTGCCAGCTGTGTCCACCGCATCATAGGTGGCATGGAGCATGTGCCTACAGGCCAAACGAGCAGATCGGACCAGGTCTCCCAGTTCCTGTTTGGTCTGTGACTCAGGAAGGGAGTCCAGCTTGGATTCTACTTGGCTAAGAATGGACTTCTTGAAGTCCCCCATGTGGCTGATGTAGTTGAGGGCCCTGATGCCTAGGGTTGAAGATAAGTAAATCTTCTTTCCGTATTGATCCAGATGTCAGGATTCTTTGTCAGGTGGGGACAAGCTCAGATGTTTTGGATTGGAGGAGCGGCCGTGGGAGGCGCTGATCACAACCGAGTCCACCTTGGGGTGGAGACTGAGAAAGTCTTTACCCTCCAGAGCCTGCTATAGCCTATCCGCCTTCCTCGGAAAGGGGGGGCTAGCACAGAAGTTTGCTTGAAAATAGTGGAGACAAGATATATGTGAGGCTCTATCCAGGGTGGAATCAGTGTGGGAGCGGTCTTGGGCAGATGCAAATGTGCAGCGAGCTTCTTACACTGTGGGTCTGGCTCCACTGACATGTCTTCTGGATCTTTTGCAAGAGCTCCAGAAAAGAAGGATCCTCCGGAAGGGACTTCGGAGGGTCCCTCGGCCCTGGGATTCAGTATGAGGCTCGTCTCCATGTTCAGAGTGATCTGACTCGGAATCTGAGTCTGATGGCTCTGAAAAAAAAAAAAAAAAAAAAGACGAGTCCTCCCTAGAAGGGGAGGAATGGACTTTCTGGGACCACCCAGGGTGCGTGTCCTTCTCTGCCCGGAGCCAGATGGATCTCTCTGGCATCAGGTAAGGGGAGGGGTCTCTGGACTCCGATGTAGGGGGTCTAGCATAGAGGCCGGTGTCAGAAGACGACTCTCGACCTCCCTGGTGAGTTGAGCCTTGGCCTCGGCCCACCAGGAGGCCAAGACCTCCTTCAGTTCCGCCAGCAGCTGCAAGGATGGCGGCTAAGGAGGAGGAGGAGGGGCTCTGGTAGTCGTGGGTACCCATAATAGGAGTATCCGTAACTCGACGGCAGGAAACCTGGTGTCTGGTACTGCAGCGCCAGGTACCCTGGCACCAAGGGCTCTGACAGAGCAGAAGATCCTGGCGAGGCCCTGCTGGTAGACCAGACGGTGGGATCGTTGATCCGAGGGCATTGGGCCCAGCGTGGGGAGACCTCCGGGAGGGTCTGACAGTCCTGGTGGAAGAGCAGGTCCTCAGTCAGGCAGAGGTATGCCGGAGGGCGGCAGCAGGTCGGCCGTGTCGGGGAGGCACCCCTGACAGCAGTGTCCCTAGGTCTTCGGTCCCAGCTGAGGTAAGAGGATCAGAATCCCTGGGGGAACCAGAGGGACCTCAGAGGGCAACAGGTCTAGCCACTGTGGGGAGCCTGGGGCATCAGGCGTGACAACTGGGTCTAACGCAGGCAGGTCTGCTGGACAGTCATCGGAGCTGCTGATGGCCAACTTATCAACGACATCCAGGCGGACGTCGGGTGAGCCGGCATCCAACTTATCGGACTCCCTGTCCATGGAAGGCCATGAAGGAGGGGCAGCCTTGGCGGAAGGGTGGCGGGCTGGGCATTCACCTGAGGTGGTGAGCGGCTTATCAGCCCTGTCCATGCGGACATCAGTGGAACCGGCATCTGACTTACCAGACCCGTTCGGACCAGAAGGCCTTGATGGAGGAGCAGCCTTGGTGGGAGCAGAGGCCTCCTTTACCCCAGAGGTTCCTGAGGGGCCCCGAGCATTAGCCAGACAGGAGGGGCAACGCCTTCTTGGTAGCCACCAGGACAGCCATCAAGGAGCGATCCCCCGGAGGGGCAGATACCTGGAGGGCTGTGACTCTGGCCGAAGATGCGGCTGCTGTGGATGAAGAATCCCGGTCCCGGTGCTTCGCCTTCTCACATTTCTTTTTATGGCCTTCTGGGGAGGTTGATGCCTGCCAAAGTTTCTTCAATGCCTTCTCCATGGGTGCCATTTTCTTTTTCAGGAAACGGGCTTCGAGGGACTGCTGCCTTCGTTTGCGGGTAGCTGAGCTGAGTTTTTGGCAGTGCTGGCCACTCCTCCACGTGGTGGTCCGGGCCTAGGCAGAAAAGGCATAAGAAGTGCCCGTCCTTGTGTGGAAGCTGTGAACCATATGAGTCGCATTTGTTTATATCTGATTCGGAGGGCATCGGGGCCAACACACACAGCAGATAGGTTTGGAAAAAAATCTATAAAAATCGAAATAATTAGCTGAAAATTCGAAAATGTTAGACCGAGGAAAGGTACTGATGAGCGCTGTTCTACCACAAGGAACTTTCACAAGCTGATGGTGGGAAAGAACTGGAAGGCAGGTGTGGGGGACCGCCTCTTTATACGGACATCGTCTGACGCTGGTCACCTGACGTGGGGGCGGTCCCCCACCACAGACTGCAAGCTAGAAGTTTTCTGTGGGGTCCTGATGCCAGGTGGCTTAGTCCCATCTACGAATATCTACTGCAAAAGCCCTCTCGAAGTAAGATCACCAGATAAGGAGACACCACTGAGCGCGCATGGAGCTCACTGATCTTTCTGGCGGAGGTGATAGCCACCAAGAAGACAGTCTTCCACAACAAGTGTGACATCTCACACCTGTACACTGGTTTGAATGGCTTGCCATAAGCACTGCCACTACCAACAACAGGTCCCAAAGTGGTGGTGGTTCACGCACTGGCGGGAACAGGTGGTCAAGGCCTTTGAATAAACACCCAACCACCATTTCCTGTGCCACCATCAACACACCAGCCTGTGCCCAGTATGCAGAAATAGCTGCTAGGTGCACCTCGAGGGTCGTCAACCTAAGGCCCAACTGAAAGAGCGACCACAGGTAGTCAAGATAGCTAGCCAAAGGGCAGCCCAGGGGGGTCTAGCTCCCTGCCCTGGCACCAAATGGAAAACCACTTCCATCTGAAAGCATAGCACTGAGGGGTCGACTCTTTCTGGGAGGCCTCCACAATGTGGCAAACATCTTCGGAGAGACCCAAAGCCTGGAACTTCAGCCGCTCAGGAACCAGGCTGTCAAGTGCAAGGACTGAATGTCCAAGTGCAGGACCTTCCTCTTGTGACAGTAGAGCAGGTCCGCACATAGGGACAATAACCATGGAGGCCTGCTGCTGAGGCTGAGGAGATTTGGGTACCAAAACTGGTGTGGCCAGTCTGGGGATACCAGGATCATCCATACCTTGTCCCTCCTCACCTTAACAAATGCTTTGTGGATCAGAGGAAGGTAGGGAAGGGGAGGCACCAAATAAGCTTCCATGTTTTCACTTTATTCATAAAATGTGCTACTCAACGTTTCGCCCAACCTTTAAATGGGCTTCTTCAGCAGTGCACTTCATGATTTATATTATAAGAAAAAACATTTTAAAACAAACCACCACTGTAGTTACAATTTTTTTCAAGAAACTTACAGGTGCCTAGGTAGATACAGTACTCACTTTCTGCTTCTAGGAGTTGTTACCTATAATAGAAATTGTGAAGTGCATGCCTGAAGAAGCCCATTTATGGTTGGGTGAAAAGAAGTAGTACATTTTAAGAATAAAATGAAACAATAATAATGAATTGAGAGCATGGAGGCGTATTTGGCTTCTACAGTACAGATACAGAATCAAGTAGGTGGCTACCTAAGTTATCATTGCTCATTTCCAATGGCAACTCCTGGATGGTTCTAGGAATCCAACTGAAATGGAGGAAGGCACAGGGGAGGCCTGGGGTCCCCACCAGTGTCTCATATTGTGTGGGGGGCACAGAACAGCCTCAGCTTGGTGTTCTCACAGGAGGTGAACAGGTCAACAGGGGGAGTACCCCACTGGAAGAACAGGTGGTTCACCACCTCTGATGCAGACTCCTGTGAAGCATGGGGTTTGTACAGTGGGCGAGCCTCCAAGTCAAGAGACAACCGCTGCCTACCACTTGTAGCACCCATCTGTCCGAGGCAATGGTGGAGATGGTGGAGAGTTGCCTCAGAAATGGCGAAGCCGACCCTCCCCATGGGGAGCTGATGCAAGGATTGGATGGGCGAGAGCTATACACCCCCCCGACCCATCACTGGGCAGCCTTAGAGGGGGTACTGGCACCAGCTGCTGGAGGGGTAACACCACCACTATCCCCAGGCTTCTTGGCGCCCTGGTTGGTGAACTTGGTATTAGGTTGCCATACCTGCAATTGCCCCTGCTGGGGCTGCTGCAACAGAAAGGGCTGAATCTGAAAGGGCTTCTTCTTCAGACGCTTCCCTGACTGGTCTTTCTGTGAGGGAATCACAGAACCAAGGGTGGCTTTGGACTTTTCAATCCTGGAAAGGTGCCCATCCTCCCCAGGGCCAAAAAGGTCAGTGCCTAAGAAGGTAACATTGGCCAATTTGTGCCGAGTGTCTGCCGTAAAGGTGGAAATCCACAGCCAGGCCCTGCGATGCATCACAATGGCCGCTGCAATGGACCAGGTGCACGAGCCATCGATGTCCAAAGCCATCTGGAGCTGGTGTTTAGTCAGTGCTTGACCCTGGCCTCAGACAACCTTAACCACTGACTGCAAATCCACAGAAAGGCAAGGGAGGACATGGTCAAGGGCTCTCATCAGGGAATGACTGAAGTTGGCCATCATCAAGGCATAATTCACCTGACAGAGACCTAAGGAGGCTGCAGCTTACACTTTCATCGCTGTGTGGTCCAGCTTCTTGGATTTCTTTGTTGGCGGGGAAGGAGGGGCCTGGTCACATGCCCACCATTGCCGGTCTTGCATAAAACAGAGTCGACTGCCAATCCTTTGGCCGAGGGATGGTGCAAGAAACTGGACAATGAACTGGTTGGGTCTGAATACTTGAGGACCAGATGGGCCAAGAATGCCACACAGGAGGCCGGATGCTGCCAGAGACTCAGCACAAGTTCCAGGATGTCCTCTGCCACTGGGAAGGTGACCCCCAGGGAATCATCCCTGTCCAGTATTTCCATAAAGGGGTATGTAGCCCCGCTTCTGGATCAGTTCTAACAGGATATCCAGGGATTCAGAGATCAGCCATAGCTTAACCCTGAAGGACACTGACCCATCTGAAGACTCCTCAAAGACCACCCTTGGTGGCTTTTTGCTATGTATCACCCTGGATACATCCAAGTGGGTAATCTCTACTGACAATCAACTTGGCAGGTGATCAGCCAGATGGGAGGCCTTGGTAGGGGCTCCCTGCAATGGCTGCCTTGGATGCGGTTCCACCCTAATCGGGGAGAGGCCGGCACCAGAGACACTGAGCATAGCATGATCGGGGGGGGGGGCAGGAAGTGCTGGGATCAAGTGAAGGGGCCTACCATGCCAGAGAACCCATTGCTGCCACATCAGCTCCTCACAGCCTGCAACACAGCCTATCCTCATCCAAAGATGAGGACAAAGAGGAGTGCCTGAGGCACATCCGGTCCAAGGATTGACAGCGGAAGTGCGAGGATTCCCTCAACCATGATCATGACCAAGAGTGATCTCAAGTGACAGTTGTCCATGGTGAGGAGAGGGAGGCAGAGTGGCCAAGTAAAGAACACAAACCTGACTCCTGTCACGAGGCCACATAAATAGTGAGAGGAGACAGCCGGGTCCACTGACTGCTCCTGCCCCTCTTGGGAAAGAGTCGAAAGGACAAGAGTCCTGGAGACTGAGTCATCCTCAACCTCTTCAGACAACGGGTCGACCAGATCTGGAAAAATCTTGACTGCCCAGTCTCCCTGTGTCACAACCAACAAGCCTGACGGGGTTACCGTGGAGCTAGAGGCCTGGCCCTTGATCAAAACAGGCTCAACACATTCCTGGTCCCACGACCGATGGCAAGATTTTTTTGAAATCTTGATGCCTCAGGAAGGGCCCACTCGAGGGTCCGGAGAGATTTGCACATCTCCCTGAATGTGCCCGTGAAGGACACCCCAACTCTGGCCCTCGCCAGGAGTAGCTTTAATGCAGACAAGGCACCCAACGCAGCTTGGGACACTGCCTCTTCCATGGCCACAAACTGGGCTGCTGAGCCTGCAGATGCGGACACCACTTTGCAGGCTTCTTTTGAGCAGACTGGGGGGGCCCATTCATCCGGCTGACCAAGGAGGAGCCACGTGTAGTGACCCTCCATGGATGAAGGCAAAAGCATTTTACAAAGGCCTGAAGCTGAACGTCGTGCTCTGCCCCAAGGCAGTAAATGCATGACAAGTGTGGTTCCTTCTTGGACATTTTTTGGTTGCACTGAATGCAATGAATAAATGCTAGACTGGAGCAGGCTTCTTCCTGATCCATAGCACAACGCAGAAACCGAGAAAACACAACTAAGTTCAAAGACAACATGCCAATGGTGCACTTAAGATTAGAGGCCTACACCGCACACGGAGCTGCAAAGGAGGAGACCTGCTTCGTCCAGCAGAAAGGAAGATCTGACAACATGAGGCACAGACAAGAAGTATATCACTTATGTGAGTGGGAGGAGCTTATCTTGAAGACATTCCAGAAGGAATTAAAGGGAAAGGAAGACAGCCATAGAGACATCCGAGTGTGGATAGAGTATCATATCCACCCCCTAGAATACCGGTTTACTCAAGAGTGGTTGCCAGATGGAACGGGCTTCCAGCGAATGTGGTCAATAGCAGCAATCTGAACTTGTTTAAAAGTAGACTTGATACTTAGATGGGAAATTCAACCTTAGTTGGCTATAACCAGTGACAACCAACAGGATATTTATCAAGGCAGTCGCTTTCTTTTGCCTAATTACAGTGTTATTATGTAAATTCATCTCAGTGAGTACTGCTGGTTCCTGTAGCACTGCTTGGGTATTTTATCCTTTTCTTCTTCCACTTTAGCAAAAGAAGCCCCCCACACAATAGCCTATTAGATTACAGTCTAATCCATTTTTCCTCTTTAGGTGCAATACCTTTTATTTGGATACACTGACTGTGAGACTTCAGGAGTCTTACCAATTGTCCAGCTTGTTTAGCTCCTCCTTAAGTTTGACCCTACCTTCAAGAAAGTGTTAACGAATTTATGAAGCAGTACAAGACTTCAGCTTCCACATAGTTGATGAAAATATTGAACAACACTGATCCCAAAGGGCTGCCGCTCTGTACCCCTTTCCACCAAAAGTAGAGTCAGACCACCAAGACAGTTAATCCATGTTTTATTTATTTATTTTATTTATTGGAGAGATCAGTTTTACAACCTTTGAGTCATGGACTCGTTTACAAAGGTACCTCGTCATTTGGGGAGAGACAACAATTAAGTGAGTTTGGGACAGGGATGAACATACGGGTGAGATACATAAACACACTTGAAGATTACAGGCAGCAGCTATACTGGTACAAACATGTGTAAAGTTACACGCATTGTTACAAAGCAATAGATACATCACACAACTAACAATTAGTCTTAGACAATTATGTAGTACCAAAAAACCAGTGCCAGGGGGCTGGGAGGGCTAGAGCGGGACCGGTTTAGGTAGCTACAAGCATTTACAGCATCGGCTGTCAATAATATGCTTACGGAGGGTGGTTTTGAAGCGGCCAATCCCCGGGATCTTGGAGATAGATTCAGGAAGGGAGTTGAACCAATGTGGGGCCAAGTGATGGAAGGATCTTTGGCAGCGAGAGGTCCTGGCCCTGGGAACAATGAAGGTGGCAGTGGAGGAGTTGCGGGTAGGCAGGGATCGGGTAGCCAGCTGCAAGGGTCCAGAGACCCCAGGAGGGCAAAGGCCTGACATGGACTTTTTGGCCAGCAGGCAGGTTTGATATTTCAGTCTTTCCTCAAGAGTGAGTATATTTGTGGTGGAGTATAGCAGACAGGTGTGGGTTCTGCTGTGTGGAGCCCGGTAAGGAGCCTACAGGCTTTGTTAATAGCGGTCTGGAGTTTAGATAAGGCAGTGGCGTCAGCAACATAGCGTAATTGGGAGCCCGTAGTCAGCCAGCGATAACACCGATGAGGTGATGGCTAGTTTAAGGCTGGTTCAGGAGGCAGTCTTTGTGGCGGTAGAAAGCCCAATCCTGGAGTTCATGGCAGATAACAGGGCTTTGAGGTGGGCACGGAAAGTAAGAGCGAGTCGAAGGTGATGCCCAGGTACTTATAGGATGTTACTTGTTCAAGTGGGAGGGGCATGCTGGTGGTGATGTGGAGGAAAGTCCTTGGCTGTTTTGCCGATGTGAAAATAGCATGGACTTTGTTTTCTTTAGATTCAGGACTAGGCGATGTTTATTGAACCATTTTTCGGTTTGGAGGAAGGCGCTTGTAATATGACTTGGAGAGGAGTGGGTCAGGTGTGTAGCTAGGATTACAGCGTCGCCTGCTATAGAGTAGTATTTTGCTGGAACAGGAACTCGGGAGGGTGTTCAGGAATAGGCTGAAAGGGTCGGTCCAAGGATGGAGCCTTGAGGACCCCAGGAAATACGGGTAGGTTGGAGGAGAAGGTTCCATTTAGTTTGACTCTTTGGGTCCTGTTGTGAAGGTAGCTTGTGAACCACTTAAGGGGTCGATGGGAGGCCCAGTTTGCTCAAGGGAGTGTAATAGCAGGGGGTGGCACAACCGTGTCAAAGGCCTTGGAAAGGTTCATGAAGACCGCCCCTGCAAGCTGACCCTTGTCAAGTGCAGAGTGTATGTGAGGAGAATTCAGGAGGGCAGTGGATGTGCTATGGCCAGGACGAAACCCATGTTGCTCCGGACATAGAAGGTTGTATTAGAAAGGTATTCTGTGAGCTGTGTGTTTCGATTTTCTAAAGCTTTGGATAAGGGGAGGATGGAGATAGGCCTGTAGTTGTTAGGCAGAGTACGGTCCCCAGACTTGTGGATGGGGTTACTCAGCATGCTTCCAGGCCTCGGGAATTGGCCTAGGCATAAGGATTTATTTATGATAAGCGTGAGGGGATAAGCATGACATCTAGCGAGGCGGAGTATTTTGGAGTCAAGAGGGTCACTACTTGGGTTCTGAGAGGCAAGGACCTTAATAAGAAAGGTTTGGCATCATGTGGTGAGATCATTTGGAAGTGGAATTGTGGCCTGGAAATGGGAGTATGAGGTGTGTGGCAACCTGGTCAAAAAGTGGGCAGGGAGGACAGCACTTAAATCTGTGAAATCTTATTAAGGCAGTCAGCGATACACGTTAGGTCAGTCGAGACAGCCCCATTTATGACAATCTGGGATGGTGGGGGGCGGGCTTTACCATTCAGTTTCTAAATGTTGTCCCAGAGCTCTTGGACGAGCCCCAGGAGGATGTCAAGGCAGCCTGGTAGTATTTAGCTTTTGCCTGCTTGATGGTCCAGGTGCATTGGTTGCATGGCTGCCCTGTAGGCTTGCCTATCGGCCAATCTACCGGAGTCATTAGCTGGTGCCAAGGTTATCTCTTTATTTAGTTGTTGGATCAGTGCAGGGTTATCCATGCAGCAGTCCGCTTTTTAACTTAGGGGTGCTGAAGGGGGCAAACTGATCACAGGCATGGTTGAAAGCTGTGGTGAGGTAAGTTAGGGCAGAGTTAATGTCAGGTGCGCAGGCCACTGGGGTCCAGTTGATTTGGGCGAGGTGACGTTTGAGGTTGACAAGACCTCTGGGGAGAAAACGGCGTCGAGGGGTCCTGCAGTACACCAGGCTGAGAGTGGGGGAAGACCAAGAGCAGATGATAGGGGAGTGGTCACTGAGAGAGTCCGCAAGGACTTGTACAGATCCTATTTTATGTGGCCGGTTGGAGAGGACTACATCCAGAAGGGAACTAGTTCCTGTTACTTTGTTAAGCCTAGTGGGCTGGGTGACCATTTGAGACAGGTCAAGGGCTGCAAGCTCATTCTTCATATTATCAGATGATGGGCTGAGCCAGTTGGTGTTTAAGTCGCCCATGATTAGTTGTTCAGCCTTCCGGGTAGGGTGATAGGTAGTCAAGAAGGGAGGTGGCCCAAGATCTTTTTGACCCGGGGTAGGTAAGCCAGTTAGATAAAGGGGCCACGACCTGGGTGGGGGAGATTTCAAAGTAATGGCTTGCGCCTGTAGCTAAGCTCGGGCTGGAGAGGCATGACCGAGGACCGAGTCGCAAGAGGTAGATAGCACACCCCTCCACGCCTGCCCATCCCATCGGCCCTAAACAGGGAAAAACCTGGAAGAGAGACGGCAAAGTCCGGCGTGAGGGAGGAGAGCCAGGTTTCTGCAAGCATGAGAATGTCGGGGGAATGTTGGGTGACCCAGCATTGAAGGGCTGCAGTTTTCTTAGGAAGACTGCATATATTGATAAAGGCGATTCGGAGGCCTTTGCCTCCGGTAGGCTGAGGCATGGCTGAGGTGGCGGGCCCCGGGTTTGGGTGCACATTGCCGGAGAGCAGGAGCAGCAGAATAATTGAGCACCTCGCCAGGTGTTGGTTGCTGGGGGTGGGGTACATATGTGATCGACGAGACCTTACCAGGAGGTGCATGGGATAGGAAGGGAGAATAGAACACGTTAGGCGCTAGCGAGAGACCACTTGTGATAACAATCACAATACTGAGAGTAGCACTTGGTGGTGGGTGGGTGGGGTATGTGGTGATCCAGGCACGGAGGACATGGGGGGATAGACTGGGAGATAGTTGTTGGGTAGTCTGATGGGAAAGCAGAGTACTGAGAGTGGAGGAAAGTGTTTTAGTCTAGGGCAGGTTGAGGGGGGATATAGGGGGTGGAGAGGAAGTAAGGCGGGACAAGAGGAGAGCCAGCATAGCAAGGTTTAAGCTAGTGAGTGACATTTCCCAAAGAAAAGCAGAAAGTGAGAGCAGACTCCTCTAGTGCTGGAAAGATATAACCAGCAAATGGGAAAGTAGGCTGATTGGTTCTGGCGCCTCATGTGACAGAAAATACCCAATATAAGGAGCCAACAAAGGGTGGTGGTGGGGGTGGTGGGGAGCCAACGCGCAGCCGCTCGCGGCTTCTCCGAGCAACGGCTGGTGAGAACAATGGTGCGGTGCGCGAGTCTGGAAAAGGCGCCAAAAGCAGCGCTTGGACAGCGTCCTCAGGTAGGCTGGCTCCCGACAGTCACGATTCAGGCGGCAGTTCCAGGCACTAAAATTACCTTGCTCACTGTGGGAGGCTGGGAGGGTGATTTCCAACGGCCCCCAACGACCGCCGGCTCCTCGGGGCGGGGTAACCTGGCGGTGGCGATCTCAGGCAGCAGGGAGGGCACTCCAATGTAGCCCTCGCGACCTCCGCTCCTCGGGAGAGGGGGTTTGATCTTGCTCACTGTGGGGAGGCTGGGAGGGTGATTTCCAATCGGCCCTCACGACCGTCGGCTCCTCGGGGCGGGGTGTCCTGGCGGTGGCGATCTCAGGCAGCAGGAGGGCACTCAAATGTAGCCCTCGCGACCTCCGGCTCCTCGGGAGAGGGGGTTGATCTTGCTCACTGTGGGAGGCTGGAAGGGTGATTTCAATCGGCCCTCACGACCGTCCGGCTCCTCGGGCGGGTGTCCTGGCGGTGGCGATCTCAGGCAGCAGGGAGGGCACTCAAATGTAGCCCTCGCGACCTCCGGCTCCCCGGGGAGGGTTTGATCTTGCTCACTGTGGGGAGGCTGGGAGGGTGATTTCAATCGGCCCTCACGACCGTCGGCTCCTCGGGGCGGGATGTCCTGGCGGTGGCGATCTCAGGCAGCAGGAGGGCACTCAAATGTAGCCCTCGCGACCTCCGGCTCCTCGGGAGAGGGGTTTGATCTTGCTCACTGTGGGAGGCTGGGAGGTGATTTCCAATCGGCCTCCACGACCGCCGGCCCTCGGGGCGGGGTGACCTGGCGGTGGCGATCTCAGGCAGCAGGGAGGGCACTCAATGTAGCCCTCGCGACCTCCGGCCCTCGGGAGGGGGTTTGATCTTGCTCACTGTGGGGAGGCTGGGAGGGTGATTTCCAATCGGCCCTCGACCGACCGTCGGCTCCTCGGGCGGGGTGTCCTGGCGGTGGCGATCTCAGGCAACAGGAGGGCACTCAAATGTAGCCCTCGCGACCTCCGGCTCCTCGGGAGAGGGGGTTTGATCTGCTCACTGTGGGGAGGCTGGGAGGGTGATTTCCAATCGGCCCTCACGACCGCCGGCCCTCGGGGCGGGTGTCCTAGCGGTGGCGATCTCAGGCAGCAGGAGGGCACTCAAATGTAGCCCTCGCGACCTCCGGCCCTCGGGGAGGGGGTTTGATCTTGCTCACTGTGGGGAGGCTGGGAGGGTGATTTCCAATCGGCCCTCACGACCGTCGGCTCCTCGGGGGGCGGGGTGTCCTGGCGGTGGCGATCTCAGGCAGCAGGAAGGGCACTCCAAATGTAGCCCTCGCGACCTCCGGCTCCTCGGGGGGAGGGGGGTTTGATCTTGCTCACTGTGGGGAGGCTGGGAGGGTGATTTCCAATCGGCCCTCACGACCGTCGGCTCCTCGGGGGGCGGGGTGTCCTGGCGGTGGCGATCTCAGGCAGCAGGGAGGGCACTCCAAATGTAGCCCTCGCGACCTCCGGCTCCTCGGGGGGAGAGGGGTTTGATCTTGCTCACTGTGGGGAGGCTGGGAGGGTGATTTCCAATCGGCCCTCACGACCGTCGGCTCCTCGGGGGGCGGGGTGTCCTGGCGGTGGCGATCTCAGGCAGCAGGGAGGGCACTCCAAATGTAGCCCTCGCGACCTCCGGCTCCTCGGGGAGAGGGGGGTTTGATCTTGCTCACTGTGGGGAGGCTGGGAGGGTGATTTCCAATCGGCCCTCACGACCGTCGGCTCCTCGGGCGGGGTGTCCTGGCGGTGGCGATCTCAGGCAGCAGGAAGGGCACTCCAAATGTAGCCCTCGCGACCTCCGGCTCCTCGGGGAGAGGGGTTTGATCTTGCTCACTGTGGGGAGGCTGGGAGGGTGATTTCCAATCGGCCCTCACGACCGTCGGCTCCTCGGGGGGCGGGGTGTCCTGGCGGTGGCGATCTCAGGCAGCAGGGAGGGCACTCCAAATGTAGCCCTCGCGACCTCCGGCTCCTCGGGGAGAGGGGGGTTTGATCTTGCTCACTGTGGGGAGGCTGGGAGGGTGATTTCAATCGGCCCTCACGACCGTCGGCTCCTCGGGCGGGGTGTCCTGGCGGTGGCGATCTCAGGCAGGGAGGGCACTCCAAGATAGCCCTCGCGACCTCCGGCTCCTCGGGGTTTGATCTTGCTCCACTGCGGGAGGCTGGGAGGTGATTTCCAATCGGCCCTCACGACCGTCCGGCTCCTCGGGGCGGGGTGTCCTGGCGGTGGCGATCTCAGGCAGCAGGAGGGCACTCAAATGTAACCCTCGCGACCTCCGGCTCCTCGGGGAGGGGTTTGATCTTGCTCACTGTGGGGAGGCTGGGAGGTGATTTCAATCGGCCCTCATGACCGTCGGCTCCTCGGGCGGGGTGTCCTGGCGGTGGCGATCTCAGGCAGCAGGAGGGCACTCAAATGTAGCCCTCGCGACCTCCGGCTCCTCGGGGAGGGGTTTGATCTTGCTCACTGTGGGGAGGCTGGGAGGGTGATTTCAATCGGCCCTCCACGACCGTCGGCTCTGGGCGGGGTGTCCTGGCGGTGGCGATCTCAGGCAGCAGGGAGGGCACTCCAAATGTAGCCCTCGCGACCTCCGGCTCCTGGGGGAGGGTTTGATCTTGATTTGATGTTCTGTAGGTCCTGCGTGTACCACACTGGTGCACTTTGCCTAGAAACTTGTCATAAGCCACAGTGTCAAAGGCTTTGCTGAAGTCTAGGTGGACTGCGTCAAAGACCCTGACCCTGTCCACCTCCTCAGTCACCCCCGCAAAGAAGGAAACCAGATTGGTTTGGCACAATCTACCCTTTAAAAAGCCATGATGAGAAGGAGCAAGAACCTTAGCCTCAATTAAATGCTCAATTATTCTGTCCCTGATAATGGCTTCTGTGACCCTGCTCAGTACTGATGTGAGGCTCAGTAGTTACTCAGGTCCGGACTTGCCCCTTTCTCGCAGATGGGCACTACAATGGAAATTTTTCAGTCTTCCGTCACCACAGCTGTCTAAAAGGACTCATAAAGATTACTGTATGCTGCCCTGCTAACTGTTAACTCCACTATGATCCTCAAGTGTATCATGTCTGCCCCATGGAAATTACCTGGTTTGATTCTCATGAGGAAATTGGCTACAGTACCAGCATGGGTGTGGGATCCACAGACTGCATCATGGCTACCCTTATGCAATCAGTCCCCACCCCCATGAGTGCCATACCCGCCGATCACCTCATTCACCTTCTTCCTTCAATTTATGTACCAGAAGGAGGTTTTGGCGATTTCCAAAATTTTTGCCACTATCTTAGCTGCCAACACGGGTGGGGGATCCACAGATTGCACTGTGGTAGGTTTCAAGAATGCATGGGACAGATACAAGGGAGCCTTCAAAACCCAAGGGCAGTTAGAAGGCTAGGCCAAAAGACAATGGGAAAACTAGGTGGACCTGGTGGTCTCCTTCTGCCGTCAACTTCAATGCTTCTACGTAGCACCTTCTTGGTGTTCTTAGTGCTAACCATGAAGTCCCTCAGTGCTGCTCTGTACTACTCTGTGACCCTGAGGCAAACTGTCTCCTTCCAGATAATATAGACCTTGCTTTTATTCAGGACCAGTTTCCACAGATCCCTCTTGAGCGAAGGGGTGCTTCCTGGTCATTTTCCCCTAATTGCTTACTGGGATGAAGACCTCTGAGGCTGCACTGTGCTCCTTCTTTATATAACCATACATATATAAACACATAAAACAGCCAGCAGAAGGCCTTATGGTGTACAAAGTCTGCTCAGTTGCAGAGCCCATAACACAGAGATTACAGTGGGCTCCACTCTGCCCCATATCTTGATCCTCTCCTGCAACCGGGCCCACCCCCTTGAACTCCTTCCCCCAGAGCTTTGCTAACGACAGCCCTGTTAGTTGAATCCTGGCCACGATTTGTACCAAAATCACATTATAATCGCAAAATAAGCTTTTAAAAAGATGCTCCGAAGGCTTGCATACAGCACATCCCCACACACTCCCCATTCTTCCATCACAAACAGTGGGGATTGAAGGTGGAATCAGCAATCAGGAGGTGGAAGGGATCAGGCAGCTAATGACGATCACTTCCCTTGCTCAGGGGGCATAATTTAACAATTCTAAACAGCAGTGAAGGGACTCCCATTCAGGTAAGGGAGCCTCCTGTTTACGGCTGCATAGAAAGAGCTATGCTGACATACAGCAATGGAGGATCAGAGAGAATAAGGAGTCTTAAAGGGCGTAACCAGATACCAAACTAAGAAAATTTTGTATGCTCTGCGATTCACCCACTCAGTGGAGCTGAAGCACATCATGCATTATAATATATATATATATATATATATATATATATATATATATATATATATATATATATATATATATATATATATATAAAAGGGGTTGTGTTACCCTGGGATCTTGTAGGTGGGGATATAAACACACTTTGTACCATAGCCCAGGATGTGCAGCTCAACACAGCAGACTGACTGTGCATTTATTGGTAAGATTACTGTGAGAGGTGCATTCAAACATAACACAGGTTGAAAATAAAACAACAGAAAATAATACCTAGCTCTTTGTTGAGCGCTAACTACACATTGAACTTTTGTTCCCTCTCTATAACCCAGGTAGCTAAGCTGTTTCCTGGGACATACAAACAAAATCAGCACAGAGTCTCTTGTTCTATGTTTCAAAGGAAAATTATTTACCAGTCTCAGGTTTTCAGCCAGTCCAAAGTCAGAATTCAATTCATTCTTGTAGGCCAAACAAAAGGTTCCAAACCAGGCAGTCAATTGATTCAGAGTTCTCTCTTTCCAAGGTAAAAATCCAATTCGTGGTTGAAGGCCAAACAAAAGTTCCAAACCAGGCAGTCAGTTGATTCAGAGTTCTCTCTCTCCAAAGTAAAATCCTTCTGCAAGTGTTCCCCAGCCAGGCTCCACGTCTGATCCTAATCAGGTACTGAGCCACAAGCAATTGTTTGAGCCTCTCTTTTATGCAGGCAATCACTCTCCTGCACCTGCTCTTAATCAAGCACTTAGCTCTGTGAAGTTGTGGTGCAATGCCTTCTGGGACTTGTAGTGTATGCACCATACTTTGTAGTCCTGGCAGAGAAAAAATGGAACATACGTGCTGGGAGGTAACGCCCTTCCACAACTTTACCCAGTGCTGTGTTACAATATATATATATATATATATATATATATATATATATATATAGAGATATAAATATATATAAAAAAACAGTAGCCCCTCGCTATAGCGAACACTTTGGGATCCACGTCTGCCGTTTGTTATAGCACCTCATTCGTTAAAGCGAGGGACACTAGATTCAGCTAGAATATAGAACTGCACTACTGTATCTGCACTGTCTGCTAGTGCAGGCTCTCGTCCCCTTCCCCCTCCCTGACCTGTTGCTCAATCTCCTCTTCTCCTGGTCAACATCTCCCTCCCCATCAGCTACCAGGAACTGTGTAGGAACTGGGTAATAGCTGTACCGTCTGTAGTGTGCTGAAAGATTGAACCTCTGACCACATGACAGAGACTGACAGCATATGGGAGAGACTGCAAGACTGAAAGGCTCTCTTTATACTGGTAACAAACAGTTGTTAGGCATTTCATTTACTGCATTTAGCTGGGAGGATGTTGGGAACAAACTGAAAGGGTGGGTCCTCTGTGTCCGGAAGTTCTGATAGTGGCTCTCTGCTTCAGTCCCTCATGGTCTCCGGGATCGAACTTCTGACTGCATGGCAGAGAGAGAGACGGCAGTAGACTGAAAGGCTATCTGCTTCGGTTAGTTTTCGGAATGGCTGATAATGTTGGAAGCCACAGTCCCCATTCATTATACCCGAGCTTTCTCTCTCCTCCCTCCACACACACACATAGAGTAAACCAGCTGCTGAGAGACAGTGCCAGTGAGTGCAGGAAGACGTGTGCTGCTAGCAGTGCATGCATTCATGTTTTCTTGCTCTGCATCTCCCCTCCCCCGCTGCTCACTCACTCCTTCTTGGCAATCACAAAGCAGTTTTCCTCACTGATCGCTCTTGAGACTCCCCAGCTGTGTGCTAAAGCAGCCCAACAGTGTATCACCTCTGTCTGCTTCCTGTTTATCACGTAATGCACTCATAAGTACCTGTATCCTCCTCATCCTCCCATTGCTCTCTCACTAACAGGAATATCACTTTCGGCATAGGTGCCCATTACCCCAACCAGTCAGCTTTCAAGGGCTCAAAACCATGATCAGTAACGGAAAGTTCTGATGCGGGGCCGGGGGTGGTGGAGAAGAGGCCTTTACATCTGAAATCCCATTGTGTTCAGGGCACGGTGCTGAACTCCACTGATCCAACAGGAACCTGCTGCTGGATGCAAAAAAGAAACAGCAAAGATAACACTCTGACCTCACCCTGTCCTGGAAAGTTTGTTATGGCTTGAAGAAAGTGCTGACTGTAGATTCATGAAACCTGGTGCAGAATGAGTGTGTATGTGAGTGAGTGTGTGAGTGAGTAAGAGTGTGTGTGTGTGTGTGTGTGTGTGTGTGAGAGACGGAAGTTTCTGTGAGTCACAAAAGAAACTGATAAAGTGACTTTTGCCTTGGGGCAATTTAGCAATCACCACATTATCTACATACACCTCTGTATGATGTATTTATTGATGCTTCCTGACTGTACAATGGATGTGTTACTGCTCCATGTTTCTCTGTAATTAACCCCAGGTTGCCCCTAATAAAGTGACCACCTGGACTTAGTGGGGCCTACCCGGTTACCAAAATTACATAAATACATTTACAGGACAGGTCACAATATATTATATTTCTGTTAAGATGTTTATTTTTCACTTGTGGCGCCGGCAACCCAGGTTTGGTAATGGACCTGGGTCGCTGGGGGAGAAGGATGGAGCATCCCAGGGATTACTCTCCTTCTTCGGGGAGAGGGTGGGAACAGTGCCCGGTGCTTGACAGACCCCGGGCAGAGGCCCGGGGTACTGCAGCTACTGGTGCTTGACAAATTTCAGGGGGGCGGGGCAGTTGCAGGACATCATTGCACGTCCCTGCCTACTGCGCACCAAAATGGGAAGAAAAATCCTGCTCCCACTGCCTTGATGATGCCCGCTCTGGCTGCATTGGCTCTCAGGCCAACTCCCACCTTTCCTATGTTCACGGTGCCCTTGGACCGGGGTGCCGTGACCCCACCCTGGGAGGCAAGCCAGGGGGTTCCGAGAGGGCGGCTAATATGAGTAGCCACAGCCGGAGTCCGTGACCGGGCAGATGGTCCCGGCAGTAGGACACAGGACAAAAATACAGAATTTATTTAAAAAAAAATGTTTATTTTTATTTGGGGGGGGGCTCTTGTATATTATTGATATGATTTAATGAAGAACTCTACAAATCTATTAGCCCTTCCCCACCAACAGCTTATCGCTAGATTAGGATTTTTAGACCACAGATTTGTTTTGTACATTAAAATACCTAGTTACCTATAACTGTAGTCTTAGGAGTTACAGGTCACTTCCAGACATGGCAGTTCCACTGGAAGTACTGATTCATCAGAACACCTTTAAGCTAAGCTCCTCCCAACACCTGGTTATTGGGTATATCCTCTAGCTCTGCCCCATGACATCAGATCTTGCACACTGGAAGCAAGGAGCCATGTTCCACTTGCCAGAGGAGGCTGGGTGAGTGGTATGGATGTGAACTATATTCCACTCCTAGAACTACGGTTACAGGTGAGTAACCTATTTTTCTAGGGGTGTGAATATATAGTTCAGATACTGGTAGATTTCCAGCAGTTCTCCTGGAGAAGAGGGCAAGGTGTGCACCCCTACTTCGCAAACAGAGATTGGAGAACCAAGGTCCCAAAACCAGCATCCCAACGAGACTCAAAGTAGATACTGTAATGGGAAATGAAGGTGTGTGCTGTCTTCCAGGTAGCAGCCCTGTGGATTTCCTGGATAGGGATCTCCCTTGAAGCTGCCACTGATGCAGCGGTATAACTGGTGGAATGAACCCTAAGCCCTATAGGAGGCTCCCTACCAGTCAACCTATAATAGCGGTCAAAGCAGAAGCTGTAATCCACCTGCCAGTTGTCCGTTTGGCTGCCAGGCATGGCTTCAGAGTATGTCACAAACAGCTGGCGAGCCTCACCCCAAACTCCAACTAGACCCCGAACTCCAGCTATGTGCTCTACATTGTAAGGGAACATCCTCTGCAGGTCCAGGGTATGGAGCCTGCAGTAAGCCTCTGAAGACAGGCTGGTAAAATATACAGGAACGTTCATCACCCGGTTAAGGTGGAACTATGATACAACCTTCAGGAGGAACTTTGGGTAGGGGCGAAAGAGACCGTGTTTCTGTGGAAAGCCAGATATAGAGACTCCAGTGAGAGTGCCTGGAGCTCACTGACTCTTCTGGTTGAGGTGATGGTCACCAAGAAGGCTGTCTTCCATGACAGGTGTGACATCTCACACCTGTACATACACTCAAATAGCCTGCCAATAAGCAAAGCCAGCACAGCAGTAGGTCCCATGGTGGTAGTAGTTCACGCACCAGAGGGAACAGGTGGTGAAGGACCACCTTCTCCTGTGCCACCACTGACATACCAGCCCACGCCCAGTATTAAGAGATCGCTGCCAGGTGCACTTTGAGGGTCATCGCTCGCAGCATCAGCCACAGGGCAGGCAAGGGGATCCAGCTCCTTGCCCTGACACGAAATGGAAAACCTTTTCCATTTAAAGGCGTAGCACTGGTGAGCCAACTCTTTGCGGGAGGCCTCCACAATGCACATCCTCCAAAAGACCCAAAGCCTGAAACTCTAGCTGCTCAGGAACCACACTGTGAGGTGCAGAGACTGAAGGTCCGGGGGTAGGACCGTCCCGTTTTCAGGTCAGCAGGTCTGGGTGAAGAGGCAATTGCCATGGAGACCTGCTGCTGAGGCTGAGAAGATCCTGGTACCAGAACTGCCGTGGCCAGTCCGTAGCTAACAGGATATCATGCCTGTCCTTCACAAACTGTACTGGCTGCCAATAAGGTGAAGGATTGCCTTCAAGGTTGGATTATTGACCTATAAAGCCCTGCACAACCAGGGACCAAACTATCTGCAAGACCTGGTTTCTCACTGCCCGGGTCACGCTCTCCATTCCTCTGAGGGTTGCCTCCTGGTGGTTCCCAGGGATAGACTGCGGCATTCTGGGGATCGTGCTTTCTTCGTTGCCGCACCAGCCTTGTGGAATTCACTGCCAAACTATCAGAGGAAGACACTCTTGGTGGAAACCTTTAAAAAAGGGCTTAAAAAGTTTTTATTTAATCAAGCCTATGACCTACATAATATATAATTATGGAAGGTCTTGCAGTGTACTGATTGTCATTTTAAGCTACAGATAGATCTGCTGTTTTATATTCTGCATTGTATTGCTGGAAATTCTTTGTTGATTGTTGTTTTAAAAATTGTTCAGCGTTCCGAGCCTCCGGCAAGGGGCACTTTATAAATAAAGTATCCATCCATCCATCTATCTATCTATCTATCTATCTATCTATCTATCTATCTATCTATCTATCTATCATCAGCACCTTGTCCTTCCAGGCCATGACTATTACCTTGTGGATCAGGGGAAGTGAGGAAAAGCATCAGTGTTCCCATTCAGATAGAGATGTATGTGAAACATGCAAGGAATTAGAAGTGCAAGTACACTGCCAAGCCTCTCAGGGTACATGCAAGCAAGAACATTTTTGGCTCCCCCATATTTAACACAAGAGAGATGGCTAAAATCAGACAGTACCCTCCAAAACAGCCACGGAGAGTATAGAGCACTGCTAAACAGCAAGGACATTACGGGAACGCTGAAAGGCATGCAGAATGCCTGGGGTCCAGTGCCTCACTAAGGTATCCCCCAACAGCATCCAGGGCTATGGGGGGGTGGGCAAAAAAACAGTCTCAGTTTTGCCTTCTTCCAGGAGGCAAACAGGTTTACCAGGTGTGTGCCCCACAGGGAGAACTGGTGGATCACCACCTTCTGATGCAGGGATCACTTGTGCAACGTCTCTCCTACCTGACTGAGAGCATCTGCCAGATGACTGTCTGCTCCAGTGACATGAATCGCCAGGAGATCTGCACCCAAGCTGTATACAAGGGTCCAGGTGTGGAAGGCCTCCTGACACAAGGGAAAGGAGTGTGTGCCACCCTGCCTGTTCAGGTAAAACATGGTCATGGAGTTGTCCGTCTGGACTTACATTACCTGACCCCAGACCAAAGAAGCGAATTCCATCAGAGCTAGCCATGCTGCATGGAGCTCCAGCAGGCTAATGTGGTGATGGGACTCCCTGGGTGACCAGAACCTGTGGACCCTGGGGCCTCCCTGGTGTGCCCCCCCCCAAAGAGACGCATCTATCGTGAAAGTGACAGTCGGTTTTGGGTGGACAAACTGGGCTCCTTCCTCCAGATAGTTGAGTATCAGTCAGCACTAGATGGCATTCCACATCAGCTGGGTCACTGACTGGCTGGTCCAAGTGTCTGAGGTGCTGGTATCACTGACAGACCATCTCCCACTGCAGGTGCCACATCCACCATCAGGCCCACCGGACCATGCTGGTGCAAAATACCATGTACCCCAGCAGCCGCAGGAAGTCCCAGGCAAGGTGTGAGTGCCCAACCTGAAATGATCAGACAAAAGAAGTAGGATCCAGTGCCCGGTATGTAAGGAGGCATGCCTTGACCCACAGGGAATGTAGCTCTGCCCCAATTAAGTGAATCATCTCTGAGGGGATCAGTTCAGATTTGACTGGGTTGACCAACAGGCCCAAGTCTCTGCAGATCTGGTGAGTCAGATCCCTGGACTGCTCCACAACCTCCATGGACAGCTCAGCAATCATCCAGTTGTGCAGGTAAAGGTAAACCCTGACGCCCTTTTGCTGCAGGAAGGCTGCCACCACTGCTGTGCACTTAGTGAAGACCCTGGACGCGGACGACCGGCCAAAGAGCATGACCTGGAACTGGTGGAGAACTCCTTTTGCGTAGAACCAGAAGTACTGCCATTGCGACAGATGGACTGGGATGTGGAAGTATGCTTCCTGGAGGTCTAGGGAGCTAAACCACATGCCCTTCTCCAGGAATGGTATGATCTGGCTCAGACTGACCATTTGGAACTTGTGCTTCTGCATGAACTGACTGAGACTGTGCAGATCCAGTATGGGGCACCGGCCCTTCCCCATCCATTTTGTGATCAGAAAGTACCTGGACACATACCCCACACTTGCCAGGGTGTCTGGGACATGGGCTATAGCCCCTTTCGCAAGGAGCTGAGCAATCTCCTCCCTGAAGGTGAACAGCATGTCCTGCAACACCAAGGACTCCCTTGAAGCATGGGATCGATAAAGTGGGAGAGCCTCAAAGTTGAGAGTCAGCCCTCTGCCTACCACCTTGAGGACCCACTAGTCCGTAGTAATGACAGACTAGTGTTGCCAGAAGTGGCGAAGCTGACCCCCCACAGGGAGCTGGGTCAGGGATGGGACAGGCAGGAGGCAAACATCCCCAACCCATCACTGAACAGCTTTGGAGGGAGCACCATTCGCTGGGGCTGAAGGGGTTACCACTTCTACCCTGCCTCCTTTCAGGTCCTGGCCAGAGAACTTGGCCTTGGGGCTTCAGGCTTGATATTGCCTCTGCTGGGGTTGCTGCCACCAAGGCTGCTGTGACTGTAAGAACTGAAACTGAAAGGCCCTCTTTTTTTGTTTTTGTGGCTTTGGGTCCTTCTGAGACAAAGCCACAGAGTCCAGGGTGGCACTGGACTTCTCAGTCCTTATGAGATGACCTTCCACCCCTGGGCCAAAGAGGTCGGTGCTCAAGAAAGAGATCTCGGTCTGCTTATGCGGCGTGTCCTCTGTAAAGGTGAAGAGCCTCAACAAGACCTTGTGACATATAGTGACAGCTGCCGTCATGGCACAGGCACAGGAGTCACCCATGTCTAAGGCAGTGCTGAGCTGGAGTTCACTCAGTGCTTGCCCCTGGTCTCTGACCAACTTCACCAGCAACTGCTTGTCAGTAGAAGGTGAAGGAGGACTTTATCAAGTACTCTCAAAAGGGTGTGACCACAGCTGGCCATCATCAAGTTGTAGCTTGCCTGACAGAGACCGAGAGGGAAAGCAGCATAGACTTTCTTGTTCATGCGGTCAAGCGTCTTCAACTCCTTGACAGGGGGCCTGTCCACATCCCCATGGTTTCCAGACTTCCGTAAAACTGAGTTGGAGATCAGACCCTCAGCCGTTGGGTGGGCTGAGAATCCAGAAAGACAGCCAGAAAACGTATGGGCTGAGGGTACCAGGCATGATGCTGGATGTTGCCAATGCTCCATGGCCAGTCCCAAAATGGCCTCAGCCATGGGAAAGGCAACTCCCAGGGATTGATTCCTAACGAGGGTGTCTGTGAAAGGGCACTTAGCCCTTTTCTGTACAGGGTCCAAGGGGAAAGACATGGGTTTCAAAGTGAGTCGGAGCAAAGCCCTGAATGACACTGGCCCATGGCTGGTAGCCAACTCCTTGACCGACCTGCAATCAAAAGTATGCATCCTCAACAACTACATGGATGAGCCATCTGAATTTTCAAGGACTCCTCAAAAACGTCCCTTGACTGATTGTCATCATGCACCAGGCTAGAGTCATCCCACTGCGTGATTTCTGCCGACAGCTGGCCTGGCAAGCTGGCCTCAGCATGGAAGTCCTTAATAAGGGACCCCTATCAAAGGCTGCAATGGAGGCACCTCCATCAGCAAGGGTGCACAGACAGGTGTCTGAGACAACTGCCTTGGGCAGACTGGTGTAGGTTTGACTGGCACCGGCCAGTCGACCACAGCAGTCAGGGGTAGAGCCCTGCCCTGCCATGGCCCACTGCTGCCAAAGGAGTTCTTCATAGTGCAGCTGCATGAGACAGTGGAGCCACTTCTCATCCGAAGATGAGGAACAGCGATGGCAACACCTGCAAGTCGAGCATGACCGAGAATGCGAGCAGTGCCTCAAACTAGATCTCAACCACTGACCCAAGGGCTGATGCAAAGGTGAAGCCACCAGGGGTTCAGTGTTTATAATGTGCACCAGCTTCAGTGGATTGACCTCCAGTGGTGGCTGTTCCTAAGTGACACTGGTCAAGAACAACGACCGGTCCATGTCAGGAACACCAGGGTCTTGGAGATCGACTCCTCGTTAATGTCCCCTGCCAATGGGCTGACGGGATCAAAAAAAATCTCAATCGCTGATCAGCCAGTACCAAGATCGGCAAGCCTGATGGGAGGACCAAGGAGCTTGTGACCTGGCCCTCAACAAAAGAAGACTTGCCCAGAGTAAAGTCAAGGGAGTAGGAGAAGCATGATCTCTCTCGGTCCCAAGACCAGTGGTGACATTTCTTGTGCTTCTTACCGTAGCAGACAGGGATCTACCCAAAGGCCTAGAAGACCTGACACATCTCCCAGAATTCACCAGTGAAGGATGTTCCAATACTGGCCCCCCCCGTGATGAGGTACCCACCACAGTAGTTGCCTTCGGCTCTTCCATGCCTGTGAGTCGAGCCACTGACCCCACTGCAGCGGAGGCCTTCTTGTGGCTTTTCGTCTGTAGTTTTGTGTCCCTATCAGCCAGCTGGCTGAGAAGAAGCTGGGCCACGTGATCCTCCAGAGTAGAAGGGAGTATCGCCTGGCACAAGCCACAACCCAAAACAGACATGTGTGGGTCTCTTTGCGACTTCTGTTGGCACGTGATGCAACATCTGAAGCCAGGAGCTGTTTTTTTCTTCTTTGTGTTACATCTCTCACTGACGAAGCAGGAGCAGAACCAAGGAAAGAAGTAATACCGAAGCAGCCTTCGAAGAAATAAAGAAAATCGCCAATGGCTCACTTAATTTCCTACAATGCATGGAGCTGTGAAGGAGGAGACCAAACTGTTCCAGTAAAAAGGAAGATATGATGCCATAGGGTGGAGCCGGAGGATATACTGCCCAGGTAGTGGGAGAGGCGTAGCTTAAAGACATTCTGACGAGTCCCCACTTCCAGTGAAACTGCCAATGTGTGGATAGTGAACTATATCCAAGCCCCTAGGAACATTTTATTTTGGTCTGTAACTTCCTTTCACAAAAGCTGCCCACTGCCACCTCGATGGCTTATGACTGCTTCTCTGACTCACTCGATGCTAGTCAACAGCCACTGATCAGCAGTGCACATCAGCAAGGTGTGTGAGGGGAGCATATGGCTACCTGCAGTGTGTGTGAGGGAAGCATATAGCTGCCTGCAGAGTGTGTGAGGGAAGCATATGGCTGCCTGCAGAGTGTGTGAGGGAAGCATATGGCTGCCTGCAGAGTGTGTGAGGGAAGCATATGGCTGCCTGCAGAGTGTGTGAGGGAAGCATATGGCTGCTGGCGAGACACTAAGGGCTATTATATTTATAGAGTTTTCCTATTAAGCCCGAAGGGATAATTACGGATATACAGCAATAAACTGAAATGAAAATTCCATGCAACATCAGGTAGCACAGGAAGTATGATATATTCTTTAAAAACAGCATGCAGTTTATCACTTATTTTCTGCAGTGATGTGCTTGAGTGCTTTTTGCAGTATACAAAACGCATTTATAAAAAGTGTTGTGAGGTAACTGCATTTGCAGAATGGAGTAGGCTCTAGTAAGAAGACTGAGGCCTAATTTAGGCTTAGTTGATTGTGCTGGATGGAATGGTTTTTGTATTGTGTATGTAAACAAAAAAAAGCAAAACAAAAAAGAGCATTGTATTACAGAAAAACATTACATGTCTGGATGGATTGGAGTTTGGGGAGTAGTCTTGAATGATCATACTAGCTTAGAAAAGTGGACCAATGTAAAGGCCATGTAGATCACTACACATAGTGTATAAATATAGCAAACCATGACTTCTCCATTGACTGGGGTTTGATTCAGCTAAGAAAGTTCTATGTCAGTGGCTCAGCTGGTATGCTTGGCTAGGAAAGTGATGGTCATGGAGCTCAGTCCCACAGTCGGAACTTAGGCTACTACCCAATACAGACACTGTAAGTGCACCACGGAGTGGTGGTGGTGGATGTACTATTGAAAAACAAACCTTGGCTTGGTATGTCTTTTTTGCCACCCACATGTAAATTAATAATCTGCAGTATTACATAGAGAATAATGCATAGGTGACTATGTGGTATGCATTTTTTAACACGCCTGAATCATGTGATGACCCACTAACCTCCAGAGCGAAGCTTGAGAGGTTTATGTGGTCATCACACACAAAGGGTGTGTAAAGAAACGTCATAAGCACACAGTTGCTTATATTTTATTGTTTGTAATAACTGGTGCAGTAGCATGAGCACAAAAAACAAGGTTCCCAATAGGAAAAGTGAAGCATGAGTGAGCACTCCAAAAACAGTGACAGATCTAGCATAATACTAGAGATCCTGCGGCAGCAGGACATGGCACAGAACCAATCCAGCATAATATATTTCCAACGTAACAAAAATTAATTTTATCATGGCCTACTGCCAAGTGCTAGCATGCTGACTACACGATGACAGATACAGAAGTTTTCTGCCTGCTTGCTGACAGCGCAACTCCTTTTAGTCAGACCCCATTCTTTTTTGCTGCAGGACCCTTTTTAAAGCCCTGGATCTGACACGGTTAATAACTGAGTATGAAGATATACCTGGTTATTATGGTGTTTGACCACATTAATAATCAGTGTGATAACAGGGGTCACCAGTCATTATATAGGGAATAATGCACAGGCTACTGTTATGGTGCTTTTTTTCATACTTCTGATGTGTGTGGTAGCCCATAAACTTCAAGAACGAAACTCAAGAGATTTATGCAGACATCTCATACTGAGAGCATGTTGAAAATAAATTTCATAAGCACACATTTGCTTATGTTTCATTTTTTATAACTGGTGCAGGGACATAAGCACAAAAAAGAAGACAATCAGGAAGATTCACGAAAGTCAAGTTTCCCGCTGTCGAGCTGTGGAAAGGGAAAGCGAAGCGCGAGCGGTCCAAATGCCGTAATAACTGGCTATGACATCATACCTGGTTATTATGGCACTTGAACACACTGATATTAGTATAATAAAGGGGACCACCAGTTATTATTTATAAACCAAATTTTATAAAATGCCTTTCCTTGCTCTGACGATGATGTACATTGGGGCATTCTCGCTGCAGCTACATCAAGAGGCAGGGCCATCCTCGACTCCACAGAAGAGGCATTTCTCATGCAGCTGGTTTTGGAACCATTAGGGATGGGATAGTGCTGGACCTGGTACTTACAAACACAGACAGCACTGGTGATGTCACAGTGGGTATTCCCGTGGTACAAGTGATCACAGTACTGTGTGGTTTGGCATACGGCTGGGACAGGAGAAAAAGAAAAAAAAACACACAACTAACACTAGGTCCTGGACTTCATGAGGGCAGATTCTAAAGAAATGGGAAAGCACCTCAGAGAGTGCCTCAAAAGCAGGGGAAGGCAGAAGGGGAATGGAGGCTCAATGGAGAAAGATTATGGAGGGTATGGCCCAGGCAACAGCAAGCTGTCTGAAGGAAGTGAGCCAGGGAAAGAGAAAGACAAGGGCACTGTGGTTCTCTAAAGAGGTGTCAAAGGCAGTGAAAGAGAAGAAAACAACATTTAGAAAGTACAAGGAGACCCAGAAGAATGAAGACAGGGAGGTATGTCTGGCAAAATAAAGGGAAGCAGGAAGGAGGGCGAGTGCAGCTAAAGCGCTAGCAGAGGAGAGGATAGCTCAGGAGGTCAAAAAACAGGACAAGACCTTTTTCAAGTATGTGGGGGAAAGGAAGATGACAAGGGGAGGGATAGTGAGAATCAGGAATAAGGGAGGACTGGGCAGAGGAAGATGAAGAGAAAGTGGAAATACGGAACAATTACTTCTGCTCTGTCTTCATGGTAGAGGGTTGGAGAGCTGGACCAGCATTCTGCAGCAAGCACCAGGGAAAGGGGGAGTGGACACAAGACCATCCTTGGTGGGGAAGGTCCAGAAGAGATTGGAGACCTTAAATGTGAATAAGGCGATGGGGTCCAATATGATTAATCAAAGAGTCCTAAAGGAACTGAGCACGATGCTGGCCAGACCCTCTGGTAGTGCTTTGTAGCACATCAGTGGAGATAGACGATGTTCCAGAGGACTGGAAGAGGGCCGATGTGGTCCCTCTGTACAAAAGCAGCAGAAGGGGGGATGCTAGCAACTACAGGCCAGTCAGTCTCACATCAGTGGTAGTGAAGTTAATATAGACACTACTGAAAGAGAGGCTCGTGGAGCACCGGGAAGCAAAAGGGCTGCAGGACAACCTGCAGCATGGTTTCACAGGGGGGAGGTCATGTCAAACTAATCTCATAGATTTCTCTGACTGGGATACCAGGTAGGTGGATCAAGGGAGAGCAGTGGATGTGGCCTATCTGGGCTTCAGTAAGGCTTTCAATATTGTGGTGCAGAGGAGCCTAGTTAAGAATCTAAGCTGCCTGGGGGTGGGAGAGAAAGTAACAAACTGAGTATCAAACTGATTAAGGGACAGGAGGCAAAGAGTGGTGGTAAACAGTAGCCACTCAGGCGATACAGTGACTAGTGGGGTGTGACATGGTTCGATGCTGAAACTGGTCCTCTTCAATGTCTTCATATACAACATTGTGGAGGAGACTGAGGATAAGGTGCGTCTCTTTCCGGATGATACAAAAATCTGCAACAGGGCTGACACTCAGGAAGGGGTGGAGAAGAATGCAGAAGGATCTGAGGAAATTAGAGGAATGGTCTAGGGAGTGGTAGCTGGGTCTCAATGCCAAAAAGTGCAAGGTTTTGCACTTAGGGGTGTGGAACTCAGGGGTTGTGTATAAGATGGGGGCAGAGCTTACAGTCACCAAGCAAGAAAGAAAGAATCCTGGAGGTCATCATATCTGATCATATCAAGGTAGCTGTGCCAAAGCAGTGAGTAAGGCTAGCAGGATGCTGGGATGCATTGGGAGAGGGATTTCTAGCAGAAGGAGGAAGGTGGTGCTGTGGCTGTATCACTCACAGGTGAGGGCCCCACCTGGAGTACTGTGTCCAGTTCTGGGGGCTGCACCTCCGCAAGGGCATTGAAAGGGTAGAGGCAGTACAGTAGGCCAACCAAAATGGTGAGGGGGTTGCATGAGAAGCCATACAAAGAAGGGCTGCAGGAACTCAACATGTACTCCCTGGAAGACAGGAGCATGAGAGGGGACATGACAGAAACCTACAAGTACCTCACAAAAGTGAACAAAGTGCACGTGGATGGTCTATTTCAGAGAAATGAAGGCACTAGAACAAGATGGCATGCAATGAAGTTAAGAGGAGGAAGTTTAGGAGAGATGTGCAGAAATACTTCTTGATGGAAAGGGTGGTGGATGACTGGAACAGTCAGCCAGAGGAGGTTGGGGAGGCAAAACTGTGGGAGCTTCAAGCATGCATGTAATATGCACAGGGGCATAATAGGTAGAGGAACAGTGCGAGGGAGTGACACATAAGACCAATAGGGCTGGCAGAACAATGTGAAATTCTGACCCTTAACAAATAAGAACCAGAACATGTTTTTTTTGTGTGTTTTTTTTTTGGGGGGGGGGGTCTGAATAGTTTTGATTATTTATAAATATTTGAAAAAATTTGGAAAAAAATGCATAAAAGGGGACAAAATCTGTAATATTTAACACAGAGGCCCAAAGGGAATAATATAATTCATTATTTCTATGCAAAGTACAGTAGAACTGCTAAAGCAAAGCAGTCAGTAACTCCTTAAAGGATGTCCTCGCTTGGTGGCATATCTGCTTGGGCCAGTGAGTGTGACGGGAGAGAGAGAGAGATGGGGAAAGAGAGAAAGAGTATCTCATAACATACCTACCACCATCCAATGCCAAGCACCTAAGATACTTTTTATTAATGCTGGGTGGTGGAGGGGGTATATTATGACAGATGTCCCAGAGCAGACCAGGCCAACAAAATGGCCATATAACGATCAAATAAGCAGCAGTAAGAGCCTACTCATAACATGCAGCTGCACTGCATGTCCCAGTGTACTGTGGTATGGTACACGACCTATTCCAACAGATTGTAATCTTTTCTACTACTTTTACGCTGCACAGCAACATCTTTTAATCAGGAAATGAAACATATCTTCTTGCTAACCACTACCAAGGCAGTCACATCAGTTAAGTGCAGTGTAGTCAATAATAAAATCAACAGTTTGCCATTGCTGTGTGTGCAGTATATGACGCACAATGATAACATATCCTTCCTAGTTCCAAGAAACAACTGCTGCCAGTGCCAAGTATGTTAATAAGTACATAATATAAAATATAACCTCAGTCCAGTTACTGTAACCAAGATGTAGCATTACATCATAGTACAAACCATGAATGAATTTAGCAACATATGTCTCTAGTAATCGCAGCCAAATATGGTTATGGAGGGATGTGAAAAAAAAATGTATTTATTCAAAGAAGAGCATTCAAGCTTCAGCTAACCCATCCGTTGTAAGAAAATTAAAACTTTAACTATAGTATTCATATCATACTACAGTCAGGTGTCAAAATAATTTTATTTTTTTATTTTTTTTTTTTACACAGTTGCTGACAACTAGTAGGAAAAGGAGCAGAAGTAGAGGGCAGTTACTGCCTTCCAGATCAGATAAGTAGTACTGCCAAGTAAGTTTGGGACATGAAAAGCAGATGCATGCTGTATTATATGGACTCTGGACCCACTGATACTATTTCTTAGGCGTCTGTGCTCATTGTGTTCTTTCAGGTAATCCCAGCCTGGCTAATCCCTAACTTGTTGCCACACTCTAATGCGTGCCTTATGTGTCTATTAGTAGAAGATTCTATTTACAAAACATTTTTTAACCGCAGATACAATGGGAGAAACTGCTTCATGGATAGGACCTGCTCAGAGTCAGTATGTAAATGTTTCATTCAGGTGTCATATCTGAAATTAAAGTGAGGAATGTTGACTTTCTGAAATGTCAAAACACTCAGCGTTTTCTGGTGTCAAACATGATTCTGCATCAGTAACAACATTACCAGCAGAACTAAACAATTGTTCTGAATAGAAGCTAGTCAGAAGGCAATTCCTGTACTTCACTGCAATTTGTACTAAAGTAGGTGTGATGGCTGAGTACCTGTATGATATTGCCTTAACTTTCATTTGGGAACTTATGTGAGTTTCTGCTGAAAGAAGCAACTGGGTTTCGAACTAGCAGAGACCTGGTTGTAAATACCACTGCAAGGATGCACAACTCAGGACAGGGCCTTTGATGTTAGCCAGACCAAAGATAGGACAAACATTTCACAGTAACGGACATCTCAAACTAGTAAAGACTGGTCCCCCTAACGGATACTTGGAGACACAGGATTTTTGAATCTGTGATGTCAGAGTGACTAGCCGCATGATGTGTCCTGGAGGGCTAAGGTACCAGGTCAATATATCACTGCAAGAACCGCGCATGAAAAACAGCACAGTCAAAACAACTAAAGGCAAGATAGCTAGGGGACAGAACAGCGAAGGTATGTTACCGCGATCCCTGTAGCTAGGTTGCCTTTAGGGAAAGAGGTCAAATCCTCTGGTTGGCAGGTTGCCACTGAGCAGCTGCTGTGGCTCAGAGGCTAGAGTTACAGGCAGGTAGTGGAGTGACAGTGTCCTGGGGTTTGATTCCCATCCTGGGGCATATACTTTTATTATTTTTTTTTTTTTTTGAACTTGTGTCTCTTTCCCCTCCACAAGACCCCCTCCTCATCCCTGAGTTTTATCTCTCTCCCCCCAGAGTTAGTTATTTAGATAGGGGAGTTTCGGGGGGCGCAGCCTGCTTAACTGGGGGTGCAGGGGCAGAGCCCCCCCGCAAATATAAATATTTTTCTTTTGCGCCCTGCTTTCAATGGTAACGATTGCTGTTTTTGTTCCAATCTGTGTTTTGCTGAGTGCTACATTTGATTTTGCGGTTATAACTGCGTGGTTTTCAACTGGGTTATTAATGTCGGTGACATACTGACCCTGTGCCAGGGGGCAAAGAGTGGTTTTAGCTCTGATAGGTGCTCTGAGAGCAGATGGGGAACAAACTACCATCTAGAGGGCTCAGCCTGATTTAACTGTCATGTGGTAAGCTAAACCTTGTACAGAGAGATAGAGTTGGAGTTTTTCTGTATGAATTCTGGATGAAAACAAGTTTATTTTCCTTTTCTGTAGAATTACTGTTCCATATAGTTTGTTGTAATATCCTGTAGAATCTGTGTAGTTATCTTGAAATACTAGAAAAATTATTTTTATATTTCATGGTCTGTGACTGAATCATTTGAGGTACAGCTAACCAGTTTATAACTGACAAGAACTGTTTTTCTGCCACTGAGGGGAAGGCTACAGTTACCACATACTACCGTATTTCACCCAGGGTGGGACAAATCAGGTAGCCAGGTGACCAATGGCTACTTAAAAAACTGATTTGGCTACCAGATTTTGAAAGTTACTGGCCAACTTGACTATCTGCCTACAAAGTGATTTTTGAGTCCTTAAAAAGGATGACCACTACAAATATTGGTTTGGTTACCAAATTTCAAAAGCTATTGGCCAAACTGACCACCAGCTTACAAACTGATTTATTACACCCTGATTTCACCATTTAGAAGCCGTGGCTTCTAATGCATTTTTTTGTTTTCACCCATGGCTTCTAAATGGGGGCAGCTTCTATTCGGAGGAGGCTTCTATTAAGAAGCTATTTCCTAGGCAGATTAATTTCCTATTCACATTGTTTGGCAGCCCTCATGCTCACAGCACATCTTGCATCTCTCACAGTGTTAGCTTTTCTCTTCCTCTAGCTTAGATGCTTTTAGTGATTTTGAATAAATGTACTGGTAATAGGAATGCACTAAAATCAGCACTGTGTAAACTTACTCTCTCAGCTGTTACTGTTTACTACATGTGACGTCATTCTATCAGCACGTCTTTCTCTTTCTAACCCGTTCAGTGTCTTTCTCCCCCTTCCTTCCACCCATTCACAGAGATTATTTCCCACAGTGCTGAAATGTATCTCTTAAAAAAAGCATTTAGCAAGCCAGCCTGATGGCGCTGAGGGTAGAGGCGCTGGACACCACACCTCGTGCCACACACGGCAACCCGGGTTCGGGAACGGACTCGGACCTCTGAGGGTCAGCAGGGCAGGGAAGGATCAAGCATCTAGAGGACTGCTCTCCTTCCCTGGGGAGGAAGGGGGGGACACGATTCTGCCATCTGGCAACCCCCAGTGGAGACTGGTAGTCCCAGCAGTTAGGGTTCACCAATGAGGATCAGCCACGGTGGTTCTGCTGCGGGCGTGCGTGGCAGTGTGCATGTACCGCGCCTGGAGTGCACTGCCAGGCCAGTGGGGGGAGTAAAGCTGAAAAAAAAAAAATACACACAGATAGGCAAAGGCCACACCTATGATCTGGCCACAGTCCCGCTGTCAGACCCACCATTCAGGGGGCGTCCCCCACTCCAGTCTGGAGCTCTGGATTCTAGGAAGACCGCCAAGCGGATGGCCCTAACCCAGAGGGCTCAGAGCCAGGGAGATCGCTGGGCTAGAGGGGCCTGGCTCTGGTGGGTTTCAGACTGGGAGGTAGAGCCAGTCATGGGGCACTGCCTGGAGATAGTTCCACGAGGCAAATCAGGGTGCATAAAATAGAATTAAAAAAAAAAAAAGCATTTAGCCTTTCTGAATTAATTTACTAGCAATGGGCTAAAAGCAACATTGCTTGAACTTACTGTCTCTACTGTTAAAGCAAGCAGCGTCACTCTTTCAGCATCTCCCCCCCCCAACCTGTTCAGCATCTCTCTCTCTCTCTCTCTCTCCCGTGGCAACAAAATGGGTGTGGCTTCTATTAACAACTTTTTCTGCAGTTGTGGCTTCTATATGGGGCAGCTTCTAAATGGTGAAATACGGTATTTCAAAAGTAAAGTGTTCCCAGCTGTGACAGAGACGGGTGGTCACGTGACTGAGCAAGGAGTACTGTACTGTGTAAGCAGTGATTCTGAAGGGATGTGAACCTAGAGACTCCCCAAACAAGTATCTAAACTGAGTGGTGGCAGCTACCGGAGTATTAAGAAAGCTGGTTAAAGTGACAGAGGCTGAGTCTGGGAAGGACCAGTCTGTCACAGTAGGCCACATATTTTGTTTTGATCACCAGTATTTCAAAGGATCAGCATTCCAATTAATACTGGGCTCTGCCAGGTACATCTCAACAATAGTCTGTGCTGAGGCTGTGTTAGAAGAACTGGATGAAGATGTTACAGTGATATCTTGTAAGTGACTCCAGGGACCTGAAGCTGAACCATGTGATTGTGGGACAGTGCTATTTTTGGATGGTTGTGAAGATGATGATCATGCTGCAGTGGCCAAAGAGGAAGAGGGAAAAAATGCTGAACACCAGAGAAGGGGCCGGGCCACATGATGCTGTGCTGTATTGCAACAAAGACTGTGAATCTGATGCTGTACGCCGTTCCATAACGGCATGCACTTCAATTATTTCTTGTTTACCTCGAAAAAAAAGTGTCGTCATCCTTCAATAGTTGCTGTGATTTTTATCGTGGATCAGAGACTGTTGCTTTAATGTACTGCTCTGAGTGTAGCATTTTACATAGTTTTTCATCTTCTTCAACTTTCTTGATCATTCATATTGTGATATCCTTTTGTATTCTGGTGTACAACCTGTCAGCATCACTGGCAGCATATGTGATAGAACTGTCGGTGTTCTCTAAATTTTCCCTAATCAGATTCAATCTGAATTTTAAAATGTTTATTAAGGGTATCACCTGGGTCAGAGTTGCTGCGTTTGCACTCACCTCTCTGATGATTTCCTCAAATGGCTGGAGGAGTAAAATTACAAACTCCAGCATGGCCCATGGAGTAATAAAGATGTCTGCATCACCAAGTTTATTTTCCAACATGTACTGTTCGAAAGTTTTCTTTTGTTCCAGCAGTCGCTGGAACATAAGAAAGGCCAAATTTCACCTAGTAGAAATGTGTTGGAGCAGTCTGTGCAAAAGTAAATTGTGCTCCTCCTGTATTTTTTTTAAACAAGTGATGGGCTCTGCTTGCATGACTGAAATGAGTGCAGATTTTTTAGCAGTGCTAACAACAGCCTTAATGTCCCTGTCCTCATCAAGAAAACTGTGAACTATTATATTCAAGCAGTGTGGAAAGCAGCAGATGTGAACAATGCCCTCTTCCTCCAAGGCCTTCCTCATATTGGACCCATTATCTGTAACTATAAAGCCAACTGATAGTCCTGTGATGTAAGCCATTGCTGCACTGGTTGTTTGAGCTCCTCGATGATACTGTATGAGTCACTCATGTTCAGATGGAAAATAAAACAGTCTTAGAATGGCAAACTACATTTCACTGTCCCCACAAGAATGATCAAATCATGCCCAATGTGCAGTGATAGACATGAAGGGTTCAAATCAAATCAAAATTTATTGGATAGCAAGTTGAGAGAAACTCTCTTTTTTCAATAGCTTCCAAGTACATACAACATTACAAATAACCAGTACATGTATTAATAAACAATACAAAAAAGACAACAGAATCACATAATTATGACATGATATATAATCCAGTTAAAAAGCTAAGTTATCAACCATAACAAGCACATTGTTGCCAGGCCCAGTGGTGCTAAGGGTTGAGGTTCTGGATGCCACACCTGGTGCGACGCCGGCGACCAGGGTTCGGCAGTGAGCTCAGGTGCCGTTGGTCGGCAGGGGCAGGTGGAGTATTGAGAGCCCAGCGGGGTGCTCTCCTCCCCGGAGGGAGGATTGGGGATTGCCCGGCATGCCAGTGGCTCCCAGTGGAGACCGGGGGCACTGCAGCACATAGGGCAGCACAAAATCAGCATGGCTGATGCAAGGCAGGGTTGCCATGCACCGTATGCGTCATGGCGTGTGCCACGCATGGGGAGGAGTGAGCACCAGAACAGGGAAAAACCCGGTCCATGGAGTAGGCAATGGCATCTGCCCCCATGTCCACAACCGGGTCCACCCTGCCTGGCCTTCCAGATTCCTCCACCTGGTCTCTTACCCACATGTCAGAATCTGTCTGTAAAGTGCGCCCAAGAGAAGGGGTGGACCCACCCCGGAGGGGTTAAGCTGGGGGTGCCGACTGTGAGATGAAAGGGAGGAGAGAGGAGGCTCAGGTAGGAGGACTTCAGGTGGGACAGGAACAGGCACGATGCCTGAGAGTGGCCCTGCGGACCGTGACCAGAAGGGAAAAATAGTTGGAAAAAAAAAATGCACATTGTTTGTGTAAAAAATTTGTTGTAAGTAATTTAAAAAAGTGATATAAGAATTATTGCACCTGATTGCAGCTTACTTTTCAATTCATCCCAAGTCTTAGACACTGAAACAGAAAGAATGTATTGTCCTAATTTTAAACACACTCTAGGAAATTCAAATTCTGGCAAGCCATTAGATCTTAAACTATACTTGCCTATCTGTTTAATAGTCACTGCATACAAAAGAAACAGGGAGTTTACCTAGGACAAAATGGTATGAAAACAGATATCAATGGTGTAGTCTTCTAGTATGAGATGATTCCCATCCAGCTGTTAAGTATAATGTACAGTGGTGTGTTTTCCATGGCAACCCAGTGGCAAACCTCAATGCAGAATGGTAAAGTGAATCAAGGATTCCCAGCATAGCCATAGTAGTGTTTTTATAAATGCAATCACCATAGTCCAACACTGATAAAAAAGAGAATTAACAAATAATTTTCTCAGTGGAAGACTAAAAGGTGATTTGTTCCTATTAAAGAACACCCAAGAGTCGCTTCAGCTGATTTGAAATATGTTCAATATGAACATTAAATGTCAACTGGATGTCCAAAACCATTCCCAAGTATCTATAACTAGATGTCGGACAGATTTCAATATTGTTTCTTGAAAGTAATTTAAAATTAGAGAAATCCAACTGTTTTCTTGAGAAAATCATCCATTGAGTTTTCTTTATGTTTAAAAGTAACAGCAGATCCAACAGAGCTGATTGCATTCTATAAAAGTCCTACTGCAGATTACTCACGGCTGTATCCAAAACCTTATGACCAGTATGTAGAATAGTATCATCTGCATACAAAAATGTTTTCGGTAAAGCAGAGAAATGGGCTGGGAGCTCACTGACATGAATTAGGAATGACAGGGGTACAAAAACAGAGCCCTGTGGAACATCCCGAGTAGATGTCAGCATTTCAGATCTAAAATTGCCAGATTTAACATAATTCGGGTGAAATGATAGGTAAGGTCGAAACCAGGAGAGTGCAGATAACCCCATACCCACATTCTTTAAGCTATTCGGCAAAATGATGTGATCAACTATATCGAATGCCTTTGATAAGTTGAGAAACACAGCAGGTGTACACTGATTAGAGTGAAAAGCAGTAAAGATGTCATCTGTTACTTTAGTCACTACGTGAGTAGTACTGTATCCTTTGCTAAAGCCTGTCTGATAGTCAGGATTTTATACTGCAATAAATAATGATTAACTTGCCTATGAATCAGTTTTTCAAAGATCTTAATTACAGGGGTTAGAACTGATATTGGTTGATAGCAGTCAGGATCAGATGTCGATCCCCTTTATGCATAGGAACTATAAATGAAGTTTTCCAATCCACAGGTAAATATGCAGTCTGAAATGATAAATGGTAAAGATAGGTAATATAAGGTGCTAGAATTTTTGTAGATAGCTTATAAAAACTGGGATTTATGTTATCATACCCACCCCTTTTTTAGTATCAATTTTATTACGTTCCCTAAGTACCTAACACCTACAGTTATCTTTGTAAACGAAAACAGATGCCTACCCTTGGTGAAACAAAAATCTGTATCCAGGGTAGCCTTTGGCATATTTGGATATTCCTTTTCGAATGATAAATTAGCTTCTAGGAAGACTTTATTAAATTCTGCAACTCGTTCATTTGGATCTAATGTTGTTTTACCACTGTATTGTAACATATTAGGTAAGACATGAGCAACATTCTTCCCTTGTAAGGATTTAATTACATCCCAGGTTTTCCATGGGTTCTTTGAAACTGTTGAAAATTGTTCCTTATAATAAATAGACTTGGCTTTTCTAATCTCCCTAATACAAAGGTTTCTCAAAACTCTATATGCTAATCGATCTTGCTCTGTTTTCGTCTGTCTTGCTCTGCGCCAGGATTGATCCTTGTCCCTTATCAATTTTGTTAAGTGATTAGTAAACCATGGGGATATTTTACTTTTCTTTCTTTTACAGACCATAGGTGCATGCTTATTAATAATGTCTCAAAATGCTGATTTAAAAAAATCCCACGCTGTCATAATATCTGGGCAACTATAGACCAGGGTCAGTTTGTGTCAAAGATCATGCAGAAATGCTTGTTCATTAAAATTATTAACATTTCGTGCAATCAAAGTATGTACTGGTAATTTAATCTACAAGCTGGATCTTATTCAGGTTTCAGAGTTCAGGCTGACAGCTTCTCCAGAAATCTGTTGTGAGATGCACCTGAGTTTTTTTTACATACACGTGTCGCACGTCCACTCACCGTCCCCTGCTCCCTGGGGTATGACATTGCCACCATCATCATCCCGTGGGTCAATTGGTGGCACCATCGGCAGTGGCACATTGGCACACTTGGCTATGTTGTGCAACACGCAGCACACTGCAAACACCCTGCACACCTTGGCGGGTGACAGCATGACGGTGCCCCCGAGTGATCCAGGCACTGAAATTGCATCTTGAGCAGCACAACTGTCCTTTCGACGACACCCCAGTCCTCCTGTGTGCTGCACTGTATGCCTCCTCTGCCTGCGATGCTGGAGACAGTATAGGCATCATGAGGTAAGTCCTGAGTGGGTATCCACTGTTACCTGCAGGGAAATAGACAACAGTGTGAATAGGATGCCACAGTGCAGCAAAATAATAGCCATGTAACGGGCTGCCCTCGTACTCACCCAGTAGCCACCCATCAATGGACCAGTCACAGAGCACCACCCCGAGCCCCCGAGGCATCCAGGATGAATGAGTCATGGGTCAAACCTGGGAATCTCGCACAGACGTTCGTGTAGATGCCAGTGGCATTGCAGTCCTAACAATTTATGCTGTGAAAGCCTTTTCTGTTCTGGTACACCTCCTCATTCGCCAAGTGTGACAGGATGGCGACGTGCGTACTGTCAATCACCCCAACATTAAGCATGGCATAGAATGCCTGCTTCATGATGCTCAGCTGCTGCTCCTCTGACCTGGGCAAGTATATATGGTCCCCAAGATGTGCCAGCAATGCAACGGTGACCTGTGCCACGGCATGTGACACTGAGGACTGGCAGACACCTATGGTGTCACCGGTCACATGTTGGAACGAGCCGCTGGCATAACAGGAGAAGGCACACATGACCTTTGTCTCCACTGTCATCGCCTTCGAGCGCTGGGTACATGGTGATGTGTCTGCCTGGACCATGTGTCACACAGCCGTGCGACAATCGGCCATGGGAAGCGGAACCATTCAAGGCAGTGTGCGTGTCCCGCCATCCCATAGCATTGATCCTGTCCCAAAACACCCTTGGACGTGGTAGCCTGTCCCTGTGCCTGTGGGCCATTGCCTTCAGCAGATGGACGTGCTTGAACATGCCTGGACACATAATGTACCGCCTGGCCGACTTCCCCGTCCACGGTGCAGCACTGATTCCGTTCCTCTTTCTGAAGACCAGCGTGTGACGGTCACCCTCTAAGGGGGCATGGCTCAGCATGCTCACGGTACGGCCTTAGCACAGGGCGATCCACATGCCACGTGCCCAGACACACTGACAGACCTGAGCAGAGCCTGCAAGGTGATGCAGAGATGGCATATGTGGTCCTGGATCAGATGTCTCTCTTCCCTCGGCACCTCTTCTGTGTCGGAGGACAATTTTGCGAACAACTGGGGCACCAGGGCCCTGCGGCAGGCCTGCGACTATGGACAGGTACGCTGAGCAGCCATCGCCTGTGTCGCTCAGCGGCATTGCCCTGTGCCGGTCATGTGACTGATCGTCTCTCATTTTGTTGTCCACACAGGCCAGGGGCAGAATGCCGGAATGACTGGAGCTGTGGCTACTGGAGCAGCCTGACAATGCCCTCTGTTTCGTCTGGGCACCGGGCCAGCGGAAGTGGAGGTACCGGTTGGCATTCCTGGACTACATCATGCTTATGAGTGATGGGCACAGGATGTACTGTGAAGACAGGAAATACGTGTGTTGGGAGGTATACGTCCTGTCCCCAGTAACTACTGCTTTCATGGCCTGGCGGGCATGTCCCTGCCGGGCCAGCGGGCTGGGTGCAGGTTCTTATGGTCTGCCATTTATCTGTGCTTTTTTCTTGCAGCATTACAGGGGTCCAGTATGGCACATTATGCTGCGCAACCTGGGTCGGCCACCACCAGACAAGGAGGAAGAGGACAAAGGTAGCAGCAGTGGCCATCCATGCCTGTGTTGTGTACCAGACAGGGGGACCGTGTGCCCAGTGGGGGCAGGCCTGTGTTTTGGCCATCTGGACTACGTTGAACATGATGTGTGGAGGGGTGTGCATATTCCTTCTGGGGCAGGTGTCTGTTGTGCTGGGGGTTTGGGTGGGCCTGCAGTTTCAGTGCCTGTGACACTGTGTCAATAAACTGTTATTACCATGCAAGTGTGTGGTTCTTGACTATGGGGCAAGGGTACCCTCAGTACGGTGGTGCCACGTGCCATTCTCAGCTGGTGCATCAGGGAAGGGCTTGTGCATGGCCAGTACGTGGCAGTGCAGTTAGGGGTCCACACGTGTCATGCCCGCCCAGTGTGTCTGGTGGCTGTGCCCATTCTGTACGACACCACGTGCACCATGGTCTGTGCCTGCAGCGCATGTGGATACGGCAGCGTGCTGCATGGCAGCATTCGCACAGGGGGCATGTCACATGTCTGTTGTGTGGACGGTCCACATCTGTTTGGTAGTCCCAGCAACCTGGGTGCCTACCATATCGCTTCCCCAGGCGCCTTGTGGCCACCATGCTGGATGGGGACATGCCGTATGGCTTCCCCAGGTGCCTTGTGGTGACCATGCTGGACGGGAACATGCTGTATGGCTTCCCCATGTGCCTTGTGTCCATCATGCTGGACAGGGACATGCCGTACAGCTTCCCCAGGTGCCTTGTGGCTGCCATGCTGGACGGGGATATGCCGTACAGCTTCCCCAGGTGCCTTGTGGCTGCTGTGGTGGACAGGGACATGACATACAGCTTCAACAGTGGCCGGTCAGGTTGACATGTCATGGTGCCACACCATACGGCAGAGCGATGCCTCTGCTGCATGCCATACGGAGTGGTCTTGGGGTCCAGCCTGCACCGTTGCTTGCCCAGGGCTGCAGTGTTGCACATGGGAGGGGGGCCATGCCACACTGCCTGCCGTGTGCATGAATGGAGGTTGTGACTGCCTGCGGGGTGCCTCTTGCCATGGCACTGCTGCCATCCCTGCCCATGCATGCTAGGGTTATCCACTTTGTCAGCGCTGGGTGGCAGGCCAGCGGTGCATGGTGGGGTGGGCACCACACTACTGGCAGATGTGCTGAGTCCATCTGGGTTCATACTCTTTTGACCACATATCTCTATGGCAGCCCCCACCCTGGCACAGTTCTATGCCCCTTGTCCTGCACGCATGCGTGTTGTCCTAGTTTTCATGAATGTGCACAGGTCCAATGTGCACACCCATTTCCGTGGGTATGCCCCCCACAGTTCTGCTGCACGTGTGCCTTGTGGTAAGCCAGTTGCCCTATGCGTGCCCCTTATGCATACGCGCCATGCTGTTGTGTTCCATGGTGCATGCTCTTCTGCACCGTGTGCAGCGTTTGTGCATAGCACCCATTGTGCAGTGTATTGTCTACAGTTGCAGTAGTCAACTCTCAATAAAGTAACGAATGTCAGAAACACCCTGTATGGCTTTTCTTTCCTCCTTTTGCTGCCAAGTCTATATATTTTTTCCAGCCTGCTGGCAGGCACAGTCAGGCATTAGATTCACTGTGTTCCTCTTTCTGGATGCCAGACAGTCTTGTTTCGTAGATTTTTGCTTGCTTTTTTCCCCTTTTGACCTCCCCAGCACAATCCGCTCTCTCTTTGAATTCTCAGCAGTCCCTTTTATGTTAAGTGGTATTTTTCTTTGTTTGTAAAATCAATGTGGTAACTTTTTTATGTTAAGGGTTTTTTTTGTTTTTTTTTTTTTAATAACGAGTTGAAAATTGTACTTTTTTGGTATACAACTGTAGTATTTTTTTCTTAAATTAATGATTGCATTGCTTTGCCCTGCCATGGTCTACCCATCCAGAAGCACAGTACCACCTGTGACCGTGACCTATGGCAAGATGCATGTTTTTGTTTGTTTTTGTTGTTATAGAACTCTAGTTTTAATTTTTTAATGATTGCTTTTCCCTCCCCAGGCCTACCCTACACAGTCAGCAGCACTACATCACCTAATCAGTGGCAAATTGAATTTTGTTCTTTGTTTTGTTTGTTTGTTATAGAACTATAGTATTTTTTAATTAAATTATTTCTTTGCCCTCCCTTGGCCTACCCTACACAGCCAGCACTGCACACCTAATCAGTGGCAACTTTTTTTTTTGTTTTTCGTTACTGAAGTATTTTTTTAAATTAATGATTGCTTTGCCTTCCCCTGAACGACCCTACACAGACTGACTGCTTTGCCCTCCTCTGGCCTACTCTACAATACACAGCCGATAGCACAGCACCATCTGATCAGTGGCAACTTGAATTTTTTACTTTGTTTAGTTTCTGCCCCTGGTGTACACAGCCAGCAGCACTACTGCAACATATCAGAACATCACCTAACCAGTATCATTCAATTGATTTCACTTAGCCACTTTTTTCCCCCTGTAGCTAGCTAGGCAGACATAGTCTTACTGCACAAACCACAACCATCCTTGATTTTCTTTTCTTTTTGTAATTTCTGGACTTGTCTTCCTGCACGATCACTAAGTCTCTCTCTCTCTGTCCCCCCTGTTCGATCGTGAGACTTGACTAGTCTGTCTGCCCACACACACTTTCCTGTGCGTAGCGTAGCACACTTACAGAGCTTATATAGCCTGACTTTCTGGTGTCACGTGACACTTTTTCTTGCTGTGTTCTCTACTGGATGCCGGCAGCCACCTGTGCTGATGCTCTACAAGGTGCATGGCGTGCTGATGACATCCGTTGAATGCAGGCAAGAACTTCAAGGAGTCCCTCCTGTGTGCCTGCAACCTCTGTCCTCTACATGCTGCCTGCAGCAGGTAAGCTAGCATGTGACTGACACACACAACCCACTTGACCCAGTGCTAAACCCGACACAGATTTCTATTATTAGAAGGAAGTCACTGGGTCGGACTGGCACCGGTGAGGAAAACAAAACTGCAATGTACCTGTAATGCTTACCCACAGACCTGGAACTGGACTTTTTCCCAAAGTCCTTATTTTATCTTAGTCCATGGGTAGCACCAGATCGGGGGGTCTGAACTGCAACAGAACAGTCTGCCCGGCCCTAATAACCAACTAGCGTCAGCGGTGACAGAATACACAGGGACAAGGAGCAAACTAGATGGGCCTAAAAGTTGTTTTCTGCAGACAAAATATATGTGTCTATGTTTCTTTGTCCAGTGTTACTGAGACAATACTAATAATGGTATGTGCACCACAGTATACTAAGTTCCTCCATAATTTTATGGCCCCAAAAACTGTAAGGCTGGTTCTGGTCCCACCTTACTTGTAAATGTTGAGATACAGAGCCTCGAGGCTCAGAGGAAAAGCACCAATCATATTTGAAACCATCCCTCAATGTCTTTTTAAGCCTGAAATAAAAGCGGTCCCTCACCGTCTTGCGCCACTGTCCGTTCCTGCCCACCCCACCTGACCCCCACTCTGGATACTCCACCCTCCCCACACACTAAATTTACCTACCAGAGATACATTGCCGTTATCCTCTCTGGACCGGAGATGCATCTTCACTCTTCAAAACCAGACCGGGAGCTGAGAAAACCAATCAAGTCCAAGCTGATACCCTTCAAAAAGATTTGAATATCATCTCTTACTGGGTTAAGAAATGGGGGATGAAATTGAATGTAGACAAATGCAAGGTTATGCATCTGGGAAACCACAACCCCATTTTTCATATATGCTTGGTGGTTCACCATTACTTCCTACCTCCAATGAAAAAGACCTGGGCGTTATCATCTCTAATGATCTTGATAATTCGAATAAAATTAATGAAGCCATTAGAAAATCTAATAGAGTTATCAGCTCAATCAGTCACAATATTCAATCCAAGAATGAAAAGGTTCTAATGCCACTATTCAGATCATACATTAGGTCGAATACGCCTCTCAGCTCTGGTGCCCTTATAGACAATCAAATTGCATTCAACTTGAAAGGGTAGAGAGTAAATTTACAAAAAGAACTCATGGTCTCCATGAACTGCCTTATAATGACAGACAGTGTTCTCTTAATTTAATGTCCCTTGAGACACACAGACTGAGAGGAGATTTATTGTTACTTTTTGATGTCATTCACGACACTATTTAATGACTGAACTGGGTCTTACATTTAAGGATACAACCCACAATACTAGAGGGCACCCACTACAACTCGTAGGTCAACAATTTCACCACAAAAATAGGAAATATTTCTTTACCATAAGAGTGGTTAATCCGTGGAACAATCTACCACTCAAAATAATAATTAATAAATCAAAAACTGAATTAAAAAAAATGACTCCATCATTATCCAACAATTGGGGGCTCATTGAAATACTACATTTATTAATTTGATAGGAGCACCTATGGGCATCGTTTGCCTCCTTGCTCCATAACAGTCCTTAGTATGATCCAGTTCATTTATTTCAATGCATTTTAAACTCTCGCTCCTAACTTGGTCATTGTTTAACATTTTTACCCCAAATTTTCAAAATGGCCTTTTTGAGACCCCAACTCACTACCAAGGTAGGTGAAATGTTTCAAATCCATCCCGAAAGGTGATTTCGCAATCACTTTGCAAAATCCCCTTTTGCATGGGATTTGAAACTTTTCACCTATCGGCTTCATGAGGTGAGGTCATATGAAGACTATGTTGCCAATTCAGAGTTCAAATATTAAAATAAACAACAAAGTTATGAAGGTACACTGGAAATTTTCAACACTCATTCATAACTTTGGTAATTTTCAATATTTTGACCCCCAATTTTCAACATAGCCATTTATTCACACCACCTCACAAACACGACAGGTGTCGTTTTTCAAATCCTGACCAAAACGTGTTTTCCCACTTGTGGCACAAAATGAAATTTCGGCCAGGATTTGAACTTTTTCACCTACTGGATTCATGAGGTGGGGTCATAAGAAGACTATGGTGCACATTTCTGGTGAGAATGTGCCTCCCAAAAAATTCATGAAGTGACGCTGTTTGCAGGGATGGACAATGTCCCAGTGGAAGCCAAGCTGCTTTCCCGTGCCAGTTACCTAAGTTCGGGTGTGAGATTAGTGAGCTGGCTGAACAGGCCAAGGCTGGGAGGGAAGGTGCTGCAGCATGTGGCACCAGCACCACCCTGGCGAGGGACAGAACAATGTTCTGACACACAGACAGCACCTTGTGGGAAGCCTTCCTTTACAAGGGGTTGACACGCATGTCGAGACCTGATGGGCCCATGCACTGCATCGGATATCCCTTTTCGGGTACATAATAAAGCAAATAAAAGATACCCATGACTTGAAAATGTTGCACCTTTTGCCAAACTACACTACTGTTGTTTGCGCTTCACTTGTCCGTAATCATCTGTTTTATTGTACTTGCTTGATGCTTTCCATGCCCAGCTTTCAGTAATGCTTAGTCTCAACGTAGACAGTACTACCAAGTCTCTAATGGCAGTTTTATGTTCTGATTGTCTTTGTTTTAATTATCTTTTAGTTAGTCTTATATCATTTTTACCACATGGGTATGTATACAACTTAAGTGGTGTTACAATTAATCAAATACCAATAATAGTTCTTTTTAGCAGTTCTAGGATGTACAAAGAATTTACAATCCACTCTATTTTTACAGTTTTTACTATGCGCAGGATGGATGGTGCCCATCATTGGCTGTTCCCGGTCAGAGTGGCCGCTTGCCTTCTGCAGCAGTGGCTGGACATTAATGGTACCCCCCCATCTGTTTCACTGATCTGTTCCCTTCAGGACCAGAATTCCACTGGCAGGCTATGTGTTGGCTAGGTACAGGCCGAACCATGGTAAAGGGAAACACTAACACACAAACTCATAACTGCAGATCCACTCTGCTTAGGTTTTTTAGCTCCCCTATGAACTGCATTCGGGGAGCAAGCTCGAAGTTGGCGGCACCTTGCATGCAAGGCAATTTGGCCCTTCTGATATTCACGTATAAAGAATCCTATTGAGTTTGCTTATTTTTCATGTTGACTTAATGCTATGTAGGTTTCTGACCATGACACAAAAAAAAGGCACCTGCTTCTATATTATCTTGGCCTTTAAGGGTTTCTTTTCTATTTTTTGTGATATAAGTCCGGAATTTTAATCACCATAAAAGAACAAATAAATTAAAACCCAGCCCACACTTTAATTCCAGATCTTTTATCACGTAATTGCGTTGGCAGACGTTTTAGCTCTAACCAGACTTTGTTTAAAATAAAGGTTGTTGAGAAAGGTTGTCTTTAAGACAGTACGCAGTTTCTCCTTAAAATGTTTACAGCCTTCACTTTAAGAGTAACCGTTACAACTTAACAGCAGTACAAAGTAATGTGTAGCTTTTTCTAACAGCAGTGTTTTAAAATGACTCTTCTGAAGGCTGCTTTTTTGTATCTTCTCATGCTACTCTACACAACAAAAGGCACTCAGTTTTTGAAAAATTAAACAAGCTGTGCGAGTAGTAGTTGCCATATAAAAAAATGAATCATGCTACTCTGCATGTGTCTGTGTTTTAAGTTAAACTGCAGTTTGCATTTCAAAGAAAACATGCCATTAATTATCCAAACTAAGGCAGTGGACACACTGATTAATTTGGTTTGCTGACTGCTAAATGAGTATTTTTTTATTTTTACACCCAGCTACCCTCTCTATTCACCCCTTCAGACCTCTGATCAATCCCCCGAGAGCACCCCCTAGAGTGTCAGGCTATCTCCAGTTCTCCCCTTCCTGACTCCTCTCCTAGGAGTGCCTGCATTCAGCAGGGCCTGCCCGTGGGAGGGTGATCGGAGGCGCAGATTGGTCCTCATCTAGGATCAAGAGGGGGTGTTTCCATTTTTCTCCCTGTCCCTCCCATAACCCCTCCTCCCCTAAGGACGTTGGCTAACGTCCAGACAGATGCTATGCAGATGCACGCCATCGTCAAGTGCCCATGACGTCCTTCCCTCCCAGACTCTGCAAAGCAGCCTGCTGCCCCGATGCCCGTGCTTCCACAGGCACAGGAGTGTCAGGTGCCTGAAAGCGCCCCAGCATCCCACCCCAGGAGGAGGAGAGCATCCGTTGGGACACTCAATCCTCTTCCTCCTCCCCTCCGAACCCCGGCGGCCCGAGTCCGTTCCCGAACCAGGGTCACCTGTGTGGTGCAAGGTGTGGCGTCCAGCGCCTCAACCCTCAGCGCCACGGCCGTAAATGAGTCATTTTTGACCTCCTTGTAAGTGGCCAATGTGTTCATCTCATAGTGAAGAACAAGATGTGCATGACCCCCAGAGAAAGAAAAAGACACAATATAGAACTTCCTCCTCCTCCTTCAGCACCAATCAGAGCTGAAATGGAAAAACCAACCAAACAAAATGCAGGTGTTTCACCAAATAACGTGAGCTCTCAGCCTTGATTAAACTAATTAAATTAACTTAGATACTGTAACTGGTTTATGGGAAACTACTGCAATTAGGTACAGTAATGACTTAGTAGTGTAAATCGGGTAATAACATTAATTCAGTTAAGTACCAGACTACATACTGTACTTCACCCTCATAATAAACTTTTAATACTTTACACGCATAATAAATGCAGATATTATATTTACTTAAGTATCAATAAGAATAGTTCTTTCATTAAAAAAGCTGCAAAGCTTTTTCCTATTTGCCTTTTGCAATCCTAACAAGTACTTTCCTTATGCACCAAGGGCTATTATTAGTAATCCTTTCCCCACTGACCTCTTGAAATGCAAAGTTCTGTTCAAAGGTTCAGTTACTAATAAAACAAAATCTGAATTTTGGTGATAATAAAAGGCGTTGGCCTGACAACACTGGAGCCCACTGTTTATCCACATCAGGTACAGAACAGGCTACCATAGGTTAAGCTACCCTGCATTCCCCAATCAATGTGACTTGACCCAGTCATAGAAGACACAACACGGAGGTGACAGGGTAATTTAGAATCCATGCCCATTCAACTCTTGGCCTTTTCATGGGAGACTGCCAACTACAAGGACAATTGTTTTGCTGGTTTTGTAATGTGGACACCTGCCCACTAGGAACTGAGAACCACAACAATTCATTTTACATATACCACTGTCACAGACCATGAGACAGCAATCCCAAGCGCCCTTTCAATGGCTTGACACAGACTTTCACCCTAGTTCACTCCACAGAAATGCAGAGTTTGATGGCAGAAAAGGACTGCCTGGTCCACTCAGCCTGCCCATATGTTTCCTGCCTAATCTGTCTCCGCAGACCCTAAATGGTCTCCGGTGACCCTCTCTTCTCCCTGCCTGTTTTCTGATATACCCCATGTACATCTTATGCATGCTTGAAGTCCCTGACTGTTTATGCCTCCACCACTTCAGTTGGCAGTCTGTTCCATGTGACTATCACGCTATCATTGGAATTTTCTCATCTCTCATAATCTCCCCCTACCCCCCAGCTTCACTGCACACCCTCTGGCCCTGGTACTCATACTCATTTGAAAGAGACTCCACTTCAGCACCCTGTTTACCAATGTAAGGTACTTGTAAGTCTCTTATCATGTCACCTCTCGCTCTTCTATTTTCCAAGGTGTACATGTTGAGATCCCTCAGTCTCTCCTCATGGGGCTTCTCATGAAACCCTGCTACATTTTGCTGCTTTCCTTTGAACTGCCTCCACCACATCCATGTCCTTTTTGAGGTGCGTGCTCCAAAACTGAACAGAGTAGTCCAGCTGGGGTTGCACTCGTGAGCGATACAGTAGCAACATCACGTCTCTCCTCCTGCTGGATTTACCACTCCCTATACAACCCAGCATCCCACTAGCCAAACCCATTGCTTTGTCACACTCCCCAGTCACTTTGAGGTCATCAGGTATAATAACTCCAAGGTCTCCTTCCTGTTTAGTGCCTGCCAATACCTCCCCCCTACCCTATACTCAGCACCTGAGTTCGTATAGCATAGATGCATAATTTTGCACTTTTCTAGCATCGAACCCCAACTGCCATGCTCTTGACCACTCCTTGAGTTTCTCAAGATGACTGCGCATTCTCTCCATCCCCTCGAGTGTCCACCCTATTGCAGATTTTGGTATCATCTGCCAAAAGTCATATCTTCCCTTCCAGGTCTTCTGCAATGTCACTTATGAAGACATTGAAGAGGACAGGTCTCAGTACTGAGCCTTGTGGCACCCCGCTGGTCACTTGCCAATTATTAGAGTGAGTGCCGATTTAATCAGCTTCTAATCCAATTCATTTTAGATCCCACCCCTAGGCTGTTCAGTTTCTTTATCAGTCTCTTGTGTGCCAGTGCCGAAGGCCTTGCTAAAGTTAAGTCAAGCCACATCCACCACCCTCCCTGATCTATTTCCCTGGTCACTTGCTCAAAGAAATCTATCAGATTCGTTTGGCATGACCTCCCCAGAGAATCCATGCCTGGATTCAAGATACTCTTCCAGTCTTTCTTTCAGTAGGTTTTCCATTTATTTCCCCATCACTGAAGTAAGACTGACTAGCCTATAAGTTGCTACTCCTCCCTGCTGCCACTCTTACGTAGAGAAACCACATCAGCTCTTCTCCAGTCCTCTGGAACCACACTTGTTTCCAGTCAGCTGTTGAACAACACCATCAGTGGTGCAGCTAGCACTTCCCCGATTTCTTTCAGTTCCCTTGGATGCATCCCATCCGGTCCCATAGCCTTGTCCACCTTCAAAGCTTGAAAATCCCTTAAGGCTCTTTCCCCTGCAAATGGGCCCCCCCTTCATGTTCCTGCTACTCCCTGGTGATTCGTCCCCCCTCCCTCCACTGTGAAGACTAAGCAGAAGTACCTTTTCAGGATGGCAGCTTTTTCCTTGGCCCTCTTCTGCACAGTCTTCTCCTTTCACCATCCTAATCCTTACAATCCTTCCCCTTGCTTTCCTCTTTTCACTTATGTAACCAAAGAAAGTCTTATCCCTTTTGAGACCTCTTTGGCTAATCTTTCCACTATCTGCACCTTTGCTCCCTTCACCACATTTCCTGCTTCCCTCTGTTTTACTTGGTATATGTCCCTGTCCTCCTCCCTCTGTTTCCTTATACCTCCAGAATACCACCTTATTTTTCCTTCACCACATTGACCACTTCCTTACAGAATCAAAACAGTGTCTGTTTCTTTCTGCTTTTAATTATTTATTTATTTATCTAAAAGTTTTACCAGGAACGACATACTGAGCTGAGAACAGCTAGTTTCCAGATGCGTCCTAGGGCAAAGGGGAGAAGGAGACAGCTGAACAATAAACTGATGAAAATAAGAAGTCAATTACAGTAATATAGTAATACATGAAGCGTAAATATAAATATCTAGAGGCAAATTAATAAATGAATGCAGGTAGAAAAAACACACACTCATATGTACATAAAGAGAATATGAATTAGTGTTGGAGAGAAGGTAGGAGGAGGAGAGGATAGAAGGGATTCAAGATAGGAGAGAAGGGAGCTGAACCAGAATTTAGATATAAAAATGCACAATGGGAAAGGTGCCTAGCATCAAGGGGGGGGGGGAAGTGATGAGTAAAGAGAGCAGTGGTAAGTGCGAGGGGGCAATCTAAAGCAAAAAGATAGAAAGAATGGAAAAGGGGGTCCAGTCTGGCAAGGGAAGACTTAGGGGCATCACTGTAGACTAAGTCATCACAGTCAAAGATAGGAAGAATCATTCTATTACAATTTCTCAGTGGGCAGGAAGTGGAATACTTGCTTTATTCCTGTACAATGCTCCAAGCTTAGGGTGTAGCTTATGGTTAATGACTTGTACTCCCTTCATTCAGAGGTTGGTCCTTTAATCATGCCCTGCCCTATTTTTCCCCACTGTGCCTCTACCCCTCCCTGATAACCCCCCCGTGAGGTAGTTTCTGATGCAGTTTCCCATTTCTTTAAAAAAAAACACCCTTTAAAGTCCGGGACCCTTATCCTTGTGTAGCGTTCTTCTGTTCCTGTCTTTATGTTAAACCACAATGTACTTCCATCACTGGTACTCAAGGGACTGCCCACTGTTAACACCTGCAATGCTGTCCCTGTTTGTAAGCACCAGGTCCAGGATTACCCCATTCCTAGTGGGTTCTTTGACTAATTGCCTGAGAAAAGCCCCTTGTAAGGAGTAAACGACGGCCCTAAGCCTTGTATAGCCACTGCTGGAAGGGTACACTCTAGGTCTGGCAGACTGAACACATCGACTGGCAACACGTCCTCTTTTTTTTCTTTTTTTTTTTAAATCGCAGCTCTATTTCTCTACTGCTGCAGCACCTTACCAGTGGGGGCATCCAGCCACCGGCCCTGCCCGCAGGGAGAGCAGCAGGCTCACTCGCATGATGGGGGGGTCTGGCACGGCCGTAGCCAATCCGCTGGAGGGCTCCCCCGTCCCTGCCAGCCGGACAGGCGCCAACCCCCCCCCCAGCACGATTCCACGACAGTCCTCCCCACATGGTAGGTGCGGCCATCAAGCTGCTCGGTCGCTCCCAGCCTTTTTCCATTTTCTTCCCAATGGGAGCACGGATGTGCAATAATGTCCATGCACCAACATGCAGAAGTCTGCCGTGCTCCCCCCCCTTACAGACACCCACGCGTGCACAGTACCACCGGCTGTCCCCAGGAACTGCCAGAGCGTGGTGTGTATCCCACCCTTTCCCCCAGGACTGGGACAGCAGTCATCGGATGCTTGATCCCAGTCCTCTCCTGCCGACCTGGGCTCATTCCCGAACCCGGGTCGCCGGAGTGGAGCGAGGTGTGGCATCCAGCGTCTCAACCCACAGCGCCAACAGGCTGGCAGCAATACCTCCTTTTACTTGCCATTCTGATGATGGCTTCCCCAATTATGTTATCCAACTCACCTCCCTGTGCTGGAGGTTTGCACACTACCCCAGGATGGACAGTAGCCCCAGAGCCTGTCTACAGGATGACCCACAGCACCTGCAGCCCTTCCTTTTCTTCCAGGTGCCTCTGTACCTCCGTGGCCTTGACTTCCTCCCTCATATATAACATAACCCCTTCCCTGACCTGTCTCTTCTGAACATAGAGTAGCCTGGTATGGCTATGTCCCAACTGTGGTGCTCAGTGCACCACAACTCCATTATGGCTATTAAATCCAGGTCAGTCTCCACCGCGATGGCCTCGAGGTCTGGAATTGAGTTCCAGACCTGACTCTATGGAGTAAACTAGTTCATCTGTGCAATTCTGAGTGGTATTAATTTGTTTGGAGTGGAGGATTTTTGCTTCATTTCAGTTGTGGCCAGGCTGGCAGCCCTTTCCTGCACCCCCATAGCTGATCCATGACATGCTATTTCTTTGTTCTGTAGTTGTGGAATAGTTCTGGAATTTGTTTCCAAGACCCCAATCTTCTTTGAGGGTACTGCCATAGAACCATAATTCACTGCACCGTAAGCCGTTGGGGTCATGATTCCACGGGAAACTTTTGCAAGATGTGGCCAGAAGATGGGACAGCCTACATCAATGTGCCTACCTGCACAGTGTTGGCACACAGCATCACCTTTATAACGTCCAACCAGTGAAAATGTTCACATCATCACTGTTTTGTCTATAGACTCTATATTTGTTTTGTGGATAGTATCATCCTTCAGGAACTTTTTGTTACACCTGTATTTGTTTGCCCCAGAGTATGGTGTTTGTTAACATCGCTGAATTTGCACATGTACAGTTTAGGCCTAGCCAATGAAAACATTTGTAGCAATGCTGTTGCTGTGCACACCAAACCACCGATTCTGCCATTGCTGGACACACAGAAAACATTGGCAGTGAGTGGAGGTGAATTTGTACTGACGTTGCAGTCACCGACAAAGCCGGTCACCCCTTTGGAGTCTTCCCTGTCACCCACAGAGAGCTGCAAGGGCCGGCAGAAGTCGGACCTCTCATGGATGGCAAGTCAATGTCCCCCCCCGCCGACCATCAGTGTTTTCAGATCCTACTCTCAAGGGGGATGGTAAGTAAAAACAAAAAGAACCCTAAAACTTCAGACAGTATGATAGCCAACCAGGCAGGTTCAGACTCTGCACAGCCAGAACCCCATCCTTCAAAAGGCTTGGATCTGATTCTAGAGATATCACAGCTTATTTTCTGGAAACGCATTTACCAATTCAGTTCTTGCCATTGTTGCCACTCTGTGTGATGTTGTGGCAGAATTCTCCAATTTGATAAAGAGTGCGGCGCTTTCTTTGCCTCAGGTCGTTCCTCAGCCACCTCTTCAGGTGTTCCCTTCTGGACCTGCTGGGTCCATCCTAGCCCCTGTCATCAAGGCACAGGTCAGGAAGCATAGGAAAGGCCTGGAGCAGTTGTAGAATTCGCAACAATTGTTTATTAGTACTAGCAGTAACATAAAAAAAGAAACTTGTTTAATATAACTCTATACAAAGGCAAAATGAACAGAGAAGATCCATCTAAGTTTTCCTTCAAGCTCAGTGTATCCTGCAAGAAATTGCAGCTCTGTTTTTATAAGTCCTTGCAACCCTCCTTCTTAACAAGCATCCTGTTTTTTTCCTAAAATGTTCTTCTATATTTCAGGCAAGTGCAGGCAGGAACACAATATCCCAGAACTGAAGCCCCTTTTCCACAGCTTCTGCAAAAGGCTTAAACATTGCATTTCAGGTTAACCCCTTGAGTTTTCAATAGCTTTCTGCAATCATCTTAAACTATAATTATATACATTTCAACAGTACCACTACATCATTTCTAAACAAAGGGATCCTAATATCAGTTACATTTCCACATTAATGGTTTGCATACATTTTTATACCAGCAGATATGCAAGGGAGGAAAAGACAGAACAGCAAGTGAGGGTAGAGAGACAGTGAGAGGCAGAGAATTGCGAGACTGTCGGGGTGATCAAATCCTAGGTCTCACAAGAAAATCTGGTAGTGCAACCAGACAGACAAGAGACAGAAAAGGAACGAACAGAACAGATTCCTGCATTCAAACTCTCCATAACAACTAGGACAGGGTCCTATTCAACCCTGTCACAGCCCCCAGTGGTATGCTACCCCCTCAACAAGGAGGAAGGGTACAACCCTGACCTCACGAATAAGGAGGAGACTTGGGGGGAGGAAGGGCCTGATCCTTTCTGCCCACTGGGACCAATGGACTCTGCTCTACCTTCTGGGCTTTGATGAGACAAATCCAGGAGACCCTGAATTTCTCTCTGGAACAGGAAAGAACAGTTACGTAAGAACTTATCGTAACAGTAGATCTTCGAGGGGATCTCAGTCATTGGGTCACACCACAGGAACTTCACTGTCAGTGAAGTAGGATCCACACTGAAGATTTTCAGCAGTACAACTGGGGCTGCCCACACCATCAATGTCCTATGATGTCATCAACCCTATAAAGGCATGAGCAGCCCCGCTCTCTCCTCAGTTGTTTTCCTCGGAGACAAAGGGAGCATAGCTCCAGCCATGGGGGATTGAGGAGAGAGAGAGAGAGAGAGAGTTGCCCATTCCTGTATGAAAGGCTGAATACAACAGACAGACAGTTATAAGACAAGAGCCCCAAGATGGGGGATGGTGGGAGGGAAAGCAGACCTGATGACTGAGATCCCCTAGAAGATCTACTGTTATGGTAAGTTCTTGTGTTACTGTTCTATCTTCATCAGTGTTATCTCAGTCATCAGGTCACACCGTAGGAATGAGTCCCAAGCAGTTACAGGTATAAACAGACAGTCTGGGAGGAAGACCACCCATAAACTTAAAACAGGAGGCCCTGGAGCACGGCCCTGCCAAAACCTGCATGGTCTCTTAAGGCAATGTCCAGACTGTAGTGCTTGGTGAAAGTATGGACGGTACTCCAGGTGGCAGCCACACAGATGTCAGCGGCTGAGACCTCTCTGAAACAAGCCACAAAAGTAGCCATGCCTGTTTTGGAACGAGCTTTAACCGCTCCAGGCAGTTCTTTGCCATACTTGTTGTAGCAGAACATAATGCAATTTGCCAACCATATGGATAAACATTGTTTAGAAACTGATGCACCCTGTCTACCTGGGGCGAAGGAAACAAATAACTACTTTGACCTTCTACATTCCTTCGTGTAAAACAGGTAGTACGTCAAAGTTCTACGCACATCTAACATATATAGCAGTGCTTCTCCTAGACTGGAACGCTCGGGAAAATAAACAGGAAGGTAGATAGACTGGTTAAGTGTAAACTCAGAGGCCACCTTAGGGAGAAACTTAGGATTTGTACGCAAAGACACCCTGTCTTTGTGAAAAATCACGGCTCCTCGCACCAGAGAGCCTAAAGCTTTGAAATTTTTCTAACAGAAGTAATGGCAACTAAAAATAATGGTTTCCAAGACAGAAAGCATAGTTTGCAAGTTGCAACTGGCTCAAAAGGAGACAGGGTCAGTTTCTCCCAAACAAAATTCAAATCCCAAGCCATGACAGAATGGATTGGGGGTTTCAGATGCAGGATGCCCCTTAAAAAGGTACAGGAGACATCCAGCTGAGCAATCATGTGGTCACCCATGGGCTCATGAAAGGCAGAAATAGTGAAAAGGTGCACCTTAAGGGAGGAGTACTGGAGACCTGAGTCAGACAGAAAGATCAGGTAGTCCAGAATGTGGCTCACCAGATGAAAGGGTTCAGATTATGTTTATCAGCCCAGATGGCAAACCGCTTCCACTTCATAGCATATGTGGCTCAAGTGGAAGGCTTCCAGGTTGCTACCAGGATGTCCACCACTCTCCTGAAGACCCCAAATCTGGCAATAGCTATGTCCTCAGAAGCCAAGCATGCAGATGAAGGCACCTAAGGCTGGGATGGACCACTAGTCAGGACAGTGCCTAATCCTCCTCCAGGAGAAGAGACCTGCCCAACGGTGACTCAATCCTGCTCCTTCCTCCCCCCTCCGCTGACCTGGGCCCATTCCCAAACCCCGGTTGCCAGTGTAGCGTGAGGAGTGGCGTCCAACTCCTCAACCCTCAGCACCACCAGGCTGGCTACAAAAGTAGTATTTGACTTTTTTTTTTTTGTTTTATCTCTTTATACTCCCTCCTTGCCCCCGATGTCCCCCTCCTTCCGACTGCACAATCCCCGGACGCCCCCATCGGGATCTGCCCCTAGAGTGCTCTTACCTCTCCTTTCTCCTCCATAGCACAGTGGGGTCTGTCCTTAGGTGGGCTCGAGATGGGGCAGTCTTCATCTAGGAACACCGAGGACTGCCGATTTTCCGCTGTTCTCCCACTTCCCCCCCCGCCCCCTGGGATGCCGGCACACAAGGACGTACGTCCTAGAGGGACGATGTGCTAACGCACGCCTCCCTCAAGCACCTAACAATTCCCTCCCTGGACTCCTGGTTACGGAGCCACAACCCCGAGCGCCGTGCTCCCACCGACATTCTCGGGTTGAAATCTCCACTGAGGGAGGACAGCATCCGCTGGGATGCTCAATCCTCCCTCCCCGGCCGACCCCCGACGACTCCAAGTCCGTCTTCGAACCCGGCCGCCAGGCATCAAGGGGTGTGAGCGCCCAGCGCTCAACCTCAGCGCCACCGGGCCGGCATTTGACTTTTTAACACAGCTTTTTGCTAGCCTGCCACCACATACTCCTGTCTTTAGGCCCTGTATTGAGGGTTCCCAGTCCAATCGACCACTCCCTCTGCTTTCACGCCAATGGTGCTCCTGTCTTCTGGCCCTGTATCGAGGGTCCCCCAGTCCAGTCAACCACTCCCCCCACTGTCATGCCAGCAGGGATCCACATGGAAGTAGGACCCGGGAGTCCCCAGAGGGCCATCACATATGGTGACAGGGGGGACTTAGGCTTTTCCATTTTTTTTCTCCCTGTTCCCCACGCTGGGGCATGCATGCCTTGGAGTCCCTCAGCCCTCTCTACTACTGCCCTCCTAGACCCACACTACCACCTGGCCTCCACTGAGTGGCAGTCATTCAGCGGAGTGTACAGGTCCTTCCCCTGGGAAAGGAGAGCAGCTGTCCGGTGCTCAATCCTTTCCCTCCATGGCCTACCCCCAGCAACCCGTGCTCACCACCCAACATGGGTCACTGCGCCTTACTAGTTGCCAAGCTTCTCTGGCCAATTACTAGAACACCATGTGGCGGTATCGCAGCCATACTGTCAGCATGCCTGACAGATCCTGGAAATAAGAAGCCCTTGCTTGTGTGTTCTAGGGCTCTGATGCTGGCAAGCACCTTCTAAGATCAATCTATGATGTCTCAGATGTCACTGCCAGGGGTGCTGCCATTGGCATTTCTTTAGGACACCACCACTGGCTATGTGTTGTGGATTTTTCCCAGAATATACAGCAGTCGATCCTGAATGCTCCCTTAAGGACACCAAGCTCTTTGACCCAGAAGTTGAGGTCATTGTTAGTGTCTTAGGAAAGAGAAGTCTGTTGATATTATTTGGACCCAGACACGGAATACTTCCCTAAAATGGCCGTAGCAGAGGTCCCCTTCACAGGAGCCCTCACTTTAAACCTCCCTGTGGAAAGGGGTGAGGTTTTGCTACCTGGCAGCAGTAGTAGTTCATTGGGACCTCCAGTAAAACCCTCAAAGGATGTGGAAAGGGTAATGGCCAGCTGACCCTTCCCCCTGACTCCCCACCCCCATGCCAGGTCTCTCCTCAGGATCCCGGGTGGGGGGAGCAGCTCCCCGTTTCTGCACCACTGGCAGGCCCAGAAAACATCTCACACTGCTGCCTACTGCTCTGATATAAGCTGCAAAGGATTCTAGGATTTGCAGTAAAAGAAGATGTCATCCTAAAATTAAGCAACATTAATCTGATATAATCTACTATATTATAGTAAACAGTGTAAGTAAATCAATATGTTTGCCCACAAAGTGCACACTGGAACCAGACCCGCACTTGAGTGTAGGGTCTTTTGTGGTATTCCCCCTTAAGCAGTTTCTGCCTCTACTAAAAATGATGGAAACTGCACTGAATACAATGTACGGAAATCAGAGAACAGATAATGTCCATTGTATTAGATTTCCATGTCATCCATGTCCACTGTAAGTGGCTTTTACTGTACCTTGTAAAAATACTGCTACTGTGGTTCACAACAGATAAGGACAGAGTTTGGAATCATTTTCCACACCTTATACTTAGTGAAGTATAATTACTGCAGTGCATTTTTGCTTAGTGTATAAGACTCAATTGTGGCCGGCCCGGTGGCACTGGAGGCTGAGGCGCTGGTCGCTACACCTCGCGCCACGCCAGAGACCCGGTTTCGGGAACGCATGCCTGGGCCGGCCGAGGTCGGCGGGCGAGAAGATCGAATATCGGGAGGACTGCTCTCTCTCTCGGGAGGGAAGTTTGTCAGCCTGCTCGCTGACTGCCCTCTGGCAGTGGCTGAAGGGCAGTATGGATCGGAAAGGCAAGCACCGACATCCTAAAATCAGTAGGGAGGGGACAGGAGAAAATGGAGCCGGCAGGCTCCATGATGACCACCAGCCCCAGCCAGCCCGCAATGTTTGGATTTCACTCGGGGGTGGGGATAAAGCTGGCGCCTTCACCTCGGCCCTGCCACTGGGGGGATTTGGGGGTTTGGGTCGGGAGACTGAGTCCCTCCGAGGGAGGGATTGGGGCTCGGAAGCCATAAAAATCTGTATGGGAAAAAAGACTCAATGGTCAACAGTCAATACACAGAAACATAAAATTTCTCAGCAGAAAAGAACCACTTGGCACACCCAGTCTACACAGGTGGGCCCGGACTAGTCTGTCTCCACAGACCCTAAATGGTGTCCGGTGACACTCCTTCCTTTCTGCCTATTCACTAATACTCCCCATTGTCTATCCCACCTATGTATTAAGTACCCTACTGTTTTTGCCTCTACCACTCCTGGTGGTACTCTGTTCCAGGCCTCCACCACTCTTTCAGTGAAGCAGTACTTCCCCACATCTCTCTTAATGCCCTCCAGGTTCATCACATGCCCTATGGTCCTGGTGCTATTTCTCATTTGAAAGAGACTCCCCCCTCCTGTGCCCTGCTCAGCTCTGTGTGGTACTTGTAGGTCTCTATCGTGTGCCCTCTTGAGTCCTGTTTTTGCTAAACAGAAAAATGCATAGCCCTCTTACAGTAACATTACAAAGGCCTCTAGGATTAAACAGCAAGGTTAGACCAATTACAGTCAATCCTTGTTTAAGATCCAGATTATTAGTATTTTTATGTTAAAACAGATATGCAGTGGTGCAGCTAGAATTCTGCTACAAGCTGGGTGCACAGTACCTAACGTGCTGGGCACAAAGCAAAAAGGAAATGCATAAGCATGTACATACATTGTATTGAGCTTTTTAAGAACCATATGCAAATACAGGTATGACATTCAAATCAGTAAATAAAGTGGCGTGTTCCAATGCCCCGTGCATACTGCATGCAAATAGTTTTGTAAATGCCATGTTAAGAGTACATTTGTGCAGTCGAGCCAACCAGGATGAAATGTGGTGTCACAGTTTACCGCATGACAAAAGGGACCGACTCCCATTGAAACTGCCTTGCTTCCTGCAGTAACTCTGCTGCAGAATTCTGTAGAACAGGGCTACATCCTGGTGGGCTTCACGGTATGGTACCATACTCCCTACATCACGTGATTACCTTAAAGACCTCCCAAGTGGGGATATCAGGGTGACCATATCAATACTTTGGTAGCCCAATATATGTCTTTTTGCAGCTTCAGGCTGTTCAGCCACTGCGGCTTTAAAGTGCACATGACATTTGTGCTAAATGGCAGATGTTTATAATGTTCTTATTTACAGAAATGAAATTCATACTTCCCAACAATCCACATTTAACTGTACCTGAAGAAACACTCAAAACTGGTGTGTACTGGTTTCTTTTATGGACAACATTCTTTTCATGTAACCAGTAATTTGAAATGTTTATTATGTTATGGCTTGTGAACAGAATGCTAAGCATGAGCTGCTGACGTATCAGAACTGTGCTCAGAGCCAGACCCCTTTATGACATTGATAAAAAACATATATATAGTACTCCCCAAGCTCATCGCCATCTCAATGGTCCCTCTCCTCAATGGTACCTTTAGCACAGTGTACGAGACACAGCTGTTCCCTTTCACCCCTTCTGTTTGCCCTATATGTCGAGCCCTTAGCAGTGGCCATACACCATGATCTAGAGAGTGACAGAATCTGCAAAGGAGGTACAGAATACAAGAGAACCATCACTGACATCCACCACCCTCCACACATCATTATCAAGGCCACTGATTTACGGTGATTAAAATAATTAAATTCCGTTTTCAAGACTTAAGATTCCGGAATTTCACCGGTGATTGTTACTCTAATTTCCAGATTTTACCGGGATTCTGTTATCATTCTTTTAGTATGTGCATAAATAATCAGAATGAAAGAAGGCTTAATATACAGAGCATTAAATAAAGCAAACTGAAAGTAGTACAGGAAGGAATTAAAAGAAAAACATTTTTTATAGATTTACTGATCTGATAGAAAATGCCAGATTCCATGAAATCTTCATTTTTACCGGTTTTCAGGCAGCCCTAATTCCGGAATTTTACCGGATTTTCCGGTAAAAACCGAAAAACAGTGGCCTTGATCATTATCCCCAGATTCCTCCACTGGAGCCGCATGGCAGGAACTACAAAACTCTGGGGCGGTGTCTGGATTCACACTAAACCAGCAGAAAACAAAAACTGAACTGATACAACTAAACTATACCCCAACAACTGAGATGAAGAAACATTTCCCCTTTAAATGGAATAGAGGCCATATCAAATATTTGACCATTCATATACTAAATGATTTAGCAAATCTTGACTTGCTTAATCTGGAACCTATTAACCAACAAATAACGTTGGACATCAACAGATGGCTCCATCTTCCCCGGGTTTTTTTTGTTTGCTAAAGTTGAGGCAATGCAATTAAATATTTTACAGACTTCTCCTATCTTCCCCTCTTAATGTACTACAGATCAGGGTACAGCTTAATTTCTAGGTTTATGTAGGGTGGCAGATGGCCCCACATCAAATATTTCACATTTTAACTTTCTCAGGCCATGGAGGGACTTAATTTACCTAAACTCCTAGACTACGGTATGGCAGCTCATCTCTGAACCGTCTATCTCTAGCTGTCACCATCCTGCACTTCCCCCCTACAATACTAGGGAAATTTTTATCCATGAGCTACACAATAACACAAAAGTATTATTTTCCCACCCCCTGGGCAGTATTCGGCTCCAATTCCCCAGCTCTGCACTAGCCACTCTGTCACATTGGTATACGTTTCATAAGCTTCTGCTGTTGCCTTCATGATGTTCTTTTCTAGCGCCCTAGCATACAATTCAGATTTTCCAGATTAACACAGACCATGCTTTCACATGCTAGAGAATCTCGGGCAACCCCGGAAGTAAGACAATTTCAAGACTTGCAGTTGCAATACAGCCTGTCAGGCCATGAGGATTTCTGCTACCTCCAGGTTCAGACTTCGCTCCATTTTGCAGGCTTGGAAAGGAATCATCTGCCAGACCAGACACCACTTTTATTAAACATCCTTTCGGGGGCCCAGCAGGAACACACCTGGACTCATTTAATACGGAACTTTAATAGAGGATTACAAACAATACGATCAGACACAACACAATACTCAGAGCAAGGAATAGCTCATGACCATAAATCATGAGTGAAGTCCACAATTTTTGCTATCAAAATAACAGCCTCCTCTCTCTGGAGAGAGTTTGCATGAAAATGCAGAATGGAATTTTTTATTAACCCAGTTATATAAATAAAAATATATGGGTTCCTCTTATGGAAAATGCTGGTGTGTCTGTGGGTCAGAGAGAGCACTCACATATTCCTAGCTTGTACTGTAGTCCAACAATTTTGGTTGCACCTGAAAACTCAGTTTTAACAGCTCTCCCTGGACCCCTTCCCCTCCCCCACCCCGACTTGTTTCAGTATCTATGGTTTTGCTACATGCTTCTCCTCTGTTAGTGAGGCTGCCTCAAAAGTCTTTAGTCCCTTACTTGTTTGGCAGTGCAAAAATGCATAACAGTTGTGGTTGCAAACACAATCATTGCACCCCACGCAAGATCAACAGTCTCCAACATTTATATTATGGAAAAAAAATCCCCAGCAGGTTACAGGGTACCCTTCCTACTTTTCTTACTCTCTGGCAGCCCTGGGTGGTGTATGTCATGCAACATGATTACTCTTTTATCCCCTGAACCTTAGCGGGTCCTTGAAAAGGTGGTCTCCTTGGTTCCTATTGTTGGTCTGACCTTCCTCCACCATAACACGCAGGTTCCCGGGATCCCCCTCCTTTTTCTGGGTTCGAGAGTTTTCTCTGTATTGTGTATTACAGGTTTATGCTCACTCTGATACTCTGTAACCAGCTATCATTTATGACTCTGAACTGCATAACATCTGTCATAATAACACAAGTGTATAAGTACTTTATAATGACTGTAATGCCTCTGTATCCGTTATTGATTTTCATTGTTCAACCAGACTAAACCCTCTGAATTCCTAATAAAAACTTAAAAGAAAAACTGTGCTCACAGTTCTGTACACAAACCATGATACAGTCAAAAAGTACACTTACATATGAACTTACCGTAACAGTAGATCTTCAAGAGGATCTCTTGCAGCAGGCCACACCTATGGAACAACAGCTTCCAGGCACTAGGACCACAAGGAAACTTTTCTAGCTAGCAGTCTACAGGGGGTAGTCCACACCGATGTCATATACCACTGTCGACCAACCCTATAAGAGTGGATGGCCCCTGCGCCCTCCTCAGTTCTACCACCGGAGACCATAAGCCAGATAGCACCAGCTGGAGGAACTGAAGGGTTCTGCCAAAGAAAGGATACAAAAGGAGGTACAGACACAGAAGGGCCTCCGAGGCTCAGGGGGAAGGAGGGACGGCATGGCCTGCTGCAAGAGATCCTCTCCAAGATATATTGTCACAGTAAGTTCTTACTTAACTGTACTATCTTACTTCAAGGATATCTCCTGCAGCAGGCCACATCTATGGAACAAGTCCCAAGCCGTTCCATCATCAGACAACACTGTCTGGGTGGATGAAACCATAAGCCTAAGAAAGTAGACTCTGGAAGACAGCTAGGCTGTAGTGCTTGATAAAGGTGCGGACAGTACTCCATGAGGCAGCAGCACAGGTCTCTGCAGCTGAAACATTCCTGAAACAGGCAATAGAAGTGGCCATGCCCCTAGTGGAATGGCCATGAACACCACCAGGAAGATCCTTGCCACACTTCCTGTAGCAATAAGTAATACAGTTGGCCAACCATTTGGACAATCACTGTTTAGAAACAGGGACACCCTCTTTTCCAGGGGCAAAAGAAACAAAAAACTGAGAGGACTTCCTACAGTCCTTCATACAGTAAGCGTAGTAATGCAGAATTCTATGCATGTCTAAAGTGTGCAGCAATGCTTCCCCCGGACTGGTATGCTCTCGGAAATAAACAGAAAGGTGGATGGATTGGGTTAAAGTAAACTCAGACACCACCTTAGGAGGAAACTAAGGGTTAAGTACACAAAGACACCCTGTCGGTGGAAAATCAAATAAGGCTGCTCGCACATGATCGCTTGCAGCTCTGAAATTCTTCGAGCAGAAGTAATAGCAACTGAAAATAATGCTTTCCAAGACAGAAAGTGTAGTTCGCATGTTGCGGCCAGCTCGAAAGGAGCCAAGGTAAGTTTCTCCAACACAAAATTCAAGTCCCAAGGCAGGACTGGGTTGCTGACAGGAGACTTAGGATGGAAGATGCCTCTCCGAAATGTACAGGACACCTCCAGTTGTGCCACCGTACAGCCACCAACAGGCACATGAACGGCAGAGATGGCAGACCTGTGCACCTTAAGAGATGAGTACTTTAGGCCAGAGTCCGATAGGGACAGCAAGTACTCCAGAATCTGATTCACTGGACAGGTGAAGGGATCCAGCTGACATGAAGCAGCCCACAGCGCAAAACGTTTCCACTTCATAGAATAAGTGGTCCTAGTGGAAGGCTTCCTAGCCACCACTAGAACATCAGCCACATTGGGTGACACCCCAAACCAAGCCATGGCTATGTCCTCAGAAGCCATGTAAAGATGCAGGGATTTGAGGTCCAGATGGACCAGGGTGCCTCGGTTCTGAGAGTGCAAGCCAGTGCACAGAGGTAGAGATACTGAAGGTTCCACTGTCAGCTGCTGCAGCAAAGGGAACCAGATCTGATGAGGCCAGAAGTGGCAATGAGGATCATCATGGCCCCTTCCATCTGGAGCTTGATTAGAACCCTCTGAAGCAGGAGGAAGGGAGAAAATTCATACAGAAACCTCCCGTTCCATGAGAGGGACAACACATCTGACCAGAAAACTCCAGGCCCTGGATCAAGCAAGCAAAAAAGTGGCAGTTTTGCATTGAGTGGGGATGCAAAAAAGGTTTGACTCTGGACAACCCCATCTGTCGAACAGGTCTTCTACTACTGAGGTCAGCAGCTCCCACTTGTGCACTTTTCAACCAATCAATCAATCAAACTTTATTTAACCAGGCAGTTACATCGTTGAGCAAGCTCATCTGCAAGATGGTCCAGGGCACAGAGGACAAATTCATTTACAGTATCCAACAGTATTGAACATCAATTCATAACACAGCAGACACTGAAACAGACTATTTTTAAGTACAAAATCATTAGGTAACTGAGTGGAGGGGTTGTGGGATAATAGATGGACCAGACACTGAGCCTCAAGTTCAACACACAATCTCTGTGTGATGTTTATTCAAAATACAAGAGACAACCTTAAGCAAAGGCATATCTCTTCTTCGGTACATCAGTTTGCAGCAACAGACTATGAACATCCTTTCTCTGCACTTAGCCAGCACCTTCTGACACTGATCTCTGATCCAATTCACTAGTTGAGATGTAGCCACCACCCCTATGCAGGCCCCATTTGCTTGGGTAGTGGGGCTCCAAAAAGAAAAAAAAAACAAAACAAGCTATAGACAAAGAATCTCAATGTAGAATTATTGAAAGAAGGTCTACCCCAAAGGGCACTGGCAACAAATCAAGTTTCAAAGAAATACATCACCACACATACTTCCATAATGCAAAGCATCATGGGATATATGCAAATCATTATGACATTTCTTACTTAAGTTTACAATAATATACATGCATTTTAAATAACACAACTAGTTTAGTTTCTATAATAGTCACCTAGTACTTTTTAGCATTATCAAAAACACCTAGTGCCATTGTATTTAACATTTACAGGTTTCATAAACATAAGGTATATACATCAAGGTATTTTATAATATAGTGCCACTACATACTAAATCCAACAACAATAAACACAATCTGTTTTACATATACTTGGAGGTCACCACAATAACCTCCCTGTACGAGGACCTAAGAGGGAAAAATTAAACAGGACACTGTAGCATAGTCAAGGGAGGGAGCAGGGGGTACCCACAGGTGGCCAACTTTATGGACTAGAAATAGTAAAATATAGATTAGGCTTAGAAATACAAGAACTGTTGCAACAGATTAAAGAAAAGGTTGGTCCTCAAGAGTGGCAGGAGCTCCCGGTCACATACCCCCCACCTTAAGAGGGAAGCAGTTATTGCAGACTGCTTACCACCTTCTTGTCCCAGGAAGGGATGGAGTTTCCACCCGTCCATCTTCAGAAGCTCTGTCTCAGGGTCCCTATTAACGATAAACATTCCATTTTAAACATAGTGAATATCATCATTCTTTACTCTGAGGCATTAATACATTTGGGTCTGTTCACGAAAAGGGGTTACCAAAGTGTGACATGGAAGTCAAATTTTAAAATCAACCATAAATTAATTTTGTAATACAGGTTAAGCTACTGTGACCCACATATGAGAAAAACAGTATGTTGCAAGATAAAAAATGTTAAGGTTCCCAAGAAAAATAAGGTCTGGTGTGATGGGTGTAACAAGACACACCGTGGTGGGTGTAACAAGACACCACACACCATGGTGGGTGTAACAAGACACCCTGTGGTGGGTGTAACAAGACACCACACACTGTGGTGGGTGTAACAAGACACCATGGTGTGCGTAACAAGACACACCATGGTGGGTGTAACAAGACACCACACATCCCAGCGAGTGTAATAAAGGGCATCACATAATTGTTGATGCGGGAAAAAACACCTTTACTTATAGACTGAAAGCTGTAAAAGACATTACGTAACATTAAACAGTGATAACATGTTTGTTATAATTATGCTGTTTTAAACTGTGCAATTCTACAATTGTGCAAATCAGCATTGGAGTGAGAATATCTGCTATACATTTTTATTATGCGCAACAATTCCCAGCAATAGTGAGATTGTTTTTGTGGGCCACATACAAGTTCACTGTCCACTTCATGTGCAGAAAGCACTGTGCAGTTCCATTGCAATGAGTGTAACAGACACACCACTGCATACCTCTCAAGGGTCCCTGCTTTGATGTCCATTATTTCACCATTAGCAACTATTGTGTCCCTTATTCCCCCTAAATATCACAGGCAATAGCCACTCAAAGAACATACTAAAAAATAACACAAAGCTTTGTAAGCTGTAGAATTTTGTAAGTTGCAAGCACCACAAATAAGCCATTTACAGTCTAACAATTGCATCCAGTGTTTCTATGTGTGCAGAGTCCATCACAGTTATGTTCAGTGTCAGTGTCCCTAATTGAATTGCAAGTTTATGTATGAACCGCTTTTAATGCCAGCGGGCTTGCAATTCTTCATATTTTTTCATTATGTTTTGCAGCTGTTCCTGTTGGATATTGTATGTGCCTGGTAATGGAAAAAAAATAGGTCCAAGGAAAATACGGCTCGTCTTCCTTACAGCATCAGAGTCCTTTCGGCATGGCCATGTGAAGATGCCATCCCCACGATGCCTCAAGAAACTGAAGTGGAACCGCCTCCTGTCATCAATCATTGTTAGTTCTCCAATAAAAAAGTTGCTTGAATAATAAATGGCATAACAGTGGTTTATTTTTATGTGCTCCAATGTTTGGCGAGAGACCACTGTACTTGATGGTGCTGATGAACTGGCTGCATCAAGGGGCTGGTTGGTGGTTTTGCTACTTGAAGTTAGCCACAGTATGTACCACAGTTGGCACTTTGACATTATCATGCGTTTGTGCAGCTTTAGGATGTAAGCGTTTGGGTTATTGATCAAATCTGGCATGTCAGTACCATCTCGACTGACCTGGGAGGAAGAAAGTGCCAATGGTGCAGAATCATAAGTGACGGGTGTATCCATTTTGTGGACAGAATGACATTTTTTGGTCCGTGGCACAGAAGAATTTGTGCCCACAGTATTTTTAAGTTTTGTTGCCTTCCAGGGTTCTACGCGGCTACTGTTTTCACAGTGTCCTTTGCCACTCAAGCATGCAGTGCAAAAGCAGCTATGCTCTCGTCTGACAACCACACCAGAAGCCACAGAGCGTAAACTATGTAGTTTGCGTGTCACTGGTACTGCTCTGATTTGTTGTCTTGCACTCCTCTTTATGGCATTCCCCCCCCCAGAAGAATGTGCGCAGATCATGCCTGCAGTATTCAATGGTTGATTCTTTGCTGAAGTTCTTTTTGCAGAACTCATACAGCTGTTTCGCATTGGCAATTACTGCTCGACAGGATTGCATTGCTAGACTGGCACCAGACTTGATCACAGCACTCTCTCCATCTGATGGTCCTTTCCCATGTCTGGAACCGAAGAAAGCTCTTTCAATTGTAAATCCATATTTAGCGGGTGCTTCTGAAATATCCTGGAATGCCCACTTTGATTTGTATTAGCTTCCGCAGCCATCTGTGAAGTGCACTTCTTTCTCTATCTTGAGTGAGCGGATGCTCTGAAGATGTGCATTGCCTAGTTCGACAAAGTGCCTAACAGCATGGTGGTCATGCTTCAGGTCACTCGATATAAACACTAAGGACTCTTTCATAATACTTTGGCATGTAGGACAGCTGTAGAATGTCACTGTGGGGTGAACAGTGGCCTGTTCGTGGTACCAATGGGCAGATTGAATTTCGTCCTGGAAAGTACACGTGTAGTTTTCCGCAAAGTCCAGTACCATGAGCACACATCCTTCTGACACATTTGTTTTTAGAGACTTAAACTGACTTTGTTGCCAGGATGCAACATGCAGGTGCTGTCCCAAAAATGTTATGTCGTCCTTCAGTACTTCAAAAAATGTTGATATTGTGCTGCTTTTTTTCAGTACTTTTCTGTTCTTTTTTGTCTCATTGCCTTCTGTGTTTGTTGTAATGGTAACACTGTCCCACTGGTACCATTCCAGTTCTTCCATGCCATGTCTGTCCAACAGTTCCTTTGCTGTTTTTTCTATGCCATCTGCACTGCAGTTTCCACAGGTCTTCTCAATGCATTTCTCTGCAAAGAACTGTTCACCTGGAGACCTTGGACACATGGTCATGTTGACAGCACTGTATATACTGGCAATCTTGCAGTGTGGGACTCTGTACACATCTGCAAATCGGTTTAATGATTGTAACTTTAGGATGACATTTGTGCAGTACTCGCACAAGCACTGCTCAAGATTTTGATCCTTTGCCAGTTTAATGTGCTTGGGCTGCAGACTACGGAATTTGGTTGGTCCAATTTTTGGCCCCGGGTTTTGCTCACAGAACTCGTTGTACAGAATATGAAGAGGCTTGTCAAGGAAAGCCTTTGCAATCCCTGTTCATTTTGAAATGGCCTTCTTATGTGGTAATGGCGTGGATGAGGCCTCAAGAAGTTTTCTAGCTTCTGCACCATTTTTTCAGACAATGCTGACTTGTGCCTGTTGATGGGTTTCACCCTTTGGCTGCGTGATGCCCTCATCATCTGCCTCCAACTGATTCAAGTGTCTGGCTTGCTGCAGACATCACGGTACTTTTTCAGTACCAATATTGCACTGGTAAAGGCATGCTTCAATTCTCGTTGTGCCTTTGAGTTTTTATGCTTTAAATCCGATAGTTTGTCTTTCATTGCCTCCACCAGCTTGGCGTGCAGGTTTGTGCGGCAAGGCATGCTCAGGTTCACTTTGGATAGGGCCTCCTTTTTTGCAGGGGAGCAGGAAGAAATAAGTTTAGAAACAGTGGTGGCAACTTGGAGACCGTGGAAGTCCTCTGCGTGCTCTTTGTAGTGCTTTTCGGATGGCTTGGTTTGATCATGTGTCAGTCACTGGGGTTTCATATATGCTTCCATTTGTTAAGGACTCAGTAAATCTTGGGGTTGGTGAAGAGGCAATGTTGGTTGTTGTGAAGGGTGTTGGGGTTGGTGAAGAGACAATGCTGGTTGTTGTGAAGGATACCGTTACACTGCTGTTTTTTTCTTTTCCTCTGTTTTCCTTGTATTTCTCTCTCCTCTTTTCATTTATTCTTCTGCGTTTCTGTGCAGACATATTGGCACGGTCTTTCCTTCTGTTTTCCCTCCAGCGTGCTCTTTCTTCCATCTTCTTTTGTTCTTCTTCTCTCGTTGAATTCATGGTTGTCCCCCAACCTGTTAGGCTCCCTGCAGGCTCAGAGACTATGTTCTTCCGCCATTCCCTCATTTTCTGCATTCACAGCCGTGACTTTTCATTATATTCTTTTCTCTTCTCGTCAGTCAGAGAAGCCCTGTAATTTCTGCAGCGTAATACTGTTTTTTTCTTATGTTCTGCATAACGTTCAGGATTCTTTTTCAGGTAATCTCTGTATTGCTGACTTCGCACCCTGCCAGATATTGGGCTGCATACATTTTTAAGTGCATCTTGCAAAAGCACTGCAGTAGATACTTGCGGTCTTTGTCTCACGTTCTCCATTTCTCCAGCAATCTTCAAGCAAAAAAACAAAGTTCCGATTACTTCACACTGCATAGTGAAGGATAGGCACACTACATGGGATGCTGTAAATCACTGGAAATGCTAACACTGAACACAAGGGAGCCACACAGAACACTCCAGACCATTTGACGGTAAGAAAGAGCCAACATGCACACTCCGCAGGATACTTACAATCAAGGGAGCCGCACAGAACACTCCAGACCATTCAACGGTAAGAAAGAGCAAACATGCACACTCCGCATGATACTTCCAATCAAGGGAGCCGCACAGAACACTCCAGACCATTCGATGGTAAGAAAGAGCCAACATGCACACTCCGCATGATACTTCCAATCAAGGGAGCCGCAGAGAACACTCCAGACCATTCGACGGTAAGAAAGAGCCAACATGCACACTCCGCATGATACTTCCAATCAAGGGAGCCGCACAGAACACTCCAGACCATTCGACGGTAAGAAAGATGGGATATTATAAAAAGGCTTTAAAAAATGCTGCAATCTGATTGTCTGTTAGGATTCCAATAGCTATAATCCAAGACATAGCATGGGTGTATTGGGGCATTAATGCACGCCATGGGTGCGTTGTTACGCATGAGGGCTTGCCCGAGTGACTTCAACCAGCCAGGAAGTGCATTAATGCCCTAATACACCCATAACTGTCAGATTATTCCTTTAGCACCGCTGAATGAATGGAATGATGCTTTCTAATTCTGAACCAGCATTCTTAAACTGTTGATGGAAGAAATTTAAAAAGGAAAGCTGTCCAAATCCAATGTCCTGCCCTGGCTAAACTTACCCTCTGGTTAAGCTTTTAATGTATGTTGAGTCTTTTTTCTCATTCCACAACATACATTATCTTTTAAAAATGTGCAACGTGGAAGTGTGGCGCACGTAGGGGAGGCTTCATTCTAAAGGTGCGGTGATGCACTGCTCGCTTTAATGAAGTGAGCAGTGCATCGCCGCACCTTTATGGCACCTCCCCTACATGCACCACACTTCTAGGATGCAAATTTTTAAACGTTAAAATAACGTATGTTGCAGCGTAAGAAAAAAGACTCAACATACATTAAAAGCTTAACCAGAGGGTAAGCTTGGCTGGGGTGGGATGGTGGAACAAGGACAGCTTTCCATTAAATAGCGTCATCTAAATGAGCAAAACATTGAAAACCAATTTTCTTTTAGAATAATTTTAATAATTACAGTAAGGCACTCCCAGAAATTAGATAGTAGTCAGTTAGTCACCCCCTCGGGGCAATATGACATTCTGATGTGGCATGTGCCACATTACACCCCTAGGGTGTGATTAACAATATTAATCTAATACCTGGTGATGCCTTATTGCTTAATACAAAGCTATGACTTAAGGAAAGAGAAGGCGCAAGTAGTTATTTGAAATAAAATTAAAAAAAACACACCGGCTCCCAAGACAGCATAAAAACCCCAGCAATATTCAAACCAACACAAATATTACAGCAAACAAAAGCATTGAGGGCATCGGAGCATTCATGTTCGGCCAGAATGAGACCAGCACATTCATCAAAAAGCCACCCACCCCCCCCCCGAGAAGTGACACATGGTCCTTAAGATGGCCGAACATGAATGCTCACACAGGCCAAGACACAACACTCCAGGCCAGCATAAAAACCCCAGCAATATTCAAACCAACACAAATATTCGAGCAAACAAAAGCATTGAGGGCAGCGAGGGCGTCGGAGCATTCATGTTCGGCCAGAATGAGACCAGCACATTCATCAAAAAGCCACCCCCCCCCCCGAGAAGTGACACCACATGGTCCTTAAGATGGCCGAACATGAATGGTCACACAGGCCGAAACACAGATTGCCTGGGACCAGGCCCCAGGCCAGCATTATTTTATTTTTTTAAATACAGGCATCGAAGCACCCCCAACAAGCTCCCAAAGCTCATTCCAACACTGGGGCCATAACCACATTTTTCCAAAAAAAAAAAAGCATGTAGCCTCCCCCACCCCTAAAAAAATGAACATGGGTTCAAAAGCTGAACTGCAAGCTGCTCATATAATTTAATGAAATTTTGCTCCCACAGAATACCTGCTCACCATGCTCTTCATATAGCCCCCCACCCCAAATGTTCAAAATACACACATCACAACCTTGACTTAAATTAATAGCTCCCACCTGATCAACACAATACCCTGCCAAAAATCAACTATTTGTACCACCTTCAAGTAATACTGTGATCCATGGGCGAAGCAACACACTGTATGGCTGGCGAACATACACACCATGGGTCTTCGTGTGTTCCTCCAGGATTCCCCAAGTTTCTGGTGACCTTAAGCATGCATTCTAGTAGAACGGCCCCCGGAACAGGAGAGAAGCAACCTTATCATATTTTCGGTAATCCCCTCTTACTCTAACACTGCCCAAGTCCCAAAAACTGTTTGTCCACCATGACGGGCGTAACAGTTCTGGATGCTGGCACACGACCTGTCTTTTTCGAATTCGTCGGCGTGGAGCGGACGCAGCAATAAACTGCGACTTTTATGGGGGCATTATGCAAAGAGACCTCCCCAGCGAGACCTCCGCACAAACAACACGCAATCAGAAGCACAGACCCCACCCTGTGACGTGCAAACAGGATGTGATTCCTCGGACACCACGCCAGTGGGGGTCAAAGGTGACTTTGCATGGCCATGCAGCCTTTCTCACTGAAGAGAATCATTTTTTGCACAAAATGGGAGGTTGTTTTGTGCAGGAAAACTGCAAGATAGGGCAAAAAGTACCACACTTGCGTTTGGGGGTTACTGTGATGGGTGTAACAAACTAAGACACCATGAGTTACGACCATCACAGTAAATGGAGAGCTGCACTGTGCAAACAGGAATTATTAAAAGACCACAGGACATGCAGGGATTCAAAATTTAGTGTGTCAAGAGTGATCCCAACACATTGTTTGCATACTGTGAAGTGCAGTGTTATCACAGTAGCACACCAAGAAGAGCAGGGTTTCCATGTCACACTTGGGAGTGAAAAAAACAGTAGAAATCAAGCTATATAATAAAAAAAAATTAACTTAAGGATGTTTTACAACAATGGTATTATGTTAACTATCTGTGCAGGCTAGCACATATTAAATGTACCATTCTGCTGATAGAAAATGGTTTTCATTTTTTTATTAGCACAAAAAACAAGTTATAGGAGCCTTGGTAACCCCTTTTCATGAACAGACCCATTTCTCAACAGAGATGAACAGTACCTTCCCACCTCGTTTTAGGGAAAGACCAAAAATCTAGACATATGTAAAGTCCAGTACCATAGAAGGACTTTCTCTGGGGTGAGTAAATACCTGTTCCAACCCCACCAGACATATACAGTTTTAAGCAGCGGCCCAGTCCTAGGTTCAATCCCTCTACATAAACCCAATATGACTCTTGATTCATTTCACTAGTTACAGATATAGGCACCTGAGGGTAGACACTCAATGTGTTACCCCAGCGCAGGTTCCAATCCATTTTCCACCCACTTCTCCTTTGTAGGTTTTCACTCAGAAAAGAATAAAACACACGTACCACCTCAGATTCCTTGTCTGCCCTTGGCTACCTCTTTGACATCAGGCCCGCCCCCTGACCAAACATGCTGCACTTCTGCCTACAGAAAGGGACCATTGCAGAGCCACCTCTGGCCTTGCCTGTAACCAACTTGCCCCCCTGTCTTACACAAAGTGTCTGCGGGAATATGGAAGGAGCAATAGTAGTTTCTACTCTGCTGTTTCAACCTTTTATAACTTATGACACCAAATCCTTGGTCATCTTATCCCCAGGCAGGTCACTACAGAAACCTACAGGACCCCAAGGACCCTCTCAGGCTGAATACCCTGCAATGTTAACAGCAGGTTCCTATACCTTTTAACTCTGGGGTGTCTTAGTAAACATCCTTCTAATCACTGTGCTATTTTCAGCCATCTGTTACCATCTAGTACCTTGTGACCTATGTGAGAGTTTTCCCTTTTTCCAAGGGTGACATTTTTTTTAAATGACCTCTACCCTCCTTAGCCTTAATATACTGCAACAGTTTGGCAACATTAGCATTTTTAGCATGCAGTATACCCCAGTCAATACTGTTAATAGATTTAGCTGCATCAATACAAGAAAAGTCCTTTCAGCCTCATAGGCTTCTTCTTGCTTGCTTGGAGTCTTCAACCACAGCACAATATCATTAGGCACAGTCTTACCTGGGGTCTCACATTCAGGTTCCATACCTGCATCTCCGACCTCCAACAGGTAACATTCTGGGAACACGGGAAACAAAGAAATATTCTGCTCAGTCAGGGGGTCCTCCTCAAACTAAGCCCATGAAAAATTCTCCTCCAATTCTTTATCCAGACTCTCTGGCGCGACTCTCTCAAGCGTCTGGCACCGGTGTTCCACCTCTCTTCGTAGTTGGTCTGCCTCCAGCCATTGCCAACTTGTTCAGTGGACCATCCTCATCAGGGTTTCCACCTCTGGGGTGTTGTCTCTCGCACCTCCAGTTTGCCTCGACCTGCATCTCTCTGTTGTCTTCAGGTTTGGCCTTCCTCCAATCTCCCAAGTCCAGTCCAGGCAGCAGTTTCTCTCCTTCTGTCAGCCACGGTTCTGGGACGAACTCCACGGACTTTCTTCTCCAGCAGCTCCTGGTGGATTGGTCCACCTGGGATATCTGAGCGATATCCACCAGAAAACGTCCCTCTTTGGCTAGTCCAGATACTTCCAGCAAGTTATCCCACTTCTGACACCAAGGCTGTGGAGGGGTTGTGGGATAACAGATGGACCAGACACTGAGTTTCAAGTTGAACACACAATCTCTGTGTGATGTTTATTTAAAATACAAGAGACAACCTTAAGCAATGGCATATCCCTTCTTCAGTACATCAGTTTGCAGCAACAGACTAAGAATGTCCTTTCTCTGCACTTAGCCAGCACCTAGTGACACTGATCTCTGATCCAATTCACTGGTTGAGATGTAGCCACCACCCCTATGCAGGCCCCATTTGCTTGGGTAGTGGGGCCCCAAAAGGAAAAAAAACAAAACAAGCTATAGACAAAGAATCTCAATGCAGAATCACCGAAAGAAGGTCTACCGCAAAGGGCATTGGCAACAAATCAAGTTTCAAAGAAATACAACATCACACATACTTCCATAATGCAATGCATCATGGGATATATGCAAATCATTATGACATTTCTTACTTAACTTTACAACAATATACATGCATTTTAAATAACACAGCTAGCTTAGTTTCTATAATAGTCACCTAGTACTTTTTACCATTATCAAAAACACCTAGTGCCATGGTATTTAACATTTACAGGTTTCATAAACATAAAGTATATACATCAAGGTATTTTACAACATAGTGCCACTACATACTAAATCCAACAACAATAAACACAATCTGTTTTACATATACTTGGAGGTCACCACAATAACCTCCATGTACAAGGACCTAAGAGGGAAAAATTAAAATTAAAGAGGACACTGTAGCATAGTCAAGGGAGGGAGAAGGGGGTGCCCACAGGTGGCCAACCTTATGGACTAGAAATAGTAACGGATAGATTAGGCTTAGAAATACAAGAACTGTTGCAATAAATTTAAGAAAAGGTCAGTCCTCAAGAGTGGCAGGAGCTCCCAGTCACAAACTGGAGCAAGACTTAGATAACAAGGGCTATATACATATACAGGCAATTCATCATATATGGGTTAGAAGACAGTGGAGGACAAAGGGAAGAGAGAATGGAAAAGACACAGTAGAGGACAGAGAGGGGAGAGGAGGGCAAAGACACATGAGGGAGGCGGGCAGCCCTGTAGTAGAGAGCCCCAGGGGTTGCCATGGGAAAGGAGGGAGGGAGGAGGGAGCTAGGAGGGGTAGTTACACTAAAAGGAATGCCAGCCAACAGGGGGAATAAGAAGGCCAGGGAGGTCCAGAAGCTAGGGGAATATTCAGTCCATATGCCAGTGATTACCTGAAGCAATCGCACGCAGTCTTCAAGCATCGATAAAGCAGCTGCCTGAATATGTAGGGGCTAGGCAGGAGGGAAAGTTTAAGTGCTTTCAGCATGTTGTTCCAAAGTGATGGTAGGAAGGAGCTGATGGCAGTTGTGCCATGATGCGTCCTCATCAGTGGTAGCTTGAGGAGGACAAAGGAGGAGTTCTGCAGGCTGTACGCACCTTTAGACTGTTCAAACAGGTTAAAGATATAGGGTGGAAGTTTGTTAGAAATAGCCCTGAAGAGCCACATGAGGGCGTTTATTTGCCTCCTCATGAAGAGGGATAGCCAAGCAATTGCCTGGTACAACAGGCAGTGGTGAGTCCGAGGGGCATGTCAAGTATGAATTTGAAAGCACGATGGTAGAGTGTGTCAAGCTTCTGGGGGCAGTGACTGTACAGAAAGTCAGCGTAGTCAAGCAAGGGTAGAAAGGCTGTTTGAACCAGCCGCTTCCTAGCTTCGAGAGTGAGTAGATGTCTTATGCAGTAAAATATGCCAAGGCACTGTCTTAGCTTTTTTGTTACCTCACTTAGGAGTACAGTGAAACTGAGTTTGTTATCCAACCAGACTCCCAGATATCTGAATTTATCCACTATTTCCAAGGTTCAACAAGGAGGGTGATAATCTGGGGGTTACTAGGTGACCCTATATTGTGGGAGGAGTGTGGGGAGATAATCATGGCTTTGGGTTTTTTTGGCACTGAGCAAGAGTTTCAGGCTCTGTATGTTATGCTGGAGGATAATAAAGTCCTGTTGTAGCTCCTTGTAAGCAAGCTCTAGAGAGGGGTTGGTTGTACAGAGGACTGTGTCATCCGCGAAAAGGTGAACATTTCCTGTGAGTATGCCAGAATCTGTCCGGTTAATATAAAGTGCGAAGAGGATAGGCGTCAAGACAGAACCTTGCGAGACACCTCGGGGCAAAGCTTTTAGTGGAGATAGTTCCCCTTCTTGTGTACTCATTTGTTGACTTTAATTTGTGAGGTAGCAGTGGAAGCACTTTACTGCAGCAGGGGTTAGACCAATATTACTCAGAGTATCATGCAAGATGGAGTGATCAACCATGTCAAAGGCTTTACCAAGGTCAAGGAAAAGTGCGTAGATGTGTTGTTTATTATCCAGGGCTTTTAACCAGTCATTAGACACTCTGGCTAGAGTTGACACGGTGCTATGCTTAGGTCTGAACCCCGACTGGCTGGGTTAAGGATATTTTCGCAGTCCATATACTCCCTCAGTTGTGAGTTGACAATTTTTTCTAGTAGCTTGGATAGTACAGGAAGAAGCAAGATTGGCCTGTAATTGTTCAAGTCTGTAGGGTCTCCCGACTTGAACAAAGGGATAATATGAGCAATTTTCCAACTGAGCAGTAGCTCCCCTTAGGTAAGTGAGCTATTAAAAAGATGAGCGATAGGTACTGTCAGATGATAATAGTCTGCTTTTAGAAAGAAGGGTTCTAACGAGTCTGCACCAGCACTCTTTTTGGTTTCTAGCGAGAGAAGAAGGTTCTCCACCTGTTTAAAGGATATTGGCTGGAATTAAAGAGGGGGCAGCTGGTACAGGGGACAGAAGTAGGGTTAGTACCAACACTGGCGGCACTTGGGGCACTCAGTTTATTAACAGGCGAGGCATCAAATGCGAAAGCCTGCAGTAGCAAAGTGGTTATTGAGCTGGTCAAGGATCTCAGACCTATCTGTGTAGGAGTTATTGTTCACTACAATTTTGGTTGAAATTGGGGTAGCAGGGGAGTGTCCTTCGACCTCTCTCAAGATTTGCCAAAACCTGGCAGAGCAGTTTTTGTTTTCCCCGAGGGCAGACTAAAAGAAACGTGATTTTTCTGTCCTGATCAGTTTGGTGCAGGCGTTCCTGGCTACCTGAAAGGACAGCCAGTCTGAGTAGGACTGCGACTTCCTTGCCCTTTTCCATAGTGTGTCTCTGGACCGCAGGGCACTCTTCAGGGATGGGCTGAACCAATCAGGTGCCCGTTTCCTAGATTTAACCTTTCTTAAAGGTGCGTGTTTATTGATTACCCTTAGTAACAGATCCTGGAAGATACAGAAAGCTTTAGACACAGAAGGTGAGAAACAGAAGTCTTGCCACTTAATATTCCCAAGATCTGTCAGACAGGCAGGGAGACAGAAGTGTTTTAGGTTGCACTTTAGCTTAAAGGTAGAGGCAGAAGGCAGGTGTGGGGAACACCTGACGCAGGCGACAGCGCAGTGGTCACTCAGATCATTATGGAAGATCCCTGTATGGGACATATTATGTGGCTTGTTGACGAGCATAAGATCCAGCAAAGAGCTCCGGTTGTTTTTTGTTTTTTTTTTAAATTAGGTTGGGTAACCTCAGGGATAATCTGAGCTAGCCCGTGATCACTGCAGACATCCTTGAGCCTGCTGGCGCAGGCATCATTCCAATTAAGATTAAGGTCCCCCATTATGACACATTCAGTAGTCGCTTTCTCCAAGGGGGAGTGAAGGTGAGGCAGTATATACAGGTCAGCAGCAGGCGGCCTATAGCATGCAGCTACCAGCAGGGCTACTCCAGGCGATAAGGTTAACTTGAGGGCAAGACACTCAAATTCTTTGGGCATTGACGTACGGACAATATCAGAGGTTAGGAATTTGTCTTTAATATATATGGCAACACCACTGCCTCTGGTCGACCTGTCACACCTGTGTAGGTTGTAGCCAGGGATGTTAAACATTTTGTCAGGTACATGATTCTTAAGCCAGGTTTCTGAGAACATTGCTACATCAGGCTTTGCATGTAGCACCCAGGCTTGGACCAGGTCAAATTTATTGACTGTGACCAGGTTAGGCTGTCTGTCAGGACGTGTTTCCTGGCAAAGTGGGTACGAGTGGGTGCCCCCTGCTTGTTGATGTAGTGGATGGCACTGATGCTGTCTGTCTGCACTAGCAGAAGATGTGGGGATCATTGAGTCTGGAAGGCCTGCAAGGCATAAAGAATGGCCCGCATCTCCAGGGCACCGATGTGGAAAGAGGATTCCAACTTGGACTACTTCCCTTGAGTTTGGTGGGGCCCTAGATGGGCTCCCCACCACAAACCTGAAGCAACTGTTGTGAGGATTTGTTGAGGGGAAGGAATGAGGAAAGGAACCCCTCTTAACAGGTTGCTGGGTTCCATCCACCAAAGCAGAACCCTTTTTACCAGAGAGGAGATCAGGACTGTCTGTTTCAGATCGTCGGCACGCTGGTCCCTCTGGACCCTCAGTGTCCACTAGGGAATCCTCAAGTGCAGTCTGGCTAGAGGCACTGTGATTATCGCTGCAGCCATCAGGCCCAAGAGCTGCAGGAAGGCTTTGGCTGAGACATAGCGGCTGTTGTACAGCAAGTGAGCTTGAGCTACAAGGCAATCTGCCCTGTCCTGGGGCAGGAAGGCCATGCCCTGAGATGTATCCAGGACTGCTCCTGGAGGCACTGACAGGGGGTCAGAACTGACTTGGGCAAGCTGATCATTATCTCCAGATCCTGGAATAAGCAGGTGGTATGTTCCAGAGTCTGTACCAGGTGTTCCCTGGACTGGGCTTTGAGAAGCCAGTCATCCAGGTAGGGAAAGACATAGAACCCTTCCCGCCTGAGAGCAGTTGCTACCACTGCCAGGCATTTGGTACACACCGAGGGGCCAAGGACAAGCCAAAGGGCAAGGCCCAGAACTGGAAGTGTGCCCCCTGGAAATGGAACCTTAGGTATTGTCTGTGGGAGGCATGCACCTGGATATGCAGGTAGGCATCCTTCATTTTTTTTTTTACAACTCTATTTGTGGCACTCCAGACCCTGAAACTCTCTTGGGCTGCCCAGCGACCGGCCGCTTCTACCGCCCCACCATGACCCCACCTCCTCAAGGGCATTACTTTCTCCTCGGCGGACCCTCTCTACAGCCAGGGCCCGCAAGGAGATCGAAGGGGACAGAGGCGGAGGTCCAGTATCATATCAGGTGTGTGGCGGCTGGCGCTGGAAGCCATTGCCTATCCAGGCTGGAGGGGATTCTTCTTGCATTACGCCCCAGACGTGGGGCATGCAATGCTGCCTAGCCCGTGAAGTGGATGCTCCCACTCACATCTGGAAGGCAGCTGCCCAATGTCTTCCCCATCCCTTGCAAGCCCCTGTGTGTCGCAGTGCCACAGGTCTCCACTGGGGGCCGCTGCGATGCCGGGCTACCCCTGAATCCCTCCCAGAGAGAGGAGAGCAGTCTTCTGGACACTCGATCCTCTCTCTCCCTCCTGCTGACCCCCAGTGGTCCGGGCTCATTCCTGAACCCGGGTTGCCAGCATGGCATGAGGTGCTGCGCCTCAACCACCAGCGCCACCGGGCCGGTGGCATCCTTCATGTTGAGGGAGCAAATCCAATCTCCTTGGTGCAGAAGTGGCAGCAGACTCTGAAGTGCCACCATCTGGAATTTTTTTGTACTGAATGAACAGATTTAGCTCCAATAGGTCTAGAATGTACCTGAGATCCCCTGTGCATTTGGGGACCAGGAAGAAGTATGAACAGAACCCCTTCCCTTTTGATTTTCTAGGACGGGTTCTGTGGCCCTTTTTTGCAACAAGGGAGCGGATCTCCTCCCAGTGCACTGGAATGTGGTCTGCAGGGTAAGAGGACAGCATTGAAGGTTTTTCTGGAGCCCACTCCGAAAGTTCCAGAGTGTGGCCACTTTCTGTGAGCTGTAGTACCCCAGCATCTCTGGTGATTTCCCTCCACTTGTCCAAGTGCAGGGAGAAGTGACCCCTACCACCACCTCCTGTCTTATGGGGAGGGGGGGGTCAGGCTGAAGTGGCAGAGACAGCTGGGGCCGTGCATCCTCATCTGGGGGGGGGGGTTCCATGGTGGAGGAGGAGGGAGTGGGCATGGCAGGGATGGCCCAGCGCTTAGCCTGTGGCTTGTTCGAGGGCTTGGGTCTATAGGTAGACCATCAAAAGAGCACTCGTTGACCACTTTTGGGCTGGTTGGTGTGGTAAATAGAGTGGACCAATCTCAGGGTGCAGACAGAGGGCTGCAGTTCAGACAGTACGGCCTGAACACCAAACAGTCTGAAGCCTCTGAAGGATGCACTCAGGATGGACAGTTGAACATCTCAGGCAAAGCCTGACACCCTGAGCTGGCCCAGTGGCGCTGAGGGTTCAAGCGCTAGCCTTATCCCGCACCACGCCGGTGACCCGTGTTCTGAAGCAGACTCAGGTCACCGAGGATTGGACGGGTAGGAGAGGATTAAGCATCTGATGGACTGCTCTCCTCTCCTGGGGAGAGGGGGTAGTGCATCCCACTGTTCCAGTGGCTCCCAGTGGAGACTGGGATCATTGCAACTAGTGGGGTACGTTCGTAGGGTGTGGAGGTGTCGATAGACATCCTGCGCATGGGTGCCAGAGATTGTGCCTGTCGCACAACATGTCAATACATACATCAACCCCCTTCTGGGAACATGAAAACGGGAAAAGACCCTGGCACCCAGGAAGGCGAAGGCAGAACCCGCGGACGGCACCCATGCTCATCACCAGATCCATCTGACCAACCTCCGGCTCTTTGCCTCACTACCGCTGCCCATTAGATTCTAGATAGAGCACCGGAGGAGTTGGCAGTCCCACCTCGGAGGACTCAGAGCCGGGGGGTTGGTCAGGTCGGGGGTGAGGTACAAGAGCATCCTGGGATGGAGGTTCGGTCGGAGGATCTTGGGCATAGCGGGAGAAAACCGGTCCCAGTGTCCACGTTGGAGAGAGGTCCTATGGGGCCAACGAGAAGGGGGCATAAACAGAGTTAAAAAAAAAAGCCTGACACCCTCGGCCAAGTGTGTGTCTGAAGGCCCAGTGGTGTAAAGGGCTGAGGCGCCAAGCACCTTACCTCTCACCATGCCAGTGACCCACAGTCAAGAGTGAGCTCGAGTTGCCGAGGTTGGCCGGGGGAGAAAGGCTTGAGCGTACAGAGGGCAACTCTCTTCTCTCCGGGAGGGGTGGGTCGTGCTTCCCTGGCATCAGCAACACCAAGCGGAAGCATGGTGTGCAACAGCTAAGGCCATATAAGGGAAAAAAGGTGGAGGCAGCAGCGGATGTCCTTGAGAAGGGTGCAGGAGCATGCCCGTCCCACGCTGGATGCCACTACACTTCCACACCTCCGGCGGGGGGAGAATCAAGAAGCCAGGTAAACCCCACTAGAAGCAGATGAGAAAAAGATGTCACTCCTGCCTACCGTGTCCAACGAGGAATCCTGCTTGCCAGGACCTGACTGCCTCCCTCCTTCACCTCTGCCTGCACTGGCTCTAGATGAGAGGCATGTTCACTGTGATGCTGTGGGCGACCACGCCACCCATGGGGGGGTCATGACCGGGTGGTGTCATGCAGGTGTGTCATGGGGGATGGGTCGGGGGAACATGACCACTGGCAAGAGAGGATCTCAGCAGGATGGGATAAAGGGGGAGCTGACCGGTGGGGCCCCAGCATATCGGTGATCAGGAGGGAAAGAAAGTTGGAAAAAAAAAAATAAGTGTCTTTGCAGGCAAATGCCCGCCGCAGCAGCCCTGGCTGAGGCATCTACTGTGCTGTAGGCAGCCCTAAGAAGGTGAGTGCCAACACTGGAACCTGTTTTGAGAGACTGCAGCATCTGCTGTTTTAGGGGGTCCTCTGGGAGGGCATGAGCAGTTTCAAGGGCCTGGTCCTAGAGCTGATTCTGGTATTGGACCATATGGGCAACGTAGTTCAGCACCCTGTCAGTGTGGCAGAAGCAAAGGTTCTCTTGGGTATGGTACAGGGATCATCTTAGCCAAGGCCTTCAGCACTACAGAGCATGATCTTCTCTTGGATAAACTTACAGTTTCAGAAGTCTCCTCCCCTTCTCAAGCCTGGTTCTGAGCCTACCTAACTAACCAATCCGTATCAGGTCAAGCTAGGCACAGCCACTTCCTCAACCTCCCTGTCACCTTTGGGGTCCCCCAAGGCTCTGTCCTAGGTCCACTGTTGTACACAGTTTTCATTAATGATCTCCTCTTAGCTCCCTCCTCGTGTGGCATCCATGTATACTGATGGGACAAGTATCTATGCATCCAGCCCTACTGTCTCCTCCACTGAGGAGTCCTTGCAAAAGGATTTCTCTGCAGTACAAAAATGGCTTCAGAACAACAGATTGGTCATGAACCAGAGTAAGACTGTCTCGATATTGTCCAGCTCCAGTCAGTGGTTATGCACCTCCCCAAACTCACTAAACCTACACTAATCCCAGGGTGAATGCCTAGACTTTGCTTCCTCATACAGCTATAACTAGGCCTTCACCTGGACCAACACCTCGACTACTTTGCTCACATCTCCCAAGTAACAGCTAAGTACTATGCAAAACCCGGTGCCCTCTACAGGGTGAAAAGCTGCCTTCACCTTACATCAAGAAACTGGTGGCCGAATGCTCTATCTTCCCCTGCTGGATTAAGGGATCACTGTTTACAGTGGTGCTAACTCCTCCACCCTGACCAAACTCTCCTTTCTATTCAGTGCCTTCTGTAGATTTGTGTTGCCCTGCCCACAAAAAACCCATCACTGTACGATGTACAATGATCTAGGGTGGGTACCTCTATTGGAGGCTAGGTACTGGTCAGGTAAACTCCAAAGTCACCTTGCGGATCTGTTCCCCTCCAGCAACAAACCACACCTACTCACCTACTCCCTCAAGTCTGAGGAAGGTTGCCGAATCCAGATTCCATGCTCGAGGCACAGTCTAGGGTAAGTCTCCATCACATATAGGATACCATCCATATGGGACAGTCTTCCTGCCAAAATCATCACATCTCCTTCCTATTTCTTATCTTTCAGACTAATCAAGGCTCATCACTCACCTTGACTTCATGCCACTGCTGCCTGAGACACATCCCCTCCGTTACTAACTGACATAGGCCTGCCACTGCATAGCTGGACCACTGCACTACGCTGGTCCTAGACTTCCTTTCTGAAACCCTACAGTCTTGATGTAACCTCCTTTAGCTGCTACTTTGACTTGTATCTTCTACTTAAATCAAGTTTACCTGCATAGTGCTTTGTTGCATGTAATGTACCCTGTAGATAAACAGGGAGATGGTACTGTAACTCCATTAGTTGCACATCGCTCACTGTATGCACCTTGTATTTTGTATGATTTCTGTACTTCAGAACTATGTTGGTGAATCATACACTGTTCTCTATGATCATCCACCGCTCCCCCCCCCCATTGTAACTGGAAACAAGTCCACTGAGCTCTGCTTGTTTATCTGCTAAAATATGTTTAAATAAATTAGTTGTAAGTGCTAGTGTTCCTTGATGATCAGTTAGGCAACAGAGGAATCCATCACTCAGATTTCAATTTACATTGTCACTGTCTGCATACTTCTGTAAATTGGAGTCATCTGCATAATTGTCTCATTCTCTCTCCCCATGTGTCTGTTCCATTAATACAATACATGCTATGGAGGTAAAAAAAAATTATGTCAGATCTACATTAGTTGATGATAAAATTGTTCTTCAGTCACTGATACTTGCCCCACCTGTACACTTTGTGTACTTAGTCTGGAGCATTCTTCCAGCTGCAGAGGTGACACAGAAAACAAAAAAAAAAGTGCCACAACCACAGATTCATGAATAAAGTAAATCTGGATGGAGAAAGGGGAGAGTGATAGGGGCATAGACAGACACAGAAGAGCAGAAATCTCATGCATATCAATGAAGTGATGAAACTCCACCGTGGAAGTGGAAGGTTTATACATCAGTTCCTATTCCTGTCTGCCCTGCTCCCTCTCCTCTTGTCAGCGATAAATTATATAGTTATCGCTATGCAGCCATAATGAATAGCTATTGCAATGCAGCTGTAATAAAAGGAAAAGAAAGTGCTTCACTGGTAATTACACTATTTCCAGCAATGTGATACAGGTAAGTAGCACTGTCTGTTGTAATGGAAACAACTTTCAGAAGGTTTTTACACCAATCAATCCTCTATGAGGGAACCAGAAAAACTCAGAATCCACCACAGAGCAAGGTCCCAAAGCAGAGCCGAAAAAACTATACTTAGGTCTACCAATATTACTGTTAAAAAGGGGAAACATAAAAACACAATGTATTTGTAGCAAAGGACTGGTGAGCCCATCTAGTCTGTCCTATTTTCCCTGCCTGACACTACACCCTGTACTCCATTTGGTCACAGGTGTCCCCGACTCCCTTCCTCTGCCAATACTTCTATTTATTATACGTATGTGCCTATCTCACACGTCTGAAGCTCCCCACTGTCTTCACCCCTACTACCTCTTCTGGCAGACTGTTCCAAGCATTCACCACCCTTTCTGTGAAGTATTTCCTCACATGCCTCAAGCTTCCCCTCTTCAACTTTCATAACATGCCCCTGTGTTCTGGTGCGCTTCCTCCTGCAAAAGATACTCCTCTCCTGCACCTTGTTAATCCCTGTGAGGTACTTATAGGTCTTAATTATGGTCCCCTCTTGCTCTCCTCTCCTCCAGGAAATACATGCTGAGCTCCCGCAGCCTCTCCTCCTATGGTTTCTTGACTAACCCTTGCACCATTTTAGCAGCTCTCCTCTGGACCTCTTCCACCCTGTCAGTGTCCTTGCAGAGGTGTGGCCTCCAGAACTGGACACAGTACTCCAGGTGGGGTCTCACAGGTGAGAGATACAGAGGCAACACCACCTCCCTTCTCCTGCTAGAGATCACCCTCTTTATGCACTCCAGCATGCACCTTGCCTTGCCTACTGCCCTGTCGTACAGCCTAGTCACCTTAAGACCATCAGATATGATCACCCCACGGTCCCTCTTTTGCTTAGTATGTACTTCCCCTCATCATATACTCAGCCCCTGGGTTTCCCCTCCCTAGCTGCATGATTTTGCACTTCTAGCATTAAAACCCAGCCTCCAAGCCCTAGACTATTCCTCTAGCTTCCCCAGATCCCTTTGCATTCTCTCAATCCCCTCTGGGGTGTCCACCCTGCTGGAGATTTTTATGTCATCTGCAAAGACACACACCTTCCCCTCCAATTCTTTGCAATGTTACATATGAAGACAGTGAAGAAGACAGCACCCAGTACTGATCCCTGTAGTACTCTGCTGGTCACTCTCCCATCTTCCGAGTGATTGCCATTTACCACCATCCTCTGTGTCCTCTCTCTCCATCAGCTGGCTACCTAGCACACCACCTTCTCCCCAACTCCCAGGCTGATAAGTTTCTTTTTCAGCCTCCCATGTGGGACAGTGTCAAAGCCCTTACTGAAGTCCAGACAGATCACATCCACTGCCTTCCCCTAATCCCCTTCCCCAGATATCCAGTCAATGAAATCTATGAGATTTGTTTGACATGACCTCCCCACTGTGAAGTCGAGCTGCCAGTGGTCCTGCAGCCCATATGTCTCTAGGTACTCCATCAGTCTCTCCTTCAGCAGGGACGCTATTAAATTCCCCACTACTGATGTGAGACTGAATGGCCTATAACTGCTGGCCTCCTCCCTGCTGCTACTCTTGTGCTGAGGGATCACATCGGCCGTGCTCCATTCCTCTGGAACCATGCCAATCTCCAATGAGGTGCTAAATAGTGTTGTCAGAGGGGCATCAAGCACCAAGCTCAGTTTCTTAGGTACCCTTGGATGGATCAAGTTGGTCCCATAGCCTTGTTTTCCTTTAGGGCTTCCAACGCCTGCTGGTCTCTCTCTTCCATAAACAGACTTTTGTCCACCTCCCCTGGTGTCTGTCAATGCATGTCGCCTGCTCCCCTTTCACTGTGATGACACAGCAGAAGCATTCATTTAAAATTTTAGCTGCTTCTGCATTCTCTTCTGCACAGTCCCCCACCCCACCCCAGTGGTTTCCTGATCTTCACTATACCCCTTGGCTTCCTCTTCACTTATGTACCTGAAGAAAGTCTTGTCCCCTTTCTTGATCTACTGGGAGATCCCTTCCCTCCTTCCTGCCTCCCTCTGTTTCTCTAGATACACCCCCATGTCTGCCTCTGTTTGGGTCTGCTTATACTACCAGAAAGCAGCTTTTTTTTTCTCCCTGACCACCTCCTTTGAGAATCACAGTGGCCTCTTTCCCTTGCTTTTACCTTTAAACAGTTAGCCATTACCTTAATTATTCCCTCCTTTATTCCATCACCCTGTGCCTCCAACTCCACCCCCTCCCCCAGCTACCCCACCTTCAATGTATTTCCAAAGAAAGTCTCCCATTTCTTTAAAATCTGCTCTCCTGAACTCCAGGACTCTTGTCCTAGTGTGTCTTTTCTGCTGCCCAATCTGTATGCCAAACCACATTGTACGATGATTACTTGTACCTAGGGGGCTACCCACTGTAACATCTGCGATGCTGTCCCTTTTCGTAACTACCACATCCAGCATAACCCCATCTCTAGTGGGATCTGTAACCAGCTGCCTGAGAAATGCCCCTTGCAGGGAGTCTAGGGTGACCCTGCTCCTAGTTGTAGCTGCGGCAAGGATATTCCAGTTCACATCCGGCATATCAAAGTCACCCATAATCACTACTCCCCCAAATCCCTGTCCAATTCCTCCCCATGCTGATGGCCTGTACACAAACCCCACTCTTACAAAGGCCCTGGACTCCATCTTTAATCCAACCCAAAGAACCTTCAGACTCTCCTTTTCCCTCACTACATCCTTGTATTTACATGGCCTTCATACCTTCTCTTATGTATAAAACAAACCCCTTGCCCCATCTTTTTGAAACATGTTGTAACCCAGTATGGCCACCTCCCAGCTGTATCTGTCAGTGCATCATGATTCTGTTATGGCCACCAGATCCAGGTCTGCCTCTGCAAAGGTAGCCTTAAGGTCAGGAATTTAGTTTCCTAGGCTTCCTGTGTTGGCACACATGGCTCTCGACACCTTTTGTCCCTCCCTGCCCCTACTTTGCCATCCCTTCCCAAGTCCATCCTTCAACCCTCTCTTTTCACTAGTACTGTCCTTCCCTTTTTGACCCTTCCTCTTCCCACCCTCCCTAGTATTCCTCTCAGCCTTTGTTCCATTCTCAACCCCCTGTCCCTTCCCTCTCCCCCATTCCCCAACACCCTTAGAGGATTTACTTCCTGTTGGCTGTTCTTCACTGTTGCTCCATTATCTGGGGGGGCACTCACTGCCTCCCTCATTTTTTCTGTCTCCCCCAATGGCTAGTTAACATGCCCATTGAAGAAGCATTTAAACCTTTAACCCAGGACTGCCATTCCCCTCCTGGATGGATGGAGGTCATCCAATTTGTACAGGCCTTTATTCCTCCAGGTAGGACTCTAGTCCCTAATGTAGCCAAACTCCTCCTCCCTGCATCATGCATTCAACCAGCTGTTGAAGACCAAAGTGTAGCATCTCACAAAACAGAGTATCACAAAAAAACATGGGAGTAGAATGCTAGGTTTGTAAAAGGAAGACTCTGTGGTGTTCCTTACATTCGGTATATGTAGGCTATTGCTACTACCATGTCAGACATCAATAAAACACGACAGTTTCCACTACCAGGGACCAAAACTAAGAAAATCACATCTACCACATGCCTGCTACTCTCAGCTCTAAGAGACTTATGCTAAACCTAGTCCAACACTTCAGAGACTTGAGCACTCCTGAAGTCAAGTAAGGCTGGCTCAATATGGCCCTTCAACTGCTAAGCAGAAGACCCTGAAAAACTGAGATGATCAATACATCACAATTTATCAAGGTGCCTTGCATTTATATCACTGCAGATAAGCAATGGTTTACACCAAACTTGAGCCTTCACTGCCTCTTGGATTTTAGATATTAATTTCTGTAAGGAGCCCTTTACCCAAGTCCATATCCTCAGCTTGAGACAATTGCTCATTGAACAGGAGTAAATCATTCAACATACTGATTAGAAGTCTATGATTATGCAAACAGAAGAAAGTTCTTGACACCTTTTCTTGGGACAGGACCTGAAAGTTCTGAGAGAGAGAGCAGCCAAAAGCTTCCTTAAATCAAGGAGGTAATTTAATAGACTACACTGAACTGAATTATTAATTTTTGGGCCTGTTTACGTAAGTAGTTTTGATTCTCTGTTTTTGGAGTTGACTTTTCTAAGTTTAACTTTTATTTGACAGGGAGGAACTCCAGCTGGGAGATATCTGCAGTCATTTGTGACTAGACCCGTTACTTAACCTCTGTGAAATAGGTGTCTGAAAGGAAGGAAAGCACTCCCCGGGATGGAGGGTCAGAGTTGTAGTTGACTGTTTCTGGAGGGCACAGGTCAGGGAGGGTGAGGGTGGTGAAACAGGCACATTCCTCCAGCTATGCCTCTCCACAATTCATTCGCCACTCTGGCAGAGCATGGTTCCTCTATAGAGGCACCTGCAGTGGAGACCAAGAAGGATGCTGGGAACCTCCACAATGGAGACCCACAGGAGGGTGGCACAGAATCCCACAGGGGAAGGAAACAACTCCTGGTGGGGAACTCAATTGTTAGGGGGGTAGAACTGGGGGAGGGAAGGGAAAGGGAGGTATGCCTTGGAGGGACAGGAAACTAATTCTCAGGATCGTGGGAGCAGCTGCAAGGGAAAGTGAGCTAGATGTCATTATTCACCTAGGGACAAATGACCCAGTTGAGAATGGGATCAGAGCAGTGCAACAGGAGTTTGTGGAGTTGGGGAGGGGCCTAAAAAAAGTAGCACACACGGTAACTTTCTCGGAAGTGCTACCTGTCTATGGTATAGATGAAGATAACGTACTCCGCACCATGGGATTCAATGACTGGTTGAGAAACTGGTGCAGAGCTCAGGAATTTGGCTTCATTGGGGACTGGGGCTCCACCTGGAGGGATGCACACCTATACTGGCGCAATGGTCTGCATCTGTCTGGGAGGGGGACCAGGATCCTAGGTGACAGGTTTAAATGCTTCATTGGCAAGCATTTAAACTAGCCAAGGGGGAGGCACTGTAAAGGAGAAGGGAAATCCTAGCACCCCCCCAAAAAAATCAGGGTAGTTAGTGAGGTAAACACCAAAATAGAGCAGCTGATATGGGGAAGGGCAGGGGTAAATGGAGAAAAAGACAAAGGCAGTAAGGACAGGGATGGGGCAATGAGAAAGAATGCCATAAAAAAATGGAGTGTAATGAATACCAATGCCCATAGTCTAGGTAAAAAGCTCCCCGAAATGGTGGCCTTGATGGAAAAGGGATGACTGAATATCATAAAAGAAACATGGTACACAAAGAACTACGACAGGGATGTCAACATACCAGGGTACACAATCTACAGGTGGGACAGAGAAGGTAGAAGAGGAGGAGGAGTAGCTCTCTGTGTAAGGGAAGGGATCACAGTAACAGAACTAAAGGGTAAACAGGGAAGAGAGGAGGCACTATGGGTCACCCTGGAGACTGGGAATGGCACCACAATCCACACAGGGATGTATACAGACCCCAGTCTCAGGGGAAGGAAATGGACAAGGAAATGATAGAAGGCATCCTTAGGATGGCAGAGAAAGGGGAGATATTGCTGATGGGGGACCTGAATATGCCAGATGTTAGCTGGAGCACCTTTGCCACAGCCACATCCAAGAGCAGGGCCATTCTTGATGCCCTACAGGGAGCATGCCTCAGACAGCTAGTTTTGGAACCCACTCAGGAGGGAGCAATCTTAGACCTGGTAAAGAAACACAGAATTTGATGGCAGATAAGGACAGTTTGGCCCACCTAGTCTGCCCATTTTCCTAACTGATGGACAAGCTACAGGTCATAGTTAACCAACAGCCTACTTCCTCCTACCCCCACTAGGACTGCCTTATGTCTGTGCCATGCATTCTTGAATTCCCCCACTGTTCTTGACTTCACAGCCTCCTCAGGAAGGCTGCTCCATGCATTCACAACCCTCTCCATGAAAAAATACTTCCTCACATTACCTCTGAGCCATCCCCCCTCTATCTTCAAATTGTGCCCCCTTGTTCTTGCACATCTCTTTGTCTGAAAGATACTATACTCTTGGACTTTGTTGATTCCCTTGAGATACTTGAAAGTTTCTATTATGTCCCCCCTCTCCCATCTTTCCTCAAGGGTATACATATTATGCGCTCCTTTAATCTCTCTTCATCTGTCTTCAGGTGCAGACCCTGCACCATTTTGGTTGCCCTCCTCTGGACAACTTCTCTGGTACTCTCAAATGGGGACAGAGATAGGATCTCAGATCTAGAAGTGGGTAGTCATCTGGGAACAAGTGACCACCAAACAGTGTGGTTCACGATAAACTTAGCTGTAGAGGCAAGCCATACAAAAGTGAAGGTACTGGACTTCAGGAAGGCTGATTTTGTCAAAATGGGAGAGTGCCTCAGAAAAGCACTAGCAAAGAGGCAAGAAGGTGAGGTGGATAACAATGGGGAAATATCAGAACCGCCTTCACAGAGGCAACAAGCCTTTGTGTGAAGCAAATAAATCAAAACGAAGAGAGAAAACCAGTATGGTTCTCAAAAGAAGTGGCGGGGAAGGTTAGGGAGAAAAAGAAAGCACTCAGGAAGTATAAGGAAACACAGAAGGAGCAGGACAGAGAACTGTACCAGTTAAAGCAGAAGGAAATGGGGAAGGCAGTCAAAGGCCCAAACCAAGGAAAGGATAGCCAACTCGGTTAAGAAGGGGGATACTATCTTTTATAAGTATATTAGGGAGCAAAGAAAGACTAAGGCAGGGATACGGAGGCTGAATAAAGAGGAAGGTGGCTGAGCAGACAGCAACAGTGAAAAAGCAGGGATACTGAACGAATACTTCTGCTCAGTATTCACAATGGAAGAGCAGGGGGAGATACCTAATTTAGTCAATAGAAGCACTCTGGATAGTGGGGTTGATATTAGTCCTTTCACAGAAGAAATGGTTCTGAAAGAACTCCTAAAACTGAAGGTGGATAAAGCAGTGGGGCCTGATGGGCTTCACTCCAGAATTCTAAAAGAACTAAGGGAAGAACTAGTAACACCACTGACTACCCTTTTTAATAAATCATGGGAGGATGGTGTGGTACCTGAGGACTGGGGGAGGGCAGATGTGATACCCCTTCACAAAAGTGGGAGCAAGCCAGAGGCAGGAAACCACAGACTTGTCAGTTTGACCTCAGTGGTAGGGAAAATGATGGAATCACTTCTGAAGGAAAGAACTGTTGAGTATCTAGAGGCCAGTGGGGCACAGGACCCAAGGCAGCATGGATTCACAGCAAGAAGATCATGTCAGACAAATCTAATTGATTTCTTTGATTGGGTGACCAAAGTAGTAGACCAGGGAGGGGCTGTGGACATCGCCTACCTAGACTTTAGCAAGGCATTTGACACAGTCTCGCACAAAAGATTAATAAACAAATTAGCCAGCCTGGGAGTGGGTCCCAGGGTGGTAGCCTGCGTAAAACACTGGCTGGACAACAGGACACAGAGGGTAATAGTAAACGGAGTACAGAGTGAAGAAAGGGGGGTTACCAGTGGGGTACCGCAGGGTTCAGTACTGGGGCCAGTCCTTTTGACTGTCTATATAAGTGACATTGCAGAGGGACTGGAAGGAAAAGTATGTCTCTTTGCAGATGACACAAAGATCTGCAACAGGGTTGATACGCAAGGTGGGGTGGAAAGGATGAAAAATGACTTGGCAAGGTTGGAGGAATGGTCAAATGTATGGCAGCTTAGATTGAATGCAAAGAAGTGCAAAGTAATGCACCTGGGAGACAAAAACCCAGGGGAAGAGTACGCAATGAAGGCTTAGATACTGACAACAACAAAAATAGAAAGGGACCTGGGGGTAGTCATAGCAGATGACCTAAAGATGGACAAGCAATGTGAGAAGGCAGTAAGGAGGGCTGGGGGGATACTGGGTTGCACAGGGAGAGGCATCACCAGTAGAAAACAGGAAGTTGTTGTCCCTCTGTACAGACAGTTGGTAAGACCACGTCTGGAGTACTGTGTACAGTTCTGGAGATCCCATCTCCGCAAAGACAGGGTGAAGGCTGTCCAGAGGAGGGCAACCAAAATGGTGCAGGCTCTGCACCAGAAGACATATGAAAAAAGACGAAAGGAGCTTAAGATGTATAGCCTCAAGGAAAAGAGGCAGAGGGGGACATGATAGAAACTTTCAAATACCTCAAGGGAATCAACCAAGTCCAAGAGGGTAGCATCTTTCAGAAAAAGAGATGTGCAAGAACAAGGGGGCACAATTTGAAGATAGAGGGGAGACGGCTCAGAGATAATGTGAGGAAGTATTTCTTCACGGAGAGGGTTGTAGATGCATGGAACAGCCTTCCTGAGGAGGTCGTAGAGTAAAAAACAGTGGGGGAATTCATGAATGCATGAGACAGACATAAGGCAATTCTAGTGGGGGGTAGGAGGAAGTAGGCTGTTGGTTTAACTAAGATAGGCAGCTTATCCGTTAGGTAGGGATATGGCAGACTAGGTGGGCCAAGCGGTCCTTACCTGTCATCAGAGTCTATGTTTCTAAGACAGATGGGTTCCTCTGCTGCTGGCAAGCTGTGTTTGCTCTTTATGGATACTCATGTTTGACCCAGTTGGAAGGCCCTGTAATGGAGATTTCCCACATGGAAACCACCAAAAATGTTGGTAAGAAGGTCTGATGGTTAGGCCTCCCTGAGGTCAATCAAGGCAAAAAAAACACCAATGTAACTGCTTGGTGCCTGAATACTATGGATGCCATTCTGCACTGGGCAGGGCAGAAGACTGACCAGAAGAGCTGAAATCTGTTTTACATCTACATTTTCTCTCTCATTCTTGCACTTCGGTTTGAAATAGAAACAGAGGGGGAAAACCACTTAAAAAATTCCATGACTGCGTCCACTGTGAAAGATCCTTGGAGTAGAATTGCCTGATGTCACATCAATAGAATAGCCACACAGAATAGCAGTCATGTGCCTTATCCTGACCTTGGGCTGCATTTCTATGACTAATTAGTTACTGTTTTATTTACTGTTTTAGAATGGCACCATTCTTTGGAGAGAGAAAAAAGCTGTCAATCACAGTAAATTAAAAATGTCACTTTGGTTCTTCTTCATGCTTTAGGAAGTTTACTTCTCGAAGTACTAAGCAATATTGTTGACACTGCGGAAAGGCCATGTCCTCCTGAACATGTCATGTGAAGGTCTGACTGGTACAGAACTACACTGAAGACAATAGCTACTAGATGGGCACATCGATGGTAAATACATTTTAAAGGCTATAGAAATAGCTTCAATTTTCAATTTGATTATGCAACATTCATCTAGTGCAGGATTACACATTCAACAATGCTCATTCAGCTCCCCAAAACACTTAATCTCGCCCTCTGCCAGGCTTTATTAACTTCAGTGTAGTTCCAATTCAGTCAGTCCCTGAGTGATGTAATCAGAAGGATATGTTTCCACATCAGCTCCTTATCAGGAGGACTCATTCTGCTAGAAAGGGGGAAACGTTTATCTGCTGATACCTTTTTTTTTTTTTAAAACTCTTGGGACGGTTACTCAGTAATCATTATTAAAAGATTTACAAGTTAACACTCATATTTTGCATACTTCAATTATTTGTGAGTGTAGTTCTGTTTTCAGTATGTGTATACGTATTTTCTTAAAATTGCATTTTTAGTTAAGTTACAATTGGAAGAGGCTGTGAGTGCTGAATATTACACACGTAAACAAACTACAATATTTACCTGCTTTTCCTCTCAATTAGAATGGCCAAGTAAGAAGCAGGTAAAGCAGAAGCAAAGCCAGGAGACCAGAAGTAAAATTTTCCAAGTAGCTTCCTAAAATAAAATATAAATTTGGACAAAAAAAATGGCATCATATGGTGCACGGTAGTTACTCCCTTAAATGAAGGAATTTGTAAATTTTATTTTAATTTATTTATTCATTCTCAGATTACAATACCTTTGAGCACATAACAGCTCTTTTACAAAGGTTTCACGTCAGTGGGAAGGGTGACAGACATACAACGGATGGTATTACATAACACTTTGACAAGAAAGTATTTAAAATGACACTATGACATTAACATTGCAACTAAAATTAAAACTATGAATCATTAGGAAATCAAAAACAACCTAATAAAAGGAGGCAGCCCAAGGTGCTTTGTCAGAGAGGCATAGGTAGATTTTGGTGAACAAAGGTTCAGTAAGTGAAGATAAACAGTGGAAAGAAGGTGGAGGGTGAGAGGGGTGAGGTGAAAGAAGGATCGGGGAAGGAGGCAGGAAATAGAGCAGAGCGGTTAGGGTGAAAGTGGTCATTCGCAGAGACTGGGGAAGAAGTAGGCACACAAGGATGTGTCAGTACTGCTGAGGTAGTGCCATGTCAGTTGAAACAGTCATAGGAACTGTTAGCTGTAACGAGTGCCTTTAAATGGTCCCAGTTTTGGTAAGGAAGAGCTATAGCTGGGCAGTGCATTAAACCACAGTGGTGCGCTATATGCAAACGATTGTTGCCCTTGTGTAGTCCGGCATCTTGGGACAGAGAAGAGTTGGTTGACTGAGCTACATGTGTACTGGGAGCTGCAAGAGGGGATGAGTAAGTTTGTAACACTAGAAGGCAGGGGCCCGAGAAGTGCCTTTTTAGTTAGCAAGCAGGTTTGATAGTGAATCCTCCCATTTAGTTGAAGCCAACCTGTTTGCACATACAGGTCACATGTGTGGGTAAGGCGTGCTGCTCCAGTAAGAAGTCGGCATGCTTTATTGAGTGCCACTGATATTCTGCGGAGGGTAGTGCTGGAAGCTGAGCCGTAGATAACCAGAGCATAGTCAACAATGGATAGTATGGAGCTACAGATAGCTAGTATAAGGGCTTCAGGCGTTAGATTGTGTTTATGTCTATGGAGTAACCCTATCTTGATACTGGCAGACCAGGCAACATTCTTAACATGTTGGGCATATGATAGTGAGCTACCCACGGCTACCCCTAGATACTTGAAATGTTGAATTTGCTTAAGCAGGGTGCCAGAGGAGTTCCTGATGGTTAGCGGTGGTTAGTGTTTGCTGTAAACACCACTGAACAACATGACTTTTTTTTTTTTTTTGGTAGTTCAGAATCAGCTTGTGTTTCCTGAGTCAGTCCTCCACTTCCTCAAAACTGAGTTGAAGTTGTTGTTCCAATGGTTCACGGTCAGTGATGCTAGTGTATATGACCGCGTCATCCGCATAGGAGGAGGATCTGCTGGTGACAGGAGCGAGGGATATTGTTAAGAAAGTTGCTAAAGAGAAGTGGGCCCAGTATGGAGGCTTGTGGTACTCCAGAGCGGATATGTTGATGGTCAGAGGTGACATAAACATGACCAGCTGTACCAGAACATTAGTATATGTCTCTTACTAGAGATACTGTGCATGTAACACTTAACTTTTTATGTTGCTGTAACCATGTTATATATTAGTATGAACTCACCAAAACCTGCCCATGCTTGAGAAGCGACACCTCACACATTCTTAGGGAGAGAACCGTGAAGATGTACAGGACAGAGCCCTTATGCTGATGGGCTGAATCGTGATGCTGGATCATAATAAACCATTATACAGTATTTAGGGTCCATAAGCCAGAAATGAATAACTGATCATGAATAGTACAGCAACTGATTTTCTAGACACCTTAAACATCTGTTTTATGATGACACTAATGAGAGGGGAAACAAGGGAGGAAGCTAAACTGGGTCTGGTGGTGAGTATCAGTGAGAAAAGTTAGATTTTGAAAGGTGACCTGTAAAGTAAATGCTGCTGCCCGTTCCTGTCCCATATACCTTTCTATGCTGTGGCAGGAGTCCATGGCTGCTATGGCCATCATTATTAGAGTAATGTGTATATTTTGAAACACTGCTGAAACTGAGTACTGAACCTGGAAGCACCGCGCCGGTCCCGATCAAGTGTGCGCAGGTTGTCATGGGTATTCTACCCATTTAGTGACGTAGATAAGACCACTGCTCTGAATGTAGGAGCAGTGGCTGGAGCTTAATATTCTTATTTTATTGCTTCCACGGGGGTCTTGATGCCTAAAATAATACTTACAGCACCGGCCTGTCCAGGTGTTTGCAGTAAGTATTATTTTGAGCATCAAACCATAAGCAATAAAAAGAAATACAAGCCACTGCTCCATTCAGACAATGATCTTATCTCACTAACAAATGGAATACCCATGAGTACTACCGTATTCGATCAGCACCGTGCAGCGCTTCTAGGTTTGGCTCTAAGTTTCGGCAGCGTTTTCAAATTTACACATTTCTCTAATAATGATGATCATAGCAGCCACAGATTCCTGCCACAGCATACAAAGGTATGCGAGACGGGAGTGGGTTACAGCATTTACTTTGCAGGTCACCTTTAAGACAGATGGAGAAAACCTGGGAAACAGTGGTCATTTTATAATTTTTGTATGAGTGAATTTGGGGAAGGGATACACAAACACTGAACTTCTTGCAACATGAGGGAAAAGCTGATAGGGATTTAGGGCAGTCTGGAGGAAAGATGTGGGCTGAGCAGATGTGAACTAGACCACATATAGTTTATAGATACGGCAGTGGAGGAATTTATCTCCAGAGGGAACCAAAAAAATAAACTTGGCATACATCAGCCAGGCCATAAAGACAAAAAAAGAAGAAAAGGGAAAGTGTTTAAAGAAATAAAGGAGAAGACATCGAACACCCACAGGGAAAATATAAGGGCACCCTTTCTCACAGCCTCAGGGTGCTGTATAAAGAAACAAAACACATAATCAACAAATAAACAGAAATAAAATAATAAATGAATAAACAGGTAGCTCTAGGAAAAAAGATCCTCACAGGCAGCATATTCGCCTACATATTCAAAATCAGATCAGACAGTATGCCAATTTAAACACATGGAACTTTATGAGATCAAAGCAAAATATAATAGAGTAATACATAATGGAGCCAGTGACCAGATATGTCACCATGTGCAACAAGGGTAAGAGGGCGAGGCAGAAACCTCACTGGTTCTCCAAAGAACTTGAAGGGAAGTTAATGGATAAAAAAGGGCGTAATAAGGGAGAAGATTCCAATGACAGAGGAACAGAGGTCAGCTCAAGGAAGAAAGGCATAGCTGTTGCCTTATTATCAGAAGCCGAGCCACCTCTCTGGACCACTACTCAGTGTAGCCAGGTACAAAGAAAGTATATATATGTTAATGATCTGTTTGATTTTGTCTAAGATGCCTGATTTGTTTGATCCCCTGCTGCCACTGCATGTACATAGAAACACAGAAACATAGAAGTTGATGGCAGATAAGGACCGCAAGGCCCATCCTGTCTGCCCATTTATTTTTCTACCTTATAAATGTGCCATCGGCCTTTGCTCTGTCAATGGCCTTTCTATTCATACTCATCTGTACTGTTCCCTTATGCCTATCCCATGCCTGTTTGAAGCCCTGCACTGTATTCATACCCACCACTTCCTGAGGTAGGCCATTCCGTGCATCCACCACCCTTTCTGTGAAAAAGAACTTCCTCACATTACCCCTTAATCAGCCTCCCACTAATCTTATGCTGTGTCTTCTTGTCCTGCTATTTTCTTATATTGAAACTTGTTACACTCTTTCACCTTGTTAATGCCCTCAATGGTGTTTGAATGTTTCAATCATATCACCCTCTCTCCCTCCTTTGCTCTAGGGTATACATATTGAGCTCTGTTAATCTGTCCTCATATGTTTTCTGATGCAGTCCCTGCACCATTTTGGTTGCCCTTCTCTGGACTGCCTTAATTTGGTTAATGTCCTTGTGAAGGTGTGGCCTCCGGTACTGCACGCAGTACTCCAGATGGGGCCTAACTAGTGTCTTGTAAAGAGGGATTATTACCTCCCTCTTCAGACTTGTGATACCCCTACTGATATATCCTAACATCCCCCTAGCCTTACCAACTGCTTTAGTGGTTTGCTTGGATGATTTCAGGTCACTCCCCTCCCAGCCTATAGGTGGCTTCAGGGTTTCTCTTCCCTATGTACATGATCTTGCACACGTCTTCGCATTAAACTCCAGTAGCCACTCTTCTGACCATTTTGCTAGTTTATCCAGATCTCTTCTCATTCTGCCCACCCCATCTGGATCATCTACTCTGTTGCAGATCTTGGTGTCATCTGCAAACAGACAAACCTTACCCTCCAGTCCACCTGCAATGTCACTGATGAAGATACTGAAGAGGACTGGCCCCAGGACTGATCACTGAGGTACCCCACTTGTGACTAGCATCTCTTCTGACTTTATACCGTTTACCACCACTTTCTGTTTTCTGCCCGCCAACCTTTTTGCCACCCAGTTGATCAACTTCTGACCCATCCCGAGTCTACCCAGCTTATTAATCAATCTTCTATGTGGAACAGTATCAAAAGCTTTGCTGAAGTCAAGGAACGCGACATCAACTGCTCCCCATTGGTCCACCACTCTGGTTACCCAGTCAAAGAAATCTATGAGATTAGTTTGACAGGACTTTCCTTTGTAAACCCATGCTGTCTTGGATCCTGTGTTCCTATGGATTCCAGGTGTTGCACTATCCTTTCCTTAAGGAGTGCCTCCATAATCTTGCCCACTACTAAGGTAAGACTGACTGGTCTGTAGTTCCCCGCCTCCTCCCTGCTACCACTCTAGTGGAGCGGGATCACATGAGCCCTTCTCCAGTCTTCTGGGACCTCTCCTGCGTTCAGAGACTCACTAAACAGTTCTGATAATGGCTCTGCTAGTTCCACCCTTAGCTCCTTTAGTACCCTGGGATGTATGCCATCAGGTCCCATTGCCTTGTCCACCCTGAGCTTATTGAACTTTTGTAGGACCCTTTCTTTTGTGAAGGGACTAGTGCTCACCTCCCCGTGTCCATGGTGCTGAGCTGTGGGCCCTGCCCTACCTTCTCTTCAGTAAATACTGAGCAGAAGTATCTATTTAGGATATATGCTTTTGCATGGTCCTCCTCCTCACACGCCCCCTTATCTCCTTTGATTTTAGCAATACCCCCTCTGGACTTTCTCCTTTCACTAATGTATCTATAGAAAGTCTTGTCACCTTCTTTTACTGTTCATGCTAGTGTTTCCTCGGTTTGGGCCTTTGCCTGCCTTACTGCCTTCCCTGTTTCCCTTAGGGAAGTTTGGCATGCCTCCCTATCTTCATCCTGCTGTGTTCCCTTATATTTCCTGAAGGCCAGCCTTTTGGCTCTGACCTTTTCTGCTACTGTTTTTGAGAACCAAAGTGGTTTCCTTCTTCTTTTGCACTTCCTTTTCTCTCTAACACAATGGGATGTTGCTTCAAGTATTGCATCCTTATGCTTGCCCACTTTGCCTGTACCCCCTCATCTGTATTTCTTTTTGCCAGGGCTAGCTTAACTCTGTTGGCCATCCTATCAAAGTCAGCTCCTCTGAAGTCCCATATTTTTGCCTTGGAATGGGATGATTTAAGATATAGTTGATGAGATAGTTGTAGTGGCCAAATTGAACCATATCATGTGATGGTCACTGGCCCCAGGTGACCTTCTACCTGGAGATCTGTGATCCTTTCCCTGTTAGTCAGCACTAGATCTAGGATAGCCCTGTCTCTTGTGAGTTGTTGTACCAGTTGTTTGAGGCCCTCCCGCTGCAGGGAATCCACCACGTGTCTAGTTCTGGCAGATGTTCCTGCTGGTATTGACCAATCTGTATCTGGCATGTTGAAGTCTCCCATTATCAGAACCTTCCCTTTAGCTGTCATGTTTGTATATCTTTTAACAGTAATGTGTCTATGTCCTCCCCCTGATCTGGGGGCCTGTAGACAACCCCAGTTCTTACGGCTGTCCCATTTCCAGTTTCCAGGGTGACCCACAGTTCTTCTGGCTCCTTGCGTGTATTCTGAATTTCTGTAGCTTTGATATTTCATTGACATACAGGGCCACTCCACCCCCTCTTTTTGCACCTCGGTCTCTTCTGAAAAGTACATAGCCAGGTACTGAAGTCTCCCAAGTGTGGTTACAGGTAAACTATGTCTCGCTAATTTCTACTATGTCCAGTTTAGCCTCTGTCATTATTGCCTGCAGGTCTGGGATCTTGTTTCCCAGACTGCGAGCATTTGTGTACGTGATTTTCCATTGGCCAGATTTCAGTGCGTTAGTTGTTAGGTGAGGTCTAGAGTTTCCCCTGTGCATCGTACGGGGAGCTGGACCTTTTTCCTTACCTGGTGATGCAAATGAACTGCAAACATGCTGAACTCCTGTTTGACCACTAGCTGGGGGGGGGTTCTTCCCATTCGACGTATGGGGTGCTGCACCCATCTCCCCATTTGCTAGTTTAAATATTCTGTAAAGACATCAAACTTCTGCTCCAATGCACTGACTCCCTCCTTAGTCAGATGCAGTGCACTGCATAAAAAAAGAATAAACACTGCTATATGAACACAGACTACTCCCACTAAGCGGCTGGTTAACTTTATTACGAGTGTTAGCTGGGTTATTTGCTTTCTGTGTCCCACAACCAAGAGTGTGCACCAGGAGGCAAGTCTTAAACAGGAGGTATCGTGTCTGTTGACAGCCAGCATGTAGTAGCCAAAACAGTTTTGTAGGAGGGAGGTCTTGTCAGACTAATCTAATTGCATTTTTTTTTAAATCAGGTCTCCAGAGGAATTAAGACTTCGTGTATTTAGATTTTAGTAAAGTATTTGACAAGGTACTCCTTCCAAGCAGCACACACAAGAACTGCACTCACACCCCTTGTATGAGGACCTCACAGAAATTCAGGCACTAGTGGATCAAGGTTGCAGAAAAAAAAAAAGCCATTACTCACAAGAGTCCTTCACGGATTCAAAAAAAGTGCTGTAAAGATTGCGAGACGAGCAAAATATAAAGTGCCATAACCCAATAAAGTGCTGCAGCATGGCTAGATACCCAGAAATACAACGTCAAGCCAACATTTTATTTCTGAGTATCTAGCCGTACTTTAGTATTTTACTGGGTGATGGCACTTCATATTTTGCTCATCTCGCACTTTTTTTGAATCAGTAAAGAAGCCTGAACATTGGAACTTTTGGCTCATTTTCTTCCATGACCTTGATCCATGAGTGCCTGAGCTGCTGTGAGGGAGTGAGTGAAGTTCTTGCGAGTGCTGCTTGAAGGGATTCTGCTGTGTGAACTTGCACCACCACACCAGGGAGCTCCCAACCTTTCTAATTTTGACAGTATTTGACAAGGTACTCTAATTAATGGAAGGCTGACAAAAGCAAGCAGGAGTGAGGAGGAACTGTATTATTATGGATTAGAAATTGGTTACTTAAGAGGCAGAGAGTGGGGGCAGGGGGACAAGTGTCAAACTAGAATACAGTGATTTGTGGGGTTCCATAGGAGTCGTTACGGGACCGCTTCTGTTCAACTTGTATATTAATGATATAGAATCAGCGATGTGTAATCAAGTAGTGAAATTTACAGATGCTGTACAACTAGCCAGGGTGGTCAAAAATGCACTTTAAGGGATTAAAACTGAACCTTGGTAAATTAGGTTGTTGGTCAGACAGATAGCAGATGCAGTTACAAACACGAAATTTGCCAGCAGATAAAGACCTAGAGGTCTATTAAGACTGCTCGAATGTGCAGCTAGCACCCCTTATTCTGCAGCTGCCCTTCCCTTCCACCCTTCCCCTCCATGGACCCTCCCCCTTTTCCAGTCCCATCCCCTTTTGAAGCAGTCCTCCGTTCTACTGGATACCACTTCTGCAGGTAACACATTCCACCCAGCTACCACACTCTCTGTAAAAAAGCATCTCCTCATCTCCCTCCTGAACCTTCCTCCCTCCAGTCTCGTATCATGGCCCCTGGTGTCCCTCCCCTCCCTTACTTTGAACAGCCCCCTATACCTGTCTTGTTTATTCCTTTCATGTACTTAAAGATTTCAATCATGTCCCCCCATCCCTCCTCCAGCGAGTACATGTTCAACTTCCTCAGCCTCCTTTCGTATTGTAAGTCCCCCTGCTCCTTGATCATCTTTGTCACCCTGCGCTGCACACCCTCCAGTAACTTAATGTCCCTCTTCAGATACAGGCGCCAGTACTGCATGCAGTACTCCAGGTGCGGTCTAACTAATAACCTATACAGTGGCAGAATCACGTCCTCCCTCCTCAAGGATATACCCCTTGCAATGCAACTCAGCATTTTGTTGGCCTTTGCAGCTGCCTTCCTACATTGTGCCAAATTGTTCACTGACCCTGTAATAAGCACCCCCAGATCCTTCTCCTCCTCTGCCTGGGCTAGCTGCACTCCCTCCAGCTGGTAACTCCTCCTTGGGTTCTTCGCCCCAAAATGCAGCACCTTGCACTTTTTGGCATTAAACCCCAGTTGCCAGGTGTCTGACCAGGTTTCAAGCTTTGCCAGATCATCCTGCAACCCCTGCCATCCCCCTAGGTCATCCACCACCGCTCCCATCTTGGTATCATCAGCAAACAGACTGATCTTGCTCTTGATGTCCAATGATATGTCTGCAATGAATATCCCAAACAACACTGGTCCAATACTGAGCCTTGTGGAACATCGTTCATCACTATCTTTGGGTGTGAGAGCTCCCCACCCCCCCACCACCCTCTGTTGCCTTCCCTGAAGCCAGTTTCCTACCCATCTCACCAGCTTTGCACCTGCCCTTGTGCCTTCTAACTTACTTCCCAGTCTCCCATGCGGCACCAGGTCGAATGCCTTACTGAAGTCCAGATATAGGATATCCACTGCATGGCCCCTGTCCAGTTGCTTAGTTACCCAGTCATAGAACTCCACCAGGTTTGTTTGGCAGGATCTGTCACGTATGAAGCCATGCTGTCTGCTGTCCTGTAGTCCTCTGGCCTCTAGGAGGGACTCCAACCTCTCCTTCAGGATAGTCTCCATCAGCTTACCCACGATGGATTTGAGAAACACCAGTCTGTAGTTCCCCGGTTCATCCTTGGGGCCACTCTTGTGGAGGGGCACCACATGAGCCATCCTCCAGTCCTGAGGTACACACCCTGAGTGTAGTGAGGCATTAAATAGGTCTTCCAACGGTCCTGCAAGGACCTCTGCCAGCTCCTTCAGTAACCTGGGATGGATGCCATCTGGGCCTGGCGCATTGTCTACCCTCAGTGCCTTCAAACCCTCCCAAACTCTGCCCTCCATGATTTCCCCATCTGTCACCCCCTCCCCCTCCGTTTCTGCCATTCCTCCCCCTTGGGTATCACCCCCCTCTTCTCCTTAGTAAATACTGAGCAGAAATAATCATTTGGCGCTTCCATCTTATCGCACCCTGCTTCCACCCAACCTCCCTCCTTCCTTATCCTTACTATGTGGTCCTTACAGATCCTTTTCTCCCTGATGCACCTAAGGAAGTCCTTCTCCCTCTTCTCAACGCCTTGTGCCAACCTGAGCTCCGTAGATGCCTAGGCTCCCCTTACTGCCCTTGTCACCTCCTTCGATTCCATCAGGTACTCCTCCCTGTCCTCCCCCTCCCTGTTTTCTTGTACTTCCTAAAGGCAGCTCTTTTTCTCCTTACCTTTTCCATGACCTCCTTGCTCAACCAGCTTGGTTTCTTAGCCCTAGCCTTCTTGCTCTGGGCCTTGCAGCAGGTTTTGGTTGCCTCCACTATCCCCAGCTTTATGAGCTCCCACCTCTGGTTAGTGCCCATACTAGGTTGGATTCTGTCCAGGTACCCTTTTACCACTTCCCCCATCCTCCCAAAGTCGGTCCTCCTGAAGTCCAGCACTCTTGTGCCAGATTCCACGCCTTACTTGCCCATATCCAATGTGAGTCATACTGAGTGGTGGTCCCTCCCTGACAGCGGTTCTTCCACCCTAAGTTCTCTCACAAACTCCCCATTTGCCAGCACAAGGTCAAGGGTACTCCCTAACCTGGTTGGTTCACTGACCAATTGCAGCAGGAAGCTGTCCTGGAAGGCATCCAGCAGAACCTGCTCCCTTCTATTCCTGGTTGTTGGGGTATTTCAGTCCACTCCTGGCATGTTGAAGTCCCCTACAATCACCACACTACCATTCTCGCAGGTCCTCCTGATCTGTCCCGCTAGTTCCCTGTCTAACTCCTCCATCTGAGAGGGCGGCCTGTACACCACTCCCATTCTGAGAATCCTATTCTTGGAATCCTGGATTTGCATCCAATGTGACTCCGTACTACCCTCTTCCCCTTCCTCCCTTATATACTTCAGTTCTTCCTTCACATATAGTGTCAGCCCCCCTCCTTTCCCAATCATCCTGTCCCTAAGAAGTAACCTGAACCCTGGTACAGACAGGTCTCAGTCACTGTATTGGGTGGGCCATGTTTCTGTGATGGCTGCAATGTCCACCTCTCCCTCTGCCATGAGCACCTGTAACTCTGCAGTTTTCCTCCCAAGGCTCCTAGCATTAAGGGTAACCATCTCCCCCCAACCGCCCCCCCATCCTGCCCTCCTTTACTAGCATCACCAATAGTACTTGCCATTTGTCCTTTGTCACTGTTATGGGGGTAAGCTCATATGGTTTCCCAACCTGTGGTCTCTGCATGTCTCTTGCCCACTTGCCCCCGGTCCTAGTTTAAATTCCCAACTTCCTCTATGTACTCCTCCATCCTCTGTTTCAACACTTTCTTTCCCTCCTCACTCAAGTGTAGTCTGTCCCTGGCATAGAGACTACTGTCCTCCCAGGTGGGGAAGTACAAGTTAATGCACGTAGAGCCAGAAATATAAAATCTGCTTTCAAATGAAATAGTACAATACTGAATGCAACAGAGAAGAGGGACAGGAGGGTTATGGGATGTCCGTGACCTCCCCCACAGCCTCGCTCCAAGTGTGACCAACAGCACTGCAGAGACAATGGGGAATAACAGTGGAAGAAATCATAACTGCAGGAGGAACAGATCCATTAGGTCAATCCCCAGTGCTATGTCTCCACTATTAACCACTGACTGTGCAAAACAGAAGACAGCACTCACCCCAAACAAAAAGTGTATTCGCCACAATATGTGCATTTTGCACTACCAGTGGAAGATATCACCTGACTGGCAGACAGCACAAACCCTTGTCCCAGGTTATCACACCAGCACCACTCCCAGATCCTTTTCTCCAGCCGTGCTGAATGAGATCAAAGCTGGGGTTCATCCCTAGGCCAACCATGCAGGGGGCTTTCCTTATAGGGTAGCATGCAGTATGAACAAAGCACAAAAAAGAAATTTCAGCAGGACCTAGATAAACTTGTTGGTTGGATAGATAACAGATACAGTTCAATGTAGGAACTTAAAAGTTGATGCACCTAGGAGCCAGAAACAGAAAATGGGCTTTCAAGTCATAAAGTACAGTATTAGATATGACAGACAGGAACTAGGGGGTCATTACAGAATCATCCTTGAAACTCTCCAGTATGCGGCGGTGGCCAGCAGAGTCAAAAGAATGCTAAGTTACATTATAATATTAGATGAACAGAACAGAAAAGGAGGAAATACTTGTCATTATATCAAGTTTTGATCAGACTCCACGTGGAATATTGTCTGAAGTTCAAGGCACCAAATAACAAAAGGCATATAACAGAGCAGGGTACAAATACAGCACAGTGCCCAGCCCTATGGCACCGGTAAACCACAATGCGCTCCCATGAGGTGACCTGAGTTTGCTGAGTGAACCAGTCCTACCAAAGGGTTTCCCCAAAGCATTTATGCACTGGGGTAACCCCATCCTTTCATTTTGAGCCCCCATCCTTTTACAAAACCCCAAGCTTCCACCAGGTTTAAAGCAGAGCCCTGGTCCCCCTGTCAGGTTATAATTACAGCATTCAGGGGAACTCAGAATGAAAAAAGTGAAAGAAAATGGGACCCAGAGCTACAAAGAAACCAGTGGAGAGTGTGACACGGTTTAATAAGACCATGCCCCCTCTGTTATGGAGAAAGAGTTAAAAGCAAGGACCTGTTCTATCCACCCTTTTCTGTCTCATGTCTGCCTGATTGTGCAAGCAAATTTTCTTGTGAGGCCTAAGAACTGATCGCTCTGACAGTCTCACAATTCTCTCCCTCCCATGATCTCCCTGCCTTCACTTGCTGTTTCTATCTTTTCTTCCTCCTTGCTTATCTGTGGTTACAAAAATAACTGTGGATCCTTATTTATTTATTTTTTATTTATTTAGCTTTTGTTGACCGGGTAAGTGCACTAGACAAATCCTGCCTATTTTCAGGCATGACCCAGGTGAGGGGGATACAGATGAATACCAACTGACCTTGCTTGAACCAGATGAAACTGTTGGTGGTATTTTTAGTGAATTAGGGAAATTTGGCCAGGACACCGGGGAAATTCCCCTATTCTTTTCGAGAAGTGCCATGGGATCTTTAACATCCACCTGAACTACCATCAATCCAGTCTTATGTGAAACTGGGTTTTCTGGTCTGAGAATGTGTACAGTTATATTGTTGGAATGATTGTAAAATGCTATTTGGAACTCGGGGTTAACCCTGAGATGGAGTTTGGCCTCCACAAGCTCATTTGCAGAGTTGTCAACATGAGATCAGTTCTGGGAGACAATGTTCTATTTTGTTGCACCTGCAAGAAAAGAAACTAACAAAGTTTTGGGACATTGTAGGACATATATTTTAATGAGCTCAAGATGCAGTAGTTAATTGCCAGGAAAAGACGTTATATATAAAGAGAACCATCTTTTGTTGGAGAGAGAGAGAGGGAGAGGGAAAGAGATTTAATTTTTTTCCTTTGTTTATACTGCCTTTATAAAAAGCTTTCCTGAACAAGTTTTTATTTTTATTCTACTATTACTGATGCTAATAAAACACTACTTGCAAATGTTATGACTTCTACTGGTTTGCCTATGCTTCCTGACCTCTGCCTCAACGACAGATGGTGTCAGACTAAGTGGGATTTATGCCATGTATACTCTAAGCCAGGAGTTTTGTGTGTGGGTACTAGACATAGTACCAGGGAAGCACAGAAGAAAGGTGTGGATCCTGCAACAGCAATTAAGTGATTACCAGAAACATGGCAGCCAAACTAGAAGCAGAAACAAAAGTCCAAACTGAGGCTCTACAGTTAAAATGACGTGCGTCAAGAACAGGCATGACCACCAAACAGATGGCTGACAGTAGTGCACCTAACGGACACTATGGAGTGGCCGAGATATGACTTTTCGGCAGTGAAGGAAATGATGCAGAAATGATACTAGGTCATAAGCCTCTTCTTTATATGTTCTATTAATATCTTTTGTATGGATTTATATCTAATGCATGTTTTATTGTCTTGTTGTTGTAACTTGTCACTTGTGAAAACAGGCAGTCATGCTCATCAAGTTAACAAGTATAAAAATTAAAAAATGAAATGCAGATGGTGAAAACCTTAACAGAGCTGGCTGACAGAATGATGGATTACGGCTGAGCAGAGATACCCAGGGGTCCAAGTACTCCACTAGGGGCAGCATTGTTAGTCGATCAGGAAAGGCAAGCCCCTGAACAAGCTGGACATGGTCGAGAGCCCAGGAGAGGCCCCACCCCATCTGTTGTAGACAGAAGCCAAGAGAGTCCAGTCAAAGTACAGAGAACCAGTTCAGAGTGATGATACCAGAGATGGAGCTTTTTGAGCTTTCTGTGTTTCCTGGGTGCTACCTTGCTGATCCAGAATCAGAGCTGCAGGAACGCCTGGTGCTGGGTCATGAAGATCAGGGGTGTGTGTGGTGCAAAGACTGTCAATGAAGGGGTGCTCGATTATGGTGCACAAGAAAGGACACCCTGAGATGCAGATCATGTGATGGAGGCATGACCACTTTAGTAGAGCAGTTAAAAGGTGAGGAAGAAGCTTGTGAGATGGCTGTAGGGACTAATCTTTTGCAAAACAAGGGATTCCCTGGAGATTCAGAGGCTGGGGTAAGTTACTAAATGGGGATACACATGTTTGCAGGTTATACATAATTATACATATGTACATACACACATATATATATATATATATATATATATATATATATATATATAGGCTATATTTAGTGGGAGGTTTAGGAGGGATGTCAGGAAGCATTTCTTCACAGAAATGGTGGTGGACACTTGGAATACGCTGCCGGAGAGGTCATCTGGTTAAAGACAGTGAGCAGCTTTAAGAGAGGCTGGGATAGGCATGGGGAATATAAGAATCATGGGTAGGGAGGATGGGAGGAGTGGGGAGGAGGCAGGGACATTATCTCAAGCTGTGAACCCTGTAATACGAGCAGACTCGATAGACCAAATGGCCTTCTTCTGCTGGCTTGTTCGTATACCAGTATGTGAAAATTATTGATGGTGTACTTATTGGTCCTGGGGTGGTTAACAGAGTCTGTCTCCATTATATTGTCAAGAAAGGAATACTATTCAGGTTACGTCCTAACCCCAGGTTAAACAAGATAGAACAGCAGGTGGTTGTTCCCACAAAATGTTGGATGCAGATGATATAGTGGGCTTACACTGATCACAATGGGAGGCATCTAAAAAAGCAGGGAAACCTTGGTAAACCTTCTACCACATTTTTACTAGCAACGAGTCAATAGGCAGGTAGCAACCTAATGTAGATCCTGTGGTGCCTGCCAATTAATGTTGGCTGTAGCCCCCAAAGAGAAGAGTGTGGTTGCCCTGCAGAAAAAAGCCACCAAAGAGAAGGGTGTGGTTACCCTGCAGGAAAAAGTCATTATTGCCAGAGACCACAAGAAGCAGAAAGCCCACAAAGGAAGACCATCTGTGGAAAAGAGGTGGCATTCTGGGACAATACGTATGCTTCCTTCAGGACTGGGAGAGACAAAGAAATAGGGAAACATGTATGGTCATCTATTGGTAACTGGTTTGTTAACTAGCCATGGTGACCATTTTAAACCTCGAGTGTGAAGCTCGAGAGATTTAAGTCGCCATGGCAACCTCAAGACGGTTACACAAACCGGATGCCAATAGATGGACCATACATTATCTTTTATAGTGTATGGTCCCCTTTTTCCAATCATATAGTTAGAAAATTTCACTCACTGTATCATCACCCCTATCCGAGGCTGCTTCTCTATCACCGCCGTGGCCACTCTAGATACGCGCTCACAGATTGCGCATGCGCAAACACCGTACAGACTTAAAGGATGTGCATGTGCAAATACAGTCAATGTTGTTATACCATCGATGTGATGTACTCACGATGGCATAACAACATCGTGACGTCACGGCGCTAGTATAACACTATAAATTGTCCGATTTCAAAGGATAATAATGTTCTACCATACATTAAATAATCGGGTAACAAACAGAGTAATAGTTTTGCTGCAATGTTAATACCTAAACCAATAAATTGGAATAGAATTAATTCAGAAGGTTAAAAAAAATGTGTGGGTTTAAACTCAACTGTCTGTTGTACTGGTGGTTATGGAAAATGGGACACTGCATATGTTCAGATCTGTAAAGCTTATAAGGTAATGTTAGAACAGAATTAAAAGTAAGTTTTGGAAGCCTGTTTTTCTAAAACAGGTTCCCTTTTGAAAGGCGGGTATGTGACAGGGTTGAATAAGACCTTGTCCCATCTGTTATGCAGAAAGAGTTAAAAGCAAGGATCTGTTCTGTCCTCTCCTTTTCTGTCTCTTGTCTGTCTGATTGCAGAATCAGATTTTCTTGTGAGAGACCTAGGAGCTAATCACCCTGACAATCTCATGATTCTCCCCCTTCTGTGATCTCCCTTCCTTCACTTGCTGTTTCTTGCAGTTGCTATATCTTCTTCTACCCAGGCTTATCTGTGGTTAAAAAAATAAATGTAGATCTTTGTTAAACTGGGTTCTCTGGTTTGTAAATATATATAGTTACATTACTGAACTGATTGCAAAAAGTTATTTGGAACTCAGGGGGTTAACCTTCAGATGGAGTGTGACCTACACAAGCTCATTTGCAGAGTTGTCAAGAGGAGATCAGTTGTGGGACACAATGTTCTATTTTGCTGCACCTGCAGGGAAAGCAACTAACAAAGTTTTGGGACAGTGTGTGAAAACAGAACATGTATCTTTTTTTTTTTTTTTTTTTATTTCTTTTTGCCCCTACTACTCCCGGCGGTATTATCTGCTCTGGTCACGGACCCCCGTTGCCCAGCCCCCGGACTTAGCTGAATCCCCTCAGTCATCCCTGGCTTCCCCCCAGAGAGCGGGGCTGCGGCACCGACCCCCATATCGGAGCCGCGGAACATATATCTAGTCAAGGGATCGGTTTCCGGAGGCTAATCAGGCACCCTGGGGCAGAGCGTCATGAAAATGGCGAGGTTCGGGATTTTAAACCCCCCCCATTTAAGCAGGATGGGGACGTGCAATGACGACCTGCGTCCGCCCCATCCTGACGTACTGCCAAGCGTCGACGTGTTGCGGTGACCCAGCCTCCACTAGGCGCCGCTCGCATGCCAAGTGCTAGCCCTGCCCTCCTCCCGGAGAAGGAGAGCTGTCCAAGGGATGCTCAATCCTTCTCCCCCCGGCCGGCCCTCCAGTGACCCGGGTCCATTCCCGAACCCGGGTCGCCGGCATCGCAAGCGGAAATCCAACCGCTGCGCCGACGGGCCGGCTCAGAACATGTATCTTAACAAGCTCAGGATGCAGATGTTAATTGCCAGGAAAAGACATTATACAAGTACGGTTGTGCCCGTATATTAGGGTTCAATGGTCACGGCTATGTTAAATCCACAATTTTGAACTTTAATAACTTCGCAATAGTTCAACCGATTTGCATGAAATTTTGCATGCACTTTTGGGGACTAAGGATCTCTTGATGTGGCAAGCTTTTTTCCAGTCAGATGTGTGGGTGCAGAGATACGCAGTGTCAAAAAAAATGTGAAAAATTCCACTTTTTGTCAAATTCTTTGTCACGACGCTGTGCAAAAACGGTTTGGGATTTTGGTCTGAAATGTTCAGGGTATATAGGTCTTGGGTCACAGATAAGCAGTTTTAAAGTTTGGTGAAAAAAATATTAACTTATTCAAAAGTCATTAAATTTCAAAATTCCCCATTATTTCTTATGGGAAAAGTTAGGTGTTCCGTGCGAAAAAGGATTTCTTGATCACGAAACAGGATTCTTAATCGCGAAAAAAACACAAAACGAACAGCAAACTGGTGGCAGCAGTAACAAGCCAGGCATAAATTAGTTGCTTAAATGCAAAGGATCCCACGGCTACTTTCCCCGGCGCTTCGGGTCTTAATCGTGACCCTTTCTCAAGGGGTTGTTGCCTGGGTGCTACCTGTGCTCTTTTGATTCATTTGATATTTAAAGTGACAGTGCATATACAAAAATATTGAAATAGTAATGAAATACTTAAATATCAATGTGTACAAAAATCAAAAATATAAAACAAAAAAATGTGGAAATATCATGCACATAGTAGTACAGGCACAAAACATTAGAAAACATTGCAATGCTCCAAGTTGATCTAATACAATATTTAAAGGGCAGGTTGTTATTTCAAAATCTATCTCTATAAGCTGAAACAAACAAAAAGGAAAAAAGGTTTGTAAACCAGATACTTTAAAGAGTTAATTCAAACATACTGGTTTCAAGGTCATAACTTTATGGAGAATATCATTATGGTAAATGTTGTATGGGTAGGAAAATTATAGTCCCATCACTTTTTTCAAAAGAAATGAAAAAGGAAAGGACTTTCCAATCTTAGTAACATGTTATGACAATAAAAGCTACTTATTTAGCTATTAAAAAGGTGTGTATAGCATATATGAATGTAACTACATACTTCCTTTCTGTTTGAAAATGTACACATCAGAGAAACCATTATAGATAAACTCTAATAAAGAAAAAAATATATATAATGGGTGTGGGGGGGAGAAGGCAGTAATTTTGCAAAAACATAGTGACATCTGAATTCATTTAAACCATTAAGATGTAAAGCTCTTATTATATGAATTCATCTTTGTTCACTTAAGGGGGAAAAAGAGAAAAGGCAGTAATTTTACAAAAACACAGCGACATCTAAATTCATTTAAGCTACTGAGATGTAAAGCTCTTATTGTATAAGTCCATCTTTGTTCACTTTGGGGGAGAGGGGGAAAAGGAAAGGCAGTACTTTCACAAAAACACGGTGACATCTAGGCTATCATTTAAACCATTAGGATGTAAGGCTCTCATTGTGTAAATCCATCTTTGTTCACACTGGGCCAATTTTTGGACTCTATCTCCCCCTCTTTTGTTTTCTGGACTATGATATACTGCCATAAATTTAAAATGCTTGGTATCTTTTTGATGACATTTTTCAAAGTGAATTCCAACTGGTGTAGTGGCTTCTTGTTTTTGAGTTGCCTGAACATGTTCCTGCATTCTCTCTCAGAGTTCGCTTGGTCCGTCCAACATAAATACATGGACAGGTACATTCAATGATATAGATCACATGTGTTGTAGAGCAATTAATAAAATATTTGATTGCAGTATTTTTACTGTCCATAATAGGACGTTGAAAATTGGTTCCCTCTTGACAAAATTTACAAATACTACAGTGATCACATTTGTAGCATCCTATAGGTTTTGGGGGTAGCCATGTTCTAGTCCCTTCATTGTTTTTAGTATACATACTGTGTGTTAAAAATCTGCCAAATTGCTGCCTCTCTGGTAAGAAATGACTGGTTCATGTCCTATAGTGCCTCTTAGTTCTTTATCTGCTTCCAGCACATTCCAGTGTTCAATAATACTTTCTGATATGTTCCTAACTCTGTTGTAACAAAAATTATAGGCTGTACATTCAACAGTTCATTTGTTTTGGGTTTTAAGAGGGTATCCCTATTTTTTGATCTTGCCTTTAAATAGGCTTTTTTCAATCTGTTTTATTGTATAACCCCTTGTAAGAAATCTGCATTTTAGCTGCACGCTTTCCTTTTAAAATTCCTCCAGATTACTACAATTACATCCAAGTCGAATAAACTGTCCATATGGAATCCCCCTTTTGACATGTGCTGGATGTGCACTGGTGGCATGCAGCAGCATATTGCCAGCAGTAGGCTTTCTGTGTGTACAGCTTGCAACTGCACTGCCATCAATGCCATCAAGTTTTAGATCCAAAAATGAAATCGTGGAGCCATGTACATGTGATGTAAGTTTAAGACCCACTTCATTTGTATTCAGAAAATCAACAAACAAACAAGCAGATGAAATGTCCCCTTTCCAAACCATCAGGAGGTCATCAATAAAACAACCCCAAAATATAATGTTCTGAATATATGGATTTCTAAGGTTGTTAAAGACAAATGTTTCCTCCCACAATGCCATAAAAAGATTTGCATAAGACGGAGCCATGGTTGTACCCATTGCTGTACCAGTTGTTTGCAAATAATATTTTCTATCAAAAATAAAATAACTATTATGTAGAATAAAGTGTACAGCTTCAATCAAAAAATTAATGGGAAAGCCAGATGCCATCTTATTGGTATGTAGGTGATAATCCAATGCTTGAATTCCTAAGTGATGTTCAATTGACATATAAAGATTAGTTACATCAATCGTGAGCCAAACATAATCAGAGGACCAAACCAGCCCTCTCACTTTAGAAAGGACGTCCATGGAGTCCCTAATGTAAGATTTTTGTGATATCACTAGTTGTTTTAAATAAAAATCAAGAAAAGTGGAAACTTTCTCTGTTAGGGAGCCTATTCCTGAAATTATGGGATGTCCAGGGAGACTGGTCTGGTCCTTATGAATTTTAGGTAAGACATAAATTGTCGGTGTCATCGGAAAATCAACAGTCATAAATCCTTTTCCTTTTTCAGTAATGAAACCACTCCTAACTGATTCATGCAGAAATCGATCTAATTTTGCTTTAATTATTTGAGTTGGATTCTCTCCAAGTCATCTGTAGTTGTTCACATTATCCAACTGTCTATAAATTTCTGCCTCATACATAGTTTTATTCATAATGATGACTTTTCCTCCTTTGTCCACCTCTTTAATTTCGACATTTTTCATGTCTAAGTTATTTTAGAGCCATTTGTTCTTCCAAAGTCAAGTTATTATGCAAAGGAGGCCATTTGGATGAGAAAAGATTTTCAAAGTCCTTCATGACTTGTAATTCATATGTATGAATAGTCGGAGATGTAGAAGTAGTAGGATTAAAAGTAGATTTAGGTTTAAACATATTTTTATATCTGATGTTAATGATGTTGTTTCTAATGGTTCACGAGGTGCTTCATTCCACAATTGTTCTAAAATATCTAAGGTATCATCAGGGTCAGGTGTTGGATTTACAGGCTCATTGGATTGCTCCAAAGTGTATTGTTTCAGTTCAAAAACCTTTTTTAGGCATAGTTTTCTAATCAATTTCTTGATATCCATATACATTTCAAATTCATTCACACTGAAGTTTTGTGCCTGTACTATGTGCATGATATTTCTACATTTTTTTTTTTTGTTTTATATTTTAGATTTTTGTACACATTGATATTTAAGTATTTTCACTATTACTTCAATAGTTTTGTATATGCACTGTCACTTTAAATATCAAACGAATAAAAATAGCACAGGTAGCACCCAGGCAACAACCCCTTGAGAAAGGGTCATGATTAAGACCCGAAGCGCCGGGGAAAGTAGCCGCGGGCTCCTTAGCATTTAAGCAACTAATTTATGCATGACTTGTTATTGCTGCCACCAGTTTGCTGTTCATTTTGTGTGTTTTTTTCTAGTCTCTTTTGAGCTAGCACCCATTGTAAGCTATGCGCTTCTCCTCCTGTGTTTTTCTTCTTAATCGTGAACCAGGATTCCTGATTGCAATTTGTGAAAAAAAAATTTCATGCAGTTGTTTCTTTGCATCTCATAGCAAAGAAACAGTTTGGAATTTTGGACTGAAATTTTCAGGGTAGAAAGCACGTGCTCCACAGATGTGCCTTTTGCTGGTTTTGTGAAAATATATTACTTTGGCTTGGAGTTCTGCAGATGTTGATTTCCCATAGGATAACATTGTACTGGGAGGTTTACAGAGCCATTTCTTTGTCACTATGGTGTTACGAAACGGTTTACAATTTTGCTCTCACATTTTCAGGGCAGTGAGGGCTTGCCTCACAGATATGACTTTTCCTGGTTTTGTGAAAATATATTACTTTGTTCTGGAGTTCTGCAGCTTTACATTTTGCTTAATTTCCAGTAGGATAATATTGTAATGTGAGATGTATGCAAGTGTGCCTTTGTAACTTCATGCAAGGGAGTGCAGGCCCTCTGGGCCCTGCACTCCCACACACAAATACAGACACTATAAAGAAGTAATGCATGGATGGCAATGCAGGGCCCTTTCGCTCTCACACACAAATACAGATACTATTAATGAGTAATGCATGGATGGCAGTGCAAAAGAGAAATATGGATACTACTGGGGACTGCTGGATGGACAGCAGTGCAGGTTCCAGAGGGCCCTGCGCTCCAACACACAAATACACAGAGGAGCATGGAGTGATGGAAGTGCAGGGCCCTGTGCCTCCCACAGGGAAATAAGGATACAGTTACAATCTCTTGAAAAAATTATGAAGGGTGAAGGGAAATATATATACATTCAGGAAAGCTTAGGAGTGGGATTTGCCCCCTCCATTTTGTGTGGCTTGATGCCTAGAGTAACATATACATTGACTGAAACAACTTCTGGTAGTTTAGGAATTAGGGTTAGGGTTACTGTTATGGTTAAGGGAAATGTTTACATTCAGGAAAGGGTAGGAGGAGGGGCTTTGACCCCTCCAGTCTATGGGGCTCACCCCAAAGAGTAACATAAATTTAGGTTTATACTTAACTCCCAGCAGTTTAGGAATTATGCATAAAAATCTGGTTTTGGGTCTTTAAGGCATAATTCCATCAATTTTTAAAGGAGTTGTCTGAAATTTGGTGAGCTTGCAGTCCAGGAGGAGTTGCACATGTGTGTGAAGTCTGGTGAAGATGAGCCTTGAATTCTGCAGTCGGTGCCATGTTTAATGTTGGTGGAAATATCAGAGTGCTGTGGGTACCCTGTGATGACTGTCCTTGGTATGATGCGTTAATGTTGTACATACGAACATACGAAATTTGCCAGCAGATAAAGGCCTAGTGGTCTATCAAGTCTGCTCAAATGTGCAGCTAGCACCCCTTATTCTGCAGCTGCCCTTCCCTCCCACTCAGTACTCAGTGAGATCTTTCATTTCATATATAGTATAATAGTTAACTCCAAATATTGAGCAAGCTATGGCCTGTAAAAGTTCTAATGTTATTCTATAGGAATTTTTGAGTTTGTGCAGGTTCAGGTGAGGGTTAGGATATATATCTGTTGGAGTTAATGGGGGACACATATCTAATATTGTTTAGAGTGCCAAGGTACACCTTCTGTTGTGTGTGCCTCCCCATTAAATATTACTTGTTCTGGAGTTAGCATTAGGGCTTGGGTGCGGGTTGGGTTATATGTCTGCTGGAGTTAAGCAGGGGAAAATATCTGATATTGTTCAGGGTCCCGACGTACACCTTCTATTGTGTGTGCCCCCACTATTAAATATTACTTGTTAGGGTAAGGTTAGGTTATGTGTCTGTTGGAGTTAAGGGGGGGGGAGTATATATCTGATATTGTTCAGCAAGGCATAAATTAGTGTTGGAGAGTTGATTAGCGGCCTTTGCTAATCAAAATGAAAAATGATTAGCAATCAGCCGACTTTGATTAGCAGTTTTATCAAATGGGTATTTTTACTTTAAACCACGTAATTATTACTTATTATTGTATATATTGATAAAATAGCCATTGTACACATAGTTCTGAAATTGAATTTGCCATTTTGACCAAATTGTCTGCATAGCCTTTCTTATTACCCAACCTCATATACCTGGTGCAGAAAGTTTTCCAATCCCCGCCAAACCGTAATTCTGCGCAACAGCAACGCCATTCTGTGCCACAGGTGCGAAAACACATTTTGGCCAGGATTTGAAAAATGACAGCTGTGAGGTGGGGTAATAAGAAGGCTATGTTGAAAATCTGGGGTCAAGATATTACAAAATTCCAAAGTTACAAGGGTGCATAGCAAAATTGCAACGAATGGTCACAACTTTGCCATTTTTTCATATTTTGACCCCAAATTTTCAATATAGCCTTCTTATGACCCCTCCTCAAGAACAATATGACTGTCATTAAGCAACTCCTGCCCGAAAGGTGAATTCACCAAGCGACTGCGAAATCACCTTTCAGGCAAGAGTTGCTTAATGATAGTTATATTACTCATAAGGTGGGGTCCCCAAAAGGCTATGTTGAAAATTTGAGGTCAATATGTGAAAAAATGACCGAGTTATAAACCAAAGTTGAAACTCCCATTGAATACATAGGACTGCATTAACCTTTGTTCTCATACTGCAGTTGCCGGTTCCAGCAGCAAGATGTGTCTTCGATCAGGAGCATGGATCTTAAACTTGGGACCTGTTCAGGTGAGTGACGGTCTGTGGGGGTGTCAAGGGGAGGTGGGTGCACAGTGGGTGGTCAGGTGAGGGTACGGGAATGATTGGCAATGGGCCATTTTTTTTGCAGGTTCAAATAAAAAAACATGGACTATATAAGGGGGCAAAAACGGACAGCGATGGGATGGTGAGGGGGTGCCACTAGACACCAGGGAACCTCACAAAAACGAAGGCAGTGATCAGATTGGGGGGTGCCACTAGACACCAGGGAACGTTAAAAATTACAGGGACAGGGATCGGATGGGGGTGTCCACTAGACACCAGGGATAAAACACATTACGGAGATGGCAGGGATGGTGATCAGTGGAGGAAGGGGGCACTAGATGTCACCAGGCAAACAAAGGGCTGGCAACTAGAGGGTGGGAGCACCACTAGACACCAGGGAACATAGAAGTTGATGGCAGATAAGTACCGCAAGGCCCATCCAGTCTGCCCATTTCTTTTTCTACCTTATGAATGTGCCATAGGCCTTTGCTCTGTCAATGGCCTATCTATTCATACTCATCTGTATTGCTCCCTTATGCCTATCCCATGCCTTTTTGAAGCCCTGCACTGTATTCATATCCACCACTTCCTGAGGTAGGCCATTCCATGCATCCACCACCCTTTCTGTGAAAAAGAACTTCCTCACATTACCCCTTAATCGACCTCCCTCTAATCTCATGCTGTGTCCTCTTGTCCTGCTATTTTTCTTATACTGAAACATGTTAGACTCTTTCACCTTGTTAATGCCCTTAAGGTGTCTGAATGCTTCAATCATATCACCTCTCTCCCTCCTTTGCTCTAGGGTATACATATTGAGTTCAGTTAATCTGTCCTCATATGTTTTCTGATGCAGTCCCTGCACCATTTTGGTTGCCCTTCTCTGGACTGCCTCAATTTGGTTAATGTCCTTGTGAAGGTGTGGCCTCCAGTACTGCACGCAGTACTCCAGATAGGGCCTAACCAGTGTCTTGTAAAGAGGGATTACTACCTCCCTCCCTCTTCTGACTTGTGATTCCCCTAGTAATACACCCCAACATCCCTCTAGCCTTACCTACTGCTTTAGAGGTCTGCTTGGATGATTTCAGGTCATCGGTGATGATGATGCCCAAGTCGGGATGGCCAGCTTCTATGATTAGCAACCATTGCTAATCAAGCTAGAAACTGACTCGCATTTCCCAATTCATGGTTCGCAAATTGCAATGCAAACCCACTTATTTTATGCCTTGTTTAGGAAGCTGAGATGTATTTTCTGTCGTGTGTGCCCCCCCCATTAAATATTACTTGTTCTGAAGTTAGGGTTAGAGATAGCTGTTTGGGTTAGTGTTACAAAGACGTTTGTCACTTAGGGTACGAATACTACTTAGGACTGATGTATGGATGAGAATGCAGGGCCCAGAGGGCCCTGCACTCCCACACACAAATACAGATAACAGGAGCTCTGCACTCCCAAAGAGAAATATGGATCCTACTAGGGACTGATGCATGGATAGCAGAGCAGGGCCCAGAGGGCCCTGCACTCCCCATACACAAAATATGCAGCGAAGTATGAAGTGATGGTAGTGCAGGGCCCCACAGAGAAATAAGGATACAATTACAATCTCTTAAAAAAATTATGGACAGGGCCCCCCACAAGTAAATAAACCTTTGATTATATTTTCTCAAAAAGTAAGGAAATTCTCTGCAAAAAACTTTGTTAATGCACCATTAGGGTTCCATATAATTATACTTTCTCAAAAAGTAGAGAAATTCTCTGTAAAAAACCTTTGTTAATGGACCATTAGGGTACCAGCATCAAAAGTAGGGAAATGACATCTGACCCCACCTTCAACCTTGGTTTCCAACCCAAACACCCCACCCCCACCCTGCATGCAGGAACAGATGTGAGGAGTGTGCCTTGGGCCTGCAAACCCTAATGCTCACCCCATTCTCTTATTCTGTATCCATCTTAGCTTACTTACTCATGGAATGAGGTGAGCATTTGTGTTCGCAACCCAAAGGCACACCCCTCACACCTGTTCCTGAATGCACAGTGGGGATGGGGTGTCAGGGTTGGAAACCAAGGGTGGGGGTGGGGTCTTAGGGTTGCGAACCCTAAGAAGTCATCTCCCTAGTTTTGATGCTGGAACCCTAATCGTCCATTAACGAAGATTTTTGCAGAGAATTATATATAACAAGAGCAACCTTTTCTTGGAGAGAGAGAGAGATTGAAATTTAGAATTAGAGATACCCTCAGATAAAGGACTTTGTTTTCTTTGTATTGCCTTTGTAAAGAGCTATCCTGCACAATTTGTTTTTATTTTTATTCTATTGTTGCTGATGATAATAAAACGCTACTTGTGAATTTTATGACTTCTCCCATTTAGACTATGCCTTTTGACCTGTGCCTCAACAACAGAGAGAAAAGAGAAAAGCAAAAGGATTCAGAGAAAGAAATGGAGGGATTAAAATCCAAGACCAGAGAGGTATGAATCACACTTGTGTAACTCAACAAATGTTCTGTTCCTTTAAAATTTTTCTGGGGGAAACCCTGCTACCACTCTGGGTGGAGTCATTGGTGTGCTATGGAGGCAGCACTTTCAGACTCTTAGAAGAGGGATCCCAGGGCTCTCGATAGGATTTTTTGTTTGTGGGTCCTTGACTTTCTAGAAAAAAATGGGGGTCCTCAGCTTAAGTCTGGGAGTCCCCCTGAAATTTTTTGGGTGTCCCAATTAAAATAAATACAGCAAGTCTTTTTTTAAAAGAATAGGACCATAGTCAGGGAACAGCAGTGCCCCAGTCAAAACAATTGATATTAGAGTAAGCGGTGGACCGGCACCTTCTAAAAGGAGAAGTAAAAACTTACTTTGCTCCACTATATGAAACAGGGCCATGGACTCCATGGAATTCAGTGCAGTATACATCTTTATTAAATCAAAATACTGATAAGTGCTTTTGCAGTTTCTTCAAGTGTATTCAGCAATGATCACAATGAATGCACAATATATGCAGAATCCCTTATATAGTCCATGAAGCTCATTCATTCATTCATGTGTGCCAGCTGTGTGCATTGTGATCACCGCTGAATTTATTTGAAGAAACTGCTAAAGCACTTGTCAGTACTTTGATTTAATAAATATGCATACTGCACTCAATTCCCTGCAGTTCACAGCTCTGTTTCATACAGTGGAGCGAAGTAAGTTTTTACCTTATCCAGTCCCATGGCTGCTGCTTTAAGAAACAGCATGCCCTGTAATACTCCATTTCAGCAGAGCTCTGTTGTGCATTCTGGGGGAGGGTGTCGGCTCATAGCGAGTGATTCCTGCTGAAATTGAGAGAGCAGAAGAAGGTGCGTGAAGTATGCAAATTATCACTTCACACCCCTTCTTCTGTTCTTGGCTCTGATTTCAGCTGTGAATCACTCACTGTAGAGCTTCAACACGCCCCTCTTCCAAAACTGCACAACAGAGCTCTGCTGAAATGGAGGATTTCAGGCCATGCTGTTTCTTACAGCAGCAGCTGCAGGACTCCTGGGCCTCGTAGTACAAGAGTCTCTGGACTTGCTGCTGAAATATCTGTGAGTCCCAAAGCCCAAAATGTGCGCAAAGGACGCGGGTAGCCATGTCCCCGAGTGCCCTGGAATCCCACGCTCATAGTACAGCAGTGACTCCTATGGTGGGCAAGGAGTAACATCCTGATCCAGCCCAGTCATTGCTTCGAGAGTGGCAGAAGAGTGACAGAGAGGTGGGTACATGTCACCACCCTAGTGTCTTTCCCGGGCACCTCCTTCAGCTGTGCTGAATTACAGCAAGCCTGGGGTTCTCCTGGAGCCCACCATATTTGGGGGGGGAGGGCACAGCTTTCCCTGTGAGATGACACGAGCCTGAGCAGTCGGGACAGAAATACGGGAGACAACATAGGGAGGTCAACAGGCAGCACTAGTGATGACCAAAAGAAGGAGCAGGATGGACAAAGATATAACGATAAAAAGAAATACAACACAGAGCTACAAAGATAGGAGCTAGAGACCATGACACGGGACAAGAGTCTGGAGCACCTGGGTTTCTTGCTGAAAAAACGAGACAGAAGGGTGATATGATTGAGATATTCAAAATCATTAAATGGTAATATAAAAATAGACACAGGCATACTGTACAGCAGAATCCAGGAGAGCAGATCCAGGGTGGCAAGAGTACAAACTAAGGAGAGAGACAATCAGGAGGGACTTGACTAAGGAAACATTTCTTTACCTAGAGAGTAATAGGGTTGTGGAGCAGATTACCAGAGGAGATGAAAAAGGACTATGGTTAAAAACTGATACTTTAAGGGAAAAGGCATTTCAGGTTATTGCTGTTAGGATAACAGGGCAGTGAACTAGATGGGTAGCACAGTAGTACTTCACTTCACTTCACATGTGCACCTACAATTCCATCAATCTCAGCTCAGGCATTGAAGTACATTAAGACTGTTTTATCCCTATACACCTACTGTACAAGAAAATAGTTTTTTTCCCCTTATCTTTCAGTTTATACTCCTGTCACTACTGCGGCCCCCATCAACTCACTACGGCAACCTCCCAGCCCTCACCAGCACCTTCTCTGGTACTTACCTGCCTCCTCTTACCCCCGACCTTTTCTCAAGTGTGGGTCAAGGGGTTTTCCCCTGTTCTCCCCCCTCCCCACAAATTCCAAACTCAAGAGCACAGGATGTGCACCATCACAGAGGCGCCGCTACTGTAAATCAGATTCAGCCAGCATCCCTCCCTCCTCCAGAAACAGCTCTGACTACACTGCCAGCTGAGGTCACTCAAGTGGAAGCATTGCAGCGGAGTCTGTGGTCCAACATTCGATCTTTCTTCCCTGGCCAGCCCTCTTTTGGCTCAGGCTCATTCCCAAACCCAGGTCACCAGTGTCGTGAGCGGTAGCGATACCACTGCGCCAATGGGCCAGCCAAGAAGCCATTTCACCAGCACTCATTTTATTGTACTTCTAATACTGAAGGGAATATATCAGTTTGAAATTATGCTGTAAGGGTTAAAAATAAATTTATATAACCAGTTATTTAAAGAACTGGTAATTAAATCTTCACTATATAAAGTATTTTCAGGACTGAATTCCTTTGATGTAAAGAACCAGGAAAGGAAATTATTTCTAAATGGTAACTGTTTGCAATTCTCCTATTTTCAGAAATAATATTCATACCCTAAAATGATCCATATTTACACCAGTATCTAATTTATTTGATTTTGTTAACCGATTAGGTTCGCTGAGACAACCGTCCCCTTTTTCGAGAACAACCTGGAATTAATTACATACATGGTAGGAGAAAATATACATACAGTAGAATCACAATAACAGCAATACATTCCCTTCATTCTGAAGAGTCTGCATAAAGTTTCTCGCATTTTAGTTACAGAAGAGTCATATATATAAGTATATTTACATTGTATGCCAAAAACTGTGCGTTGTATTGTTGTATTTTAATGGACAAAACTCTACACAATTCTTTTTATGGAACCAGTAATTTGGACTTTTGACTGTCCCACTGTTACTGTACTGAACTCTGAGCATTTTTCTGACAGGTCAACAACTCACACTTAGCATTCTGTACATCAGCTGTGATGTAGTGAAAACTCCAGACGGTTCTGTAAAATGAACTGTACAGAATGTTGCCCATAAAATGAAAACATTATAAAAACACATCCACATCAATGCTTAGTCAAGTACAGTTAAATATGGATCATTTGCAGGTATGAATTTTTTTCAAGTCAAGATTATAAACAACTGACTATCAGCACAAATTTACTGTCCCCTTTGAGATATACTTCCAGCCAACTGGTTTAAAGAGAACATGGCACTAAGAGCTCTACATCCAACTGTGGGGCTGGTCCTAATTTGCACTTTGCAGGTTAAAAAAATGACTTACTGTTCACATAATTTCTGTCAGCCTGATTCAGCTCTCAAACTGATATTTGCTATAAAGAAACACAGAAGATGGCGGCAGGAGGGGACCTGTGGTCCATCGAGTCTGCCCAAGCAAGGTATCCCAGGACCTATTGTGCACTGGTGTTCTGTCCTCGACACCCAGCTGTCAGTCCGATTCGGCTCTCAAGCTGATATTTGCTATAAAGAAACACAGAAACATAGACTATGACAGCAGAAGGGGACCTGTGGTCCATCGAGTCTGCCCAAGCGAGGTATCCCAGGACCTATTGTGCACTGGTATTCTGTCTTCCTAGACACCCAGCCTAGCCCTTGCCAGTGCCATGTGTTTGTTCCCAATATTTGTCCCACCCATGCTTAAAGCTTGACAGTGACTTTGCAGCAACCACCTCGGCAGGTAATTTACTCCAAGGTTCCACCACCATCTCTAAGAAGTAATACTTTCTGATATCCCTCTTGAACATTCTATCCTTCAATTTCCACTTGTGCCCTTTTGTGGTAGAACTGACGTTCCTGGTAAAAAGCTGTGCTTCTAGCACCCTGTTGATGCCTTTAAGGAACTTGAAGGTCTCAGTCATATCCCCCCTCTCCCTCCTTGTCTCTAGTGAGTACAATTTCAGAGCCCCAAGCCTCTCTTCATAGGAAATTTCCTGAAGGCCATGTATCATTTTTGTTGCCCTTTTCTGGACCACTTCCAATCTATCAATGTCCTTTCTTAGGTGAGGCCTCCAGAATTGTACACAGTACTCCAGATGAGGCCTCACTAATAACCGGTAAAGTGGTAGTATCACCTCCCTGTCCCTGCTGTCTATCCCCCTGCCAATGCATCCAAACATCCTGCTAGCCCTGCTGTAAGCCTTACTGGACTGACTTTGCTGCTTGAGGTCGTCCCTAATGATGACTCCCAGATCACATTCCTCAGCTGAGGAGCCCAGCTGGACTCCGTTTAGCCAGTATTCTTCCTTGGGGTTGGCCCTACCCAGGTGCATCACCTTACACGTCTTAGCACTGAACCTTAATTGCCATATTTGTGACCACCTTTCAACTTCTTAAGGTCCTCCTGCAGTTGTCTGACTCCCTCCATACTATCCACTCTTCTGCTGAGTTTCATGTCGTCTGCAAACAGGGTGATGTTGCCATTCGGAAAGCAGTATAGCGCAGTGGTTTAAGGCTCTGAGCTTCAAATCTGGTGACATCCAGCAGACCAGACCTGGGTTTGAATCCCACAGTTTCCACTTACATACTGTGTGACCCTGAGCAAGTCACTTAACTTCCCTGTGCTCCCAGGTCGCGCCTATAAAAAAGCTTTCAGCTTAGTGTGCTACTCCTGGTTAAACAACTAAAAAAAAAAAATGTATGCTCTCGCTGATGTCACTAATGAATACACTGAAGAGGACTGACCCCAGAGGCACCCCACTAGTGACCTGCCTCTCGTTAGATTTCACCCCACTTACCACCACCCTTTGTTTTCTGTTCCTCAGCCAACTCTGTACCCACTTTACTATCTGTTCTGCTACCCAAGGTCTTCTAGCTTTTGTAAATTAAGAGACATCTATGCGGGGCTGTGTCAAATGCCCTAATGAAGTCAAAGTAAAGCAAGTCCATCACATGACCCCTGTCCAACTCCTTGGTCATTTCATCAAAGAACGTAATAAGGTTCATTTGACATGACCTGCCCATCACAAAACAGTGCTGTTTGTAGTTCTGGAGGTGATTAACTTCAAGGTATTCCACTAGATCTTGCTTGATAAGTCAGCCACCCTCCAGTCGCCTGGAACTACACTGATTCCAGTGACATGTTAAACAGGTGCGCAAGAGGTGCTGCCAGCTCTTCTGGAAGCTCTCTGAGCACTCTAGAGTGTAAACCATCAGGGCCAGGGGCCTTGTCGGGTCAGATGTCTGAAAGGCCCTTCCTGACCCTGTCAGTGGTGAACTCCTGGGTGCACATTGTCTGAACCCCTCTGGTCTCGGCTCTGATACCACTGTCTGGCAGTGGGCCCTGATTTTCCATTGAGAATACCGAGCAAACGTATTCATTTAGGAACTCAGCTTTTGGTCCACTGTCCTCCAGAGCCTCATCCCCAATTTTTAACCTTACAATTCCTCCCCCTTTCTTGCTTTTATCTCCGATATAGTGGAAAAAGGTTTTCTCCCCTGATTTGACTCCATGAGCAATTTGCAGCTCTTCTGATGCCTTGGCCTCCATCACTATTTTCCTGGCCTCCTTACTTTTCTGAGTGCAATCCTCCCACTTTATTTCCCCTTCATGTTGCCTGAACCATTTGTATGCATTCCGTTTGGCCCGGATTGCCTCTCTCACTAGATGGGAGAACCACAGTGATCTTTTAAACCTATTTTTCTTTGCTGTAGTCCTGAAGCAGAGTTTTGCTGCACCTAGAACGGTATCCCAAATATCTTTCCACATTTCCTCCATGGCTGGCTTGTCTCCGATGTTTGTTAACTTATCCCTTACTATCTGCCTCAATCTACCAAAACCAGCCTTCTGAAAGCACAGCACCTCTGTGCTTCAGGTGGTTTTAGTAGCGTCCATGGTTATTTCAAACCAGACTGTATTGTGATTGCTATTTGCCAAGGGTTCTTCTACCCTCACAGATCTAATTTCTTCAGAGTTTGTGAGAATCAGATCCAAGATGGCATCCCCCCTCCCCAGTTGGGTCCTTCACTAGTTGAGACAGCAGGCAGTCCTGGAATATGTCCAGTAAAGCCTGACTTCTGGAGCTTTTGGCTGCTGGGATATTCCAGTCCACATCTGGCAGGTTAAGGTCCCCAACTACCACTATATCACCTTTACCAGCCATCTTTTGTAACTCCTCAGCTAACTGTTCATCTTTCCCCTCTCCCTGCCCTGGGGGTCTGTATATCACACCCATGTGTAATTTCTTTCCTGCACTGGTGGCTAAGTGGACCCAGAGTGACTCCAAGCCCCCCCCCCCCAGCCTTGGTGCTTTCATCCTCCATTACCTCGATGCCCTCCCTCACAAAGAGGGTAACCCCCCACCTCTCTGTCCCTTCTAAACAGTGTGTAGCCTGGGATGGCCAGGTCCCATTCGTTGTTGTCCGTGGCCCAGCTTTCGGTAATAGCTACCAGATCAACCTTTGTGTCTGCCACTAGAGTCTGGAGGTCACTGATCTTGTTGCCCAGACTCCTAGCATTGAGACAGATGCTTCGCCATGAGCTAGCATCATGATTCTTGTTGGGTGATTTTGTTTCCCTTTTTCCTGCTGGTTGTTCCTTGTGTCATTTTTCTGATGCTGGTCCTTTGTTATATGCTTTGTTTGTCCTAATGTGATTGGTGCACTTACGTTTGGTGCACTTACATTTGTTCTCAGTTTTCCTGTTGGGGGAGGGTTTGGTATGGCACACTACCTGTTTTCCATGCCTTAGCCTCCCCTCCGATTAGTTATGTAAGAACTTACCGTAACAGTAGATCTTCAGGGGAACCTCAGTCATCAGATAATACCATAGAAACTTCACCGTTGGTGAAGGAGAATCCACACAGAACATTTTTCAGCAGTACAACTTGGGACACCCATGCCATCAATGTCCACCGATGTCATCAACCATATAAAGGTGTGAGCAGCCCTGCTCCCTCCTCAGTTCTTTCCCCCAGAGACTAAAGGAGCCAAGTTAATGCCATGGGGGACTGAGGAGAGAGAGAGAGAGAGAGAGAGTGAGAGGTGCCCAGGCCTATATCAAAGGCTGGATACACCAGACAGCTAGTTCCTAGACAGGAGACTCAAGAAGGGGGACGGTGGGATGGAAAGCATACCTGATGACTGAGATCCCCTTGAAGATCTACTGTTAAGGTAAGTTCTTATGTAACTGTTTTATCTTCTTTGGGGGTATCTCAGTCATCAGGTAACACCACAGAAACGAGTCCCAAGCAGTTACAGGTGCAAACAGACAATTTGGGAGGACAGCTCACCATAAACTTAAAACAGGAGACCCTGCAGCACAGCCCTGCAAAAATCTCCACGGGCTCTAAAGGCAATGTCCAGACTGTAGTGCTTGGTGAATGTATGGATGGTGCTCCAGGTGGCTGCTGCATCGATGTCAGTGGCTGAGACCCCTCTGAAACAGGCCACAGAGGTAGCCATGCCCCTTGTGGAATGAGCTTCGACAGCACCAGGCAATTCTTTGCCATACTTACTGTAGCAGAACACAATGCAATTTTCCAACCATTTGGATAAAAATTGCTTAGAAACTGAAATGCCCTCTCTACCTGGGGTAAAGGAAACAAACAGCTGCTTCGACTTTCTAGACTCCTTGGTCCAAAGCAGGTAGTACTTCAAAGTTCTGCGCACATCTAAAGTATGGAGCAGTGCTTCCCCTGGATTGGCATGCTTGGGAAAATAAGCAGGAAGGTGGCTAGACTGGTTGAGTGTAAACTCTTAGACCACCTTAGGGAGAAATTTAGGATTTGTGCACAAAGAAATCCTGTCTTTATGAAATATCAAATAAGGCTCCTCGCACCAGAGGGCCTGAAGCTCTGAAATTCTTCGAGCGGAAGTAATGGCAACTAAAAATAATGCTTTCCAAGACAGAAAGCGTAAATCCCAAGTTGCAATTAGCTCAAAGGGAGACAAGGTCAGTTTCTCCAAAACAAAATTCAAGTCCCAAGCCGGGACAGGAGAATGGATTGGGGGTTTCAGATGCAGAATGCCCCTTAGAAGGGTACAGGTAGCCGGCCCGGTGGCGCTGAGGGTTGAGGTGCTGGACGCCACACCTCGCGCCATGCTGGCGACCCGGGTTCGGGAACAAACTTGGGCGCAGGGGGTTGGCAGTGGAAGAAGAGGATTGAGTGTCCGATGGACTGCTCTCCTCCCTTGGGGTGGGATCCGGGGCTTGCTCAGTGCAGTAGGGACCTCTGGTGGAGACCAGAGGTCACTCGAGCACTAAGCCGCATAAAGAGGGGCAGAGTGACAGCAGACGTCAGCGACCAGGATCACGCAGACGTCATTGCACGTCGCACTCCTGGGAGTAACTACACAAGAAAATCCCCGTCCTTGGGGACAGGCAATGGCACCTCCTCCCCCGAGCCACACTCCCGATACCAGGCACTCTCCTCTCCTGGGCCGGGGCCCAGCCCAGCATACTAGATTTCAGATACAGCACCCTGGACAGATAGAGCGGCCCCACCTCAGGGGGTTCAGAGATGGGGGGGTCTTCCGAGCTGGTGCAAGGAAGGGGAGGTGTCTCAGGTGGGAGGCAGAGCTTGGGTAAGTGGTGGCTGCCAGCGAGAGTTCCTCGGTGGATGGTGAATAAATAAAATATACAAAAAAAAAATAAAAAAAATAAAAGAAAGGTACGGGAGACATCCAGCCGAGCAATCGTGCGGTCACCTACGGGCTCATGGAATGCAGAAATAGTCAAAAGGTGCACCTTGAGGGAGGAGTACTGGAGACTTGAGTCGGACAGCGAAATCAGGTAGTCCAGGATATGGTTCACAGGGCAGGTGAAAGGATCTAAACTGTGATTGGCAGCCCAGATGGCAAACCGCTTCCATTTCATGGCATTTGTGGCTCGAGTGGAAGGCTCCCAGGCGACCACTAGGATGTCCACCACTCTGTTAGAGCCCCCGAACCTGGCAATGGCTATGTCCTCGGGAACCAAGCATGCAGATGGAGGGACATGAGGTTGGGATGGACCAGGATCCACTGAGCCTGGGTCAGCAGATTCCTGCAAAGAGGAAGAGGGATTGGAGGTTCCTCCACCATCTCCTGAAGCAGAGGGAACCAAATCTGTTGGGGCCAGAAGGGAGCTACCAGGGTCATGCTGGCCCCATCCATTTGCAACATGATTAGCACCCTCTGAATTAGAGGAAATGGAGAGAAGGGGGAAAGAAACCTCCTGCTCCGGGAGAGAGACAACATGTCTCGCCAGAAAACTCCAGGCCCTGGATCTAGCGAGCAGTTCTGCGTTGATTGGGAACACAAAAAGGTCCAATTCTGGCCGACTCCATCTGTTGAACAAGTCTTCTGCGATGGATGAGAGAAGCTACCATTCATGCATACTCAACTGAGTCCTGCTGAGACTGTCTGCCAGAGTATTTAGCACACCTGGCACGTGGACTGCAGAGTGTGTCGGACTGTGATCCAGCACCCAGTACCACACTCTCATGGCCTCCCAGCAAAGGGGGCATGAATGAGCCCCCCCCACTTGTTGATGCAGTATGCTATGCTTAGAATGTACGACTGCACCAGCAGCTGACCTGGAGCAAGGTGCCCCTGAAAAGCCTGATGGTGTAGAGCACCACCCTCATCTCTAGGACACTGATATGCAGGGAGGTTTCCCACTGGAACCAAGAGCCCTTGGTCTGGAAGGGACCCAGGTGCGCTCCCCAGCCCAGACCTGAGGCATCCATGGTTAGGATCTGTTGCAGGGAGGAGATCTGGAATAGGATGCCTTGAAGCAGATTCAAGGGGTCCATCCACCGCTGCATTACCATGCGGACTGGGGAGGAGACCAGGACTGGCAGATCTAACTCATCCGTGCGCTGGTCCCACTGTACCCGGAGGGTCCACTGGAGGAAGCGCATATGAAGTCTGGCCAGTGGAACAGTGGGTATGGTAGCTGCCATCAGGCCCAGCAATCTGAGGTATACCTTGCAGGAATGTAGTGACTTCGGGTGACTTCCTGAGCTTGAGCTATGAGGCACTCTGCCCTGTTTTGGGGCAGGAAGGCCTTCCCCTATACTGCCCCTATATACTACAACCTTTGGGACGGTACCAGAACTGACTTGGGAAGACTGACAGTGATGCCCAGTCAGTGGAAGAGCTAGAGTGTTCGCTCCAGAGTCAGCAAAAGCTGTTCCCTGGACGGGGTCTTTAGGAGCTAATCATCCAGATAAGGGAAAACATACAGTCCCTCCCTTCTGAGAGCTGCTGCAACAGCTGCTAAACACTTGGTAAAGACTTGCAGCACACAGGACAATCCAAAGGGCAGCACTTTGAACTGATAATGCTCACCCTGAAAGGCAAAATGGAAAAACTTCCTGTGAGGAGGAAAGACCGAGATGTGCAGGTAGGCATCTTGCATGTCATAGTATCATAGTAAAAGCCAGCAGAATAGGCCTCATGGTCTATCGTGTCTGCTTGGAAGCTAGCCCCCTACTGGGAGTTCGCTCCTCCACCCCCCCAGGCCCAGAGGTGGAGTGAGCACAGCCAGTCCCCTGTTTTGAGAAGGGGCATCAGGCCTGGCAGTTACCATCCGGAACCTTTTGTACTGGACATACAGACTGAGGTCCTTTAGATCCAGGATAGGCCTCAGATCACCGGTCTTTTTGGGGACCAGGAAAAACCTGGAGTAAGACCCCTTGTTTCTCTGGTGCCTGGGCACTGGCTCGCTGACCTGCTTGTGCAGAAGGGACTGTACTTCCTCCCGGAGAACAGACAGGTGAGCCAGGGGATAACAGAAGGGCAGGAGTGGGGTTTCTGGAGGATGCTTGATGATCTCCAAGGTGTGTCCCTTTTCTATGATCTCTAGAATCTATGCATCCGAAGTTATGGTTCTCCACTGGTTCAGACAGCGGGAGAACCGACCTCCGACTACTGCCTCCTGGTCCGGGACCAGAAGAGGGAGGTCTGGAGGGGGGCGCTGTGGGGCCCGAGCTTAACAGCAGCAGGAGAACATAGCTCTGAATATTTCGACAAATTTTACTAAAAAACTGCATTTTCTAGCACGTTTTTGGGGAAAATTTTGCTGCCACGAGAAAGAGGAACCTCTTAAACCCTAGGGTGGGCAATCCGAAAAAGGACAGAGGAGCTACAGGAGGGAAAAATGACTGGGACTTCTAATCCACCTAAATCTCGTGGTCAAGGTCAGGCCGAGCCTAATCTGGAATCAGAGGAAACGATGGCCTCCATAGGTCTGAAGCTGAAAAGAATAATTTCCTCGGTAGCTGAATTAAATAACAAAATGGACACATTTGCCACAAGGATTACTGTTGTTGAATCAGATGTCGAGGGACTCAAAACCAAATTCCACGATGTCAAAAAAGCAGCAGAACCCTCTACAGCAGCAACGGCTACAATCAAGAAAGAAAATGCTCACCTTAGGGCACGTATGGAGATACTAGAAAATCAGACTCGCTCCGCGAATGTGCGTATCCTAGGCCTGGCTGAAGGGATGGAAGGAGATCAACCTCTGCTGAACATTAAGGAGTGGTTAGAGGAGAAATGTGCTCTGAGGGATCAACCCACCTCTTTCAATGTCCAGAAAGGTTACCGGATAACTCCCAGGGGCCAAAGAGAGGATTCAGAGATGCCCCGTACGTTGTTGGTGGTGACAGACGGAGTGGGGACGAGAGACTGAATTCTGAGGTTGGCCAGACAGCTCAGCTCTATGACACAACACGAGCATACTGTTCTTTTCTTTCCGGATAGAAGTTATTCTACTAGAATGCACCGTAAGAAGTTTGATGGAACACGGCACTTGCTACGCGAAGCCTCCATTCCCCATTCCATTATTTTTCCAGCTAGACTACGCACCGTACATCAGGGGAAAGTGTGGTTGTTTTCAGATCCCACTGAGGCCGGGAAATGGACCACGTGCTTTGTTTCTGCCACAACCTGGTGTGCCAGAGAATCTGAATCCGAAGGTGAGGAGTCTGGGGAGATGGGTGCCGGCTGAACCGATTGTATGCTTGACTCAGTACAATTGATGCTCCAGAACTGTATCGGAGTGAGTCGATGGAATTGTGAACTGGTTAAAAATTTATGTTTACAACTTGGAAGGTCTAATTTAGAACTGTGGCATAATATTAAGTTAACCTAATACAAATACAGCTCAAAAAGAATATAGTAAGAGCTATCAGGACTTGTGTTTTTTCTGGTGCTGGGGTTTAAAATTAAAAGCTCACAGTTAACTTTAGATTTATAGTGTGATGCCCATTATTCCACTTTTGTGGAGTTATAGTTTGTGCTGGACGTTTTGACTTTAGTAAGACGAATTAATCACACTGCTCATGGGCTCTTTACCACAGCTGTTTACATTGTTAATATGTTCCTGGGATGTCGTATTTTGTATTACCCCCCAATGTGGTATCAAAATGTTCAGGATGCTTTTATTTCCTTAGATTAAGGAGAGTTTATTCTCTCCACAAGGGATATCTTTACTGTACTGTACCGATTGGTCTTGAACTTAGTAAACTGTAAAAGAGTGAAAACTTTTAAATCAATAAAAATAAAATTAAAAAAAAGAAGAGGGAGGTTTGGCAAGGAGTCAAGCAGAGGAGGAGCCAGCTGCAGGGGCTGGTCCCTCACTTATGGGGCGCTTGGCAGCCGCTCCGGCACTGGAGGGGGTGGGCAAGGCAACCTGGGCTTTGCATTTTCTTTGTGACCGGAGAGCTGTCCTGGGCCTATTGTTTGTTTCTCGAAAAAGAGGGCATTGTCTATGCCCTAGTTGGATGTGGTAGAGGGAGTGGACAGACTTGAGGGCCTTGCCCATGGCTTGCAGATCATTAATGATGTCCTGGACATCAGGGCCAAACAGCTTGGTGCCATTAAAGGGGGCATTAAGCACCTTTTGCTGCACATCTGCCACAAAACCGGATACTCTGAGCCAGAAGTGCCTATGCAGGCATATGCCCATGGCAGCTGCCCTGGCAATGGTGTCAGTCATGTCATACAAGACTCTGAGGAGATGCTTACTAACATCCTCAGCAGCTTGAAGGCTCTTCGGCAGTTCCTGCTTTGAGTGCCATCTGGAAGGGCCTGGGCGGCGGCCTTGCCCTTCTTCCAGTTGGCACTCTGGTACTTTATCATGTGTGACAGATAGTTTGCAATCCTCAAACCTAAAGTAGAGGGCACATATACCATTTTACCATAGAGGTCGATTCTGCGAGACTGTGTCTGGGGGAAGGGAACTAAGGTTCTTAGGCGCCTTAGATCTGTCATGCGTTACCTTGATGACAATTGAGTCTGTCTCAGGCTGGGCATCATAACAGTGGAAACCCTGAGGGGCGTCATAAAGCTTGTTCACCCAGCGGGGCATAGCTGGCACCATGTCTATGCGACGCTTCCATGGCTGTCTTCCTCAAGTCTGGTAAGATTGGAGGAATGATCTTAGGGGGAGATCCTGGAATCTCTAGTAAGTCCACCAATTCTTTCCTAGAGACATCCTCTTCCTCAGTGTGGAAGCCCATGGCTGAGGACAGCTGCTTCATCACACTGAAAAATGTGGGGTCCTCAGAAGGAGAATTAGGTGTATGCTTCACCGAATACTCGCTGACAGAGGAAGCAGTGGACCTGTCAGAGACAAGGATTTCTTCCTCCTCATCCTCAGGAAGAATAAGGTCTGGATGGTACTCCTCCTCCTCCGACGTTGGCTTCCTATAGGTCTGGGTTCGGAGATGGTTGTGCGGAAGACAGCCTACAGGGGGCTTTACATAGCCAATGAGCAGGCGTCGACAATGAAGCTGCCATCAAAGACATCAGCGAGGAGGGCCTAAGGGCACCTAGCTGTTGCTCAATTACACTGGTAAATTTAACCAGAATTTCATTTAGGTCGACAGTGGTTGCCAATGGGAGGGGATTGATGGCATGGACGATGACGACTCACCAGCTGGGCCCTGAGAACCCAGTGAGCCTGTAGCCCAAGTAGGAGAAGGGGCAGGCCTCTATGGGAGAGTGGTCGAGGACAAGCCAGTCATCGACGGAGAGGCTGACAACCCAGAGATTTGATGGCCAACTGCCTTGAGAATCGGGCGTGGATGCTGTTGGTATGGGTCTGGTGGGCACAGAGACCTGGACAGCAGATTTCTTCATGGTGCAGCCGTATCTGATGAAGATCCCCCAGAAGAAAGTGGGGCCGATGGGGAACTAGACTGATGCCAGGGGGAACAGTTGTGATCTTGGTCTTTTTTGTGACATTTCCCAGAGGACTTGTCTCGGGCCTTGAAGGCCTGGGAGCTTGAAGATCCTGTAGGCGACAGAGGCTGGGACCCCGGAGGACTCCTGCCTGGAACTGCCTACCTGCTAATCCATTAGGAAAATTTTTGAGAGCCTTTCTGCGTCACCTGAGGGTTGTTTGGCTAAACTTCTGGCAGAGCTCACAGTCAGAAATTTCGTGGTCAGGCCCAAGACAGCAGACACAGAGAGAGTGTTTGTCTGTGGAGGCAATCTTCTTTCCACAGTGGCAGTAACATAAGAGAGAAGTTGAAGGATTAACTCTCAACATAAACAAGTTGAAGTATTCTCTTTAGAAAAAGAGAGAGTGAAAAATAGTTAGAAAAGCCGTAGGCGAAAAAAGGCACGAATACTGCGATGGAGCTTCTGCGGATACCCGTGTGAGCGAGTCAACAGTGGGAAAGAACTGAAGAGACAGCGGGGCCGCTCACACCTTTATAGGGTTGATGACGTCGGTGGATGCCAACAGTATGGGCGGCCCCAGTTGTAGTGCTGAAAATCTTCCGTGTAGATTCCCCTTCACTAACAGCTAAGTTCCTACAGTGTTACCTGATGACTGAGATACTCCCAAAGATCTAGATATCCCAGAATCCCCTGCAGCCGATATCAGGGCTGGGCTGCAGCAGTGGGAGATTTGATAACCTGCAGTGCACACGGTAGAGCTTTTATAAACTCAGATCAAATGTTTACCAGTTCTGCTGTTCTCATGGGGCTAAGTACAGTCCTCTGTGACTATACTTAGCTCAGGGAGGGCTGAGGGACCAGAAAACAAAAGATCAGAGTTTATAAAAGCTCTAGCATGCACTATAGGCTACTGACTCTCCCACTGCTGCAACCTATCTCTGACGTCAGCTGCAGAGCATTCTGGGATTTCTGGTTACAGCAAATGTCAGTGTGGGGAGTCAGCACAATCAGACTGAATCTACTATACTATGAGAAAAATGTTTTTGTACACAAACTACACATTGGGACCAGCCCACACTTGGGTCTGAGGTTCTTAGTGCTGACTGTTCCCCTTTAATAACACACTGCTCAATGCAAGAACTGCAGCTATGCTCGGCTGCCCTATCAGCAAAGGTTAATACATGGGTGCAACAGGTCTTAAAAAGGTAAGGTCAGTTGAAAAAACAAAATGTCAGTTAACCAACCTCAAAATACAGAAGAATGCAATGTAGAGGCCACCGTTAGCAGTCAGAAATGATGTAGACTGTAGAATCTCTGGTAGTAATCTGTATACATAGTACTCTAGTTTTCGGCGTCTAAGAATGGCTGCAATCTGAAACAAACAATTTAATGTTTTACACAGGGAATTTTAATCCAGATGTCCACCTAAGCTTTCCATGTCACATATATGGCTCATTAACAAATGCGGATGTTAAAGACTCTGCTAGATGTCACAAATGTTCATTGACTGTCAGAAAACAAATGCCTTATAAAGGACGTGTACTTAAGAATTTGTAACTACTACAGAAGTAATGTACTGGTACCAGCATTTGGTGTAGACAGAAGTTTAGACCTTCAGTAGTGCAGAATCGGTAAACAAGCAGCAAGACAGGGGAACCCTGAGCTCTAATGTGCTTCTACTGACACCTTCAGATTCAAATACTGGTGCTCCAATTTCGTAAGAAGCAGAGGTTGTTGCTACACAATCAGGGTGCCTAGGATTTCTTTACTTTAAGGTAAATGTCTTCAATAACTCTGAAGTCTTTTTTGCTTTTCATTCATGCTTCCTTCCCTCCATGGGGGGGTCCATTTGGACTATTTTATTTTTCCTTCTGGTAACTTTTGAGAGGGAAGAAAGTGTAAACTGGCCATGAAGAGGCATATGGCTGATCTCTTCACTTCCCTGTGTGCCGACCCTACCCCCACATCCATATATGTAATGATGCCTGACCAAGGACATCACGGGGTATGCTCTATAGAACTCTACGGGACTTTTAACTGTTATGCTGTCTTTTGGGCTTAAATAAAAAGCACTGGTCATCCAGCAAGACTTCTTGTTAGACAAGTGGTGGCTTTTACTTCTTTCCCCTATACAACTATCTACTTTGAGTAAAGGTCTCTCACTCTCTTTTTTTCCTAAAACAGGGCGGATGCCTTCCAAATACAGACTGATGTTTGGAAATTTTATAGAAATCTGCAGTTAAAATGATTCTTCTCAATCAATCTGAAGACAATTCTCCATCAGTCCAGGATTCAGAACCCCTCAGCACTGCTTTCAAGAAAGTTTACATTTTGTCAGTATATGGTATACCTAGAACCCAGCTACAGTATTGCTGCATATGTAATAGTTACCAATGAAGTGGAGAGCATCCTTAAGAAAAAAATAACTATTAAGCACAAATTTCAGTTTCACAGAAAAACAAACAATGGATGAATTGGCGACTATCCGCAATTTGATTGAAGGTAGTGCCACAGTAGTTTGGAGCAGGGAAGAGTCGGACAAACAACTAGGAGGCACAGTGTTTGATAAACCTCTTAACTTGACTGAAATAATAAAATACAAGAACATGTAAATGCGTATTTAAGTCAAAGCAAGGGCAATGGATGGACTACACAGACTGAATGGAAGTATATAACAGCGAACATCTAAAAATTAAACTAGATCCATGTTATATTAATTACCAAAGACGTACAAGGACATTAAAGTACCCCTAGGAGACCGACCGTATCAAATATGGGCTATATTATGGAACCATTATCCAAATTTGTGGATTTTCTTTTCCGTAAAGGAACCAGTTAGCAAACTGAGATACTATATCAGACAAAACTGGTGTTATTAACAAGCATAAAGAAATTTCAGTTAGTGAATAGTGTATTCTTGTTTCCTTAGACATAGTCTTTATACAAATATCCTACATTTAGAGAGACTGAATACAATTGAATATTTCCTAAGATAACAAAACTGGGACAATAACCCACCTCTTAAGATTTATTATGGTGATTCATGGTATGGCTCTTGAATACAAATACTTTCTGTTTGAGGGGAAATACTTTACTCAGATTAGTAGCGTGGTTATGGGAACTGCCTGCACACCTGATTTTGTAAATCTCTATGTAGGACACTGGGAACAGAATTTCATCTTTAATGGGGCTAAAAATGGATATCTGGGTAAAATGGAAAGGTGGCTACAATTTATTTCATTTATTTACTGAGAAAATTAGGATTACAATAGCTTTGAACCAGAGGTTCTTTACAAAAGTTCCGTGTTAAACAGTCTTGATACAGCACGTAATTAAATCACAGTTACAAGACTAGACAAACTTCACATATTCAACAATAAGTAAATCACAAGGTTACAAAAAACAAGTCAAATGTTCACATAATTCACGACGAGTAAGGTGGGTGCTTGGTGGTTCAGTTCCAAAATCACCAGGTTACTAGAGACTAGTCAAAGTTCATAAGCATAAATCAGTCAGAAGACCTTGTCAGATGATAAGTGCAGGGGGTGGAGTGTAAGTGCAGAGCTGAAGGTGGGAGAGAGGGAGGAGGGCAGAAGAGAGGGAATTCATTTGGGGGGAGGACAAGAGGAGGAGTAAATACAGGGAGGGGAGGGGGTGGGGAAGTTGAGTAGGCAGGAGAGAGCAAAGGGAGGGAGGGAAGTGGGTACAGATGGTGTGCTGCAGATTTTGGATGGAGAAATGGAAGAATTTGCAGAACTTAATTCAATGTATCAGTAGCACAAATATTAACCTTTAATTCACTGCAGACATATGTATGGGAAAAGTACATTATTTGGACTTTAAAGAGATTCACCAAGTTTAATAAAAAAAAACACGTGCACCACATGGTGTGGTACCTTACCTGAGCAGCACCCCGTCTGCATATATTTTTCCAAAAAATTAATCAACAGTAAAGAGTGGAAGGGATCGTAAATAGCCGATCCCTTCCACTTCCTTGTGCTGGGAGCTGACTACAGACCCGCCCCCGCGCTCAGACACGTAATGACATGTGCCCAGGGAGAACAGGGGGTGTGCTCCATTATTCTCTATGGGGGCTAAGTTTTAAAATATTTTACAGTATCTTAGCAGTCGTTTTGTCATTAACCATGGGCACCAGGTGACTAACAAGGTCCTTAAAAAATGCTAGAAAACAACACTCTCTAACTCCTTCTGTCACTTCGCTCTCAACACTCCCTCTTGTACTCATCACTGCAATCTATATCATGCTCTATCCTTTCCCCCGCTAGCAAATCAGCGCCTCTCCCACAGTGCAAAACTGACCTCTAAATATTGGTTTGGTGAATTTCCTACTTACCTCACCACATCCATCCCTACCCCTCTTCCACCCTCCCATGACCTTAGATCTCATGACATGCGAACACTAGCTGTCCCCCGCTGCACTATCCTCATTGGTCAGTCTGGATTTGCCTACCACTTCCCTGAAATCTGGAACTCCCCGCCCCCCCAATACGTCACTCCTCTTCTATTACTCTCTTAGTACAGCCTTACACAACTACCTCTCCTCTAGCTGTTCCTGTTATAATACTCCTTAAACTTCCTGCTACTATCCTGATCCTGCAAATTTCCCCACTGTTGTACTGTCTGTCCATTCCCCTTGCCTTCCAGTTCTGTTTCGACTTAGCCACTGCATCTTTTTATTAACTGTAAAGTCTGTTATTCATGCCCCTAGTTTCCATTGCCCCTTGTACTTCAAATGTGTAACTATGCTGCCTACTATCTGTATACCTATTGTATCCAATGCTTCCTGTATAAGCTTACTATCTATATACCTATTGTAATCAATGTTTTCTGTATAATTGTGTAATATCTGTTTGTATATCCTTATTGTACCCCTCCCCCCCCCGTCACACTGGGAGACAAGCAACTTGTTGCTCAGTGTGCCTTCCTGGTTAAACATTTCAATAAATAAAAAGACTGATCTTACTCTTGATGCCTGTTGAGATGTCTGCTATGAAGATCCCAAACAACACCGGCCCCAGTACACAGCCCTGCGGTACACCGTTTGTCATCGCCCTTGGAGATGAGAGCTCCCCTCCCACCACCACCCTCTGCTGTCTCCCCTGCAGTCAGTTCACCACCCATCCCACCAACTTCACCCCTGTGCCATCCAGCTTACTACCTAGCCTCCCATGCGGCACTGAATCGAATGCCTTACTGACATCCAGGTACAGGACATCCACCACATGGCCCCTGTCTAACTGCCTGTTACCCAGTCAAGTTCAAGTTTATCATTACAGGAATTACTCCATTGAGCAAGCTCATTCACAAGGAGGTCCTGGACATTTCAAACAATACAATGATGTACATGATCTTATACAAAACAGATTTGGATAGCATGAAGTAAACAGCAATGTCAATGATAAGGTACAACTTTGATTGTTGCAAATAACTGATCCATTATATACAAAAAAATAACTGCACTAATGTGCACATAGATGATACACAAAGTGAGACAAGTCTTCACTAGGGGCAGAAGGAAAAGGAAAAAAAGGAAAAACTGAAAACATGGGACTGTAGATGACATCGCAGAGGAGGGTGGTAGGTTCAGAGGGACAGGAATACTGTGCACTGAGATGGGGGTACAGGAAGGGGGGGGTCAAGGGGAGAGTCATAGTACTCCAACAGGTTGGTCTGACAGGATCTGCCTGAGACAAACCCATGCTGTCTACCATCCTGCAGCCCATTTGCCTCTAGGAGGAAAACCAGCCTCTCCTTCAGGATTGTCTCCACTAGCTTTCTCATGATGGATGTGAGGCTTACCAGTCTGTAGTTCCTTGACTCATCCCTGGGGCCACTCTTGTGGAGGGGTATCATGTGTGCCATCCTCCAGTCCTGAGGTACCCTCCCTCCCCGAGTCCAGGGAGCCATTGAACAGGTCTGCCAAGGGTTCTGCCACGATTTCAGCCAACTCCCTCAGCACCCTGGGGTGTATACCATCTGGCCCAGGCACCTCGTCCACCCTCAGTGCCCTCAAGCCTTCCAGTACTCTGCCCACTGGGATTTCCCCATCTGTCACCTCACTCCCCCCGTGCCTCCCTTCCCACCCCCTTGGACTCAGGCCCCCCTTCTCTTTGGTAAATTCTGAGCAGAAGTATTCATTTAATGCTTCTGCCTGTTCTGTCCCTGTTTCCACCTCATGCCTCTCAATCCTTACAATTTGGTCCTTACAACTCCTTTTCTCCCTGATGTACCTGAAGAATTCCTTCTCCTTATGCCTTGTGCTAGCCTGAGTTCCCTGGACACCTTGGCTGTCCTGACTGCCCTTGTCACCTCCTTCGACTCCTTCAGGTATTCCTCTCTGTCCTCCCCTTCTCTGTTTTTTTGTACCTCCTAAAGGTGGCTCTTTTCTTCCTTACTTTTTCCAAGACCCTCCTGCTCACCCAGCTAGGTCTCTTGGCCCTAGCCTTCTTACTCTGTGTTAATAAAATTTACTTTCATGAATAAAGCTTTTCCTCCAATTGTACTAGATTACTCCTTAGGACCACTGTATAGCTGTGAGAGTGTTTATATAGTTTTGTAAATTGTATTTTGTGTCTTTCAGGTCACACTTGAAAATAGGCATTTGATGCTCTTGGGGTCTACTGAGTTAGCAACTGTTAAGCAGAAAAATTTATTTTGGTTTAATTACTCCTCTCCTGCTTCCATACCTCTCAGTCACATTGGTGGTGCATTTGGGCTTATCTGTGTTGATTTAGGTGTTTTTTTGTGCATGTACTCTGCTGTTTCCAGATCTGAGTGACAATACAAAAAGGTATCATTTCTGGAATACCATCACCCAGCTCTGATGAAGGCACTTTGCTGAAAGGTCAACAGAGAAGGATCAGTGAAGAGGTATCTATTCACAGCCATTGGCGGCGTGTTAGAAATTAAAGTTCACCTGACAGAGAAGCAGCATCAGCATTACAGTGTTCTAGCTTTCAATACTCCACAGCTGTAATATTTCCTAGAACTTAAGAACACACCACCATGCCGGCCCGGTGGTGCTGAGGGTTGAGGCGCTGGAGGCCACACCTCGCTCCACGCCAGCAACCCGGGTTCAGGAGCAGACTCGGGTCGCTGGTGGGTCAGCTGGGAGGAGTACGGCTTGAGTATCCCACGACAGCTCGCCGTCTCCAGGGGAGAGTCGGGTGGGAGGGCCGTTGCCCATCACACTTGCGCGACTCCAGGCAGAGGCTCGGGGGACTGCAAGCTCCCATTAGAAGGGAGACGGGTGGCCCAACATGCAGCAGATGTCAGCGACTAGCACCATGATGTCGGGGGGGTTGGAAGCTGCGTGGGGGAGGAAGGAAAAATGGAAAAATGCCTGTTGGCTCCGGGAAGATGGGCTTCCTGGGGCGTGCCTTCAATGTGCCCCCTGCTCGCCGACTACCTCCGGACCCGACGAAAAGTTGATTCACGGGGGTCCCCCACCTCGTCCCTGCTGGGGTGGCCTAGCTACATGGGGATCCGGAGGGTAGTAAGGAGCAGGGTGGCAGAAGGCCCACGCTTGATGCACTGAAGGGTCGGGGCCGACAGGTAGTGGGAGAAGATAAAGTATAATTTCAAAAAAAAAAAAAGAACACACCATCAACAGGTGTCTCTTATAAAAACTAAGCATTATCATGTAAACTATACCTCTCCATTTGCTATACAAATACTAGACTTCAATACTTAACAATGTCTAGGCTATATGCCAGAGTGTCCTGGAAGCTTTTGTCATTTTTACCTGAAATGCGCCTGTTATTTATAGCACTGCATAACTTATTTATAAATCATTAACAACCATTAAACTGACAACGCTATGGAAGGGAACAATCTACTGGGTTTGAATAGTATGCCATTACAGGAATGAACAGTCATTTATTTGTCCTTAATTATTTTTTTTTATATATATAACAAACAGGAAACTGAATCAATTTACTTTTTTTGTTTAACATTTTATTAGTTTTATAGGTGCATACATACCCACTTGATTCACAGCGGAAAACATACATGAGGTATCAGAAATCTTCATACACATAACTTACAGCTGGAGACTTTATGCTACCACCCAAGTCATTATATCATGAGAGCAAAAAAAGAATCTGCATATGTAAACACTGCCATTTCAAAAAGATAAGCCTGCATTATCATAAGCTAAAGACCATTATTTATAGTTTAATTCCCTTATACTGTAATGAGCCTTTTTAGGCTTACTAATGTCCCCAATCACGATACTAAACTAGGAGTTTGCTGTGTCCTAAAAGATAACCCACAACAGAGAAAACAGAAAACACAATTGCAAAGATAATAATCTGTTTTAAAATGGGCAATAAACAGAGTAGCTCAGAAAAAAACATGGTTTCAAGCAATCATAATCCAGTGTCAACTCAAAAAAGTATCAAGATTTACCCAGAAGAAGAGACAATAGTTACTGAAATACACGTTTCCAGAAGAGAACAGGAAGGACTAACAAACAGTGCATAACCATGCAGTCAGTGCCATTATGAAAGGCATCACAAATAAATACCACGCATTATAGTCCAAAATAAACAGAAGTTCCACATTTATACCAAGCAAAGACAATTATCCATGCCTTACCCAGACTGGGTTAACTACATGTTTAACGCTACAAAAATAAATGTCATAAAAAGCCTGCTCATGCATGTTCAGGGGTCAATCTTAACCTTTTTTTTTGGCACTAATCAGCAGGGCAAGTTGATTCAAAATTGCACTAGCCCTCCAACGGCTGCACTTGAATTCTGATCACTTATACAGGAAAAAATGCAAGCCAAGAAATACTCTGATTACTGCTCATGTATCCTGCTCCCACATTGCTTTCTGCATCAGCACACCAAAAAAACACTGCAATACAATCACATACAGTCTGCCCCCGTTGTTTTGTACCATGGCCCCCTCTCTTCCTCTTTCTACATCCAACCCCCCCTCCCCCCAATGAATCAGAGGATCCCACAACAGCAAATGTTCAATTAAGCACACCTAGCTCCACACAACAGCAATATCATCATGTACCTCGCCACATTCTTACCCCCACCCACAGCGCAAGGAACAGAGTCAGTCAGAGAAAGAGACTCAGTCCCCACCCTATGATTAACTGGAGACCTGCACTTCAGGAAGTTTTGTACAATGTCAAACAAGCCAGGGGCAGATCTAGGATTTATCTGGGGAGGGGGGCCAGACAAACCTAGGGGGCTTGGAAAATAGAAAACTTTGTGACATTTTTATTTATATATATACACACCAGACAGACATATTGATTTTAATTAACTGCCCAAACAATCTGCTAGTTTGCAGATCAGATGGTTATGGGTTCTAGCCCAACACCAGGTACTTGGCGTACTGCCTATAACTGACACTTTAGTGCAGTACAAGGCGGGTGCTGCACAACTGAGGCACCGTCCTTCGGATAAGATGTTAAACCGAGGCCCCTTCTGCCCATCTCTGGTCACTGTCCAGGTGGAAGTAAAAGATCCCACGGCACTTACAGAAGAGTAGGAGAGTTTCCATGGTAACATGGCCAACATTCACCCATCAACAAAAAAGGTCAATGTAACCCACCCCCCAGAATGCACCTGGAAACAACCTATTACAGCTTAGTGTGCCTTTCCCGATCAAAAATTGTAAATAAATACAAACACACATAAATACATACATATAAATAAATGTACTTTCATCAGCCAAGGGGAAACAATATCCAGAAATGAAATCCCTACCACTACTATTTCTATTTAGGAGGATCTAGGCACCCCAGGAAAAACAGGTGATTTAAATTGCTTAGCAGTGGCTAATACTGCACCAAAAAACAGGTAACTGTCGTCTTTGTTACAACAGCTGTTACAACCGTAGTTCCAGGAATGGTATATGGTTCACGTCCACACCCTGGCTGTTCCACAGGAACAGTCTGATTGGCTGGACATCTTTAAGCTACGCTCCTTCCACCACGTGGGCAGTATATCGCCCGACTCCAACCTGTGATGCTAGATCTTGCATGCTGGAAATAGGAATCCATGTGCACTTGCCAGGGGAGGGTGGGTTGATTGGATGGATGTGAACCATACAATGTTCCTAGAACTATGGTTACAGGTGAGTAACACATTTTTTAGGGGCATGGATATGGTTCACTATCTACACTCTGGTAGACTCCTAGCAGTTCTCAAGTAGGAGGAGGCAAGGCTACCCCCTACCTAGTGAACAGGAACTGGAGAACCAAGGTCCCAAAAACAAGCATCCCGGTGTGATTCAAGGTCAGTGCGGTACTGAGAAATGAATGTGTGCGCAGACTTCCAGGCAGCAGCCCTGTAGATTTCTTAGATAGGGAAATCCATGGTTCTATGTGAAATCTGCACCCGCAGAACTGCGCTGGTCAATAACAGCGATGGCAAAACAGCAAAATGGAAAACCGTGAGTGGAAAAACAGCACCGAGCAAAGACAGCAAAACCCCAATAGGATTCACTGTCCTGGGGTGGAGGGAGATGGAACTCAGGGTGGGGGACACAATTGGGGAGGGGCAGGTTTACTATTCCTAACTCTGAGTGGGGGGTGCAATTCAGGGAGAGGGAGAAAGCTGTTGGTCACCGAAATGACAACTGCTGTAAATACGAGGTCACTCAAAGGACAAGCGCTGTTTTGTACTACAAGTTTTTCACTCGCTGTTTTTGCTTTGCTCTTTTGACACGGCACCGAAATCTATGGAAGCAGCCATCGAGGCAGACGTATGTTTCGTAGAATGACCCCCTAAGTCCTAAGGTAAGGTAACGTTTATTTATATGGTGCCCAAATCCGGAGGCTCTGGGCGCGCCTTACACAATAATAGGCAGGGTAATACAAAATAATAAAACAGGCTACATATTATAAATATATTAAAACAATATATAGTGCAGTAATAAATAACCAATAAATACAGTCTTATAAATATAAAACAATTCTGGTTAGTCTGGGAAAACCAGCTTGAAAAGGAGTCTTAAGACTTTTCTTGACTGCCTCCACCGTTGGGGCCTCCCTAATAGAGATGGGAAGAGAGTTCCAGGGGGCCGGGCCAGCAGGCCGACTTCAAAAGCTCGACCACCAGATGTTTTTAGCCTGGCCCTCGGAACCGCAAGGAGGCCCCTGGTGGAGGAGTGGAGGGATCGGACTGAGGTGTCAGGTGTCAGGAGATCAGCCAGGTAGCCAGGACCCAGTCCATATAGGGCCTTGTAGTTGAGCAAGCCCACCTTAAAAAGGATCCTCCACCTGACAGGCAGCCAGTGCAGAGCTCGCAGGACTGGGGTCACATGACATGACCTAGACAGGCCAGTCAGTGACCTGGCCACTTCACTGTGCACCAGCTGCAGCCGGCGAGGGTACCTCCACTGATGCTGAAGCACAGAGCGTTGCAGTAATCAAGCCTGGATGTAACAGTAGGTCCTCGGACGAAACTAGGTGTTTAATCTGGCAGACTTTCCTTAAGTGGTAAAACCATTTTGGACAACAGATGACATCTGAGCATCAAGTGTCAGCCTGTCATCCAGGAAGACACCTAGATTTCTCACCCTAGAGGAAGCCATCAACGGGGTTGGTCCCAGGACCAAACCTGTTTCCACCGCAGAGGCACTCCCATCACACCTGCAACCTTGCTCAATCACCAGAACCTCTGTCCTGTCCGAATTCAGTCTTAACCAGTTGGAGGACATCCAGTCCTGAATCTCGGCCAGGCAGTTGTTTAGCACTTCCACAACATCATGTGTTCCAGGGGCAAAGGACATATACAGTTAGGTATCATCTGCATAGCAGTGAAAACCCAAACTGTAACACCTAATGAGCTCACCTAGCATGTACACCTCAAATAACACTGGCAACAGGATCGACCCCTGAGGCACTTCACATGGCAGGAGCTTCAGGGATGAGGAGGAGGAGGAGGAACTCCCCATCAACACCCATTGTTTCCTGCCCGACAGAAAGGATTCAAACTAGTTGATGACAGTATCAGTGAGTCCACAACACTCTCCAAGGCGATCCAAAAGCACAGTGTGACCCATGGTGTGAAATGCTGAGGAGAGATCGAGGAGAACAAGAATTGACCGGTCTCCTCTATCTCTTGCCCTGAGGAGATCATTTTGCACCCTAACCAACACTGTTTCGGTGCTATGCCTAGCCCTGAAACCAGAATAGAATGGCTCATAGATGTCAAAGGTCATGAGGGGCGCCTTGAGCTTCTGCACCACTATTTTCTCAACAACCTTTCCTAAAAATGGAATGTTGGAGATAGTCGATAATTGGTCAGGACACCAGGGTTGAGTGATGTTTTTTTCAGGAGGGGTCTCACTAGTGCCTCCTTCAAGGCATCAGGAAAGACTCCCTCGAAAGCGAACACCAAATTATCCTGGCAAATACTGGACCAATGGTCTCGACACATCTCACCAGGAAATGGGTCAGGGCCAGATCCAGTTCACAATAGGTGGGCCTCAGCTTCAAGATCACCTCAATGACCTCAGCCTCCTCCATTGGTCTAAACTCCTCCCAAACAATAGGAGTGCCTGAGTTCCTACCAGGCAGCTCACTGCGGGGAAACATTTGCCTCACAGGCGAGATCCCCGGCCAGATGGAGGACACCCTGTCAGAGAATAACCGAGCAAACTCATTGCACAGTGAGACTGAAAAAGCTTTTTTCACCTACAAACAGACTGGATGCAATAGTCTGTCCACAGTCCGAAAAAGCTGAGCTGGTCTGTTCCTCCCTGCAGCAATCTCCCTGGACAGGAACTCTACCTTCTTACAGTCGATTGCCCCTTGGTACTCATAATAGTGAGCATGCAAGGCCAGTTTGTCCTCCTTGGAATGGGTCTTCCGCCAGCAACGCTCCAACTTCCAACCCTGATCTTCATCGCCTTGAGAGCACCATCAAACCATGGAGATCTCAAGTGAGAGGATCTAGGTTGTATATGGACTGCTGCGATGGCATCAACCGCCTCGGAGATCACTTTATTATATGTGGCCACTACCTCGCCCCTGCCAATTGCACATGCAGTCATCACACCAGATAAATCAGCTACCGCCAACAGTCCCTCTGGGGACAATTCCCTTAAAGGGTGATAGCTAACCATCTCAACAGGGGAGAGACTATCGGGGGGGGCCCAAACGAGAACTCCACCATACAATGATCGGGCCAAGCGACCCAATCAGTCTTGAGATTCATGATCTCAAGCCCCAGTGAGAAAACCAGGTCCAACGTGTGACTGTGGTGATGGGTCGCAGAAGCAACTGCTTGTGTAAGGCCCATTAATGTCATCAACTGGAGGAGGTCATGACTAAGTTGCGAAGATTTGTCATCGATCCAGGCACTGAAGTCCCCCAGAATCAACCATCTGGGGGGGGACTCCAACACCTTGTCGACAACAAAGTCCGTGATCTCTGGCAGGAAATCTCACCCAGTCCCAGAGGGCAGTAAACGAGGAGAATCCTGCAACCTACACCTGGACATCCATGCACAGCCACACCTTCAAAAGACGAGTTAGAACCCATTGAGTGCACAGTGAGGTTCAAGCGGGATGCTGATATACTGTTTTTATGCTGTGTGACAGTGGAGAGACTGTGTGATAGCACTTAATCATCTACTGTTTAATATACCAAAAAGTAATGCTGTTTATTTTTTTGCCTGAGTAGGGGTGTGTTAAGGTCGGGGACCCTGTGCAGCAAAAACAGGAAGCAGGCTGGCAGTTGTAGTCCATGCTGCCTGAAACGGACTACACATCCAATTACTAAACGTTTTTGAGGGAAACTATTTAAATTTCAAACAAATTGAAATATAAACTTGAGCACAGAGCCCAACATCAAATAAAACTTTATTTTAGGCCAGTGACTACTAAGGGGAACCTCCAAGCAAGCAGTGCTTTCTGATATACTATTTTATGCTGTGTGACAGTGGAGAGATTGTGTGTCAGTGCTTAATCAACTACTGCTTAATATACCAAAAAGTCATGCTGTTTATTTTTTTGCCTGGGAAGGGGTGTGTTAAGGTTGGGGATCCTATGGAGCAAAAACAGGAATTAGGCTGGCAGTTGTAGTCCGTGCTGCCTGAAACAGACTACACATCTGATTACTAAATGTTGTTTTTGTGGGGAACTATCTAAATCCCAAATATAAAGGTGGGCGCTGAGCCCAACATCAAATAAAACTTTATTTTACAAAAGTAATTCTGCCGAGTTAGTCACGTGACTTCCAGGTCCGTGACTACAAAACAGAACCTCTGAGTGAGCGGGGCGAGCTCAAGTGGGGCTCGCACGTGGCACCGCATGCAGAGACTCGCACGCTTGCACATGTCTTGCGTGTCCTGCAGGGATTTAGGGACAAGGGCAGGCCACTAACTTGAGGGAGACAACAAAACTACTGTAAGTGCATAGACATTCATTAGAACGGAAGGTAATTTGGGGTCTGTCTAGGTAGATAGTAAAGCTGATAGTATCTACTTGTATAAATCTACATAAACAGTGAAGCAAGTCACTAAAGTCAAACAGTTTAAGCAGAACTCTCCCCTTTAATAAAATATGGAGGCCTACAAACTCATCAGAAGATTTCCTATCCATTCTATGCAACGATGGCACTATCTCAAAATGTTGCAACTGTCACATGTATGCCACAAATAACTCAGACCCTGATAGTAGCAGTTGTATCTGCACCAAATATATAGAGATGGAGCACTTACTAACTGAAATGCAAGCTCTAAAAGAACAAGTAAGAGAAAGCACCTTGTATACTATAAATATTGCTCCTAAAGAAAAACAAAAGAGGGAGAAAGCAAGGCAGAAAGAAACAGATGGGTCAGACACAGATTCTTAAATAAATGGGACAGAGCAAACTGAAATAGGACAGATGAGTCGTGCACGAGGTGAGAGCCACCAAGCAGAACATCGTGGATGCCCTGATGGCAGCAGATGCCCAGCGCATCGAGTCACAGACTGTGACTGTAAAAGACCAAACCTTGGGCATGGAGGGGCTAGCGGCCAGTGCAGTGTCCAGATCCAGTGAGGATGACAGCAGGGCCAGTGCCAGTGAAGGGCCACAGCAGCAGAGGACGGTAACCAGCATTCTGGAACCAGAAGCAATCAAGCTGCAGATTGAGTTGCGCAGAATGGAGCTGGAGTTCCAGAGAGAAGGGAAGCGAGAACAGCGAGAGGAGGACCGAGAAGAGCGTGCGTGCCAGAGGCAACATGAACTGGAGAAGCTACGACTCCAACCACCAGCACCAGAGCAGGTAAATGGCTTGGGTTTAACTGGAAAGACAGGACTGGGTTACAAATTGAATTCCAAATTGATAGCTGAATTTAAAGAGGGGGAGGATATAGATGCCTTTTTAAATTCCTTTGAAAAAGTTTGTATTCGGGCAAATATTCCTAGAGGGTCCTGGAGCTTCCAGCTATCCCCGCTACTTACCAGGAAAGCTCGGAATGCATTGGGTCAAATGGACAATGAAGACAGTAATGATTACAGCAAACTTAAAGCTGCACTGTTAAAAAAGTTTGATTTAACTGCAGAAGCATAAAGAGCTAAATTCCATATGCTCAGGAGAAGCCCTGATATGAGCTACGAGGAGCTAGCCATGAAACATCAGTTTTTAAAATGTTGGTGGGAAGGAATTGAAGCAAACTCTGTAGATAGAATTGAAAATGCTATATTGTTAGAGCAGTTTTTTGGGCATGCCCAGCAGAGCTGAAAACCTGGCTGGAGGACCGAGATCCCAAAACAGTGCAAGAGGCTGCTGAACTCTCGGACCATTATGCCAAGAGCAGACCTGCTCTGAGAGGGAATGGGACAGGCGTGGCAGCGCAGAAATGGAAAAGCACGCCTTCAGGGCACCTGAAACCCTCACTGCCTCCACCGAAACTAGTTAGCCCCAGGTTTCAACGAAAAGATTTTTCTAAGAAAAGAAACAAATGTTGGGTTTGTAAAGAAACTGAGCATATTGCCAGACAGTGTCCCAAAAGGACGAACAATACATAGAATGGGGCTAAGAAAGAGGTGGGTTGTTTATGTGTCCCTGGAAGCATGCCTGTGAACATGAGGGAACACATGCACCCAGTCACAGTGAATGGTGTACAGACACAAGGATTAAGGGACACAGGGGCACCCCTGACGCTGGTAAAAGGGGATCTGGTAGAGCCTGGTCAGCTTATACCCAATAAATTTGTAACGGTATAAGACTTCACTGGTGAGGAGAAAACATTGCCACTCGCTAGTGTTCTCCTAGACTGGGGTGAAACAGGGGAAACTGTGTAACAGGTGGCTGTAGCCAAAACTTTAGCAGTTGACGTCATCCTTGGCAATAATCTCAAATGGGATGGTGTGTGCAGCTACCCATAGCCACGTGGGACGGGGAGATTGTAGTTCCCTGGACCCCACAGAAGCCATTGTGGAAACCACTGGGAGGCTGGTTCCCCAGCCTGTGTCTCCTGATATGAAGACTAATGAAAAGGGGGTAGAAATTTCCCCAGTAGCAATTAACCACACAGCTACTGAGGGTTACTCTGAAGAAGGAGGGGGGATCCATTGTCAGAGGGTTAGGGATGACAGTGATCCTGAGTGCCCTAATGCTAGTGCTAGGGACCCTAGTTTAGAGACTGAAGGGGACCTGTCCCATGCCTTGGGAATGTGTAAGGAATTCGCAGCTGCTCAGAAAAGTGACCCTAGTCTAGAGAAGCTGAGGGCTTGGGCAGACTCTGACGGAGCACAGGGAGGTGACAGTAAACATAAAGTTTATTGGAAAAATGGACTGATGTATACTCAGGCTGTGAAGACAGAGGGAGGGGTGATAGGCAGGCAGCTTGTCATTCCCCAGGGTTACAGTGAGCAGTTGCTCAAGATTGCACATGATATTCCCTTCTCTAGTCATCTGGGAATTGCTCACACTACACAGCGATTGGCCCAGAATTTCTATTGGCCCAACTTCACCCAGCAGGTGAAGGAGTACTGCAGGTCTTGCCACCGGTGCCAAGAAATGGGGAAGGCAGGTAAGAAAACCCAAGCTGCCCTAATTCCATTGCCCACAGTGGAGGAGCCATTCCAGAGGGTGGGAATGGATATTGTGGGGCCTTTAAATAACCCCAGCTCCTCTGGGAAGAGGTTCATCCTGACTGTGGTGGATTATGCCACCCGTTATCCAGAGGCAGTCGCCCTATCCTCACTGAGGACAGACAAAGTGGTAGATGCCTTGCTTGGGATTTTCTCCCATGTTGAGTTTCCGCAGGAGGTTATCACTGATCAAGGGGATTCCTTCATGTCGGACCTGATGAAATGTTTGTGGGAGAAGTGTGGGGTGGTGCAGAGGCGCACGACACTTTATCACCTGCAAGCCAATGGGCTTGTGGAAAGATTTAACGGTACCTGAAGTCAATGCTGCAAGAGTTTGTGGAACAGCATGGGAGGGACTGGGAGAAATACCTTCCCCACCTGTTGTTTGCATACAGGGAGGTACCCCAAGAGTCGACAGGATTTTCCCCCTTCAAGCTCTTATATGGATGCCGGGTACGTGGGCCCCAAGCCTTGATCCAGAAGGACTGGGAAGGCAAGCATGCCACCCAGGGCACTCCCATAGTGGATTACATCCTTAAGTTTAGGGAAAGGCTGAAGGAGCTTATGGGGACAGCCCAGAGCAACCTGGCAGCTGCCCAACAGAAACAAAAAGTGTGGTACGACCGCAGAGCCAGAGCTTGCTCGTACACGGTGGGTCAGTAAGTCATGGTCCTTATTCCGGTCCGGAAAGACAAGCTGCAGGCTGAGTGGGCAGAACCGTACAAAGTAGTCAGAAAGGTAAATGACATTAACTATATCATAGAGTTACCTGACAGAAGACATACAGAAAGAATGTACCATGTCAACAGGATGAAGCCATATGCTAATAGGGCTGACATGGTGTTTGCAGTATGTAGTCCTGGGGAGGGGACAGATGAAGGAGACCCCCTTCTGGACTTGCTGAAAGAAAGCAAGTGGGAGTCCTCTGTGGAGGCAGTTAAATTGTCTCCCCAGCTGGCCCAGGACAAGATCCAGGAAGTAAGGGAGGTTTTGGCAGACTTTGCCCCACTGTTTAGCACCAAGCCTGGACTAACCCCCTTAGCGACGCACGATGTAGAGACATGAACACAGATGCCCATACAGCAGACAGCATATGAGGTGTCAGAGGCTGTCCAAAAGGACATTAGGAGGGAGGTGGAGGAAATGCTGGATTTAGGGGTAATCCGGAGATCTCACAGCCCCTGGACCTCACCCATAGTCCTTGTGCCCAAGCCAGATAGCTCTACTTGTTTCTGTATGGACTATCATGAACTGAATGCAGTCACGAAGTCAGACAACCACCCGATGCCCCAGACGGACGAACTCCTGGACAAGTTGGGAGGGGCAACATACCTTACGACTACTGACCTGACAAAGGGGTATTAGCAGGTAGAGTTAACTGTCAGAGCTAGGGAGAGGTCAGCCTCCATCACTCCGATAGGCTTATTTGAATTTAAAGTAATGCCTTTCGGAATGAAGAACGCCCAGGCCACTTTCCAAAGTTTGGTGAACCAGGTGTTAAATGGTGCTGAGGAGTACGCCAGGGCATACCTGGATGACACTGCCATCTTTAGTGCCAGTTGGGAGGAACACCTGTCCCACCTTAGGGAAGTACTGGGCAGGATACAGAGGGCCGGGCTCACTGTCAAAGCTGAGAAGTGCCAGGTTGCCATGGTTGAAGTGGCATACCTTGGGCATGTTGTAGGCCGGGGACAGCTCCGTCCTAACCAAGTAAAAATAGAGGTGATCAAGGCATGGCCCAGACCAGAAACACAGAAGCAGGTCAGGAGTTTTCTAGGGACAGCAGGGTACTACAGGAAATTTGTACCCAATTACAGTGCCCTGGCTGCTCCCCTATATGACCTGGTAAAGAAAAAGATGCCTAAGAAAATTATCTGAGAACCAGCCTGTGAAAAAGCCTTTACTAGACTGAAGGAGACACTGTGCAGTGCTCCTGTATTGACAAGTCCTGACTACAGCAGACCCTTTATAGTCCAGACTGACGCCTCAGACATGGGTATTGGGGCAGTACTGTGTCAGACATCCAACCAAGGGAAAGACAACCCTGTAGTGTACCAGAGTAAAAAGTTACTTCCCAGGGAGCAGGCTTACTCTACTGTGGAAAAAGTGTGTCTTGCCATAGTGTGGGCCCTAAAGAAGTTAGAGCCATACTTATATGGGTAGCATTTTGAGGTACAAACTGACCACAACCCCCTGGTTTGGCTGACCCAAATGGGAAAAACTAATGGTAGACTATTAAGATGGAGTCTTGCCTTGCAAGGGTATGACATGATGATCTTACACAGGGGTGGAGCGACCAATCAGAACACAGATGGCTTATCGCGTCTATATGAGGAGTGAACTGACTTAGGAAGCTCATCCCATGCAGGGGATAGAGCCCCCAAATTTAGTCTAGGTGGGGATGATTTTGATGCCTGGCCAGCTGGTTATGATTGTTGTATGATATTTGTAATATAAAAATATAGTAGGTGATTGTGGAAGGTTACCAGAGTGGTGAGGGGTGCCAAAGGCAGGATGGAGATAAACCTGGCTAAGGATATCGGGGGGAGGGATTCTATAGATACATAAGAGAGAAGAGAAAAGTGAAGACACAGATCAATAGGATTAAGATTGTGGGGGGATGGGCTCAGGATGCGGGGGATCAGGCAGAGGTGCTAAATGAGTACCTTGCCTCAATCTTTGCAGAGGGTGATAAGGGGTTCTTATAGCCTGATGGGACAGAAGATGTGTCAGCAAAAGTGACAGGTCAGTCTCTGTCTGAGATCAGAGGATGGAAAGAGGCTAGGGTACAGGCTGGCCCAGACCAAGATGGAGTAGGAAGGTTGCATGAGGGAGTGATTGGGTGGGGGGGGGGAGAAATCACAGTGGATAGGGTGAGGGATGCCCTTTGGAAACTAAAAAACGATAAGGCACCGGGGCCGGATGGATTACATCCGAAGGTTATGAAGGAATTGTCGGAGGTACTAGCAGCTCCACTGACTGCACTCTTTAATACCTCTCTGCAGACAGGATGGGTGCAACAGGACTGGAGGGTGGCTTATGTAGTGCCTATATATAAAGGGGGATCTCGGGAGGAGATAGGAAACTATAGGCCCATCAGTCTGATGTCTGTGGTAGGTAAAGTAATGGAGGGCTTTATCAAGGAGAGACTTGGGAGGCAGTTGGAAAAGTTAGGACACCAGGATGATAAACAATATGGCTTTGTCCCGGGGAGATCGTGTCAGACCAACCTTGTAGAGTTTTATGATTGGGTGACGGGGGCCTTGGATAGACACAGGCCAGTGGATGTTCTATACCTAGATTACAGTAAGGCATTTGATTCAGTACCTCATAATGGTTTAGTAGCAAAAATGGGGGAGATGGGGGTGGAAGGACAGGAGCTCGTTTGGGTTGAGAATTGGCTTTCGGGGTGTTTACAGAGGGTAATGGTGGGTGGGATACTCTCCTCCCCCAGGAAGGCAATCAGTGGGGTCCCTCAAGGTTCAGTATTGGGGCCACTCTCGTTCAATGCCTACATGTCGGATATAGGGAGGGGGGTCAAAAATAGGTTGAGTCTCTTTGCGGATGACTCAAAACTGGGAGCAATGGTGGATTGTGTAGAAGCGAAGGAGTCAGTCCAGGGGGATCTGGATAACCTGGAGGGGTGGTCAAGGAGGTGGGGACTGAAATTTAATGCCAGGAAATGTAAGGTACTTCATTTGGGGGTTAAAAACCCAGGTCATGTATACACCCTGGGGGCGTCACACTGCAAGCTACATTGGGAGAAAGGGATTTAGGGGTGGTGGTAGACGTCAAAATGAATAACTCTGAAAATTGTAGAAGAACAGCAGCCAAAGCAAAGAGGATACTGGGCTGCATAGCCAGGGGTATTACGTCCAGAAGAAGGGAGATGATGCTCCCTCTGTATAATGCCTTGGTCAGGCCACAGCTTGAGTACTGTGTACAGTTCTGGAGACCTCATCTGAAGAAGGGATATAGTACTGCTGGAGAGGGTTCAGAGGAGAGCAACTAGGATGATTCAGGGCATGGAGGGGAGGCCTTATGAGGAGAGACTGGAAGAGCTTGGGTTTTACTCTCTAGAGGAGAGGAGGGATAGGGGAGACATGATAGAGGTTTTCAAGTATGTAAAGGGAATAACCAGGAGTGGAACAAAGGAGCGGTTCAGGTTAAAGAAGGGGGAACAACCAGGGGCCATGAGTGGAAGTTGGAGGGGGGAAATTATAGGGGGCCGCGTAGGAGGCATTTTTTCACTAAGAGGGTGGTGGAGCCATGGCATGTACTGCCTGGGAGACTGGTGGAAGAGGGTACAGTGGAGGGCTTCAAGAAAGGTTGGGATAGGTACAAGGGGAAATTGAAACAAATGAAGACCCTCTTGGGAGCTGGGGGGGATGGTAAGGTGAGCAGCCATTACGTTGCTGGCTTTCGAGCAGACAAGACAGACCATTTGGCCTATTCTGCTGACTTTAAGTATGTTAGTATGTTAGTATGACTGTCTCACATAAGACAGCCTGTGCTCATGGGTGACCCCTCCCCCAGGTTTCAGTGAAGCAGGAACCATTTAATTAACTGACTTACTTCAGAATGGCATTTTATTACATTTTTATGATATGTCTAGGCTCTTTGAAGTGGAAACGAAATGTGACTTTATGAGTCTACCAGGGGATGAGTCTAATAAACTTTTATGACGTCTTAAGAGGAAGAACATTTTATATCAACCTGGTGTTAAAAAGTTGCAAAACCCTTTGAATCCGCCTTGAGAACAGGAAACCACACAAGATCAAAGAGAACATGTTTAATTAAGGAGTCATATTTAGGAAGTGAAGGTTTTGCTGATGTCACATTATTTAATATATCTCCTGACAGGAAATCATTGTTTGTCTTTTTTTTTTATTCTAAAAAGGAGGAACTAGATGACTCACCAAGGGGTGGGGAGATGGAGTTGAAATGTATCCTTGTAACTAGGGAATATGACATATCATTTTGGGACTCAAGAAAGACAGATCTCTGATCTAACTATAAGCACTATAGAGGTAATACATTAAATAGAAAAAGTCTAATTGTATTGTGGTAGGAGTTTATGTTTTGTAGCTTTCCTTGTTTTTCTTTTATGTGATCGTGAGCTCTTTGATATATTGTTCTGTGTTTACATTTTTTATGTTTTTATCATCTTTTAGTAAAGTACCCTTTATTTTGAAAGACTTTCTGGGTCTGCCAGTTCTTTTTTTGCATGTGACGTATACAGGGTTAAGACTGACAAAAACTGTTCAAAAGCTTGGTGGTGTTACTAAACTGGGAAAAGGTAAGAATATACCCAAGGTCTTTTACAGAGTTTTGAAGGGTTCATTTTGGATACCTGGTTAGGTGCCCTTAGGCGAAAGATATATTGCATCCCCCTGAAGAGAATATTATCTGAGACTGCACATTTGGGTATGCTAGCATAAAGTTCACAGTTTGAATACCCCCAGAACTTGAGACCAAAGGTGATTTGGGCCCAAAAGCAGACAGGAGGGTTACCCTGTCAGTTACCTGTTCCCATTGTTGGGCTCTAAGGTTGGCACTGTGGGAGCAGATGGCCTGACCTGCTGAGTGCATTTGTGACAGAAGAAAGCAAGGCAGAAAGAAACAGATGGGTCAGACACAGATTCTGAAACAAACGGGACAGAGCAAACTGAAATAGAAACAACAGAGTGGTTTAATATAACAAAAAATAAAAAAGGGTCAGAGGGCTTTTGGGAATAAATCTATACAAGACAAGAGTGAAGATATACCATTTTCTAACAGATATGAACCCTTAAACATAACTCAGGAAGTTGAAATGTCAGAAGAAATACGGGAGGTACTTGTCATAGGCGATTCTATTTTGCGTAAAACAGACAGCCTAATCTGTGATGAAGACAAAGCACACAGAGAAATTAACAGTTTACCAGGTGCTCGGACAAATTACATCAAAACCATATTACCTAATGTATTGATTAGCGAAAACAATAAACACAGACGGTAGTGGTGCATGTGGGAATAAATAATGTTGGACGTGACCATGAGCAGGACATCACAGAAGACATCATGGGGTTATGCAAATTAATAAAAAATAAAGGTCAGAGTACAGCTGTATTAGGTATTCTACCAGTACTAAAAGGACACACAGAAAATAATAAAACAATCCAAAGAATAAACAGTAGACTGCAAAACAGGTGTGCAACAGCAGGGATACTTTTTATTGACTCATGGGAGGTCTTCTTCAGAAAATCTGAACTATACACAAAAGATGGATTACATTTAAATCTAAAAGGAACAAACACCTTAGCACAACTAATAAATACAGTACTATCTCCGGTTCATTTAAATTAAATTCTAAGGGGGGAAGGGCACCTCATAGCCCTATCATAGAGAACTAAAGTACAACTAAAACTAAAGCATACAACAAACAAAATACAACCAATACAAAAGTACAAAAAACACAGAATACAGTCCATTGCTTGTTAAGCAATGCAAGAAGTCTGAATAATAAAATTGAAGAATTAAAAGCGCTATTAGAACCAAATGTGAAAATCGATATGGCATTCATTACTGAGACATGGTGGAGAAATGAAGATACCCGGGAGAAAAATATAAAGGGATACAGACAGACTCGATAGAGCTGAAAAAAAAAGGTAGAGGAGTAGCAGCATATTTATCAGAAACATTTAAATCCCGAGATATATCACACAAAAAAAAGAAAAAAAGCATAACTAAAACTTTATGGATAAGAATTGATAGCACAAACGGGAATCATATTATAATTGGTCTTTGCTACCGACCACCGAATGCAAAAAAATTACATACAGGAAGAAATAAATGCAGAAATAGAAAAAGCTTGTGAGTTGGGAAGGGCAATCTTTCTGGGAGATCTAAACCTTAAAGACATCAACTGGGAAACCACAACTGGGCAAACTATCCGAGCAAGGAATTTCTTACAACCACTGTACAACTAGGCCTAGTACAACACGTAAAAGCTCCCACACGTGGAGAAAATATATTAGATGTGGTACTATGTCATAATACAATAAATATAACAACCTGTGACGTGCAAGCACCACTTGGAAATAGTGATCATAATAGTTTTATTTTTTGTACCATAGTTACCACTTGGAAATAGTGATTATAATAGTTTCGTATTTTTCGTATTGTGGGCCAGCACCCCCACAATAAAAGGTTGCAGTGATTTACGATTATAACACTGCTGCAGACCATGTGAGCATCAAAGAAGATTTAAAACAAACTGGGGGACAGAACTACAGAACAAAACTGTCTTCAAAATGTGGGAAATTATCACACAATACATATTTAATATTAGTGATAAACACACAAAAAAGAAACAATTATATAATAACGGGAAAAAATCTAAGTGGCTAAGCAAAGGACTACAAAAGCTACTAAGAAAGAAACGCTTAGTCTACAACAAATACACCAAAGACAGGATAGAAGAAAACAAACAAATATAAAGACATCCTAAAAAATGTAAAACCAAAATAAAAAAAAAATAAAAAACGATGTAATTCAGTATAGCAAACAAACAAAACAAAGATAACATGAAAGGATTCTACGGATATGGTAAATTCTTTACGAAAATCAAACAATAGCTTCAGCTAAATAACAGTTAACAGTAAAATTATTGATGACCCTAGAGAAATTGTGAAATATTTAATACATACTTTGCCTCAATATTTTCAAAGTCATCACCTTATAAAGGAGATTCTGAACACCACACCAGAACCCCCGTTAGAAATATCCGAAGGTGACATAACTAAGAAAATAATTTTAAAAACACACACACTCAGCAGGGCTGGATAACATATCACCTATATTGTTAAAGTAGCCCCAGAAATATCTAAACCATTAAAAAACTTTGTACCAATCGGCACTAGAAAATAACAAAGTCCCTCAAGACTAGCTAACAGCAACTGCTATTCCTGTGCACAAGAAGGGAAGTAGGGCCAACTGTGAAAATTATAGGCCTATCAATTTAACATAAGTCCCAGGAAAGATCCTTGAGAGTATTCTGAAGGATATGATTGTAGATCACCAGGTGAGTCAAGACTCGGGTGATAAGGAACAGCATGGATCTGAGGCAGGCAGATCATGTACTACAAATCTCATGTGCTTCTATGAAAATATCAGCAGCACTGGATATGGGCCAGGCTGTGGATTGCATATATTTAGATTTCTTGAAGGCATCTGACACAGTTTCACATGGGGCGCGCTGATTCAGAAATTAATGAACTTAAAACTAGACCATAAAATTATAACATGGATGCACACATGGCTGGGAGGAAGAACACAGAGGATGAGCATAAAGGGATATTTGTCAGATCCTAGGGAGGTGATGAGTGGGGTGCCTCAGGGCTCTGTGCTGGGGCCAATACTGTTCAAGATATTTATATCGGACATGGATACACATATGACTAGCTGGATACATAAATATGCAGATGACACAAAAAATGCAAAACCCATAAACTCAGAAGAAGATAAAGCCATATTACAAAATGACCTAAATGGAATACTGAAATGGGCTTGGAAGTGGGGAATGAGATTTAATAACAATAAGTGTTGCATCTTGCACCTAGGAAAACAAAGCAACAAAACCATATATACATTAAAGGGATCTCCACTGAGATAAACACAAGAGGAAAGAGACTTAGGAATAACAATAAATAGTGACCAAACATACAAATCTCATTGTGAAAAACAAATAACCAAAGCAAAGGGGTTACTGTGGACAGTAAAAAGAAATTTTAGAAATAGAAACGAACAGGTGATTATGCCATTGTACAGGTCATATATTAGACGATACTTGACAACGAGAGTGCAATATGGGGACTCAAACAGAAGTATTATTGAGAAAGTACAAAGGCAAGTAATAAAGTTACTTCACAGCATAAAAGACTTGACCTACAGTGAATGTTTACATAATCTAAACCTGATGTCACTGAAGACCAGAAGAATAGAGGGGACTTGCTGTTATGCTATAATATCATACACGTCGATTACCTTCTAAATGAGTTAAATTTGGAGTTCAAAAAGCAACTAGAGGACACCCATTACAACTGAAGTCCAAGAAATTCAACACAAATAAGAGGAAGGCATTTTACACTCAAAGAGTCATTATTAACCACGGAACAAACTCCCCTTAGAAATCATAACTAGCAAGGACAAGAAACAATTTAAAAACAGATTAGATAAGTTTATATTAGATGGTAACAATCTGACTTATTATGGATAGCTGCCAGAGCACACATGGGCCAACAGCCTTCTCAGCTCCTTCCACCTTAGTATGAATCTAAAGCAGATGTCCACACCCCTCCCCTGCGTTCCCTTCTCAGGTATCCTGGTGTCATCTCCCAGCCAGGTCTCTGTGATGCAAGCCAGAATGACCGACTAAATCAAGTCCAGCATATTAGCAGTCTTGTTTCTCATCGACCTGGCGTACATAGCACAGCCCGAAGTGACCATGAAGCTGCAGGCCCACCGCCACCAGCCCGCCACCTGGGTCTGGTGGGAACCCTGGGAATGGAATCCAAACACATCTGTCCTCTCTCCTGGTTCTATTTAGCCCCGGGGCATCTCCTGCTCCTAACCACCCCAATACTGCTCATCTCCACCAAGCCCACTGCGCCCCACTGTCAACCTACACACTCCCTTATAATACCCACCTCCATACAGTATCTCACTGCTGTGGCTGGAAAAGGGAGGTCGATAAAGGGGTGGAAGTCACACAGCTGGGACGCAGCATACACAATACAGAGGGGCCCATGATGCCTACACATCCTCATAACTAATCAGTAACCCGAATGCACTAATTCTTTAAAACAATAAAACCTTTCAACAAATCAAACGTTTAAAACAACAAGCAAATTTAAAAAAACTCTATCCCTAAACATACATCCTTCATCCACACCTAATACAAAACTTACCTAATCACTCGCACACCACAATCAAACACTAAGAAAATCCTCACCCACCAACCCAAGATAAAATTGTTTAACAGCAAATAAATTAACATACAGTATAACTGGAGAATCCTCAGTAGCTCAAGTCCAGAGGGCAAATAAACCAAGAAAGCACAGAAAATAAAGTAGGTGGAAATCAAGTCCAAAATAATCAGCACAGAGTTTCGGGCCTAAAAGGTATGCAGGGCCAGGAGAAAATGCGCTCACCACTTTCAACAGATTAATAAGACACCAGCATAAGTTCCAGTCCAAACAGCAAAATCATCGGAAATATAGCAATGCTCTCCCTAATGCTGGGGAAACTGTAGCCAAGTTATGAGGAGCATTTGCACTGCTCTCTTATAAGGATGAAACAGCAGCAAACTTCCAAAAAAAAGGGGAGCTTCCAGAGGTGTAGGGGTAAGACTAGGCAAGTTCAAAACTGAACACTCTCACCACTCAAAGCCTGGGGAAAGTACAGTACTCGCATCCAATTTGATGTCTACCACTGATATGTGGTGAACCTGTCCTGTAGCCCACCAGCTGATGAGGATGCTGAAGCAGTTGTCTTCTCAGGAGCAGCTGCTCCACTCCAAAACACACTGCAGTCCAAAAGGCCACTGCAATCTCAGACCTTCAGCCACAGCTCCGCTCGCTTTGTGGTTCACCATTCAGCTAACTAGGAACACACCCACAATCTTCCTCTGTTCTCACTACCCAGAAAATGTGGATGGATACTCCACCACCAATGTACTGGAGCGCCATTCCAGGTCTGCAGCCCGGTGTCTCCCTCCTGTTCTCTTACTCTGGGTTCCCGACCGACAGCTCCTCACATTGGTAGCGGGTCCCTCTTTCAAGCCAGGGTCTCCTGCCATCGACAGGTAAAGTGTATAATGTAGAAGGCTCTCTGGACAAAAGTCAATGGGGAAACTTAAAATAACAAAACTAAACTCCTAAACTGGCTCACTAAAACCCCTGTTTAACGCTAAAACCCTACCCTAATATTATCGTTATACGTTTTACTACAAACGAATTTAAAAACGTGTCACTTCCCAGAAAATGACTGGGAAGTGGCAACTATCAGAGGATTCTCCTAATTTTTTTTTTTTTTAAAGTGTTAAGAGTGCCTTAGGAAGGCTCCCTCCCAGCCAACCTAATGCAGATGTTGATGCAGGATGTGATCCACCTGCCAATCATCTGCTTTGCCACCAGTCTGCCAGGTGCGGCTTCAGCATGACAGGTGTCAAAACTGGCACTGGCACATCAGCCAAATGCTGGTAGATTTTGTATCATGCTAGTAAGATTTTCCTTTAACTAGCACTGAGGGCTTGTACTGGAGAAGATACCATATCAATAAGTACACCAGCTAGGCCAGTGGAAAAGTCTGTGAGGCTAGAAGATTTTCCTAATCACTAGCCCTGCTGGCTAGTGGATGCAAAACTTAATTTCAACCCCTACATAAGTGACAAACAGCTTGCAAGCATGTCCTTGAACTTCAGCCATGCACTCTATGCAACAAGAGAGCACCCCCCAGAGGTCCAGGGTATGGAGCCTGCAATCAACTTCAAGATGGGCTGCTGAAATATACCAGCAAGATCACCTGGTTAAGGTGAAAATCAGATACCACCTTCGGGAGAGGCTTTGAGTTGGGTGAAGGATGACTCTGCCCCTGTGGAAGACCATGTAAGGAAACTCCACAGAGAGTGCCTGGAGCTCCCTAATCCTTCTGACTAACCTAATGGCCACCAGAAAGCCTGTCTTCCATGACAGGTATGATGACATTTCACACCTGTGCACTGGCTCGAAAGGCTTGCCCATGAGCACTGCCAAAACCAGCAGTATGTCCCATGGTGGAAGTGGTTCATGCACTGGAGAGGACAGGTGGTCCAGACCCCTGAAAAGCACCCAACCACCTTTTTCTGAGTCACCGTATGCATATCAGCCATGCCTGGCAAGAAGAGATGGCTGCCAGGTGCATCTTAAGGGTCGTCATATTTAGACCCAGTTGGACAAGGGACCAGAGGTAGTCCAGGATGATAGCCACGGGGCAAACAAGGGGATCAAGCCCCTTGCCCTGAAATCAAATGGAAAACCTCTTCCATTTAAAGGTGTAGCATCTGTGAGTCGACTCTTTCCTGGAAGCCTCCACAACATGGAGTACATTCTCTGAGAGACCCAAGGCCTGGAACTCTAGCCATTCAGGAACCAGGACATGAGGTGCAGGGACTGAAGGACTGGGTGTAGGACCATTCCCTGATGTCTGGGCAGATAGGTAGTCTCAATGGAGGCCTGCTGCTGAGGCTGAGAAAATCTGGTTATCAAAACTGCCATGGCCAGTCTGGATCTATCAGGATCATCTGCGCCTTGTCCTTCTGGGCCTTGACCACCACCTTATGGATCAAGGGGAAGGGAAGGATGGCATATACCAGGCCTGGGGTCCAGAGCCTCGGGAAGACATCTTCCATCAGTGTTCCAGACTGTGGGGAGCAAGCACAAAAAAGCTCAGTGTGGCATTCTCTCAGGAGGCAAAAAGGTCCACCAAGGGTGTGCCCCATGGATGAGCAAGTGGTTCCCCACCTCCTGATGCAGAGACCACTCATACCACATCTCTCCTCAGAGCATCCGCCAGCTAACCATTCTCTCTTGTGACATGGATCGCCAGGAGGTCTGTGCCAAGACTGCGTACGAGTGTTCAGGTGTGGAATTCTTCCCGACACAAGAGAAGGCAGTGAGTTCGACCCTGCCTGTTCAGGTAGAACATGGTCATGGTGTTGTCTGTCTGGACCTGCACAACCCGACCCCTGTCTAGCAGAACTAATTCCATCAGAGCCAAACGCACTGCATGGAACTCCGGCAGGTTTATGTGGTGACGGGACTCCCAGGGTGACCAGAACCCATGGGCTCTGTGGTCTCCCAGGTGCACTCCCCACTCCACCGAAGACACATCCGTCATGACAGTGACAAGTCTGTTCTGGGCAGACAAATAGGATTACTTCCTCCAGGTGTTCTGGGATCATCCACCACTGGATGGCATCCCATGTTGGCTGGGTCACTGTGATTGGCTGGACCAAGTGGCCTAGGGTGCTGGGACCACAGATGGCCCAACTCCCATTGGAGGTGACGCATTCACCAGTGGGCCTAATGGACCATGCTGGTGCAGAACAGACCCCAACAGCCTCATAAAATCCTGGGCACGACACGAAAGCCAAACCTGTAATGATTGGGCAGGGCCCTGGTCCGCAGGAAGTCTAGTTCTGCACCAGTGAACTTGATCAACTGCTTCAGTACCAGTTCAGACTTGTCCAGGTTGACCAACAGACCCAAGTCTCAACAAGTCTGGACAGCCAGATCTCTGGACCTCTCCATGGCCTCTCTGGATAGACTGGCTAACAGCCAGCCATCCAGGTAGGGGTTCACTCCAGGTGCCACAGGTGAGCCACCACCACTTCCATGCATTTGGTGAAAACCCTGGACACTGAGGAGAGACCCAAGGGCATGACCTGGAACTGGTACAGGACCCCTTCCGCTCGGAACCAAAGATAGCAGCAGTGAGATGGATGGACAGGAATGTGGAAAATGCATCCTGGAGGTCTAGGGAGGAGACTCACATGTTCTGCTGCAGTAATGGAATAATCTGATTCAGAGTAAACATCCATAACTTGCGTTTCCACATGAACTGGGTCAGATCATGCAGATCCAGTATGGGGCACCAGCCCCATCCATTTTGGGACCTGGAAGTATCTGCACACATATCCCTGATTGGCCAGGTTGTCCAAAACATGGGCTATTGTCCTTTTGCAAGGAGCTGAGCAATGTCCACCAGGGTATATGGTCAAAATCATGCAACCGTTATAACGCGAGTCAATATAGCGCTGACTTATCAGTGCGGGTATTTAATAGTGCCTATCATTTAAGCGAACAGCTAAAATAGCATGTCGCTGCCACCTAGCATCCTAATCCCAACAGATGAATTTACTTTTTGAATTAGTTCGACAGAACCCAAGAGGTGATGATATATGTTACGGCAGCTTCTCCAAAGGGGAGTTTTTTATTTTTACTTTGCAGTCACTCAAACCAAATGGATTAAATGTTAACTGGGACTTGAAACCATTCTTGTAGAATTTTATTGGTGCAATTTATTTTGCAAATATTGAGATATCTGAGATAGCAGAACACAGGGAACAAATGATGGGCTACTTGCCAACAACGAGTACAGATGTAAAAAACGCTATTGTGGATCATGCTAAAATGATGCTACGCTATTTAGGCAAGCGCGAGGAAGGAAGCTCTAAATTGACTCGCGCTATTAGGGACGTGCTATATTGACTCTATCCCATCCACCCAAAGGGCGGATAATGTGACTGTAACACCCTGGACTCTGTAACGCGGGACAGCCTCATCTGCCCACTATGCAGCTGGACCAACGTGGCAAAAAGTGACATAGCTGACCTCGACCGGGAGAGCAGGCAGGAACAGGACAGGTGGAGAGATGACACCTCAGACCTGTCACTAGGCAGCTTTTGCAGGGGCACCGGTGGCTGCTGCCAGAAAGGCATCACTGCCCCTGCCCCCTGGACTTCGGCTGCAAGGCCTGTAATTGCCCCTGCTAGGACTGTTGCCAGGGAGGCTGTGACTGAAAGGACTGGTACTGGAAAGCCTGTTTCTTAGGCTTCTTTTTCTTGGTCCTTCTGAGACAATGTCACAGACTCTAGGGTGGCACTGGACTTCTCAATACGGGCGAGATGTTCTTCCACCCCAGGGCTGAATAGGTTGGTACCCAAGAAAGGGAAATCAGCCAGCTTGTGCTGGGTGTCTGCCAGGAAGGTGAACAAATGCAACCAGGTCCTGTGACTTATGGAAACGACCGCTGCTACGGCACGAGCACAGGAGTCGCCCATGTCCAAGGCCACCTGGAGCTGGTGTTTAGCCGTGACTGACCCTGGTCTCTGATGAGCTGCACTGTCAACTGTTGTTCAACAGGGAGGTGAAGGAGGACTACATCAAAAACTCACATCAGGGAGTGACCAAAGATGACCGTCATCATGGTATAACTAGCCTGACAGAGACGCTGCAGCGTACACCTTTTTAGCGGTGTGGTCAATCTTGCAGAACTCCATTCCTTTCTGGAGGCTTGTCCATGTCCCCCTGGTGTCTGCATTTGCGGAATACCGAATCTGTGACCAAGCCCTCTGCGGAGGGCTGGTCTGAAAACCCCCAAAAAGAACATGGGGGGGATCACATACGTATGAACCATGCAGGCAGATGGTGCCAGGCAGGATGCTGCCGAAGCTCCAACACTGGTCCCAAAATAGCCTCAGCCACAGGGAAGGCAACCTATGGGGATTTGTCCAGGTCCAAAATGTCTGTGAAGGGATACTCAGCCTTCTTCTGGACTGGCTTAAGCAGGACTGGCATGGACTCCGAGATGAGCTGGAGACGTGCCCCATAGGATACCAGGCCATGCTCAGTGGTAAGCTCTTCAACCAAGCTGCGGTCGAGGAGGGGGGGGGGGCCCAGAGGAGGCCAAGGACTTATGATCTGAGTCATCCGAGGACTCCTCAACAACAACCCTCAGCTGCTTCTCACCACAGACCTCCCAGGTACCCTCTCCCAGAGTGATCCTCACCAACAACTGGTATGGCAAGTCAGTGGTCAAGTGGTTGGCTTCCATTGTCGGAGCACCCACTTCACCAAAGAAGTGGAGAAGCAGCTGTGTTGAGCACCTGCGTGGTGTAGACCGGCTGGGATACCACTGGTGGAGGCCAGGAGACCAAAGGTCCAGGAGGTAGAGCCCTACCCTGCCCCACAATGGCCCAATGTTGACAGCGGAGCTCCTTGTAGCACTAGAACATCTTACAGTGGTGCTGCTCCTCACTCAAGGATGAGGAGAATGAGGAATGTCAACGGCAATGCTGCCCGGCTGAGAAGGATCGGGAGTGAGAACGACTCAGTTACGATTTCGACCACAACCTCGACCACCGACCAGCTGGTCAACAGTGAGAAGAGCCTTCCAGCGGGCTGCTGTAGATCGTATGACTTCCCACGTTCAGCAACACAGAAGACGACCCAACCACTGGTGGAGGCTGCTCCCATCAAAAACCAGACAGGGACACAACTAGACCACATCCTCCTAGGTGAGGACCAGAAGCATCAGGGTCTGCAAAATCAATTCCTTAACCTCGTCCAACAATTGGTCGACCAGCTTGAGAAATATCTCAGTGACCTGTTCGACCAGAGTCAAAGCTGACTGGCTCGATGGGGGAACTGAAGAGCCCTCAACCTGCCCCTCAGCCGAGGGGTGCTTCGACAGTCATCAAGTGGTCGGGTGAGTTGAGGGACTGGGAGGATTCAGTCGCTCCTGGTCCCACAACTGGCACCAGTGGCGGTTGCTCTTAGCCCCAAGGGGTGCAGGGTTCTCCTCCAAGGTCTGGAGGGGCAGACGCATCTCTCAGAACTCTCTGGTGAATGACCCTCCAAATCTGGCTCCAGTGAACAGCGTGCTTCAAGGGCCTAAAGTTGTTCAGCCAACCAGGCCGCAGCCGAGGCCTTCTTGCAGTCTTTAGGGCAGTCCTTCGGATCCCATGCCGAAGGACGACCCAGCTAGAGCCGGAGCTTCCTGTCCCCAAGGAACTCAGGAAGCATGCTTAAGCACAGCCCACAAGCAGCCACACTGTGTTACCTGCTGAGGCAGTACATGCACATATCATGCGAGTTGGTAACTGACATCTTCTGACAGTACCATACGCAACATTTAAATCCTGGCTTCTGTTGCTCCACTGTCAGTCACTAAATGGAGCTGAAGGTACCTGGAGAATCAACTGAATTAAATTGAAAACTCTGAGAAAGTTCGCCAGTGGCATACTAGAAAACCTAAGCAGGAGCTGCAAAGGAGGTGACCTGTTCGTCCAGCGAAAAGAAAGATCTGATGTCACGGGGCAGAATCGGGGGATATACCACATGGGTGGTGGGAGAAGCTTAGCTTAAAGACATCAAGCCTATCAGACCATTCCACTGGAACTGCCAGAGTGTGTATAGAGAATCATATCCATGCCCCAAGAATGCTTATTTTAACCTTTAACCTTTAAAATTATATTATTTTAACATGCTCCAAAGCATTGTTTTTAGGATGAAAGGAAATGCTGAGTGGGACTGTATGGATGGCACTGACTGGTGTGGTCCTTTGGGAAGACTGTGGAGTTGGGACCCCTAAACCTGCTAGTAAAGTCATCTATGGGTTTCTGGATGGTCATTTCACAGTCTAGTCTGCAATGGTGTCCAGGGAAAGTACAGAGTTGGAAGATTAGAAGGTGAGAGGGAGCAGCTATAGTGAGGCTGGGATAAAACCAACCTGGGCAGACCCTGTACACCTCCTAGCATTTTGTCACTGCAATGTTGGATACAAACACTCAAAATGTAGGGAAATGAGGGGCACTGGTCTTAATAATGTGGGACAAATCATTAGATGCATAAACACAAGTACAGAACATTGGCAGCTAGTGACTTAACAGCACACTACCCTTGTTTACAGCCTGGTCACTAGCTGAAAGTCCTAACAGTGGCGTGATAATGACTCACATCGAGTCTTTTGTGGGATTCCCCTCTTGTGCTGCCAGATAATTCCAGCTTCTAAATTGCTGTTACTCATACCAGGCCACTGGAACAGAGAGGGAGATCAGCATAAGGACTACAGCCTACTAATGTAGGGACTTTTTAACTTCATTGATAGCCATGGAAAACCTGCCCCATGCAAGCCGGACAAGTAGAGGATTAGCTACACTAGTCTTGGCAAATTTGCACTGGACCCTGGACTAGTAAAACCTGTTTTACCTGTTCATGCTGGTAAAACTTTGTTTTTAATTTACTGTACTTTTCACGCCCAAAATTCCCACAAGGCTCCCATCAGTTCACCGGCCCCGTCACCCGCTTTCTCCAGGACTTACCTTCACCCCTCTTATTCCTCCCGTGGATGACCCCCCGCTGGAAGGGCTGCCAGGGACCAGACCCTTAATCCCTGGCAGCATTTAAGTGTAGGTTGGTGAGACAGAGAGCTACTCGATGGTGTAGGGCCTGTGACGGGCGGCACACAGCATCTTGCATTCGAGCGAGGAGTTTCGCCACATTTTTTTCTGTATCACCCCTGACATCAAGAGGGCCTTGCAGACGTGATGCATCATGCAGCTGACGTCCCCCTTTGCTTGATCCACTGCTCCAGCTGCCTCACCACCTGTGGTCACCCAAGTGGAGGTGTTGCAGCACAGACCATTCTCCCTACCAGCACGGAGAAGGCGAGAGTCCCTGGGATGCTCAATCATCCTGCTCCTCAGCCCTCCGATGACCCAGGCTCACTCCTCAACCCGGGATATCAGCGTCACAAGTGGTAGCGCCACCACTGCACCAGCAGGCTGACCGACTATAAATGTTTTAGGTACATTAAGTAAGGACTTGTCTAAAGTAAGTGGGAAAACCTATGCAGAGCCACAAGAGGGGCAGGGGCACCAAGCCTGATTATTCTGTATGTGAAGCATCCCAGGGCAAACGACGACTATTAGAGGAGAACCCCCCTCAAACATGGTTATAAAGGTCACAATGGTGGGTTATAAATATAGCACACACAATGATGGACCCCAATTAATCCAGGGCTTGCACCAGTGTCGAAGGCGCCTCCTGACAAGACAAGAGACTCAGGGATAAATCCCCTCCTACCCCATCCCCACCTATGGCTCCATGAAGCATGGGGATTGCACGTAGATATACTGTATGTACAGGGATCAGGTGTGCCTTGGAAGCTCCTGAGGAAGACAGATATTGAGGACAGAAAGGGGGATAAAGTGCAAAAAAAAAAAAGAAACAAGATTTGACTAGTGCCAACAAGGCTGGTCTTGCTTTTTTTTTTTATATTGTTATTTTTATAGCAGGCCTTAATGTCTCATCAGTCTCACTGTGATAACTGTAGTTCAATGAGGACCACAACCAACATCAGTTTCACAGATTTTTTTAATATAGTCCCCATAGGGAGTGCTTTGATGCAGCTGTACTGATTTTAGCCCTGTTTACATGGTCACATTTGCACTGGAGTAACCCGTGCGCTTGGGTTGCTCCAGTGCAAACGTAACTGTGTGGACGTGTACCCGATCAGGTAAGCCACTCATTAAGATGCTCCCAGATTTTCTGGCAAGCTGGGGACTCCGAGAGGAGCAAGCGGCTTAAGTGGCTGTGTGGTCTGTCTGTGCCATGGCAACCCAACACATTAGCGAGCAGATGTACAGCCCCCCCGACACATGGCCCCTCACCAGCATGACTGCAGCGGCGCAGAGAGGGGCCGTGTAGACAGGCACACCGCGGGTGGCAAGTGGTCAGGACCACATTGTTTCGGCTGCACATTTGCAGTGTTACTGCCGTGCAAATTTTCAGTAATGCTCCCTACACTGTACACAGTGGCTCATGTCAACCCAACACCAGGCAATTAGTTTCATCCCCAAACATCAAGCTCCCAATCGTGTTGCTGTTTATTTTTTTATTCCCCGATGGGCCAGATTGGGTATAAGACCCATAAGGTAGTTTGGGAGAGGGAGACGATTTTTTTTTTTTTAATTTCCTGACAGGCTGGGTTGGGTTTGGGATTCGTCAGATTATTGAGGGGAGGAGGATAAGTTTCTTTTTTAATTCCCTAATGATCCTGGTTTGGCTCTGGACTCATCAAGTAGTTGGGTGGAAGAGGGGAGACCGATTTTTTTTTTTTATCCTCTAACATAGCATGTTAGGCACAGGACCCGTTAGGTAGCTGGGGCAGGGGGCCAGATTTTTTTCTATTCCGTGCTGGGTTGGGCACAGGAACCCATCAGATACTTTACGGAAGGGAAACAGATTTTATTTTATTCCTTAATGGGCCAGGTTGGGCACCAGACCATTCTGTTGCACAGAAGGCTGAGCTGGAGCATGCACGCAGTGTGATCTCTATGTGTGTACTAGCAAGGGTGCAGAGCTGAGATTGAGGTACACAAGAAGAAGAGTCGGACAGTGGAGCCAGGATCACTGGCATGTGGGGTTATAGCCTCAGAACTGTGCACTATCAGTCCCCCTCAGTCTAGGCTCCCATAATACTGTGCTGTAGGCCAGAGGAGGTGGAGATGCCTGAACAGACTGGTAGCAGTATTAGTAGTGCAGCAGCAGCTCCAAGCCTTCCATGCTTGAGTCCCTCACTGTGACGTGAGTGGATGGGCATGAGGAGAGCAGTGTTTTTCGACCCTGCCTAGTCCACCACCGCTCACTATTTTGCTGCTGCTCCTCATCTCCATTTGGCTTAAGACATAGGCAGGTTGGGCATAGGATCCATCAGGTAGTTGGAGGAAGGGGGACAGATTTTTGTATTCCCCGACGGGTAACGCTGGACACTGCACTGGTAAGATAGAGGTGGAGGAGAGGGCCAGATTTGTTTTATTCTCTGCCAGGCGGCGTTGGGCAGAGGACCTATCAGGCTGTTGGAGGAAGGGCAACATTTTTTTTTTATTCCCTGATGGACCTGGCTGACCACTGGACCTGTAAGGTTGTCGCAAGGAGGTTATTGTTTTCTTTATTCCCAACATGCCAGGTTCAACATTAGACTTCTCGGGGAGGGCGTGGCTAGTGAGCACCGATGGCAGATGCTTGCTAGGATAGCTCCTTGGGACACCAGCAATAATATCGATTAAACAGCTAATATAACATTTGCTCATATCTCAGAATGGAGAATCTATGTTGCTTTATCCCCATGGCATCAGGAAAACAAAAAAATAAGCGAGCTAAACTCCCGTTTAATGCACGAAACTCCGCTAATTCGAGTACGGCTGGACCATCACCTAATAAGCATCGGGATAACGTGAGGGAGATAGCGGATGCCCAACAGGCCCTAGATATGGATCCACTCACCAAATCTCTTGCCGGAGTCCCGGCTACACTTCTATCGATGCAACAGGAGATGAAAACTGGGTTTGGGAACATAACTTCACAATTAACCCACCTGCAGTTAGTTGTAACTACCCTCTTGGAGTTATCGGCTACTCATGCGGGCCAGATATCAGAGCTGGAGCGGCGTGTGGGTGAATTAGAAGACTCCTATGCTGGAGTCTCAGCTGAACAGAGTGGGCTAATAGCTACACTCTCCGAATTAAAAGAGCGCATTGATGACCAGGAAAAGTCGATCAAGAAGATCAAATCTGCACATCACAGGGCTTCTGTAGGGGACTGAAGGACGCAACCCTAATCAGGGCATATACCAGTGTCTAGTGACACAGCTGGGCTTACCCTAAGAATATTCCACCTCTGAGGTTGAATGGACACACAGAGTTGATCCCCGAAGCAAGGGACAGGCCAGGCCATGCCACTGCCTTATTAAATATCTGTGTTACTCTGAGAAGGAAAGAATGATACAAAAGGTTAAACAAAGAGGACCCATCCAGCTTGAAAATACAAAAGTACACATCTACCAGGATTATGGCAGGGAAATGCAAAGTCGACGGCAATGCTTCAATGCTGTTAAGAGCCGACTGCATCAACTTGGATGGTCGTTTGCTTTCCTGTACCCAGCTAAATTCCGAGTGCACAGGCCAGGTCAAAATGTTTGTTTCTTTGAATGCTATAAAGCTGTGGAGAAATGGCTTGCAGAGGAGGAGACCAGGGGAGACGGCGTGCCAGATGCTTGAATGTTTACACTGAGTATTTGTTAAAGTAAGTGCAAAAGCGGTATATTTTTTTATTTGTTGTTTGCTGTTACCCTGGGGCTCTTATGTCCTCTGTGCAACTGATAGCTTTGGTGCGGCTGCTGGAAGTGTGGAACTAGAATTGGGGATTGGAGACCCTGGTGTCTCTCAGCGCAAGTAGAGCGCAAAAGATATGAGAGGTGGCTCACTAGGTTAGTACCAGACTCCTAACCGTGTCTAGGGACTCGGGTCTCAGCGGGAGAAAGTGTGCTAGTAGGCTTGAAAGGCTGCTTTTGCGACGAGCTGCGTGACCAGCGCTACTATTATTCTACAAACCCCATAAACCAAAACTCTTGCTGGACTGAAAGTATTTGTGCCCCAGAGATAACATATGACATATCTCGACTGTACCAGGGGGTACAGGTATCAGCAAGGCCATTACAAAGGAGTAGCTAGAACATTACAACTCCCCAAGGACTTCCTTGGACTGCAGTTTTAGCTACAAATTTACATGTGCTGATAGTCTGAGGAGGGCATCAGGAAATATTGTTATAGCAGTGGGCTGTGAAGTCGAACATTCATAATGCACATTCCATATATTAGTAGCCTGCTTATATATCTCAGGTTGGACGGATGGAAGGCCCTAGTGTGTGTGAGCAATTACCGCTGAAACAAATGTACTTGCTGGATGTTTTTTTTTATGTTTTATATGATGTTCCGAGTTTAATTCGTTGTTCTATAGCTGTTTTTGAATTTTAGAGTTTATACACTATATGGTGTCCCACTGTTACTTAAATATGGTGGGAAAGCTACAATATTACTGCCTATTACTTGTAGTGGGAATGCTGGCAATTATTTTTCTGCTTAAGGGGGGGTTATATTCCTTGGGTGGGGGGGTCAAATGGGACAAAGAGGGAGTACATGTTGCAACTGTTGGGGCATATTTAGGGGGCCCACAAGGTTATGTGCAGAAAGGGTGCCTATTAAAGCTATAAACAGGCACCTTTTAAAGTGCAAACTTTGGTTAGGGGTACCTACTAGGAATAATGTGAGACATTGGTTGTGGTAGGGATTTTTGACTGTGGGGGAAGGGGGACATGTTTTGGTTAAAATGAACATGAGGTTGCTAACAATATTGGTGGGAAATATAGTTGTGGTTTACCTTTTAGGTAAATATGGCTGAAAATGTTAACTGTGTGTCATGGAATGTAAATGGGCTTAAGTCAATCCTGAAATGGCAGAAGGTTATGGGGGAGATTTGGAGAGTGAAAGCGCACATTGTTCTACTTCAAGAGACCCATTTCTCTCCTAGGGAAGAACAAAAAACTGCTAAATTTATGGGGGGCACCTGGGTTTCTGCCACTTTTTCCTCCAAGACATGGGGTGCTTCCATATGGATCCCTAGGGGGCTCCCAGTTCAGATTATTGAGCAGAAAGTGGATCAAACTGGCAGATATGCACTGGCGAAAGTTAATATAACTGGGAAAGGGGTATTTTTGGTGGGTTCAGTATATGCCCCTAATATTGAGTGCCCAAGCTTTTTCCATAAACTCGCTTTAGACATGGCTGGATGGGATGGTCCTTGGATCTTGGGCGGAGACTATAACTGTGTTCGGGATAGTGTGATGGATAGATCTAGTAGAATCCCAATACCTAAATCCCAAAACGCTAAGGCCCTTGAGGCATTACAGAGGGAGTTGGGGCTAACTGGCGCATGGCGACATGTCAATCCCAAAGGGCAAGACTATAGTTTCTTCTACTGTGCACACCACACGTATGCTCGACTTGATAGAATCCTGATTTCAGGTTCTTTATTTGTGGGAGTAGAGGGAGCTAATTATCGCCTGATTCTTGTATCGGACCATGCGAGTCACTGGGTATCTCTTAGGGGTATGGGTTTTTCAAAAACCTCAAGGACCTGGAAACTGGACCCCCTTCACTTAAAAGATCAGAAATACATTCAATACATGAATTACAGTATACATGAATACCTCCAGATAAATATTAAAGGAGACACCCCCCATGGAATTAGATGGGACGCGCGTAAGGCCTATATTAGGGGCCAGACCATAGCCTATGCTTCCCATAAGCGCAAGATAGAGCTGCAGGATCTGACTAATTTAAGGGCCAAAATAGAAGTGAGTGAAGCAGCTCACAAACAAAAACCAACAGCCACTCTTTACAATAATCTTCAGAAGCTGAAGTGGCAGTTTAATACTCAGTCGAGTGCTCAGTGTGCTAAGTGCTGCGCTATCTTATTGGTGAATGCTGGGGCTTATTTTGATGGGGATAAAGCGGGGAAGCTGTTGGCCTGGCAGTTAAAGCATAAAGAAGCTGAGTGCACTATAGGGCAGATAAATACAGAGCAGGGGACCTTAGTTCAGGGATCAGAGGAGATCGGGAAGGCCTTTGGTGAGTTTTACATGCACCTGTATACCTCCGAGCAAAACCCTAGCCAAGATGAATATGATTCCTTCTTTCAGGGAATCCCATTGGCCACATTTTCAGGGAGTGTGAGTAATGAGTTAGACTGCCCTTTGACAAAACAGGAAATACTGACAGCCCTAAGGGCCTTGAAAAGTGGTAAAGCTCCTGGTCCAGATGGCCTGCCAATTGATTTTTTCAAATTATTTCAGGAGCATCTCACAGACCCTTTATCTGATATGATTGTGGAAAGATTAAGTAAAGGTGAGCTACCCCCATCCACGCGGTCTGCCATGATCACTGTGTTGCCAAAGCCAGGTAAAGATCCTACTAAATGTGCGTCATATAGGCCAATTTTGTTACTTATGATTGACTACAAGATAGTGGCCAAAGCGTTGGCTACTAGGTTAGAGCTTGTTTTACCACAAGTGATACACCCAGACCAATCTGGCTTTGTAAAAGGCAGACTAGGGAAACATAATATTAGACACACTTTAAATATTATACATAAGTGGGGGGAAAAACAAAAGGGTGCATGGTGCGGCTGTGGTGGCATTGGATGCTGAGAAGGCGTTTGACCGCGTGGAGTGGGGGTATCTGTTTGAAGTATTGAAAAGAACTGTGATTGGCATAGTCTTCAGAACATGGATAAACACACTCTATGCCCACCCGCAAGCTCAAGTTCTGTTAAATGGTGCATTAACAGCCCCATTTAGTTTGGGTAGGGGCACCCCGACAGGGTTGTCCTCTGTCACCCTTATTATATGTTCTATCTTTGGAGCCCTTAGCAACAGCCTTGAGATCGCACCTGGGTATTATGGGATTTGTAGGGGAAGGCAGGCAACATAAAATAGCGATGTACGTGGATGACCAGCTTTTATCCCTGCAAAATCCTGCGCAGGATTTACCAGCGGTCCATGACCTCATGAAGTCATTTGGACAGCTTTCTGGACATCGTGTAAACTGGACTAAGAGTGAGCTGTTGCCCGTGGGCTTACAGAACAGGGCTCAATTAATTTCTAATTTTGGGGGGATTACAAATGGTCTCTAGTATTAAATACTTGGGCATTCACATCTCGACATGCATAAGCCAATTATATGCCTTATATTTCACTCCCCTATTTTTTTTTTTTAGTTATGAGTTTTCTCTCCCCACTGCCAGCTATCGCAGGAGGGCGTCCCCAGCCCCATCCCACGGCGTTTACCAGCCGACGCTGACCTGACCCCAGGGCTTGCTCCCCCCCCAGCGGGGGGGTCCCCAACTCTCCACTGAAGTCCGGATATAGTTGGCCTGCGCTGTGGCTAGCCGGGGGCGGAGCCTGTGAGGCGCCCTCAGCCATCCTGCACAGCAGTCTATTTCCTCCAGTTTTTCTCCTTAGGAGTCGGGACCGTGCAATGTCGCCAGCGGAGGGGGGCGCGCATGCTTCCGCATGCGCTTCCTCCAGGCGTCTGGCCCGACTCCTCCCAGCTTATGGTTCGGTGCCCTGTCCTCCAGCCTCTGCCAGGGGGTGAGCAAGCGCCAACCATCAGAAACCCTCCCGGAGAAGGAGAGCAGTCCATCAGATGCTCAGTCCTTCTCCTCCCATACCAACCCCGATGGCCCGTGCGTTCCCAGACATGGAGTCGCACAGCGTAGTCTGGTGGCGTAGCGCCTCAGCCCTCAGCGCCACTGAGCCGGCGGTTCACTCCCCTATTAGAGAGACTAATGGAGGATTGCGACCATTGAGCAGCTCTTCCTTTATCTATGTTGGGTAGAGTGAGCGTAGTCAAGATGACTATTCTGCCAAGAATACTATATCTATATCAGACACTCCCGATTAAACTCCCTTTGAAACATTTTAAACAAATGGATGCGCTTATAACCAGATTTATTTGGAAAGGAGGAAGAGTTAAAGTTAAACGTACTACTCTCCAACTCCCTTTTCATGCAGGGGGGTGGGATTACCAAATTTCAAAACACACTATTGGGCGGCGCAGCTTGCATCTATACCCACGGGGGCAACAGATTCGAGCTGTATATGGTTGGGGATAGAAGAAGATATGTTAGAAGGGAACTTAAAAAACAACATCATAGTAAGGGGACTGACAGACCCAAATGAGTGTCTAGTGCTTAACCCTTTCACCAAAACCTCATTGCAAATATGGACAAGAGCACATTAAAGTATTGGCTATAGTGGAATAAAATATCCCAATATGAGCCTGTTAAATGTAATGCAAGAGAAAGCCCACCTTGCGCCGACAGTTATACAATGATTGTGGGCATGGAGAAAGATGGGCCTGATCACAGTTAATCAATTATATGAGGTAGATATTCTAAAAAGTTTTAAGGCTTTACGTGAAGAATGGGGAATACCTACTGGAGATTTCTTCTTGTACTTAAGGGTGCAACATAATTGTTGACAGTCATTGACGCCACTACATGGATGGTCTGAAACATCGGCTTTGGAGGAAGAGCTATTCAGACCACAGCCTGGGCAGGGTACCCTATCAATATACTATTGTATAATTCAGGGGCACTCTCAAAGGCAGTTAATGAACCACTGTAAGCATAAACGGAATGAGGATCTAATGGTATCCATAGACAAACTTACCTGGAAACGTGCTTGTGATCATTATGTGAACTGTTCCAAAAGTAATAAACTTCACCAGATACAGCTTAACTTTTTACACAGAGCATATATGACCCCAGTAAAAATGCATGCTCTGGATGCGTCTTGATCCGAGATGTGCCCTAAATGTCTAACTGCACAGGATGATTTCATTCACCTAGCATTAGTCTGTCCAAAAGTTGCTCCCTTCTGGTATGCAGTTCATGGGATCATGAGTGACATTTTAGGGTATGGGCCCCCAGGTCCCCTCTGGAGTTACTATTGAGTGTGGAACCTCTCTCCCCAGTACACACATCCCAAAGACCCCTGTGGCCACTAGCCCTTATAAATGCAAGGAGGACTATAGCCCAGCTATGGTTATCCCCATCTATGGCAAGATGAGAGCAAAATTTTAGAGACTGTATGGCCCTTGAGAGAACACAATACAATGCTCTTGGGCAGACCACCAAGTTTCAGCTTATTTGGAAATCACTAATGGATGCGATAGAGACTGGGATCTTCCCTGTATAATACGGATATGGCTCGATATAAGACTAAATACTTAAGTTATACAGAGATCATCTACTGGTCTTACTGCAGGAATTGGTCCCTCTGTTGCCAAGCTAGGTATGTATCTGTATAGCTATTGGTTCACTTGCAGAATAGGCTTCTTCGGACTATATGGTTTGGAAGTCCCTTTTTATAACTAGTTAATATACGAAAGACAAATTGCCTATACAAACATGACACTGTTCTACTGTAAGGGATTTGCAGCTACCCTCCCTACTGTACCTACGACTGTTCACAATCTGTAACTGACATTGTTGTAATGTACTGTATAAATACTTTTGTATGTGTAAACATGTGTATTATCATATGCACCTTATGTTTCTGAATCAAATAATTTGTAAAAAAAAAAAAAAAAACATTAGACTTCTCAGTAGGTCGAGTGAGGGGAACAGTTGTTTATTTGTTATTTATTTTTTTTATACCCTGATGGGTTGGGTTGGGCACTGGACCTATCAAGCAGTTTTGGCGAGAGGGATAGATGTTTTTATTCTATGATGGGCCACAATGGGCACTGGATCTGTCAGACTGTTGGTGGGGGGACATTTTGTTTTTTATTCCCTTACAGGCTCAGCTGCATATCAGACAACAAACACACAAATGGCAGCAAGACAAGAGAAAAAAGTCTATAATATATATAACTGGGGTTAGTGCCACACACTTGACTTGCTGGTTTGAGCAAACATTCTTCTCACTTTGTACAGGATTTGGTGTCCATTGTTTTACAACTTCATAACCAGGCACTCACCACCACCAATGAACACTGATGCTGCAGTATAAAATAAATAATTTATTATACAAATTTATTAGGCATGTGATTTGTATAATAAATTACTTATTTTACACAGCTGTGTCAGTGTTCCTCGTTGGTGGTGAGTGCCTGGTTATGAAGTTGTAAAAGTTTTGATTTACCAGGTGCACCCCAGCTGAGTGTGAGCCTTTTTATGTTTTTCAATGTCCATTCTTGCCTAATCAGCAGTAAATTAGATTTTTTTTCCCCTGGAGAGCTGCCATTTGAGTGTTTGTTGCCCGGGATTGTGATGTGCACCCATCGCACTTGCCTGTAGCGCGAGAGACCAGTGTTTCTGTTGCATACCGGACCCGTCAGGGAGTTTGGGAGAGAGGAACATATTTCTGTTTTATTCCCTGATGGGCTGAATTGAGTGCTGGACCAGTCAGGTAGTCGGGAGAAGGGAAGAGGGCCAGATTTTATTTTTATTTCCTGATGGGTGAGGCTGGGCCCTGAATCTGTTAGGGAAGGGGGACACATTTGTTTTACTCCCTGATGGGTTGAGTTGTGCGTGCACTGGACCCATCAGGTAGTTGTGGGGGAGGGAGGCAGTATTTTTTTTTAATTCACTGATGGGCCGGGTTGCTCACTGAACCCATAAGATAGTTGGAAGAGGGGGCCAGATTTTTTTTTTTATTCCCAGTCAGGCCACGTTGGGCACTGGAAATTCTATTCTATATTCCCTGCGGCACCAGTATTGCACTTCTATACTTTGTAAAACATGCTCGGATACAGTGTGTATGAAAGTCATGTTGGTTGAGTGTTGTTTTGCAAATTGCCACAACCTTGACCCCCTCTTTGCTCTAGCAACTGATCTCCCCCTCTTAGTTTTCCCAGTCCATGGTCAGGCTACTCGGCCTGACTGGAAATTCAGCTGTTTTTCTCATTGTACAGAAAGGTTGAGAGAGAGAGAGATACTTCCTAGTTCCTACAAGCATCAAATGGTGTCACAGCTATAGTTTTCTTTGTCCAGTTCCACTGCAATAATTTAGTAGCACGAAAACTCAGTTTTATAAACATGATTCATTTTTCCAGAAAACATTACAGGTTAGCTTTCCATTCTTGAGCTGTGCAGACAGAGTTTATTAGTACTTCCCCTCTGAGCTTAGTCATGGTCATTCTTATCACAGGGGCGGGGACGAGGGGTGAAGATAGGCTAAACAACCTGAGAACTTCTTCAGTGTATCACCTAGGTCAGCTGCACATTCACGAGAATAGTCCCCCTTGCTTAACAAGTTCTCATGCACTCACCTCCTTGCAGCTAACAGAAAGCTAGCAAAGCATTACAGACAATTGCAGGACACAATAGCAAGACATACACTCACGCAGGGACAGCCATAAATAGGTGTATCCCAGCCCCCAATGCATTTCAATGGAACAGCTGCAAAACACTTCCTGATTTTGATCCTAGTAGGAACTAGTTTGCTATGCAGACCATAATCAATTTTCAAAGGTAATGTTTGTAAAACTAAGGACTAAAGCAATCTGCATCAGTGGCACTAAAAACCTCCGCATTTTCCATGATACATGCCATTTTCACAAAATTTGCCTAAATTTAGGCACATTTTGTAAAAAGTGCGCTTGGCATGGAAAATACAGAGATTTTTAAATCTTCATACATATGGGCAATATACCAGAAGGGGCAAAACCACGTCAGCATATCACGGGTTGCTAGCTGCACATTCGAGCAGACTTGATAGACCTCTAGGCCTTTATCTGCTGGCAAATTTCGTTTGTTCGTTTTGGCAGCGCGATCTCTGGGGGGCTGTACCCAGTTTAACAAAATGCTGGCTGCACCACCGGGAAAACAGAAGTTTACAAACAGTAAGGTATTTTTATTACAAAATATATACTGGGACTACAGGGGAGGATCGTGGTGCTCAGGCCACAATCTATGTTGCAGTGACTCAATTACGTTTGCCAGAAGATCTCATTTAAGGGAGATGAGACCAGCAGCTCTCTCTCCACCAAGCTGCAGTGCCTGAATCTCTCCATCTCCTTCTTCCCTTTCTTTTTTCCCTCTCTCTGTCGGAGAGCATTCTGACCAGCCCTGTTCCAGCTGGTCGGCCCCACTCAAAGGAGAGATCTGTGATAGTCTATGTAGAGGGATGTGGCAGTGGGCGTCTGGAGGCCTGCAGGCATGAGAATCGGGGTTTGTGGGTGGGTGAAGCATCATAGTATCGGCTGTGGAAAACAAAGCAAAAAACAAATGTACTCAATTTACACAAAAAGTTACTACATAACACTGGAGGCTTTCCTGTTTAAAATGCACATTCATTTTCTGTTTTTTTTTTTTGTTTTTTTTTTAAATCTATTGCTTTACCACTGCCCTGCTGTCTTACCAGGGATATAGCCTGTAATCAGGGAGACAGCCTGATCAGGCTCTATGAACCTTCACTGAGGTGGCAGAAAGTTAAGCTGGACCATCGGTGTAGCAGTACCGCTACCACTCATGACGCCGGCAACCCAACTTTGGGAATGACCCTGAGTCATTGGGGGCGAAGCGGACAAGAGGAGAACTGGGCACCTCAGAGGACCCTCTCCTCCTCCTCTGTAGGGGAGGGAGGATTACAGCAGCTGCTACATGACTGCCACCTAGGTGGCCACAGAAGGTAGTACAGGTGGGGTTCAGTATAGGGAGGGGAGATGCCGACGGAACTGGACATATGACGCACGTCAGTGTGCGTGCCTCATTCAGCTCAAGGCCAGTCAGCATCTCCAGGAATATGGGGATTCAAAACAAAACAATGAAAGAATCCCCAGATGCAGCAGCATGATGCCAATCCAGCTCCACAAGTCCTACAGTGCCGACCTTGGCACCCACCTCCAGATTAAGCATGGCTCTCTAGCAGGGAACAGCCCACCCCATCGACCCCACTCTGAGGGTAAGCCAGCGGACGGACAAAGAGGCACAGGTGAGTCTGGGAGAAGGAAGACACAAAGGTGGATCCAGAATTTTGTAAAAAGGGTAGCACTTTCTCTAAGATATATCAAATGTCCACTTTTAAAACTCAACTTAGGCTAAAACAACCATTGTCTGCCGGCCTAAGGAGTTAGCAGGTGGTACTTGGCTACATTGCTGGATCCGCTAATGGGGAGACGGATGATGAGAGCAGCCTGGGCATGGGGAAGACCAAAAAAAAAGGGAGAGATAGCAGGCAGGTTTTTCACACCAGATTCCTCCTTCCAGCCCTGTGATGTAGGCATTGCCTCCATCGGACTCGATGTCACAGCATCCACACAATGACAGGAAAGCTCCCTGGCCCAGCCATAGGAGTCACTGTGATGCCAGAACATGCCTATGTCCCTTCCCAACTGAGGTGCACAGTTGAGTGGCAGCAGCTGTACCACAGTGAGGCCTGGCCCCTGCACAGTGGGCCCTTGATCACTCTCAGACTCGGGTTGCCTGTTCCATTTTGGCGGCTTAAAATATACATTTTTAACCTAATTTTAACATACTGCTTTCGATAAACGGGAAACTGAGCTCTTATTGTCTGGTGGGAAGGATTTCTACCACCCTCAGGACTTCTGAAGTCATGTAGCCTAGTGGAGCACAGAACTCTAAAATCAGAAGACAGTGGTTTGAATCCCAGCTAGTCACTTACCTCTCTGTGCTTAACTTTCCATCTTTCTCATTTTATTTAAACTTTGAGCTTTCTTTTACCCCCGCACCCCCCTCCCGTCTTCCACTACGCTATATAATGTCCTTGTGACTTTTACTTTATTTTTATTCAGAATTTTACACACCGGGGGGGAAGAAACATTTATTTTGCAAGAGGGTCCTAAGGGACAGATACAGCACAGCCTGGTTACTAACAGTAACCAGGCTATGCTGCTACTAGGAACCAGTGTTAATGAGTCACTAACTCAATGGTATATCCATTTATCATAAATAAAATTATTATTACAATCTCTATGCAACTTGTGCTCTGTTCATGAGTTGTAAAATGCTGGGATACTGTGTGCAGTAAGAGGCTCCATAAAAATTACATTTCTTTTCTTTTCCTTCCTTCCTTGATCAAGGGCCATGGCCCAACTCAACCACATTCTACAATCATTTTTTTCTGCAAGTAGTATTTAAAATGTTTTTATCCTCCTCGTTGCACACTTAGATTTAGAATTAGCACAATTCCAGCAATACTATAAAATGCAAACACAGAATCTTTATATAGACAAACGCGTCAAATATGTGCATACAAAACTTGAAATGCTACATAGAGGCAGGCATTGTTTCAATAATAAAACCAGAGATCAACTGCTTAAGCAATCACAGATTCTTGCCGTAAGAGTATGCAGACGTAGCCTATAGAAAAGCAAACTTTAATGTGCCAAGAAAACTCTAAGCAGTATTTAATACACTTTGCAGATCTGCCCCGTCTGTAACAGACAAATCCACCACTGTGAGATATACACAAGTCTGGCACTACATTCCCAAGACGAACAGAAAAGAATTCCACTGAGCCACATTTACAATGCATTCAACTGCATCCATGGGAACTACCTGGCGTAACTTACTAGCCTGTTAAAAAGATCTGTCAACGTGTCTACTACCTTGGTTTCCAGGTCCAGGAAGTCCTAACAAATTCCAAAATCAACTGATGTATAGGGCAGAAAGTTATTTACCTACTCAGCACCTCGCACCTTGACATACTCCCACTCACCTTACAAAACATCACTGAACAATACCATTTAAATTCTGTGGCCCAATCCCGGTCATTAAGTAGTGGCACAAAGCGCCAGTGACCTTTTTTTTATATAACTGTTTCTCACACTCACCAAGGAGTCTGGTTTCCTCTATGGGGCCCGAAACTACTGGCCATTCCTGTTCTGTGGCACGGAGCCCAAGAGTACTGCTCGCCATTCTGACTGGCCTAAAGTGGATTTCCCCTTGGTTTTGCTCCATGTTATCTACTGCCCACCTATGCCTGATCTCTCTTTGCTTCCCTATTTCTCTGATTACTTGATGTGTGACAGACACCGAGAGCATAAAGAAACTAGATATACAAAGAAAAGGGCAAGAACTGTAAAAAGTGGAATACTGAAGCGAAGGGAAAGAACAGAAAAAAGAACAACACTGATGAAAACAGTCAAAAAGAACAGTGGAAGATGACAGAAAAACAAGACTGGGAGGGGAAGAGGCTAAAAATAAGATTGTAAGTGTAGGTTTTGGGATGCTAAAAAAATACCTACCCAAACTAAAGTGCCACACAAAGGTCACCTAATGCTATACAGATGTGTTTTGTGTAACTGTCACTGCTACATGACTATTTTGGAGTAAAATTATCACTACCGGCCAGTCTGCCAGTTCAGGATGGTGCCCACAGTTCTGACCCTTGCAGCACATACTGTAGCTGAATTCTTACAGTGGCACCCACTCATAGGTATGTTACACAGCAAGCAGATGCTTTAAAAAAAAAAAAAAAAAAGGGTCCACTGGTTCAGGATGGTGCTCACGTTTCATGTCTTGTGGGGCACAGTTGCAGACATACAAGATTGCCAGCCCAAGGCACTGTCCTGTAGCAAGAGGCTGCAATGTTTAAATCAACAGCTGACCAGGGTTCCGGATGGAACCCATAGTTCTGCATCTGATGGCACATCGTCACATCTATACAGCAGTACCAGACTATGACACTATTCTGTGGGAGCAGCGACTTAGTCAAGAATCACTGCCATTTGTTGGCTCACTCTGGTACCCATGGTCCTGTTCTCGGGGAACACAGAAGCATACATACAGTGGCGACCTCCTGCATCGTTGATACGTGGCAAGCAGCCATACCATGGAAAAGATTCCATCGCCATAACATGTACTGACTGCTGCACTGCCCTTACCCACCCCCCCCTTTTCATTCATTCCAGAGAACAGACTATTATAAAGAGAATGCCACCTCCAGAGCCCAAACAAAGCCCATAATGATGACAATGTATTTCTACCAACACAGTGATCCCCCGCCCAACAAAAAGTCCTTGCCATATGAGCATTATCAGAAACAGTTCACCTCTTAAGCTTCTACTCCACGAGAGCTGATGGATGTAAAATACATTTTGATTTGTAGGTCCCTTTAATAATGTGCTTAAATATTTTATCACATGGCAGCAGGGAAAGCTAACATCTGATTGGCCACTGCCCCTTGGTAGATGGCACTACTACCAATGACCAGCAGCAAGTCCCAGCTCCTGTGCCCAATCACAAAAAAAAAAGTGTCACTGCATCACATGTCCTATGAAAATTCTAAACAGCTGCCATAGTTTTCCCTGAATTACTGTCAAAATACAAAAAAGATCTCCCTGATGTGAACTGGACAGCCTGTTTCATTATTTTCCGGAGACTAATTAGTCATATACTTTAAAAAAAAAAAAAGAAAGAGTTTCGGCTCCTGTTGATGATGCAACTGTGAGTACCGCTTTCATTCATGTATGCAATGCATCAGACTATCCCCAAAATGGCAGTACCTCGATCAAAACTCTGTCCCAGTTAATCTAGCCTTAGTGCCACAGATGCTAATGCTGTACCTATCTGTATAGAAAATCAGTACAGCACTGAAACTGAAAGTTCTGTTCTGTCAAACTGCTTCCCGTGAAAGAAAAAAGCATGCCAGCAAGCGCTTTGTAAATTTCAGTGATGATGTCACCATTAACAAAATAACCATCAATGAGCTGCTGCTTTACTGCGATCAACAGTGTCACTTCACTAAAAGCATCCATCTGACTAAAATTACTGTCCGAACCTGTTATCCAGCTGATCTTAAACCAAAACCCAATGCTGTGGAATGGACGGGGCTTTGGAGCCGCTGCTGAAAGTAAGCAAATGAATGAACAACAGTACTGCAGCGGCAAATGACACTTTCCACACAGTAGTGGAAAACACTGCCAAAACCTTACCAAAACCCAGCCTAACCTCATTAGGAACAAAAGCACCTCTGTGCTACCACATACAGAACACAGGATATGTTCTGCTCACATCAGAGCCTTCACCGACAGCCCCAATATTCCTCCCACCACTCCAGCCCGCATTCTGAAACTACTTTCTTCAGCATAATGACTTGTAGCCAAAAATAAACTAATTTGAATTTTAAAATGCAAACTATCTGTCTGAAAATGTATTTTTGTTGCAAAATCCCATATTATATGTGCAATAAGACACTTCAGGGTGTGAGAAGTATTGTGATCACCTCACTTCCAGGGGCAATAAGGCACTCATGCGCCCCGGGCATGCAGTGATCACACTACTACCCACACCCTGTCATGTCTTACTGCTTTATTATTCTCTGTTGCAGAACTTGTCCAAACTAATCTGTCAACATTCTAAGCCCCTGCCGTGAAGAACAGGTGACCTTGCTCATAACCCAGGAGTATGGGGTTTAGTAGGATTATCTTTGCTTGGGAGAATTCCCAATTATTCGGTTGAGGAGGGTTTCCTAGCCCAGATGTATCTGGGGTACACTGTAAGTCAGGAAGACCATCTTTCTGGCGCCACCACCCCCAAGGTCACTGAACAATACTCCAGTACATCTTCCTGTGCCTATGCCAATCCCCCAAGGGCAGGGGCTGCTCGATTCTGGTGTTTTACCTGGCTGACTCCTTGGAGTCCCAGACAAAGGTTCTTCTTTGTGGAATATCTCACTGAGATAGCTTAGAAGGGAACAGTGTAACTGTTTCCTGCCAATGTCAAATGAAAAACAGATGTACCTAACTGGCCCGGAGCACAAGCTGGCAGGTAACCGGGAGCAGAAAAACTAGCATTTGTCTCGTTAGTACGGAACGAACACAGTGTACTAAATGGAGACTGTCCAAAACTTTTGGGACACACTGTGCATTTCATAACAAAAGGAAAGGGTTTACAGAAAAACTATGGAGTCTAATAACTGCCAAAAAGGATATAATTTTGTAACTACTCTAGCTAGCCTGCATCTGGGCACTGTACCAGTCTTGCATTAAAACTTCTGTGAACTTTGATCCTGCATCAAGACTTTTTCGTTTCTGCATCAATTTGTTTCTCTACAACTATGAGTCTGCAGAAGAAAAATGAAATAATTGTGGGACTTAATGAAATTGTATGATTTCTTGAAGCAGAAAATGATGCAGCCAGGAGTTAGTAATGAAAAAATAGCATAATGTTATGACTTTTGCTGACGTGCAAGAAAAAGGCGCAAAAATGAATGACAAGCAAAAAAACAAGGTAAGCCCAAAAATCATCTTTTCTTACCAAAAACTAGCTATGACTTAGTCAGAACCCCTCATAATTATCTTAAGGTAATGCAAGCTCAAAAAACACAACCTAATTGGAGAGAAGACCAAGCATACTGTGCTGAGAAAGGGAAGGAGGCAGGGAGGGAGGGCAACCAGCCTGAGAAATACCCCTTACTACAACAGGCTAGAAGGCAGGCCACATATAGCGCAATATCTGGCATCCTTATTGTTATTTTAACCAGGTAGACTGGGCAGAGTACTAGGAGCTCCAAGAAGCCAGGTCAAAACAAAAGGCTAGCCGTTTCTCACAATACTAATACATCTACATTAAAAAAAAAAAAGTTTTCTAAGGACAAATACAATTTTTCTCCTCTAATTTACTGAACAGAATAAAAACAAAGTGAAAAGCATGCCCGGGGGATTTAGGGCCTCCTTTCCCTTTAAGTGGGCCCCAGGGAATACTGTGCGGTATCTAGGGGTCAGCCTCATGCCAAACATCTCTGAGATACTGGGCCTTAACTACAACAAATTATTGAAGACAGTCCTAGAAGATATGGCTAGATGGAACTCGCTCCCGCTTAGCCTTGGGGGAAGGGTGGCCACAGGAAAAATGAATATACTCCCAAGGCTCCTCTTCTTATTCCAGGCTCCACCCCTGCACATACCAGAATGATTCTGGAAACACTTCCAGAAGGGCACCATGTGGTTCCTCTGAGTGAGCAGCTGCAACAGGATCAACAGAAAACCCCTCACGCTCCTCTGGGAACAAGGAGTATGGCCCTCCTGGACTTTAGGAAGTACTACCTGTCGGTGCAACTCATCCTCGTCATCACTTGGTCAAAGCAAAGAAGCAACATGTGCTGTATGGAGATGGAGAAACAGCATCCTCTTCCAGTGCTGTTGTTTGCTCTTCCCTACGTCCCTCTAACAACCAGACTCTGGTTAGAAATCCCCAGTCAGTGAACAGATCATACCCTTCATATGCTCCTCAACGCTAAAATGCTGACAAGTTCACCCAACAAGCTGGGCCCACTCTCAGCCATAGTAAGGGAACCAACTTCACTCTGCCCCTCTTCCCCCATATCAACCCGGGCTGTAGGGGATGGAATAGGATAGGCCTTACCAGATTTAGACATTTTGTTCAAGACAGGCTATGTGTGCCCTCTGAGGAACTACAACAAAAATTTGATCTCCACCACAGGACCATTATCAATACCTACAGGTGCACAACTATCTAGTTTCCCAGCACCTGGTGCAGCAAGTTGGCAGAGATGTGTACCCTTGGAGAATTTCCTATACTGGGGGGGCAGAGGAGGTACGATCTCCAGGGCTTACCAGACCCTCCTTGGGGATACCCATCCAGAATTCAACAGCCTCCATACCCAGTGGGAGGATGACACCCAGAGAGATATACCGGAAGGCATATCGGTAAAGTGTTGGGAAAGAGAATGGAAGGTAACTGCCTCTCCCAGGTAGAGGGTGTTCCAGTGGAAATGTCTCACCCAATTCTTCCACACCCCCACAATTACTTGCCACTTCCAGGCAAGAGGATCCAACTTGTGATGAAGGAAATGTGGTGTGGTGGGTTCCCACTTCCACATTTTCTGAGACTGCCCAGTTCTCTGACAATTCTGGGATCAGATTCGAGCCCAGCTAGCAGCAACGTGGAACACAGAGATCTCCAACGCCTTTGAATATCTTGTTCTGGGGTGCCCTGTCCTTGGGGTAGGGGACTCTATGCAACAAGGGCTATTTGCAGCCCTTTGTACTGTGACTCTGAAGGGGGTAACAACCTGCTGGCTGCAGGAACAACCTCCCACAGTTCAAGCTTGGGAAGCTAGTGTATCAGAAAAAAAGCAAAATGGAAGTTATAACTGCCACATTGAGGCTAATGCTAGATAAATACACTGCCCTATGGGAAGTCGCAACGTCTTAATGTGGGAAGACAGCAGGTAGAAGAACAGGACTTGCAAGAATGTGGCAGAGTGCCAAGGCTGGAGATGAGCCTAGAAACATTGCAAAAGTAACCTGTATTTCCTGGGAACACTCCCCCAATCACCCGCTAAACACCAGACTAGGGAATCACATACCCATGCCCACAGTACCTACCGACAGTCAAAAGCAGTTGATATTTAAGTTCTGTTTCCTTCCTGCGGCCAGGATGGTTCCTGTTCTCTTGCCATGTGTAAAGTGTTCAACAGTTTTGGCACTGGACTCAAACTATGGATGGACACAGGTAGCTTGCAGTATTGGCTACATCTGCTTGTATCTCCCAAACAGCTACATGATTAAGTGTTCCATCTGTGCACTCAATAGCAATTGTATTCTGACTGTAACTGTATTCACAGCTGTTTGTTTGAAATAAAATTGAGTTTCAACAAAAAAAAAGGGAAAAACAAAGTTTTTGGCAGAACATAAAAAGCGCGGTCGGGGGCTCTACGAGAGGACAAGCCACGGATTTGCTCATTGATGGGGTCAGCTGCAATAACCCCCACACAATCGCTAACACCTTTAATACTATGTTCTCTGAACAGGCCACCCCCCTTCCTCCTGCTCCCGCCGCCCCCAAGCCCTCTAACTATAACCCACCTGTAACGTTCCCCCCCAACTCCGCTCGACCCAGACCCGCACCCAGACCCTCCTTCTTTCTACAGCAGGTGTCTATCACCGAGACCCAGAGGCTGCTCGCTAGCCTCTCCCCCCACACTGGCCCAGGGCACGATAACCTCGAGCCACAACTGCTCAGGTTAGGTGCCCACCTCCTAGCCTGGCCAATGACACATATCTTTAACGCCTCCCTCACCACCGGTGTCATCCCTGACACCTGGAAAATATCAAAGATCACCCCTGTCCTCAAACAAGGAAACCCGAAAGATCCCCTGAACTATCGGCCGATTGCTATTCTCTCGGCCGCATCTAAACTCCTAGAGAAAGCTGTGGCCTCTCAGTTAACTGAGTACCTACAGGAGCACAATCTCCTCTCCCCGGCCCAACATGGGTTTAGGAAGGGGCACAGCACAGCTACTGCCCTTGCTGTAGTCACCTCGCAGATCCGAACTGCAACCGATCAGGGCAACCTCACTGGTGCGATTGTCGTGGACTTATCCAAGGCCTTTGACAGGGTAGATCACTCCGTCCTCAGCGCCACTTTGCTCTCCCTCGGACTCTCGAACCCCGCTCATGCCTGGTTCCACAATTACCTCACTGGTAGGAAGCAATACACAAACTTCAACAGGACCCTCTCCAACCTCACCACTGTCTAATGTGGCGTCCCCCAGGGGCCTGTCCTCGGCCCGACGCTCTTCTCCCTTTTCATCAACGAATTACTATCCATCATCACCCATGGGCTTGCAACCCTATACGCCGACGACCTCGTCATATTGGATAGCGCCCGAGACATCAGCACCATCAATTCCCAACTGAACTCTGACTTCAAGCGGATACAAGCCTGGCTGTGCGAGCATAAGCTTGTCATCAACCTCAAAAAAACCCAGGCTATGCTCTTCGGGTCCTTGAATAGAACAAAATCCTGCCCTGCCCCCCTTCTAATACACGGGGCTGACGGCCTGCCTGTGCAGATAGCTGCTGCTGTCAAGTACCTTGGCATTACCCTAGACCCCCAGCTGGACCTTTCCCTGCACATCAGGAACATCTGCAAGGCTACGAATGTCAAACTCGGACTCGCACACAGAGCCAAAAACTGCCTCACACCAGCTGCTCGGATGGCCCTAGCCAGGGGTGTTCTCCTCCCTTCCCTCTGTTACGGGCTAGTGACCTTCACCCCATGCCAAAATCCAACCTCTCAAAATGGGATACGGCCTACAACAGCATCTGCCACTTCGCGCTCTCCGCTCCTCCCCGGCACACACGCAGACCTTTTATACACGCCTTGAGTGGCTCCCCTGAGAAACATCGACCCGAGTAGGGACTTTCATCAACAACATCATTAGAACATCCACCCCCTCGGCCCTCGCCCTGTCCTTCTTCCCCGGCAACTCTTCCCACCACCTTAGGTCAAGAGCAGCACTAAATTGCGTGGTTCCTAGAACACGTACCCTTCCAGGCGATCGGGCATTCACCAACTATGCCCCCAAACTATGGAACTCGTTCCCTGCCCTTACTCAATCCACTCCCTCCCATTCAGGGTTCAAAACATCTCTATGGGCATTCCTGAAGGGCTCCTCCATCTGTCCTTGTGCCCCGTAGCCCCTTGAACTATCCTCTCACGGGGGGCTGCGCACCCCAGGTCCGCTGCACTTACACTCCTGGTCACTGGACTAGATTTTAGGATAATGTAATGTTATTTTTGTTAGTACCTGCAACACCACTGTATGTAAATTTTTTGTTAGTATCTGCAATCACCACTGTATGTAAATCTGACTCGCTCACTATATGTATATGCTCTATCTTAACTCTCCCGGGCCGTCTGTAACCTTCCCCGGGGGGAGTGTCTTTTTTACTGGTTGCCTTTTTTTTTCACTATATGACATGTAATACTCTTTGTGTTCAAGTCCAATCTGTCACTGTACCTGTTATCCAAGTTTGTAACCCTCCCGGGTCGCACCTGAAAATAGGCACTTGGCTGTCTAGTGTGACTTACCCGGTCAACAAACGCAAATAAATAACTAAAGAAATAAGATGAAGAAACTCCTCTTGTTCCTGGAACTGACACATGAACTGGGATTTAACTGTCGACAGAATGTTGATGCAGACTGAGTTCTGTGATGATGTCACAGCTTTGTGAGTATGTCAATGTGCCCTTAGTTGAATGACTTAAAGGATACAGGAAATCTGAGATGACTGGCTGCAGCAGATAGTAATGTTGCTGTGTACAGCAATGGAAATTCATACCTCCAAATTACCCATATTTCATTGTACCTGAACAAACACTGATGTGAAAAACTATTTAAATTATCTTTTTAAAGACAACATGCTGCACAGTTCTTTTCACGGAACCGGTAGTTTGGAGTTTTTACTATGTCACAGTTTGTGCTAAGTATGAGCTGTTGAACTATCAAAAACCTTGCTAAGACTTCTGTGTTCTAACCGTGACAGAGTTAAAACTCCAGATCAGGGGTTCCATGAAGAGAACTGTAACAGAATGCTGCCCATAAAAACAAACCAATGCAAATACAGTTTCTCAAATCACGTTTTATTCAGGTACAGTTAAAGTGATTTTCACGACTGGCCCAGTGGCGCTGAAGGTTGAAGCGCTGGATGCCACACCTCACGCCTCGCCGGCGACCCAGGTTCAGGAGCTAACTCGGGAGCCGGGGGTCTGTCGTGGAGGAGTAGGATTGCACGTCTTTCCGACTGTTCTACTCTCCTGGAAGGGAGGGGGGTCCTGTCCCGTGGCGCTAGTGGCTCCTGGTGGAGACTGGGGGACACAGCAGCTGAGGGGCCATGCAATGGGGGATGTCAGGCGGCCAGTGTGGGAGAGCACAATCACGTCTCACGCGGACAGCATTGCTTGTCCTGCATCGGGGACAAAGTAAAATCACTGGCTCCGAGGAGGCAAAGGTGGTGCCCTGTGGACATGCCCACACGCCCAATGCTGGCCCAAACCCGATTCAGCTCTCCGTGGTCCTCCGCATCTCATGGGACTGGAAGAGAAGGGAGGACCGGCAAGGGTTCAAGTGGGTGGTGGAGACCCCACGGCCCACCGGAGTCCAGTGTAAGGAGGGAAAAAGAATTTGAAAAAAAAAGAAAGAAAGTGATTTTCACATTTTTTTAGTACCTTCTCAATTACTTTATGAGCTGATCCCTTCCACTTCCCGATTCCTCTGGCACACCTCTGCGTTCAGCATGCAATGATGTGAAGCAAGGGAGAGTGTGAGGGCGAGCCCCTATGGAAGTCAACGGGGGCAGATTTTCATTACTATTTAATGCATAATAATGGCCAGTTGGATGTTAAAGAAGGTGAGCGCTTGATTAACAATGGTCTTGTTAATTGAGTGGTCGCCTTCTTTAACATACAACTGGCCATTTTTTTATTTTTTTTTATTTTAGTCTTTGGTAACCGGGTACGGCCTACTAGGCACAAGTGCCTGTTTTCAGGGGCAACCTGGGAGCACAGGGTGGTTAAGTGACTTGCTCAAAGTCACACAGTATGCAAGTGGAGGTTGTGAGAATCAAACTCAGGTCTGGTCTGCTGGATGTATCAAGCTTGTTCACACCTCATTCCTCTAACCTCTAGGCTATACTGCCAGCCAATTATTATGCATTAAACAGTAACGAAAATTGGCCCCCTCTAACTTCAAAGGGGCTTGCCCCCGCACTCTCCCTTGCTTGAAGTCATTACGTGCTGAGCCAGGGGGCATGCTAGAGGAATCGAGATGTGGAAGGGATCGCCTGGCCACACTGCCGGGGCCAAACTATGATCTCTTCCATCCAAACACAGGTGCAGCATAATTTTATAAAAATGGCAGGAACGAACTATCGCCAGTATAAGGTACCACATAAAGTAAGTGGTACCGAAAACTGGGAAAATCACTTTAAATATGAATAATTTAGGGGAATATTACAATTTCTGAAAATATGAAGTTTATAAAGAACTGTCAAATAGAAATTTATTTCCTACCCTCTTCAATTATCCTGCAGTTATAAATAATTAACTGACAATGTGGAATGACACAGAAATCTATGACTGCTTTTTAGTCTGGAATCAAACATGGTAGTGTTTCCTAAAAGAAAGATAACTGCATAATTGAATACCAAAATCTTTATAAGACTGACCACCATGCTCTGAATTAAAATTGTCCAGGGCAAGAAGGACTGAATTTGAGGTTTGTTGTCCACGGATTCAACTCTTTTATCAGGAGTGCGTACAGCTTGTAAAATGGATTTTAGTGAGGGTTTCTCCTTTTCAGAGGATACTGTTACTAGGAAGGGGGAACCAGAGGGCATGAACCAACAGTGCCGGCAATGCAGTGCAATGACGAGCATCATGATATGCGTCGGGCACGTGTGCCAATACCAAGTTGTACTGAATTTGCAAGTGCATGCTGGGATATTAGTGGATGATATCCTGATTGGATCCTGATTGGATCTACTAACATCTGAAACAGTGGTTTGTCTGAGTCACACTCACAGGAGGATTCCTCCACCCTATGAAGCGCAAGTCCTTTGTGCATGGCAGTGTCAGGTGATGGTGGTGCAACGGTACACATTTAGCACCTTTACCTAATGGAATCTATGGATGGAGTCCCTGCTGTCTACAACCTTCAACGACTAGTGTAGGCTCAGGCTATTAATCGTTATATCTTGAAATTAAGCAAATCATTTATCTCTTTATTAGAATGTAATCATGACTGTAATCATGACTGTATTATAAACTGCAATTAATGGATTTTATATGTCCATCTGAATTATGTAACTATTCATAAACAGCATCTACTCTTCTATAGTTTTTATATCTGTCCATTACTAAGAAATAAGTCTCGCATGTCATTCCTGTATACAAAATCAAAATCAAAATTAAAAAAAATATAAATAAATAAATCACACTGGGAGCTGGGCGCTCTCGACAGCCAAGTTATAAAACTCAAAAAGAAATCAGGCACTTACCACCCCCAAAATGACACCATCCGCTGCATAGTTTAAAGTGTAAATAAGGTAAGGTTTTACTGAGTCACAGAAAAAAGCTAAAAGCTGATCCACAGACTAGCACATCATCATCTGACTTGTTTCGAATCGCCTGACTATTTCCCAAAGGTCTTCTTTGCTGTATGTATACACTTGAAAGATTGTGCGAAACACCTAAATGTAGCTATACTGATGTGAACATTTCTAAATAAACAAAAAAATGTGTCTATGTTGCTGATGACATTTCAATATAGCCCACAAAACACAGTTAAAATAAGCAACCCCAAAGGGGCACCGAGAACAATAAATATATATATATATTTTTATTTTTTTTATTAAAAATTTTCATTACATTACAGATGATAGTAATAATCTTCCAAATATAGAATGTTTCACAAACATAACACAGGATAATGAGAATTCCAACATGTGCTACCCCCACACTCGGATACAACTCTCACTTAGAGATAAAGAAAAAAGGGAAACATAAAAGTGAGTTCAGCCTCCTTGTAGGAGTTGTGAAAGCGGTTGGGAAAATCTCCCAAGTAAAAATAAACATATTGTAATGTAGCTATATAGATCATTACAAACTAGCTCCAAACAATACAAACCATGCACCCCCTAAACCAGATATCGAGGTGAACATAGCATAAAAAAATATCCTAAAGTATCTTACAAGCCATTAAGTAAGTAATACTACTCTACATCTTGTTAACATAATTCTGAATAACATTACCAAAAATTAACATATGGCTTCAACAGATGAAGGCATAAACTAAAGGGTTTTAAGAGTCCAGCTGAAAAAGGAGATAAGCGAGGAAATTATACCTCCCACCTCACTGAAGTCCACCTAATTTTTCACAGCCAGCTAGAAAAATCTAATAGGGTATTAACCTAATAACCCCCCAAGTAGCTGAACAAACAGTTATAGTGAAAACAACTATTTAATACAGTCCCAAAGACAATCCGTAAAAGACCATTCAGGAGACACCAAGCTGGTCATCCGGATCCTCAGTGTCCTTATCCTCTCAAAGAGGTAAACCTTCTATAAATCTTTCAACTGCGTCAATATCCGTAAATATATATCGTTTACCTTTGAAAGTTAACTGCAACCTTGCAGGAAAAAAACAGATTGGCAGCAATACCATGGTTGGCTAAGCATTGATGATACTTAAGTAGATCCTTCCTGCGGGACTGCTTATGGGATGCTACATCTGGAAAAAAAGAGAGCTTGTGGCCTTGATAAAAAATGCCCCGTTTATCCCAAGTAGCAGCCAGCACCTTTAATCACTCTTCCACTGATCCTCCAGTCACTAATACTGTAGCCTGTTGCTCCACACCCTCAGGTAACTTTCTCCAGTGCGGCAGACGAAAGATCCGAACAATGTTGACCATATCCGCAGCCAGTCCCAAGTCCAGAAATATATCCTTCAGCACTTTCCGTAGATCTGTAGCATCAATAGAAAGTGGAATCCCTACAACCCGAATATTAGTAGCCCTTAACTGATTCTCGAGTGTCTCTACTTTATTGTGGAGAAATTTCGAGTTATGGGCCTGGGCCGCAGCAAAGTGCTCTTGACGAGCAGAAAACTCTTCGAGTGCTTTAGTTGTCTCCTCTTTACCTTGCTCCAACTGCATAATCCTTTGGTCCACAGACACCAGTGAGATATTCATTTGGTTGACCTTTTCTTCGACCTTTGGCAGGATCTCAAAAATCCGTTCAATAGTCGGATCCTGCAAGGAGGTTGCCGTTGCCACTGGTACAGCACTCGATCTCGGTAACAGAAAATCCTCCACCGATTTCGACAAAGAGGCACCCACTTTATTCACCTTTCTGGGACCCATAGATGCTGGACAAAACTCTTATGATAACAAGAGGGCTTGATATCACTGCACAACAAAAAAAAAAGATGATGACATTTTAGGAGAATTAGTGTTCTAGAGAGAAGCTCCACAAAACACGTCTGTTCAGCCTGCCAGCTGGTTCCACCCCCGACAATAAATATATTCTAACAGCAACAAAGGCATTTTATTCCATCTGGAAATGACTTAAAAATGTGAATTTCATCTTAGGAAAACTATCTTCCCAGACAATCCCATATCCTTCTATCCTCGGTAGCTGTGACATTAGGGGTGAACAGCACCACCACATGCAACTGAAGGCACACCACACACTAAGACTGACAGGTGGGTGCAACTCTCCCTGACATTCAGCATGCTGTTTCGATTATTACCACCAGTTGCTTATAGACACAGCAGGACTACACAGCTAGTAGTACAGGAATTTTAAGTACCATCACGGAACAAAGAATGCAACCCCCCCCCTTTTTTGTTTACTAAATGTCTCACCAAACTGGCCAACATACTGTATACAACATAGCACAGATGACTGAAGGAAATGGAAGATCATGAGAAAAGTACAGTTGCATGAGAACTTACCGTAGCAGTAGATCTTCAAAAGAATCTCATGCAGCAGGTCACACCATTAGGAATGTTCTAGCCACCGGCATTATTTCCAGCCAGAGGATTTTTCAGCAGTTGACCTGGGACCGCCCTGACAACACCACATGTTGTGTCCTGATACGTATAAAAGGGGTGGTCCCAGATGCTACTCGGTTCTTTCCCCCCTCAGCAACCATATACGATAATACAATTCAAGAGGCCTCAGAGGGGAACCAAGGAGAAAGTGGGAACACCCTAATATTTTTTGCAGAGAATAGGAGCACATCTCCCGCCTAGAGTAGGAAGCAAGTGGGCCGGAGGGAGGGGCAGCATGACCTGCTGGAAGAAATTCTCTCGAAGATCTACTGTTACATTAAGTTCTTATGCAACTGTACTATCTTTATTGAGGAAATCTCTTGCAGCAGGTCACACCATTAGGAATGAGTCCCTAGCAGTTGGGAGGCAAATGGGGTGGAGGACAGCCAAATAAAAAGTTAGGACAACAGGCCTTATAGGACCGCGCAACCAAAGTTGGTTTGTTTCTTGGATGCAATATCTAAACTATAATGCTTGGTAAAACTGTGAACTGTCAACCAGGTTGCTGCTTCACAAATTTAAGCTGCTGAAACGCCTCGGAAGCATGCTGCTGAGGCAGCCACGCCCTGCGTTGAGTGCAGTTTTATCACTCTCAGGAGTGGTTTACTGTATTTTTTATAACAAAAAGTAATGCAGTTGGCCAACCATGTGGACAAGCACTGCTTGGAAACAGGATTGCCCTCTTTACCAGGGGTGAAAGAAACAAAAAGTTGCGCTGATTTGTGCTGTGATTTGGTGCGAAGAAGGTAATAATGCAAAATTCTATGCACATCCAATGCATGGAGCAAGGATTCTCCTGGATTAGTAGGCTCCTCATAATACACAGGAAAGTGTATGGATTGGTTTAAAGTAAATTCTGGAACCACTTCTGGGAGAAAATTAGGATTAGTGCGTAATAACACCCTATCCTTGTGAAAATTCAGGTAAGGTTCTTTACACATATGTGCTTGTAATTCAGATATACGTCTACCTGACGTAATCACAACTAAAAAAGGAGTTTTCCAGGAGAGATATCATAGGTTCAAAAGGGTTCAACGTAAGTTTTTCAAGAACAAAATTTAAGTCCCAAGGAGGGACGGGGTCCCTTATAGGGGGTTTGATATGAAGGATACCTTTCAAAAAGGTTTCCATTACTTGCAGTTAGGTCAAAGGTTTGTCCTCTACTAGGATGTGAAAGGCCAAAATGGCTGATAAATGCACTTTTATTGAGGAGCATTTTAATATCCACCATCTGACAGTGAGAGTAAACAGTCCAAGGTGCGTTGAGGCAGACAAGTATATGGATCTAGGTCATGATCTGTCACCCAGGTCAAAAACCTTTTCCATTTCACAGAACTGGTGGATCTGGTTGAGGGTTTACGAGCTGCCTGTAAAAAATCCGCCACATGCAGGGAGACCTGAAACCTGAAGAGTATTATGTCCTCAGGAGCCAAGCATGAAGATGCAAGGAGCGAAGATTGGGATGAAGAAGGGTTCCCTCAGCTTGAGTTAGCAGGGTAGGGCAGATGGGTAGCAGAAGAGGTTCCTGGAGAGTTAATTGTTTTAACAATCGGAACCAGACCTGTCTTGGCCATAGAGGCACGATGAGAATCATGGAAGCCTTGTCCCACAGTAGTCTGAGTAGAACCCTCTGTATCAGAGGGAAGGCATAAAGAAATGTGTCTGTCCAGGAATGAGATAACACATCTAGCCATAAAGTTCCAGGACCTGGCTCTAGTGAGCAGTAGTGAGGCAGTTTGGCATTGTGTGAAGAGGCGAACAGATCTACATCTGGTTGGCCCTGTCACGGGAAAACCCCTCTAATATTATTATGTATGATATTTGTAATATAAAAATATAGTATGTGATTGTCTCACATAAGTCAGCCTCTGCTTCCATGGGTAGCTCCCCCACCCCAAGGTTTCAGTGAAGCTACAGGAGATGTAAACTGACCAGAGGATGTGTGAAATTGACTAGTGAAGGGAAAACCTAGAGTTTTCTGTTCTGTTCTTAATTAAGACTCTGGCCATCTGCCACAGGATAAGCCTCATAAACTTTTATTTCCTAGAGGAACCTACTGATAACACTGTGTTAGAAGCCGTAAAACCTTTGATCTGCCTTGGGAACAGGAACCACAACCAGTTCAAAGAAATGTTTGATTAAAGACTGTCATATGTAGGAAATTACTTTTTGCTGATGTTCATATTTATTAAAATACCTCCTGGTAGAAATTATGTGAATTAACACTAAGGGAGGAGGGTCTAACTGACCTCACAGAAGGGGAGAGGAGATGCCTTCTGAAAATGATCCAGTATCTGGGAAATAAATGTCATATCATCGTGGGGCTCTGAAGAACAAAGTTCTCTCTAACTAAAATCAGCACTTACAAAAGGTAATACTGTACTTAGATAGCAAAGATCTAAAAGTATTACGGTAGGAGTTTTGTTCTGTAATGTTCCCATTTTCTTTTGTGACTGTGAGCTCATGCTATTTGTTCTGTATTTTATTGTACTTATTTTACAATTTTTAGTAAATAACCATTTTTTTGGAAATACTATCTGTGTCTTCTCAGTTTCCTTTTTGCATGTGAAGTGCCCGTATTTTTAAGTCTGACAATGGTTTAAAAGGCTTGATGGTGTTACTGAGTTTGGAAAAGGTAAGAGTATACCTAAGGTGTCTCATAGAGTTTTAAGGGTTCATTTTGGAGACCTGGCTAGGTGCCCCTGGGTGAAGGGTTGTACTGCATCCCCCGAAGAGGGTACGTATCCGAGCCTGTTAATTGGGTATGCTAGCATAAGGTTCACAGTTTGAATCCCCCAGAACTTGAGGCTAACAGGTGATTCAGACCCAAAGCAGACAGGAGGGTTACCCTGTCTGTTACCTGTTCATACTATTGCACTCTGAGGTTGGCACTGTGGGAGCAGAGGGACTGACCTGTGGAGTGCGGTTATGACAGGTCCCATTGTAGAAATACTTCTTCTAGAACTTCCTGGAGGATCTCCCATTCATGTTTCTGAACTCTGGATCCGCTTAGTGCTTCTGCTAGTGTGTTTCTGATGCTCAGGACATGTGCCACTGATAGATGTATCCCTCATTGGATTGCCCAATACCACACTCTCATTGATTCCCTGCACAAGGGGTAAGAATGCGTTCCTCCTTGCTTGTTCAGGTAATGAACAATCATGGAGTTGTCCGACTGAACCTGGAGACAACCCTGGGGAAGAAGGGTTATGAATGCCTGTAGGGCATGCAGGACCGCCCTCATCTCTAGGATGTTGATGTGTAAACATGCTTCCATTGAATGTAATCCTGCCACTGTACAAGGCCCTGGTCATGGCTCAGCTCAGGTATTGCATGGTTTTGGTCACCTCTATACAAAAGGGACACTGATGCAGTTGGGAGGGTGCAACATAGGGCCACCAATATGATCTCTAGTATGGGGACAAAAGCTATGAGAAGAGCTTGGGGGCCCTTAACATGTTCATCCTGGAGGAAAGGAGGCTGAGAGGGGGAAATGTAGAAACACAGACTTTGACAGCAGATAAGGACCACTTAGTCCACCTAGTCTGCCCATTTCCCTACCCATTGGATAAGCTGTAGATCCTAGTTAACCAACAGCCTACTTCTTCCTACTCCCCCCACCAGAAATGCCTTCTGTCTGTTCCATGCATTCTTGAATTCCCCCACTGTTTTTGACCCCACGACCTCCTCAGAAAGGCCCTTCCATGCATCAACCACCTTCTCTGTGAAAAAAATACTTCATCACGTTGCCCCTGAGCCATCCCCCCTCCATCTTCAAATTGTGTCCCCTTGTTCTTGCACATCTCTTTTTCTGAAAGATGCTACCCTCTTGGACTTTGTTGATTCCCTTGACATGATCTTAGTTTTACTCAAGCATATCGACAAAGATTGGACAGTTGGAAATGTCTGATTTGGTGTCCTGCAGCAGGATGCAGTGACACACCTTGAAGCTCATGGGGTGGCAAATTTAGGGGTAACATTAAGACATACTTCTTTCTGAGTGTGGAGAACCTATATTATAGCCTACCAGCTGAGACAGTGGTCATACAGACAATACAGGCTTTAAATGTAAGTCTGGACAAATTTCTGCTTACCAGGGAAACCATAGACTACCCTGGGTGGAAGAATAGTTAGGGAATCTCTATCGGAATGAGTATGCACAGTATACTTATCTTATTCCTGCATAAATGAGGGGAGTGGACTCAACAGACCTTGAGTCCCTTCTGACCTTAAATTACTATGAATCGGAAGGCTCTGAAACCAGCTGCCTAGACATAAAGGAAGCTAAGCCTTTGTGTGGCTTTTTCTTAGCCAGTGCTGCACGTTCTGAGATTGAATTACAAACGCTGGCTCTCAGTGAGGCTGCTAACTGACCAAGCTCCCTCAAGGCCATTTGTCCCTTCCTGGCCTGTGACATATTCTTTGGTTCAGATGTTGGGTGCTGGGGACTGGAGGAGGGTTTTCTTCAAAAATTGTGGGCCCAAATAAACATGCCAATTAAACCCCCCTTCCGTCTGCTATAAGGAAAACAAAAACAATTTTGTAGGCTCAGAGGCCCCTTCACCCTGCCTAGAATTCATTGAGCCCAGTTGTGAACACCTGTAATTTAATTAAATGGAAAACAAATTTACACAAGTGTTCAGAGCCTCTAAACTCCTGCAAGAGCCATTATAAAAGCCTTAGAGCATGATGGCATTATACACCTGAACAAGTTAAGTGCTGTTTGCAAATTCCAGCTCAAAGTAATAAAGCCTGATGACTGAAATGCACTAGTGGCATAAAAATGATAGCAACAAGGTATAAAACCACAAGAAAGACACAAAGTAAAATATAAGTAAAACCACTTAGCATTTAGGTACTGTATTAGTTACAGTGTAACAATCCAGAACAGGCACAAATGAGCCTAGCTGAAGTGACAAATATCCAATAATATTTCACAGCAGTACGGTATATTTCAGATAACTAATGCAGGTCTGCTGCTGGAAATGCAGCCTGCATGCCTGCCTTTCCATCTCGAGATCCTGGCGATGTTGTTTCATACGTAAGCATGTGGCGGTGGGGGCAGATGAAGAGAGCAAGAAGCGCCTTATTTCTTATTGTAACACGGCACTGCAGAGGGCTCTGAAAGACAGCGACGGCATTGGCTGAAATGGCTTAGGTGACACTAACCGAGCGGTGATTAACCCACAGGTAACGCCCGCTCAGTTAGTACCACCTGTGGCCACCGCAGTAACAGAGGAGACCCGCCCGCTAGGTCACCACCTGCTCACGCCACCCGCGGCGCTCGAGAGGCATAGCCTGGTGGTGACTACCTGGTTACCTCCTGTGACAGTCTTGACTCTTGAGGGCACCTGAGCCTCACTGTCTGCCCTGCTGTCACCATCACCCTCACGAGGTGTGAGGCTATAACCAGCCTGATTTTCAAGGAACATAGACAAAAAAACACAAATTAACTTTTGCTGTGCTCTAACCACAGAACAGTTAACCTGGTGTCAGACCTGGAGTTGCTAACTGGTTCAGAGCGAGCCTGCCAGATCTCCTCACAGGTGGAGCGAAGTTAATCGCTTCTGGCAACTGTCCAGTTTAGCGTGGGGAGAGGGCAGGCTCAGTTGGAAGACTCATTTTTCATTGGAGCAGTACGTTTCAGGGGTGTACTCTGATTGGTCACGCACACCGTGGGCCCGCTGTCTTCGGAGCCCGGCCTCCTCTCTGAGGTGGCTGGTAGGACGCCGCTCTGTCGAGTGTTTTGTGGAGGGTCCAGAGTGGAGAGTCACTTCCGCTTGCCACGGCCGGACTCCTGGGAACAGGGCTACCAGAGGAAGGCACAAACCAGTTTTCTTCCAGTCCAGCTCGGTCCCGCCTCACATCTACACATGGCTCTGCTTCTCGACCACCAGTTCAAGCAGCTCCTCGCTGATAAGGCAATCGACACCCGTGCCTTCCTGGACACCGTGTTGCACCTGCCTCCCTTCTTCAGTGAGTTTGGCTAATAAACCTGCCAGGTGGAGCAGCCACCTGCCTGGCTGTGTGTTTTGCTTCTTGGCAGGGAGGAGAAGACCGCGTCTTTATTTTTAACTGACTTATCTGCTGGTTTTTCGTTCCTCACTTGGTATGTGCATTCTAATGGGTTTTGTAACACGGCACTGCAAAACCCTTGCCATTCTGCAAACTGTCTCTGTCTGTCCGTAGGGTCTCTGGCACCGAGGGACACACACCAGGAACATAGGCTCATCGCCGCCACAACGAGCCTATGTTACAAGCGCATTAATCACCTCCAGCGCCGGGTTCTGCTGTGATTAATGCCCGCTGGGTGTGGGAGCCTCGGCACCAACTCCCCTCTCAGCGGCATTAATCCACCGCAGAGCCCTCCTGTTGGTGATTAATGCTTACATGTCTCCAGCCGTCTGGGCTGGGGTAGGGTGCTGAAAAAGGAAAAACTGCTCCACACATTCACTGCTTGTTCAGGACGGTAAGCCTGGTTTGGAAACAGGCACTCTGGACAGCTGGGGTTGGGGGGTTTGTTAACATAGCAAGAGACCCATGTGATTTGAGACACCACCACGAATGGCTACATATGGTCTCTACTGGCTGTGCTGTGATCTGATACAGTAGTAGTGGGCAGCGAGAGAGAGAGAGACAGAGGATTTCCATGGGTGCACTCTGCATTTCTGTTGCACAGGGGCAATCGCAACTGAAGGACACTGTCCTTTTCTTTTGGGGCCATTAAAATACAATCTCTGCTTACACAGTAAGGCTTTAGGATATTCCTTGTGGGGGGGGGGGAATAAAAAACTCACTCCAGATAAATATCTGCTTTATTCAATGGGGAAAATCTTGTGACTGCAGCGAGGTGGGAAATCGACCTTCCCACACAGTGAGGGGGAGATTGGTGCTACAGCTCACAGCTGGAGAAAAAGGAGGAGATTAAGGAGAAACATCGGGGAAATCAGTGCATGGGGCAGAAAAACAATCAGCTACAGCCTAGTGCAGTTTAACTTAGAGACAAAAAAGAAAAACAAGTAATACAGAGAGGAAAGAAAAGCAATGTCTCTTTCGGTGGAGAAACGACCTGCCTGCACAGTCAGTGGGTAGATCTCTCAAGAAAAAATTATCAGTGCTGCAGCCTGTAGCTTAATTTAGAGGCAAGTGGAAATTAACATTTGCCCTGGAAATGTAAGCTGTACCACCCACACTTCCAGAGGAAATGTACCACCAAGGTCATTATTTCTAGCCCAGAAAGTGCAGAAAAATACCAACAAGCATATTCACTTTTTAAAGATTTACAGTACTTCCCACTGATGTATTTCAAGGACATGTCTGAAAGTATCCTTAAGAATAGTGATTTCAGGTTTGTTTAGAGTATGGTTCACTAGTAGAAGTGTTTCCTACCAGGGCTGGAGTGGTTTCGGTGTTGCAAAGTGTGCATGTGTGAGTTCATGGGACTTAAGTCTCTGTCTTATTCCTCCCATTATAATCTGTGAAAGGTTTCTGTAGTACCTGAAGAGATATACTGTTCTTGGGATTCACATAAATGTCAACTGTGTTTGTACAAAGCTGGCAGAACGAGTTGTGTGTTTTCCTTGCACGTTATGTGTTTACAGTGGCTCTCTGATCGGAAATGAAACTGAGGGAAGTAATTGTGCCTGAAGGCCCTAAATGATATCCAATGTTTCCTCTGAAGAAATGAATGCATGTCAGTGGCCAGGTGCTTTTGTTCTGAGCTTGAACGTTTTTTTCAAAATTATTATTCTTTCCAGCATGTCAAATGCAGAGTTCCATGGCAAGATTTGAAATACAATTTCGTAACCATTTTTGAATCTGTACAGTATTTATTTTAGTACCTGGACAGCTGTCTGTACTACGGGAATATTACCTGCTCAGGCCGAGGAACCTGGCCATCTTGTAGACAACAGGCAGGTTTTCCTCCTACATATTTTCCCCCACTGCAGCAGAAGCAAGCTCACTGGCCCAACTGCAAGGGTTGCTCTGGTGGCAGAAACTGCCGCCAGCCCTCCTCAGCTGAGACGCACTTTATGCAGCGGCTGTTTCAGCCAGGCCTACCCCACCCCCACCCCCACAACATGACATACTGAGTTTGTTTCTGAATCTGGGTTGTCCACATAGCAGCACACTGGGCCATCAGGGTGGTAGTTTGTACATCCAGTTTGGCTGCTGCAGCAAATTTGTTTTTTTATCCCGCTCTCTTGCTTAGACATTTCCTGTCCTCTTTGTCCATGGCTCTGTAATACACTGACCTGCCAGCCACTACCCCAACTGTTACGTCAAAGGAAGTCACCGCTGTGTAGGGCCTGAAAGTACCAGCAACCGCTGTGGAGACGGTAATGCAGTTTCATCCACTTACGACCCTTAAGCCTCCCTCTTCCCCTTGGTGGCAGCAAGCTAGCCCTTTGATGGGCTCTTGCAGCATACGGTACATTCAGAGAAACAAGCTCCCTAGCCCACCATGAGGTAGATGGCAGTTGCTGGTGTAGTGGAATCTGCCACAAACTGACCCCAGGCTGGAGTGCAGCTGCCATGGATGGCATGCCTCCCAGCCAGCTATCTGCCTGCCAGTGCCTCAGGTCCGCTTCCAAACTAGGGTTGCCAGCACAGCAGTGTAACAACCAGTGCTCCAGATAAGAGTAACAGCGTATTTTACAATTCCTATTTTAAAAGATATTCCTCAGAAATGTTTTTTAATGAGTACTGATACTCATCCAGACACTAAGATATGCTCCATGCCCAATCGAATTCATTACATTAGTGATTCAAGGAATACCAGGAGCAGTTGTAGAATTCACCAAACATTATTTATTTACACTAGCAGTATCATAAAATAAACTTGTTCAGTATAACTATGTACAGAGGAGAAATACAATAGCTTTTTCTTTCAGTCTTTGTGTCCCTTTTTCTTCTAATCTCTCTTAGAGTTGCAGGTTAGCTATTATAAGTCCTTTATAAGACCTTTCCTTAGCAAGCATCCTGTTCTTGTAAGTTTCAGGAGCTGCTATAAGAAGCCGGAAGGGGAAGGAAGAATATTCAATTCAGTGCTTTACAGTAACTGGTAATTGCTATTTTTCTTTTAAACTTAGATTGTGGGCTTTTAGTGACACTATACTTTCTTTGTTGTCTTTACTTAGAATTGTTTTTGGGCTGTTGAAAATTTAAAACGTAGTGGTGGTGTATTTCTTTGCTGTCTTTAATTGCTGCAAATTTTCCGCCCCTCCCTCCCCTTCCCCCAACTCTTAATTATATGCCCTGTTAAATCTGATTGACAGGAGCTAAACACAGGGTATAGTAAGGGGTGTGGAGTAGGAGGGGCATAAGGGTGAAGAAGCCCACCCTCAGCACGACAATTGTTTTGATTCATTTATTTATTTCTTTCTTGGTTTATTTTCTTTTTTTAAAAAGAAAAGTATCTGAGGATCAGTGGCAGGATTTTTAGGACAGTAAATTAATAAAAAGGGAACTAGGAGAGCTTCAGTAGAAGACAAGTAGTGGAATTGCAGTATAATGTGGGGAGTGGTGCAATGCAGTGGCTGTGGGGCAGCCATATTCAGGCAGACCTTCTGGACACTGAGGTGCTGCCCTATCTGCATGCATCTCTTGGACTGCGGGATGAGGTAGCCAGACTCAGAGCGGAAGTAAACTGGGTCAGGAGTACCATCACCCCTATCCAGGGACCACCCAGTCCAATGCAACTGCCTCAAAGGATGCCAAGAATGAGGAGCACTTGGATGACAGTGGGCTCAGGGAGGGTTAGAGCAGTCAGGAAGAGGCACATCCCAGATCCTATTCCACTCAAGAACTCATATGCCACACTGGCAAATGAGGACAACCAAATAGAGGTACCCAGAGAAGTGGAAGGAAAGGATGTGGAGGTTAGCCAAGGAGGTGACCTCAGCGGGAAAGCAGTGGACCCCAGAGGAGGAGGAAGAATCCTGGTGGGGACTCCATCATAAGAGGATCCAGCTAGGAACACAGGAGGGGAGGACAGGGAGGTGAGGTGCCTACCAGGTGCCACGGCATGGAGGGATGGAAGGAAGATCCTGGGGATCACTGGGAAGGCAAGACGGAGGGTGAGCTGGATGTCATTATCCACCTAGGTACTAATGACCTGGCAAATGGGGAGCCAAAGGAAGTTCAGGAAGAGTTTAGGAAACTGGGAGGGGTCTCAAGCAAGTAGCTACTTCTGTCACTTTCTCAGAAGTACTACCTGTGAGAGGCAAGGAGAGCATAGGAGTGCATGCCAGGAACTTTAACTCATGGTTGAAGAACTGGTGCTGTGAGGAAGGGTTTGGATTCAATGGTGACTGGGGACCCACCTGAGGGATGGAGGTTTGTTCAAGCCTGACGGCCTGCATCCATCCTGGAGGGAATCCAAACACTCAATGATAAGTTTAAATGCTACATTGACAAGCATTTAAACTAGCAAAGGGGTGGCAGGCCAGCAAGGATGGTACCTACTTGCTCACCCCACAGCTAGCAGTGGAACCAGTGAACCAGAGGAGTGGCTATCTCTGCAAAGCAGTGTGCAAAAGATGGAGATTAGTGCCCAAGAGGTGGATAAGCAGAAAGGGGCAAAATTCAGCAGAAGGGCAGACAGCAAGGAGAACCAGGGATAAATGACAACCAAGGAAGGGCTGAGTAGAACAGTGAAACAGTCTAGGAGGTCAAATCATGAGCCATGTGTGCAAATGCCAGAAGCCTTAGCAACAAGATGGAAGATCTGGAGGCTGTCATGGTACAGTCAGACCTGGACATTGTGGCCATCACTGAAACCCTGTAATGATAACCACGACTGGGAGATGGCCATACCTGGCTACAACATATTCAGAAGAGACAGAGCAGGCAGGAAGGGAGGAGGAGTGGCACTGTATGAAAATGACATAAGGGCCACAGAGATCCAGGAGGAACAAAATGGGGAGAGATACTGTGGGTTAAGCTGAAAAGGAAAATGGGGACAGCCATCCACACAGGTGTGGTCTATAGACCACCAGCCCAGGAGGAAGAAACAGATAGGGAGCTGATGCTAGCCATCCAAAGGATGGCACACAAGGGTGAGGTAGTACTGGTTGGAGACTTCAATATTCCAGACGTGGACTGAAGCATCCCAGCAGCAGCATCAACTAGGAGCAGATTTATTCTGGACTCCCTTCAGGGTGCCTTTCTCAAGCAACTGGTCATGGAACCAACTCCGCAGAAGGCAATACTGGACCTTGTGCTCACAAACAGGGACAGTGTGATGGGGGTAACAGTGGGGGAGCACCTGGAAACAGTGACCACCAGTCATTGTGGTTTGAAATCACAGAAAGAGCAGAACCAAACCACACAAAACACGTATCCTGGATTTTAGGGGGCAGACTTTGGGAAAATGGGGAGATACTTGAAAGAGGCATTAAGGGAATGGGACAGGAATCAGGGTTGAGGAACAGTGGCAGTATTTAAAATGGGGATTATAAGAACAACAGAATTATGCATTAAGCAGGTTAGCAAGAGGAAAAGGAAGAGAGACCATTATGGTTTCCAAAGAGGTGGCAAAGAAAGTGAAAGCCAAAAGATTGCATTCGGGCAATACAAAAAGACACAAGCAGAAGGGGATAGGAGAAGTACCAGGAGAAGCAAAGGGAGACAGGAGGTCAGTAAGGAAGCCAAAGCTCAGACAGAAGAACACATTGCAAAATCAGTGGGTAGAGGACAAAACCTTTACAGGTACATAAGTGAAAAAGAAAGACAAAGGGAGGGATAGTGAGACTGAAGGGGGAGGATGGGGGCCGTGGAGGATGACAACAGTAAAGCTGACATATTGAACAGGTATTTCTGCTCAGTCTTTACTGAGGAAGAGGAGGGTAATGGGTCTGAAGGGAGTACAAGGGTGAGAATGGTGCAGAAATGGACACAAGTCCCTTTACGAGAAAGGGTCCTGAAGGAACTGGAAGTAATAAGAGTTGATAAAGCAATGGGGCCAGATAGGGTGCACCTTTAGGGTCCTTAAAGAACTAAGAGAGGTGGTGGCTGAACCTCTGGCTATCCTGTTTAGCCGATCACTGGAAACAGGGAAGTACCCAAGACTGGAGGACAGCAGATGTAGTCCCCTTATACAAAAGTGGGAACAAAGAGGAAGCAGGAAACTACAGACCAGTCAGCCTCACCTCGGTAGTGGGGAAGATCATGGAAGCACTACTGAAGGAGAGATTGGTGGAACATCTAGTTGTCAATGGACTACAGGATCCAAGGCAGCATGGTTTCACCAGGGGGAGGTCATGTCAGACCAGCCTCATTGAATTTTTTAACTGGGTGACTAGGGAGGTGGATCAGGGGAGGGCAGTGGACATGGCCTATCTGGACTTCAGCAAGGCCTTTGACACTGTGCCACATAGAAGACTATTACACAAACTGGGGAATATGGGTGTGGGCAGGACAGTAGTGTGGTGGGTAGGTAACTGGCTGGGTGGCAGGACAGAGGGTGGTGGTAAATGGCTGTCACTCCACAGAGGAAAAGTGACCAGTGGGGTACCACAGGGATCAGTGCTGGACCGGTCCTATTCAACATCTTCATCAGTGACATTGCGCAGGACCTAGAAGGCAGAATTTCACTGTTCGTTGATGACACAAAGCTCTGTAACAGAGTAGACACACCAGAGGGTGTAGACAGAATGAGAAGCGACCTGCAGAAACTTGAAGAATGGTCAGGGGTTTGGCAGTTGAAATTCAATGCAAAGAAGTGCAAGATAATGCATATGGGGCACAAAAACCCTGGCACAATATATCAGTTGGGGGGTGAGGATATAGCTTGCACCAAGCAGGAAAGGGATCTTGGGGTTGTCATCTCTGATGACCTCAAGGTAGGGAAACAGTGTGACAAGGCAGCAGGTAAAGCAAATAGGATGCTGGGATGTATAGGCAGGGGCATCACCAGCAGGAAAAGGGAGGTCATAATTCCGCTATACAAGACACTAGTGAGGCCCACCTGGAATACAGTGTACAGTTCTGGAGACCTTACCTACATAAGGACATAGACAGGGTAGAGAAGGTTCAGAGGAGGGCAACAAAGATGGTGCATGGATTGCATCACAAGTCCTATGAGGACAGGTTGAAGAAACTGAACATGTACTCCCTGGAGGAGAGAGGGGATATGATAGAGACATACAAGTATCTTACAGAGAGGAACAGGGTGCAGGAATACACTGTTTTTAAGTGAAAAAGATGTTCCAGGACTGGAGGGCATGGCATGAAGTTGGAGGGAGGACGATTCAGAGAAGCGTGAGGAAGAATTTCTTCACAGAGCGGGTGGTGGACAAGTGGAACACCCTGCCAGAGGAAGTGGTGGGGGCTGAAACTATCACGGGATTTAAGAATGCATGGGATAGACATAAAGGAATTCTGGAGGTCAGGGGTAAGGGGCAACAGACTTCTAGGAAAACATAAAGTGAACTTACAAGCTCAAATGGGCAGACTGGGTGGGCCATAGGCCCTTATCTGCTGACACTGTCTATGTATCTATGTATTGTGCCTGAGCTGAGAGGCCCCATTTGCACAGCTTTTGTAAAATGCACAAACATTTGCATTAAGGTAACCTCTAGCTTCCAACAGCTTTTTACAGTCCAGAGAAGGGCAACTAAAATGGCGCAGCGTCTGCAAGAGAAGCCATATGAGGAGAGACTAAAAGAGCTTAATATGTATACCCTTGAGGAAAGGAGGGAGAGGGGGGGACATGATAGAAACTTTTAAGTATCTCAGTGGAATCAACAAAGTCCAAGAGGGTAGCATCTTTCAGAAAAAGATGTGCAAGAACAAGGGGACACAATTTGAAAATAGAGGGGGTACGGCTCAGGGGCAGTGTGAGGAAGTATTTTTTCACAGAGAGGGTGGTGGACGCATGGAACAGCCTTCCTGAGGAGGCTGTGGGGTCTAAAACTGTGGGAGAATTCAAGAATGCATGGGACAGACATAAGGCAATTCTTGAGGGGAGTAGGAAGAAATAGGCTGGGTTAACTAGGATCTGCAGCTTATCCTGTAGGTAGGGAAATGGGCAGACTAGGTGGGCCAAGCAGTCCTTATCTGCCATCAAAGTCTATGTTTCTATCTCAAATTATAGATATATCCATAACACTACATATTTTCTAAACAAAAGGGACCCCAATATCAGTTTCATTTCCATACAATGATTTGCACATATTTTTTACATTAGCAGATATGCAAGGGAGGAAAATCAGATAGCAAGGGAGACTGAGAGGCAGTGAGAAGCAAAGAACTGCAAGACTGTCGGGTTGATCAAGTCCAAAGTCTCACAGGAAATATGGTTGTGCAATCAGACTGACAAATAGACAGGAAAGGACAGATCTTTGCATTGTAAACACTTTCTCTATAACTGGGACAGGGCCATATTCCACCCTGTCACACCCCCGATTTAAAGCACTTGCACACATCCAAATTTGTTTTACTCACCATATTTCAAAACTGGTGAGTAAATTACTCCTACCTGCCAACATTATCTGGAGCACTGGTAACACCATCAAGCAATCTTTGCTTCAGCAACTTTAACACACTTTTTGGGCAGAAAACTGTCTGCCCAGCCGACTGGCTAGTGCAGTGGTAGAACTACCGCTAGCCATACAGATGACCCGGGTTCATGTCCCAAGTCTGAAATGTTTGGTGCCAACTGGTGAGGTGAGATTCTGGGATCCATCTGGATGCATACTGCCTTGGGGAGGAAGGGCACTTCCTTTTGCTGCACAACTCTCCCTTGCTGGCCCTGGGGGAGGGCACGCTATTACGGGAAGGAACAAGTGGTCCCTCTGGAGTAGCCTTACGTCGGCACACATCTGCTTGCCTGACAAGTGATTCAGAGGCATCACACACCCAGAGTGGGGCAGGCAGGGGAGTTCCAGAGATAGGGCGTGGCTTACCCGTCCTTCCAATGGCCCTGATAGGTGCTTTGCTGGGTCATGTCTCAGGACCATGTCCTTGGGGAGAGGTAAGCAAGGGCTTGGGGGAGGAAAAACCCCAGCAACACCAGTCAGATGAAGCTTCCCCATGCAACAGTAGGTTCCTTATGACTCCTCACGCACCTCACCAGCTCATCCTCACGAGTCGAGACTGCTGAACGAAGTATCCTCCTCCTGGCTTGGGGAACCTGGAAGGGTTTCGCCCACAAGGGATAACAGGGTTTTATTTAACTCTAAAAATTGATTAGCGTTTTGCTCATAAAAGTGCTAAAACATTGTAAAAATGCATAGCACTTGCCTCATTGTGTTTAACAAACATGACACTTCTAGAAAACCTATACAAATATTTTCTGTACATTTAGTATTGTTCCAGGAAAAAAACTGCTAATCAATTATTTAAAACCCTCGATAAGCTGAGGGTTACAGTCAGGGTATCTGGAGAGGTTGTCCAACATGGGCTGGTGGCGGGTTGGAATACTGGAGGACTCCTACAGTGGGCAGAAGGGCTTGGGCAGGTGGATAGAGGACCTGGCAGCTGGCAAGAAGAAATGGGGGCAAGAAACAGAAAATTAAAAAGAAAGAAAACTTTTTTTCTAGAAGTTCTTGGGACATCACTAGAATGTGAAAAAAGTATAAATTCAAATAAAATACAAACTTTTGTGATGTCTTTATAGACTCAGGACAGCCATTTTTCTACATACGAGGTGTTATAGCATTTATTAGAGAAACCAAACTGCATGGGTGAAGGTTTTGAAAATCCTGCCCCTAGCCCCAATACTACTATTACAGTTTTAGCACTTGGAAGTCATGGAGAAAATGTGACATAACCAAAAAAAGCTCATGGAAGGAAAGCAAAAAACAAAGAGCAACTGCAGAACAGACAAGAAGTAAGGATTAACCCACAGGGGAGGCATGGGTTACTGGGGAATTAATCCACATCCGGGGGGGGGGAGGTTGTCACATGATGCCACAGGCCGAGTGCTGACAACCACCCAGCCGTGGTTAATTTCCCAAGTAACCCACACCTCCCTCATGGGTTAAAATCCACTTATAACATGGCCAACACCAGCAGCACACAAACGGAAGTCCGTGGATCATGCAACACTTTCGTTTATTTAACAAAATTGACAAAAACGCTTATAACAGTGCTCAAGTGAGCAGACAACAGTGCGGGGCACCAGCGCTCCCGTGTCACCACTCATGAACTGCCTAAAAAGGCATTAACTCTTACAAATCAGTTGTCGCTGATGAAGTGCCTGACAAAGCATAAACTCAAGAAATCAAAAGTGCAATATGTGCAACTAAACAAATACTCTGCGACATACCTGGTTGCAGCTAAAGGGACAGGGGAAGACTTCTCAGGGAGAGCCGCGGCTGACAGGATAGGGGTTAACACCTTTTTGCACTGCCTGCGATCGCCAACCTGGAGGTAACACAGAGGAGCATCGGGGGACCTGAAAGGAAGAGGGGAGGACTTCCCAAGGAGAGATGCGGTGGTTAATGGGTGTTGGGAGTGCACAAGACAGAGTGACAGGATGGGTGTTAATGTGTGTTTGCAGTGCTTGCAATCACCGAGCTGGAAGAAAGAGAGGAGAGTATTGGAGGACCTGCAACAGAGCACCGAGGACTTACCAGGGAGAGCCACGGTGGTTTATGTGTGTTGCAAGTGGCGGCACTGGTTCCTCTGTAAGGGACACAGAACATCATCAGGACAACGGAGGGGTGAGTAGGGACAGCCGCCGCATCGCAAGGGAGGTTACAAGGATTTCTGGTATGGCAGGGCGCAAGGGAAAAACCAAGTTACGCCCATGTGAAGAACTGTGCCATATATAGGCAAAGGGACAAGGGAGGAGTGAGCAGGGAGAGCTACCGCATCACGAGGGAGGTTACGGGGCTTTGGGTTGTGACTCTGTGCAAGGGAGAATTGCTGACTCAGTGCCCCAAGATCCACGGGGTGGGTGGATGGGGAAGGAACACATTCTCCCCATTCAGAGTTGGCTCGGTGCCCCAAGTTCCACAGGGTGGGTGGGTGGGAACAAATTCTCCCCTTCTCTATCAGGTTGGTGCCCTGAGATCCACGGGTGGGTGGGTGGGAGGGAACACAATGAACAGAGACACAGCAGCACACAGACTTATGACATAGAACAAACTGTGGTTGCTCATGGTACTGCCAGAGCAACCATGGATTGACAATTAATCCATGGTCACTTGACACCACCTGACAAATGACAGCACTCCATTCTCTCTGCTGTTCCCTGACCATGTTATAAGAAAGTTTTAAGCCTCCATGTTCAGTCTGCATACCTCATTCTTTCATATTTATTGGTGTGAGATGATGAGCTCCTGTGGTGGGATGTGTAGGGCCTTCAGGGTAGAAACACAGATGCACAGAATTTGTCAGTAGAAAAAGAACATTTGGCCCACCTAGTCTGCCCAGATGACCCCTGACTAGTCTGTCTCTACAGACCCTAACGATCTCCTGTGACCCTCCCTCCTCCCTGCCTGTTTACTAATATTACCCTATGTGTATCCTACGCATGCTTGAAGACCCCTACTCATTTTACCTCCACCACTTCTGCTGGCAGTCTGTTCAGGTGTCTACCACTCATTCAGTGAAGCAGTACTTCCTCACATTCCTCAAACTTACTCCCTCCAGCTTCACTGACACTTCTGGTCCTGCACATGTTGAGACTCCTCAGCCTCTCCTTGTAGGGCTTTTGATGCATCCCCTGCACCCTGTTAGCTGCCCTGCTCTGGACTGCCTGCACCCTGTCTATGTCCTTTCTGAGGTAAGGCCTCCAGAACTGGACACAGTACTCCAGGTGGGGTCTTACAAGTGAGCGATACAGTGGCAACACTACCTCCCTCCTCCTGAAGAGATACCTCTCCCTATGCATCCCAGTATCCCACTGGCCCTACACACTGCTCTATCTCACTGCTCTGCCACTTTTAGGTCATCAGATATGATAATATGTCCCTTTCCTGCTTAGTGACTGTCAGTACCTCCCCCCATCCAAGACTCAGCTCCTGGGTTCCTATGTCACTGGTGCATGATTATGCACTATTTGGCACTGAATCCCAAATGCCATACTCTAGGCCATCCTCAAGTTTCCCAAGGCCCTTACACATTCTCTCCAAACCCTCCTGATTTTCCACGCTGTTACAGATTTTGGGGTCATCTGCAAAAAGGCATACCTTCCCTTCCAGTTCATCTGCAATGTCACTTATGAAGACACTGAAGAACATCTGTCCCAGTACTGAGCCCTGTGGCACCCCACTGGTCACTCTCTCATCATTAGAGTGAGAGCCATTAACCACCACTTCTTGACACCTGTTCATTAAACAGTTTCTAACCCAGTTCACCACTTTGGATCCCACTCCTTGGCTGCTCAATTTCTTTATCAGTCTCCTGTGTAGCACAGTGTTCAAGGCCTTGCTAAAGTCCAGGTAGACCATGTCCACTGCCCACATCTGATCTATTTCTCTGGTCACCCAGTCAAAGTAATCAATCAGATTCTTCTGGCATGACCTCCCCCCATGAATCCATGCTGCCTTTGGTTTGCAGCCCATTGGATTCACAATACTCTATCAACCTTTCCTTTAACAGTGTTTCCATTAGTTTCCCCATCACTGAGATGAGACTGACCAGCCTACAGTTACTAGCCTCTTCTCTGCTGCCACTCTTACATAGAGGGGCCACGTCTGCTCTCCTCCAGTTCTCTGGAGCCATGCCTAATTCCAGTGAGCTGTTGAATAAGGCAGTCAGTGGGTCATTCAGCACCTTCCTGAGTTCCTTTAGTACCCCTGTGTGTATTTAGCCCAGTCCCAAAGCCTTGCCCACTTCAGAAAATGGGCTTCTGTCCTCCCACTTTTGTTCCAGTTGTTCCCAGTGAACTGTCCACCCCTCCCACCACTGTGAAGACTGAGCAGAAGTACCTGTTTAGGATGTCTGATTTTTCTTGGTCCTCTTCTGCGCAGTCTCCCCCTGCTCCCTCCATATCCTCACAATTCCTCCCCTTGCTTTCCTCTTCCCACTTATATGTCTTACCTTCATTGGCTACCCCTTTGGCTATCCTTTCCTCTGTCTGCACCTTTACTCTTCCCACTGCCTTACCTATTTCCTTCTGTTTTACTTGGTACGCCTCCTACTCTTCCTCTCCCTGCACTGACACAGTCAGTGTCAGTGGCTCAGTAGGTAGCACACTCGCCTCTGAGGCCGGGAGATCAGAAGGCTGTGGGTTCAGTTCCCACATCTGGCTCTTGGGTTAATATCCCAGTACTGACACTGTAGTGCAGCATGAGAGGGGTGCTGCACTTCTGAGGTGCCGTCTTTCGGATGAGACGTTAAACCGAGGTCCCATCTGCCTGGATTGTGGTAGTTCAGGTGGATGTTAAAGATCCCATGGCACTTATCGAAAAAAGAGTAGGGGAATTTCCCCGGTGTCCTGGCTAAATTTCCCTCATTCACTAAAAATATACCACCAACAGCTTAATCTGGTTCAAGGTCAGTCGGCATTCATCTGTATCCCCCTCCCCGGGTCGTGCCTGAAAATAGGCAGGATTTGTCTAGTGCACTTACCCGGTCAACAAAAGCTAAATAAATAAATTTCCTTATACCTCCTGAATGCCACCCTTTTTTCCTTCACCTGTCACCACCTTGGCCACTTCTCTAGAGTGCCATAACAGTCACTTTTTCCTCTTCCCTTTACTAACTTCCTTCACGCAGAGACTGGTTGCCTTAGTTTAGCCCTCCCTTACTTTCCCTCACTGTTTCTCTACCCCTCCCTGCCCCCCCAAACTAGACAGTTTCTGAGGCAGTCTTCCATTTCTTCAAAATCCACCATCCTAAAGTCCAAGACTCTCACCCACGTGTGGTTTGCCTCAGCTCCATCTTAATGATAAACCACACTAAACTGTGATCATGGATACCTTGGGGACTGCTTACTGTGATGTCTGCAGTGCTGTCCCCGATAGGAAACACCAGGTCCAGTATTGCCCCGTCCCTAGTGGGTTCATTGACTAGCTTCCTCAGAAAAGCTCCTTGTAGGAAGTCAAGGATGGCCCAGCTCTTTGTCGAAGCTGCAGTTGGAAGGCTTCAATCCTCATGTGGCAGACTGAAGTCTCCAACTAGTAGCACCTCCCCCTTACTTGCCATTCTGAAGATGGCTTCCCCAAGCACCTTATTCAACTCCTCTTTCTGTGGTGCTGGTCGGTATGCCACCGCTATATGGACAGCGGTCCCAGCACCTGTCTCCAGTATGATCCACAGCACTTCCAGTCCTTCCTTTTCCTCCAGGTGCCCCTGTACTTCCATAGCCTTGATTCCCTTCCTCACATATAGCACAACCCCATCTCCCTTCCCAGTCTCTCCTGAACAGAGAGTACCCCTCTATCACCATAGCCCAGACATTGCTGTCGATGCACCACGACTCCATTATGGCCTAAAAATCCAGGCTAGCCTCCTCCACAATGGCCTCCACATCGTTAATTTTATTTTCTAGACTCCTTGCACTGGAGCACAAGGCTCTCCATACCCTACTCCCTCCCTACCTGCTACCCTACTTTCTCTGCCCCCGTCCTGCCTGTGCTGTTCCCTGAAGCTCCCCTCACCCCTTCCCTTGTTACCTTCTCTGTTACCTGTTTCCTTTACTCCTGTCTTCTTGCTTTCCTCATTTATACAATAAAACTGGGTCATTTTTGGGAGCCCATTTGTGCCACTGACACTGTGTATGAAACCCTGTGCTGGAGGAACCTCACATGGTAAACAACTGTAAAGTTTACAGACCTCAAGTTGAGTTGTAAAGGTTTTAATAAATCAAAGAGCCTGGGACAACATTCCTGCATGGGTCAAACTGGAATGTAAACTGGCTAACTGGACCCAGGGCATTTAAAAAAAGCCATTTTACCTGGCAGATAAGAAAGCAGACCAAGGGAGAGAGGCAGTTCCCTGATATGCTACAGGTATTTGTGCCTTGTGTTATGCTTATGATTTACTGACAACCCTCGGGCAGGCAAGTCACACCAAGGAGTTGCCTGCCATTGGAATTGATTTAGCCTGCTTCAGAATGTTTTTGATAAGTTACTAATTTAATATATACCTGCATAATGACTGCTCGTAACTCTTGAGTATAAGCACAGCCCCAAAAATGTGTTTTGATGACACAGAGTAGGTAATCAGGCTAGCCTCTACTTAATGAATAGTAGCTGAAACAGAAGGGTAAAGCAGACAAACTTTGCAGGCCACTTCACATACGTGGAAGATGCATGTAAACATAATTATTGCTATTAATTTGCTCTTTCTACATATTTCTTTATGTATAGCATGGGGTATACAAGTGAGCAGTGCAACAAACAGGGTAAGGGCTAGGTACATGGTTGGGGAGTACCAATGAGATGATAAAATCGGGTTCTGGTGTACAAATGTTAATTTCCTAGCTAAACACTGGATCAACCTGCACCAACTTCATGTGAAAATTGGGGCCAATTTAGTCAGATCCTCCTCCTACCGCTGCCAAAAGAAGCCATTTTCCTGGCCATGAAATCCCATTCCAGCACACCTCCACCAGACTCCTCTTGACAGACTGGTTCATCCCCAAAATGACCGTCACGGTAGGGCCCTGTCATTACAGCATCTCTGCAAGCAAGTCCCCCTAAATCCAGCCTACATCTATTGGGAGAAAGAATCATGGTGGTACTCTAGAGCTGCACAACAGTGGAACTTGTGCAGCATCTGTCTGACAAGCAGCCATTTCACCGTTTCCCTTGTTCTCCATGCCCTGCCCATGAGAGTATGCACAATGACATCTGAAAGGTGCTGGCAAGACAGATGCCCCATAATCCACAAAATCTCCCTTCCAAGATGTACTCAAGTGCTCAGCTGCATCCCACCAACATACAGTCACCCACGCGGCAGTATTGCAGTGGCATGTATGACTCTCCCTCCCTGGAGGACAGAGTCTCATGTAACGCTAACTCCTCCCTCTACTGGCCCTCCAGCACACCGACCTCAGGACACAAACCTGACTTGATGGAGTAGAGTTAAAAATCCTTTCTAGTCTGCCCATATTCAGGCCTTAAATGTAGTAATGCAGTGTGGTTAGGTTAGCCTGCAGGAGGTTTTTTTTTTGTTTAAATATAATTTATTTTTGCTTGTTCATTCTGATGTGTAACATTCTAGGACAATGAACTCCTAATGACTTCAGGAATGATTACTAAGAACAAAGCAAAAGACGGCAGAAAAAGGCCCAGTGGCCTGACTAGTTTGCCCATGCTACCTAACTGCCCTATTAAAACCCTACTGGTCATCCCTTTCCTTTTCCTCAGACCCCTACCCTCTTACTATGGCCATGTGCCAGTCCAACACAACCATGAAAGCCCCCTCTGTTTTGGTCGTCACCACCTTCTCTGGAAGTCTTTTCTACTTGTCGTACACTCTTTTGGTGAACAAGTGCTTGTGGACATCCCTCCTGAATCTTCCCCCTGCCAGTTTCAATCAATTCCCCTACATTCCGATTCTCTTCAATAAATAAATAAAATTCCTGTATTCATACTTAGGTTAGAAATATATTTGCAAGCTTCCCTGTGCAAGTAACTGAATGTGTCTATCTTGTCCCCTCTTTCCCGTCTAGTCTCCAGGGTGTACATGCTGAGGACTTGCAACCCCACCTCATATATCTTATCTCCTATACCCTGGATAATTTTGGTTACCAGTCACTGTACTGCTTTCATCCTCTCACAGTCCGTATTCAGGTATAGGCTCCAGAACCTTGCAGTGCATGCCTGGTTCAGGTGCACCAGTGACATGTATAGTAGAACGATCACTTCCCAGGTTCTGCTGCTTATTCCCATCCCTGTGCACCCCAGCATCTTGTCAGCTTTCTCCACAGTCTTGTTTCAAGTCTATTACTAGCATTAAAGATGAGGTATTGGCTGGCCCGTTGGCACAGCGGTAGTGTTACAGTTCGCAATGCTGGTGACCCGAATTCAGGAATTTGCTCGGGTCATCGAGAGCCGACCAGAGGGAGGAGGATCGAGCATTCCAGGGGACACTCTCCTCTGCCAGGGTGTGAGGGCCGCCATCCTCGCTGCAATGCTGCCATCTGGGTGACCACAGGTGGAACTGCAGTCAAGGGCACCATGGGAGGGAGGGACGCAGACAGGGTCTGATGTGACAGCATGCCTGTGGGTACACACACACCTTGGATCTCCAGCGTGTGTCTGCATCCTTGTGGTGGAGTGAAAATGGCCCCCCCATGGCCAGCCTGACAACAGCCCCAGGTGAACAGAGTTAGACTGAAGTTGAACCCTCAGCCATCAGTCTGATGAGGCTCGTTCAGGTGGTGGAGTTAGGTGACTGAAAGGGACTAGAGCTTCACAGGGCCAGGCATGCTGTGATTGTTCCTAAAATTGTCTTGTATCATTAAAATGTCCTGTATCCAACAGGTTTCCATGTAACTAATTCCGGGTCCCCCCTGAAAAAGAGACCATTTGGGACCAGTGGGCCTACCTGGTTAACAAATGAAATAAATAAAAATAAATCAATCTTGGGGGACTCTGAGGGATATTTCCAACTGCCACACAGAAGGGGGCATAAAGAAAGAGTGAAAAAAAAAAAGATGAGGTATGGCCATCAGCAAAAAATATACCAATCAGTCTGCCACAGCAGAACTAAATCCCACTACATTCCATAAACACATGAGTTTCAAGTCATTTTATATTTCATTCCAAAACTAGAACACAGTTCCTTACAGTTCATCTACAGCAAAGGCTTAATCAGGATCCAAGATCATCTTGTCCTGCTAGTCACATGTAGAACAAGCATCTGTCAATGCTGAAAGTTCACCGTTGGTACTGCTATTGTACCGGGTGGGGCAGAACACACACCCTACTGGCAGACCATAGGATGGTCTTGGCGTCACCTGGAAAGACAGCCCGCTTGATCATCCTCCAGTCTGGAGTACAAGGCGCAGCGACAACCACCTCACCCCTCCATATCCCCTCATGCAGGCAGGACTAGCAGGACAACTTGTGGACATCCAAGGTACTGACCAGTTACAAAAAATTCAAATCTTAAATCCCTGTAAACAATTTTTTAAGCAAATGTCTTTAAAATGGCTTGTTAAACCATGTGCATATACATGAATATTCTTTACTAACTGACTTAGGATTGTGAATTATTAACTTGCAAGACGTATTACTGCTGTCCACACCAGGAACTGCATCTAAATAAGGTGTTACACATCTATTGTGGCCAATCCTTGAGGTAAAAATCTGAAATAAATACATATACAATGAAATAATGGGGGTCTCACATACATGTTCTGTATAAAGATATAGACCCTGATCCAGTGTGCAGTGAGGCAGCAGTAGGACTTGGACTGAAAGTGAAAGTCAACAAAACTCGGTAGATTCTTTTTGTGTTGCTACTCACCCTGCTGTACCAGATACTGAGCTGCATTTGGGACAATACGGAGAAGAACCACTGGGAATTGGGCTGGATGTGGAAAGGTGTCTACAGTTTTCAGGGGACACAGCAGCCTCCTGGGGCAACCAGTCAGGAAATACATGTCTCCCCCAGTCACAGGCTGCAGGCGCGAGAGAGTGAGCCAACAGTCTGAGCCCCTCGGGACTCCTCTCCCTTATTCACTCCGTCCCTCTGTCTCCTGGCAAGAAGGTTCACCACTACTAATCACGCCTGCCAACTGTCATATTCCACATCCCCCTCCCGATACAGAGCACCAGTCATCCCAGCAGCATCGCTGCCATCTTCGCCCTGGAAAACTGATTTACAGTATGAAATCTCCGATCAATATCTGCATTAATAAACTGATGTCACGGGTATGTAAATGAGTTCATGAATAATTAAAGATTTATAAAACCCCATATTTGAGGCTAAAACATACTTTGCTCACTAATTATTTTTTTAAGCAACCAGGACTGCAGAGACTGTAGTTGTTAAAGTTTTTGTTGCAGTGAGCAAGAGTGATGAGGAGCTGCAGAGGGGATGGGAGAGATACAGAGATAGAGAGAGAGAGAGCATTAAAGTTTTTGTTGTGCACATTTACTCTGGTGACATGTATACTACTGCTAACAGCACACCCCTTTCCAGAGGCAAATCAGGCAGTGCCAGAGTCCACTGCTGCTAGACTGTTCAAATTACGGACCACACCACATTGGTCATTGTTTCAGGAGTTTTTTTCGGGAGAGATCTACTCACAAGGGACAATGGGAACGACGAGAAAATTACTAGTATATAGTTTGCTATAAATGTCCTGTTTCTGCGGTTACACTGGACTATAGCGGTGGAATACAGACAAAGAAAACGAGCAGCAACAGGCACGTCGAGGAGCAGGAAACTATTACTGTTCTCCTCGGACCAGAGGACAGTATAGGAAAGGGCTGTGACCAAAAAAATAAAAAATCCAGACAGGAACCTACAGCAGCAACGTTTGGGTGAGTTGTAGGTGAGTGATTGGCATTGGGGTGTTTGGGGGGGGGGGGGCTTTGGGATAGTGTACCAAGCAGTAAAAGTCTCCACACCCTAAAGCTATTTTATTTTAAGAAAAACAAATGGCCAGCTAGCGCTTTCAGTAATACATTACAGGTGCTCGTGCTCAGAGATTCCTAACTTGACGTCACTGAGACGTGCAGCTTCTGGAGGCAACAGGAACCCGCGTTCATGTATGGTCTGTTTTTTTATCACAAAAAAACAGAACCCTGACTTCAAAACATGTTGTTTAAGTTGTGACTCTGCTAGTTAGGATATGGGGATGCTACAGATAAAAGGAAAATAAGGTAGTAGGCAAGTGTCAGCAGCATTTGTTTTACAGTGAAAGGCCCATGAGGAAGGGACCGGTGGGGTGGCAGGAAGGGGTGGGAGGTGATGTCAGCCAGGCTAATCAGGACATGGAACAGCTGTTTGCTGGGCGGTGTCCTGCAGATGAAAGGAAAAAGACGCGTATGATTGGTTCAGCTTTTTCTTTTCAACTACACAAAGTTTCCACCCATCAAGGCAAAAACGGCATCACAATCAGCCTGGCTACTGACTGATGTGGCACTGTCTCGCCCCTTCCAGACCACTCTGCATTGGACAAACAGCGTCACACCCTTGAAAAGTCACTCTTGTAGCAAGAAGTTCGCTGTGCATGCAAGCATGGAGAACTTAATAATTAACCCCTCTTCATTGAGAACAAGCTGATTCTCAAGCCCAGCTTAGACTGTTGACATCAGACGCACGAGAGTGATGTTCAAGTGCCTTCCTGATGTCAACGATCTACTAAAGTGTTAAGAATCAGCTTGTTCTTAACTGAAGGGAGGTTACGTTATTATGTATATTATAATGTACACCTGTTTTTCAACACTGCTTCTCACAATTTATGGGTAACAGCAAGGAAGGGGGCAACAAGGATAGGGGGTTATGTATTTCTGACTTATGGTAAAGGTAGCCACTGATCATCTCTGGGCTGTATTGAATGTGAGTACGACTCAAATGGCCTATTCTGAATCGACGCGTAAACCCTTTCAGCTGTCTGCCTGTGCGTCTGTGATGCTGAATCTAAGCCTCTTGCCACTGGTGGAGCGATCAAACTTTGTTCTTCATGTTCCGAAATGATAAGAACACGTTCTACATTCTGAAAAGTAGAAAACAAGGTACAGAAAACACTGGAAAAACAGGCTTACCATGTATTAATTAAATGAGTAATTTCCACAGTAACAGAGGGTGATGGTCACAAGCAGGGGATTATTGACCTCTGTTTCTGATTAAGCCTCCGCTGTAAGTGAACTGTAAGGTTTAAGGAAGAAGCTTACACACAGCTGGCCCTATAAATAATAGAATGACCTGAAATTCAGTTTGTGGGGTAATGACGTGTTCTGCTAATGCCAACTGTAATTACCTGCTGGTAACCAGAGCCTTTCTTTAACACATCAGTATGGCTCCCTTGGTAGCTCATCCACCTCTGCACCAGAAGGTCACAAGTTTTGGTACTGCAGTGCAACTTGGCTCGTACCACAGATACTGGCACTTCAAAAGCAGTACAACAGGGTGCTGTACTGCTGGAGTGCACCGTCCTTTGGATGACACATTAAACCAAGCCGACATCTATCTCGGATGCTGTCTGGTGCTGTCATAGAGTTGTGCAAGTGGAAGCAAAGAACCCAAATGAAACTTTTTGCAAGAGTAGGGAAATTTTTTATTCAAACAATCATACACATCAAAACAGAAATAATCACAGCCTCACCAGTTCCCTTAATCACAAATTAAACATATAACCAGAAATCATAATTGTGCACAAAGTGATATGAACCGATGTACCAAATAATAGGGTACATAAATTCCAATTGCCATTACATAATAACAATTCCACGGTGTACATCATCATCATCATCAGATCGTGACTAACGAATTAATCCAGCAAAAGACTGCACGGTTTTGTGCCATCTCAGTTTTGTAGGTTATCCACTGACAATTTACCCACAAGGTCCAAAACTTGTTTTTTCTTAACTTGTAAGCTTAGAGTAACACAGCCATTTGAGAATACCTGTCATCATGTTGACAATCTATAGAGCAGGGTAACATTTTATCACAAAGAAAGACAAGAGAAACCCAAACAGACATGTTAAAAAAATGCACAAAAAATAGACAGGCTTCTAGGAACATAAGAAAACAAGCATTTGTCAATGCCGAATGTTTGCTTGCTGGCATTGGCACTGGTAGTGTAGAAGTTACAGAGCTGCATAATAGGAATGGCAGCGAAGTATTGAACTGAAGCCAACCCCACCACCACCCTGCAGAGTGACAGGCATTGGGGTGTGCCTTTGGGTCGTCAGGCATAACGACCATGCCATTTCACCACACCCTACCCTGCAGACACTGACAAGTGTCACGATGTGCCTTAGGGTCTTTGGCCCTTATCGCACCCATTCCATCAAAATACGGTGAGAAAGGTGCGGTATAGGAGAATGGGGTGAAGTTTGGGCCCGAAGAGTCGAGGGCACACCTTGATGCCTCTCACTGGCTGCAGGGTGTGGGTGGGGTGGAACAGTATGAGCATGACAGGCAAGAATCCCAAGTCACACCCCTGATGCCTGTCATTCTCTACAGGGTGAGGCGTTATGGTCGGAAACCCTAACGCCTCAGGCATTCGTTAGTATTTTCACCCAAATGTTCAACATGTTTTTTGACCCCCACCTCATGAACAGTGGCAATATCAGTTTGTTGCGAAAACTGCTTTTGCACAGTGACTATGGCATTTGGCACCACAGATGCAAAAACACATTCCGAACAGGATGTGAAAAATGACAGCGGTACTGTTCATGGGAGGTGTAAAAAATGGCAATGTTGAAAATCTGCTGTGAAAATCTTAAAAAAACTGGTGAAGTCACGAGCGTGCGTAGAAACTGTGCAACGCACACCCATAATGTAACTAGTTTGGGGTTTTTTACAGCAGATTGTTAACACAGGCATTTTGGGACTTCCAATCATGAACAGTGTCAGTGTGTTTTTCTTGATCTGTCCCGAACAATGATTTCCCACAGCGACCACGCATTTCTGTGCTGAAAGTGTGAAAACACATTTCGGCCATGTTGTGGAAAATGACAGCTGTACTGTTCATAAGGAGGTGTGGAAAAATGCCACTACTGAAAATATTACAAATTCATGAACTTACAAGGGTGCGTGGAAACTGCGCAATGCTCACTCGTAACACAGTCATTTTACGGAGTTTTGTCACCAAATTTTCAACATAGCCATTTTAAGACCTCTGCTCATGACCAGTTTCACTGTGTTTTCGCACACCAACTGTACCATTGTGCGCTACATGTGCGGAAACACATTTTGGGCGAGATGTGAAAAATGGTAGCTGTACTGCTCATAAGGGAGTGCGGTAAAATGGCACTGTTGAAAATCTGCTGTGCAAATATTACAAATTCGCAAACTTGCCAGCGTGCATAGGAACTGCGCAATGTGCGCTCCTAAAACAGTCATTTTTGGGAATTTTTTCACCAAATTTTCAACATAGTCATTTTAACACCTCTGCTCATGACCAGTGTCACTGTGATTTTCTTAATGTGTCCCATACATTGATTTCGCACACCGACTGCGCCATTGTGCGCTACATGGGCAGAAACACGTTATGGGCGAGATGTGAAAAATGACAACTGTACTGCTCATAAGGAGGTGTGGTAAAATGGCAATGTTGAAAATCTGGAGTGAAAATATTGAAACTTCTGAACTTACGACGTGGTAGGAACTCTATAGCCATGCATTCGTAACAATCATTTTAGGAATTTTTTCACCAAATTTTCCAACATAGCCATTTAAGACCTCTGCTCATGAAAAGTGTCACTGTGATTTTCTTAATGTGTCCAGTACATTGATTTTTGCACACCGACTGCGCCATTGTGCACTACACGGGCAGAAACACATTTTGGGTTAAATGTGAAAAATGACAGCTGTACTGCTCATAAGGAGGTGTGGTAAAATGTCAATGTTGAAAATCTGGAGTGAAAATATTGAAATTTCGCAAACTTACGAGTGTGCGTAGGAACTGCGCAATGCACGCTCGCAAAACAGTCATTTTAAGGAATTATTCCACCAAATTTTCAAAATAGGCTTTTTGAGAGCCCACCTTATGAACACTGGCAATGTCGTTTCATTAATTGTTCTGGAAAGGTGATTTCGCGCAGTGGCTGCGAAATCACCCTTCAGGCCCAAGTAACGCCATGACAGTGACAGCATTCATGAGAAGGGGTCCCAAAAACCCCACGTTGAAAATTTGGTGCAAAAATTCCAAAAAATGCCTGAGACATGCAATAAAGTTGAAAAAACCCTATCTATCCCATTATACAGCTTACCAGCATTTCCTCAGTTCGCGGTCGGCTTTGAAGAGTGCAGACATGTTTCAGTCCGCCCGAAGATCATCGCGCCGAGGCTCCGGAGGTAAGTATGGGGTGAGGGGTGTGTGGGAGGCAGGGTGCCCAGTGGGTGGAGCGCGGTTGGGGCAGACACAGCGAGGGACCGTTTCGATTTTCAGGTTTTTATTACGATGGCGGGGCGTTTGCCACGCTGGTGGGCTCCCAGCATGGCAGAAGGGCGGCTGGGGGGGTGTGGAGCAGGCGAGTTGGCACCCCGTCGGCCATGGCTATCTGTTGCCACGCTGGGGTGGGCTCCCAGCGTGGCACCTGCACCGGGGGGACACAGTGGAGCCAGCGAGTCAGCACCCCATCGGCTATACGTAGCCACACTGGGGTGGGCACCCAGCTGCGTGGCATATGAAACTGTGTTTCGGGTGCAGCACAGCCGACGGGGATTGGGCACCCCGCCGGCTATACAGTCTGTGCGTTGGGGGCAGCACGCAGCATATGTGTGTGTGTGTGTGTGTGTGTGTGTGTGTGTAGGGGGCGCGCGCATGAGCAGGTGATATCTGATCGCTGCTCACTGAGCGTAGCTCCCCTTTCAACTGTCGCCACTGCATTTTGAGCTGTCATAGACAGCTCCAGCAGGCATTGGAGAACTGCGGCCGCACCTGCAAACACACTGACTGAATTGGACGAGGGCTGACACACCTCTGAAAACTCAGATGATGGCACTATGTTTCTTGCACATGCGTGCAAGCAAACATAAAAACATACAGCCATTGCTACGTTTCAGTAAAGGTAATAACAATAAACAGGAGAAAGAACAAGGAAAACTATCAAATTAAATATGGTCACATCCTCTAAAGTTTATTCATATAGGATTGGAGGAAATACCCTCCACAAAGTTTTTCACTAAGATGCAGAAAAGAAAGCACTATCCTTCTGATACACCTTGTGTACAGCAAGTGTGACAGAAGACTGCAAGTTTGTATACGTCACATATTTTTGCTGTATAGCAAAAGCACACCTTGCTTGCCATACTTGATGCTTTAAAATTGGGAATATTATAGTGTCCCATGCAAAAAAAAAAACAGTTTACTCACCTGTAACAGTAGTTCTAGGAGTGGTATATGATGTACATCCACACTTCTGGCAGTGTTCTTTTCCCCTTTAATTCCTGCCGGAACATCTTCAAGCTGGCTCCTCCCACCCACCCAGGTGGTAACTCCCTCGGCACCACCCCATGACATTAGATCTTACCCGCTGGAAACAAGACCGGAGTGCCACTAACAAGGGGAGGTTGGATGGGTCAGTATGGATGTACATCATATACCACTCCTAGAACTACTGTTACAAGTGAATAACCTATTTTTCTAGGGACGTGAATATGATGTACAATACACACTTCTGGCAGACTCCTAGCAGTTCTCAAGGGAGGCAGGGACAAGGCGCACACCCCTGTTTAGGGAAGAGAGATTGGTGAACTGAGGCCCCCAAACCAGCATCCCGGCGTGACTCAAGGTTGATGTGGAAGTCGGAAATGAAGGCGTGTGCTGACTTCCGGGTAGAAGCCCTGAAGATTTCCTGGACAGGGACATCCCTGGAAGCAGCCACTGAGGCAGCGGTATGACGGGTGGAATGAGCCCTTAGCTCTATGGGAGGCTCCTTAACCGCTAACCTATAGCAGAGGTTGATGTAGGATACAATCCACCTGCCAATCGTCCGCTTAGCTGCCAGTCTGCCAGGTGCGGCTTCAGCGTAGGTAACAAAGAGCTGGCGAACCTCTCCCTGAATTGCAGCTGTGCACTCCTTATGATAGGCGAGCGCTGGCCACAGGTCTAAAGTATGGACCCTTGCTCGGCTTCCGAGGTGTGACTGATGAAATACACTGGGAGACTGATCTCCTAGTTAGGAGAAACTCAGACACAACCTTCGGGAGGAACTTCGAATTGGGACATAGAAACGTAGACTTTGACAGCAGAGAAGGACTGCTTGGCCCACCCAGTCTGCCCATTTCCCTACCTACTGGATAAGCTGCAGATCCTAGTAAATCAACAGCCTACTTCTTCCTAACCCCCCACAGAATTGCTTTATGCCTGTCCCATGTATTCTTGAATTCCCCCACTGTTTTTGACCCCACAACCTCCTCAGGAACGCTGTTCCATGCATCCACCACCCTCTCCATGAAAAAATACTTCCTCATGTTGCCCCTGAGCCATCCCCCTTTAATCTTCACATTACGCCCCCCTTGTTCTTGCACATCTCATTTTCTAAAAGATGCTACCCTCTTGGACTTTGTTGATTCCCTTGAGGTACTTTAATGTTTCTATCCTGTCCCCCTCTCCCTCCTTTCCTCGAAGGTATACATATTACGCTCATTTAGTCTCTCTTCATAAGGCTTCTATTGCAGACCCTGCACCATTTTAGTTGCCCTCCTCTGGACTGCCTCCATCCTGTCTATGTTCCTGCAGAGATGGGTTTCCAGAACTGCACACAGTACTCCCAGATGGGGTCTCACCAACTGTCTGTACTTAAGCAATAAGCCACAAGGGGGTGTGGGTTATCAGGGGATTTACCATGGCTGGAGTGGTTCGCCCATGAGGTGCAGCCGAGTGGGTAAATCCTTGCTAGCCATAATAAATCCCCCGATAACTCCCCCCACCCCCCGTGTGGCTTATTGCAATTATACCATTTGCTTTTTTGTGAGAAGAAGAAAAAAAAAAGTGTTTTTTGTATTTGAAATGATTTTTTTTTTTATTTAGTTGTTTAACCAGGTATAGCACACTAAGCTGAAAGCTTTCTTACAGGAGCGACCTGGGAGCACAAGGAGGTTAAGTGACTTGCTCAGGGTCACACAGTATGCAAGCGGATGCTGTGGGACTCAAACCCAGGTCTGGTCTGCTGGATGTCACCAGATTTGCAGCTCAGAGCCTTAGACCACTGCGCTATACTGCCTCCATTTATTGGCCCGCTGTAAAAAAAAAACAGTACTTGGTTGGTGCGAGCAGTAATGGGCTGCCATCCGTGACTGAGCACATGCTTCCGGTTTTACTGTACAGTCTGTAGGACATAGCAGTGTTAGCAGAATATCGTTTTTTTTTCTGGGTTTCATTTGGAAAGTGTTCTTTTGCTTCACATTACCTTTTTTGCACAGAAAGAATGGCCAGTGGTGGTGTTCTGATATATTTAGGAGGTATAAGCAAGGAGCTGGGAGACCAGAAGAGTACTTGTGGTGCAGCGAGAGCGATGGAATTCGGACGGAGCGAGCATTACAGGAACATATTTCAAAAGGTTTGCCACGTGTTTTTTAGGCTGCAGTTACTTTTTGGAGAAATGGGAATGTGGAATTTATGTTTATGCCAGGCATTTTTTTTAAATGTATCGTGAGCTGTGGGAGAAGGCTGGGAGGGTGCCGTGCTGATTTGCACTTAATGGGGAAAGAAGATGGTGGCTACAGTTACGTGATTTCGGGGTCGGATTGTTTTTTTCAATATGCAGCTGGCTGGCACCTTTTGCAGTGATTATCAGAGGATTTACAACGGTGGTAAGGTGCCAGCCGTTCTGATTGGTTGTTGTCTAAGGTTCATGGTATAAAGAGAGATAACTTCCTGTTTTCTACTGGTGATTCCTCTCACTATACATTCCAGTATACCCCCAGGCCTCCTTACTGCCTTCTCACATTGTTTGCTTACCTTTAGGTCATCTGATATGGTTACCCCCAGGTCCCTTTCCATTTTTGTTGCTGTTAGTACCTCCCCCATTCTCATCCTTTCCACCCCCACTTTGTGCATCAACTCTGTTGCAGATGTTTGTGTCGTCTGCAAAGAGGCATACTTTTCCTTCCAGTCCCTCTGCAATGTCACTTACAAAGATATTAAAAAGGACCAGTCCCAGTACCAAACCCTGCGGCACCCCGCTAGTAATCCCCCTTTCTTTGGAGTCGACTCCGTTTACTGTTACCCTCTGTGTCCTGATGTCCAGCCAACTTTTTACCCAGGCTACCACTCTGGGACCCACTCCCAGGCTGGTTAACTTGTTTATTAATCTTTTGTGTGGGACTGTGTCAAATGCCTTGCTAAAGACTAGGTAGGCCATGTCCACAGTCCCTCCCTGGTCTACTACTTTGGTCACCCAGTCAAAGAAGTCTATTAGATTCATCTGACATGACCTTCCCTCTGTAAGTCCATGCTGCCTTGGGTCCTGTGCACCACTGGCCTCTAGGTACTCAACAATTCTTTCTTTCAGAGTGATTCCATCATTTTCCCTACCACTGAGGTCAAACATACAGGTCTGTAGTTTCCTGCCTCTGCTTTGCTCCCACTTTTGTGAAGGGGAATCACATCCACACTCCTCCAGTCCTAAGGTACCACACCATCCTCCCATGATTTGTTAAAAAGGGTAGTCAGTGGTGTCACTAGTTCTCCCCTTAGTTCTTTTAGAATTCTGGGGTGAAGCCCATCAGGTCCCATTGCTTTGTCCACCTTTAGTTTTAGGAGTTCTTTCAGAACCCTTCCTTCTGTGAATGAACTGGTATCAACCCCCCTATCCAGAGTGCTTCTACTGATTGGATTGAGTACCTCCCCCTCCTCTTCTTCTGTGAATACTGAGCAGAAGTATTCGTTCAGTATCCCTGCTTTTTCACTGTCACCCTCTGCCCACCCACCCTCACCTTTATTAAGCCTCACTATCCCTCCCTTGGTCTTTCTTCGCTCCCTAATGTACCTATAAAAGGGTTTTATCCCCCTTCTTAACCGAGCTGGCTATCTTTTCCTCGGTTTCGGCCTTTGCTATTCTGACTGCCTTCCCCACTTCCTTCTGCTTTAACTGGTACAGTTCTCCGTCCTGCTCCTTCTGTGTTTCTTTATACTTCCTGAATACTATCTTTTTCTCCCTAACCTTCCCCACCACCTCTTTTGAGAACCATAGTGTTTTTTTTCCTTCCATTTGATTAGTTTATTTGCTTCACACAAAGGTTTGTTGCCTCTGTGATGGCAGTTTTGATGTTTTCCCATTGTTCCTCCACCCCCTCCTTCTTGCCTATTTGCTAATGCTTTTCTGAGGCACTCTCCCATTTTGCCAAAGTCAGCCCTCCTAAAGTCAAGTACCCTCACTTTTGTATGGCTTGACTCTAAGGCTGTGTTTATCATGAACCACACTGTTTGGTGGTCACTTGTTCCCAGTTGGCTACCCACTTCTAAATCTGAGATCCTCTCTCCATCCCCATTTGAGAGTACCAGGTCTAAGACTGCTCCCTCCTGAGTGGGTTCCAACACTAGCTGTCTGAGGCATTCCCCCTGTAGAGCATCAAGAATGACCCTGCTCTTGGATGCAGCTGCAGCAAAGGTGCTCCAGTTAACATCTGGCAAATTGAGGTCCCCCATCAACAATATCTCCCTTCTTGTCCCTGTGGAAGACCAAATAAGCAGACTCCACTGAGAGCACCTGGAGCTCACTGACTCTTCTAGGTGACATGATGACATGGTGGAGAATCCTTTTTAAGGTGGGTCTTCTCACCTGTAACTACACGGGCAGGGTCCTGGTTATCTGTCAGACCTTCTTGTACCTGCTCTCTCTGTCTGCCCCCTCCGCTCTTCCTGTAGGGGCCCCCTGGTGATTCCTAGGACGAGGCTGAGATCTGCTGGTGACAGAGCTTTTAGTGTTGCCACCCCCGTCCTTTAGAATTCGCTGCCACTTGGGGTTAAGGGGGGCCCTACTTTGGAGGTTTTCAAGGCCCGCCTGAAGGCCCTCCTTTTCTCCCAAGCATTTCAGGACTGAACAACTAAATTTGGTTGAATATGATGATTATACGATGTGTTATTAATTTTAATTTTTTGTAGTTAAATGTGTTAGACATCTGTTTTGTTTTTTTGAAGAAGTATTTATTCATTTTGTGCAGCACCCAGAGCCTCTGGGAATTGGGCATTTTTAAATAAATGTTGCCTTGCCTTGCCATGATAGCCACCAAGAAGGCAGTCTTCCAGGGCAGGTGTGACATCTCACACCTGTGTATCAGTTCGAATGGCTAGCCCATGAGCTTTGCCCACACCAGCAACAATTACCAAGGTGGTGGTAGTTGATGTACCGGAGGGGAAATGTGGTCAAGACATTTAAAAAAGTGCAAGCCCCCCTTCTCCTGCACCACCAACGGCATACCAGCCCACACCTGGTATGCCAAGATGGCTGCCAGGTGCACCTTAAGGGTCATCAACCAATGGCCTGACAGAGAGCGACCAAAGGTAGTCGAGAATGCTAGCCACTGGGCAAGATAAGGGGTCTAGCCCCTTGCCCTGGAACCAAATAGAGAACCTTTTCCACTAAAGGCATAGCATTTTCGGGTCAATTCCTTCCGAGAAGTCTCGATCACGGTGACATCATCTTCGGAGAGACCCAAAGCCTAGAACTCTAGCCACTCAGAAACCAGGCTGTTCGGTGCAGAGACTGAAGGTACGGGTGAAGTACCTTCCCCTGACTGTAAGAAAGCAGGTCTGGGCATAGAAGCACATGCCACGGGAGCCTGCAGCTGAGGTTGAGATCGCGGTACCAGAACTGGCAGGGCCAGTCCAGAGTCACCAGAATCGTTCGTGCCTTGTCCCTCCTGGCTTTGATCAGCACTTTGTGGATCAGTCGAAATGGAGGGAAGGCACACATGAGGTCCAGGGTCCAGGGCCTCGAGAAGGCATCCCCATGCAGCTTTCCCTGCTGAGGGGGATGGGCACAATACAGTCTCAGCTTTGCATTCTCCCTGGAGGCAAACAGATCCACCAGAGGGGTTTCCCATCAGGAGAACAGACTGTGTACTACCTCCTGATGGAGAGGCCACTCATGAGACACTGCACCCATCCAACTGAGGGCGTCCGCCAGCTGGTTGGATACGCCAGCCACATGGATGGCCAGGTGATTGGCATTCAGGCTGAACACAAGGGTCCAGACGCAGGACAGCTGTCCTGCACAGAGGAAGAGAGTGCGTCCCGCCCTGTTTGTTGAAGTAGTACATGGTTGTGGTGGTGTCCATCTGGACCTGAACAACCTAACCCCGAATGTGTGGAGCAAAGGCGGTCAGCACCAGCTGAACTGCCCAAAGTTCCAGCAGGTTGATATGGTATCAGGGACTCCTCAGGGGTCCAGAGTCTGTTAACTCTGTGCTCCCCAAGGTGGGCACCCCAGGCTATCAGGGAGGCATCAGTCGTGATGGTGACCGTCGGCTCCAGGTGGATAAATGGGATTCCTTCCTGCAGATGTTCCGGGACTAACCACCACTGGAGGGCGTGCCACATCAACTGGGTCACAGTGACTGGCTGGTCGAAGTGGCCCTTGCACTGTGACCACTGCTGGGCTAGCTCCCACTGCAGAAAGCACATTCTCCGCCAGGTCCAACAGACCACGCTTGTGCAAGCTGCCAAGAATCCCAGGAGGCACAGAAAATCCCAAGCAGGGTGCACCTGCCCAACCTGAAATGGTCAGGCAAAGGAGGAGGAGAGAACCTCCACCCGGTGTGCTGGAAGTCGAGCTCTGGCTCTTCAAGAGTTAAGCTCCGCCCTGATGAAGTGTGTCACCTGTGAAGGTACAAGCTCCAACTTGGCCTTGTTGACCAGAAGGCCAAGGGACAAGTAGGTCTAGAGGGCCAGATCCCTGGACCACCTGGAAGAATGCGTCCCAAAGATCTAGGGAGCAGAACCACATGTTCCGCCGAGTGACCATCCTGAAGGTGCACGACCGAAGGAATTTGTTCAGGTCATGCAGATCTAAAATCGGGGCTCCAGCTCCCTGTCCACTTTGGGACCAGGAAGTACCTGGAGACAAACCTTGGGCTTACTGTAGGGTCCGGGACTTGAGCCACTACCTCCTTCTGGAGGAACTGGGCAATGTCCTCCCAAAGGGTGGACAGCATGTCTGCGAATAACATTTCCTCCCATGGGGGTAGACTCGGCAAGGCGGGTAAGCCTCGAACTCCAGAGGCAGACCCTGGCCAACTACTTCAAGGACCCACCTGTCTGTGGTGACAGCGGACCAGGCGGAAAAGAAGTGGCAGAGCTGGCCCCCCCACGGGAGGACCCAGGGGAGTTGGGACAGGTACGGGGGAGGCACACCCCCAGCCCGTCACTGGGCAGTCTTGGAGAAGGAAGAGGGACCAGCTGACGAAGCAGTGGGACCTTGACGCCCTGGTTTGCGGATGACCGAAGCGACCGACTTCGGTTAAGGGCATCAAGCCTGTGCCTGCTGCCCAACTAGGGGCTGGGACGGCTTGGCTGCAGGGACAGAGAAGGGCTGAAAGGGCATCTTCCTCTGAATCTTAGAGCCCTTAGGATCCCTCTGGGCAGAGGTGAAAGAGTCCAGGGTGGCACTAGACTTCTCAATCCTAGTGAGGTGTCCTTCCACCCCCGGCCCAAACAGGTCAGTGCCCAAGAAGGGGATATCCACCAACTTATGCTGAGAATCTGCCGCAAAAGGTAGAAATCCGCAGCCAAGCGCTGCACGCATGGCCACCACAGCAGCCACAGACCGGGCGCAGGACTCATCAATGTCCATGGCCATCTGGAGTTGCTGTTTAGCTACCACTCAGCCCTGGTTCCAGACTTGCTTGACCGTGGTCTGTAAGTCAGCCAGAAGCTGTGGAAGCACTTCAGCAAGAGTGCCTAAAAGGGCATGAGCAAAGTGGGCCGAAGACCAAGAGAAGAGGCTGCACAGACCTTTTTGGCCATGTAATCAAATTTCTTGGATTCTTTGTCGGGAGGCTTATCCACATCCCCGACATTGCCGGTACACCAAAAGACAGAGTTGGCCACCAGACCCTCGGCCGAGGGATGCTCGGTGAAATCCGACAGAGAACCGGTAGGGACTGCGTACTTGTGGGCCATCCGTGCAGATGGCACAGAGTAAGAGGCAGGGTGCTGCCAAAGCTCTAAAGCAGGGCCAAGAATGGCCTCTGCAGACGGGAAGGCCACCTCCGGGGAGTCACTCGGTCGACAATCTCAAAGGGTTCTTGGCCATTTTTGGACAGGCTCCATCTGGAGTCCTGTAGATTCCAAGATTAAACAGAGCAGGCCCCCAAAGGAAGTAAGACCGTGATCTGTAAACAAATCCTCCCCCGACTTGGCCAATGGACCAGAATGCAAGGAGGAGGAGTCCTCAGACTCCGAGGAGTCACCAAAAAGCGGTCGACCGCCAGAGCCCCTCTGACCCAGCAATGTCTATCGGGAGTAATGGTGACCAACAGCCGATGTGGAAGCCCAGAAGCGGTACGGGCATCCTTGGGAGGGGGACCCTCCTTCGGCTGCTTAAGTGGCGGCTCTACCTGAATGGGCGGAGAGGACAGAATAGGCCGAGCCAGAACCAGCTAAGCCGGAGTAGACTGAGGCCTCAGTGGTGGGAGCCACGGAAGAGTCAGTGTGTGGGCCTGAATCGGCTTAATCCCAGTAAACATGAGCGGATATCATATAAGCTCTTCGTAGCGCCGGCGCATTTTGTGTCGGAGTCTCTACTCATCCAAGGAGGAAGAAGAAGAGGAATAGCGGCGGCTCCACTTGCCTGGATGCCAAGAGCATGAACGCCGATGTCAGTGTGGGCTGCTCGACTACAAACTTTGGGATCATGACCTCAACCATCAGGGATGCCGACTGCGAGACTCTGAGGAAACTAGTGAAGCCAAGGATCCTCCGGAGCAATGGGATCCCAAGGGTTAGGGACCAGATCAGCGTACTGGTTTGACCCACCCTGAGATGTGATAGGTAGGACTGGAGTCCTAGAAAGTGAGGTATCTACCTCGTCCTGTGATAACGCGGCAATCGGCTCAAGAAATTCTCGACAGGTGTTATTTATTTATTTATTTCAAATAATCAGCTTTACAATCTTTGAGTCAGAGATTCGTTTACAAAGGCACCTCATCGCAGGGAGGGTGGACAAACAAAATGTGAGGTGAGACATTGGTAACAATACAGGTGAGATACAAGGTGTAAATAAAGCAAACACAAGATGCACTAACTATACACAAGGCTTATTCGTACTCTGTGATTGAGACTTAGGTTGGTCGATGGGCGTCTCAACCAACTGGCCCAACAGGGAGACAGTGGAGCTAGCGGCCTGGATCAAAGAATCGGCCGTAGTTGAAACCTTCAGATAAGTCCAAGAATCCAAGGCCCAAGAGCGCTCGTGATCCCATGATCAATGACAAGACTTATTTTTAACTCTCCATTTTTGAAGATTTGGAGGATTGTGTGTCCCTAGAGGAGCCCTGCCTAAGGGTGGGATGGGGGTGTTACAAATCCCTAAATGTTCTTGTGAAAGCAGCACCAAAGGAAAGTGACACAGAAGCCAGTGAGGCATGCTCTGCGGCCTGAGCCGCTGCCTCTTCAAAAGCTGCAAGTTGTTCTGTGGACCCCACAGCCATGGAGACTGCTAGATGGATGTCTTTTGACTTAACGGTAGGGTCCCATTCGTCTGGGCACCCTAAAAGTAGATGAGTGTGCCGGTCTTCCAGAGTACTGGAATGCAAGGTGCAACACAGGCCACACTCCTGGGGATAGTGTTTGTGGCCTAGGCAGTAGACACACAAGGTGTGCGGGCATGTCTTGGACATCTTCTGCCCGCACTCAGATTTCTTGAACCAGACGCCAACTTCAAGTCATCCATGACAAGGATTCAAAAAGATTCAAATATCGCTTGAAGATGAGAGTCATTTTACAAAGTTTTAAAACAAAGGGCCTACTCAGCATGGAGAGCGGTAAGGAGGGAACCTTCTTCCAGGAGAAAGGAAGATCTGACGTCATGGAGCAGTGCCGAGGGAGATACCACCCAGGTGGATGGGACAAGTCAGCTTGAAGATGTACCAGCAGGAATTAAAGGGGAAAGGAACACTGCCAGAAGCGTGGATTGTACATTATATCCATGTCCCTAAAACACCCAGTTACCTGGAGAAAACACATGGCTCAAACCCTCATATGCTACCTGTACAGTACAGTCAGGCATGTGTGACTTTTGGGTGATGGGCTATCTAAAATACAGCCAGGGATTAGCATTCTGTGTTTCATAAAGGCATTTTTTGCCTTGCAGCATTTTCATTTGGAAATCATATGTGGCGCTCAGCCATTGGAGGGGGGTATCAAAGAGTGAAATGGCCATCTCGGCTGAGGGTGAGGTACTGAAAAAAAAACAAAAAAACACCATTTTAAGGATCACCAAACTTTACCTGTGGAGGCAGCACAGAGTGAGAAGAGAGGATGCAGATACCAAATGTCTGTGCTAAGGCGGAACACTGAGGAAAGAAAGGGCTAGAGGCCAGCACAGCAGCATGGCATCCACCTGTGACATCGATGCCTTGGGTTTGGGAACGGACCCAGGGAAGTCGGAGAGCCAGCCGGGTAAGAGGAGGATGGAGCGTCTGAGGGACTGCTCTTCTCCTGTGGTGGGAGGGTCGGGTGAGTGCCTGGCACAAGCTCATCCCCTAGTGGAGGCTGGGGAGACTGACCAGTTGCCAGACGCCGTTGAGTTGGGGGGACATGCCGACGTCGGGCTATGACATCATTGCACATCACGTCCCCCAGGGGATACAGCAGTCAAAATCATTCCCACTGCCATCAATGACACCCCGACTCGCCAGCCCGTGCCACCCACCAAACATTCCAACCGGTGACGCAGCCACAATAGCCCAATGGTTCAGCCAGCTCCACAGTACCATCCTGGGGGGCAAGCCAAAGGGCTCTCCTGATGGTTGTTTGCCACCAGGATCCCAAATGTATTCTGCAGAGCCACCCTGTCCAATGGCCCCATCCAGAGGGGGGAAGCCCGGATAGATCGCCATTTCGAGTGAGAGATGGGATCGGGTGGAGGTTTAGGTGGGTCGGGAGCTGAGACTCAGGGCAATGGCAACACACACAAAAAAAAAAAAAGGAAAGAAAATACTCCTTGTACAATGTTCTGGACTGAGTGCCTAGTTTTGGAAATAGGCACAGTATGGACAGCTGAGGAAGTCCATAGGGCTGGAAAACAGAGAGACAGCCATGTAACACTAAAATATCAATCTGATTGGCTGAAGCTGGTCTCAACTCTCACTGTAAAGCACAAACTGACGCAGTTACTCATTGTGAGTGAGACCGTGTCCTTGCCAACACTCCCCTTCTCATAAAATCAGTACAGGAAATTACCCAAAGCTGTGTGTGGGTGTTGATGGGCGGAATGACTGTCACTACAGACTTCCTTAAGGGGAGAACTGAACCTATAAGTAATTTTTACCAGTAGAAGCTGTGTTTTAAATGCTGGTTCCAATTATTTTATTGTTCCATTTCTGCTTGCCTATTAGTAAGGTCAGTGGTCATTTATGATTCGAATTCTGATGATAAGTACCATTTTAGAACTGTATGGTGCAGTTTACGTCCCTCTCAACCACAGAGTTCTATAGGAGAACATCGATGTATTATACCAACAATGGAAGAGCTTAGCAAGTGACAACATCACACAGTTCTAAAATGGTACTACCTGCGTGTAAATCAGAAACACCCACTAGGATAACTAAAAAGCCATTAGAAATGAAACAGTAGCAGAATTGGAACCAGTTAGTGCTGTGCGGAATGCAGAATTCTGTCGGCAAAATTAGTGCGGAATGACCATTCCACAGGTAGCATTTCTGCCAGAAGTTTGCTGGTTCTTCTGTGGAATTCTGCCTGCTGCAATCCACAGAAGCAATATTTCTGCAGAAAATCGTTCCGCAACCATTTCCACAGAAAATATTGAGATCCGCGGAATAAAATTCTGTGGAAATGTTGCGTAAAAACTCATTCTGCATTTTTCTGCCATGGAATTCCACCATTCCATTTCTGGTGAAATTTGGCGGAATTTCAAAACATTCTGCAAAATATTTTTCCACCGGAATTTGAAAATTCCACACAGCACTAAAACCAGTATTTAAAAATCATCTTTTACAGGGGAAAATAGCTTACAGGTTCTGCACAGTTCTCCTTTAAGTGATTAAGCATGGAAGTGACACAAGGCTTTCACCTTGAGCCTCCATGCTTTTCCAAAACCACCATGCTAAATACAAAGCCATGGCAGAGCTTCCAAGCCAGCTAAGGTTACCACCTGTCCCTATTTTCTCAGGACAGACCTGATTTGGGCAGCTGTGTCCTGTGAAAAACATGAAAAATACAAAATGTCCTGATATTACTGTAGAAAACAATATTTTCAGACTTTCCTCTAATTGTTGCAAAAACTATAGTACCTTAACTAAAATACCTTAAAATGATACGAAACACTAGGGAACACCTAAAAAACTGCAACACTTGGTCTTAATTCTGATTATTTAGAGAAAAAAATATGTTGTGTTGGTTGAGGTTACATATTGTCCTGCAAAAAATCATGTTTCAGTAAGAAATGTCCCACTTTGGGCTTCTTAAAAGGTGGTAACCCTAAAGCCAGCACTCCTGAAATGGGGAAGAGCTCCTGATTTTGGCCACTAAAATCAGGAAGATTTTTCACAGGGACCTTATAGGGAACTTGGAAGGTATGCCAGGTCCTCTGTAATGCTACAGTTAAAGCACTGGAAGACGAAAAAGGGTGGAAAGAAAGACGAGGAAGAACCGCAGAATAATCAAGGAGAAATCATGTTTCATTCCTCTGATTCTCAACCTACACCCCCACATTTCTAATTTTTCTAAGGGAAACACTGCTGGTTGCTCTGGTAAATCAGCATGCAAGATGCATCCTTCTGGCAGGTTTATAGCAATTATCATACAACAGCAGAATCAGTTACAGTTGTTCTGTATCTCCCAGGGACAGCAAGAAAACCTTGCCTACTGCCAACCACAATACTGCAAGAGCAACTGTCTTATATTGCTATGCAATCATAGGAGAGTGGTATAGCTGCCATCAGTGCCTAGAGAGGGGAATAAACTATGGCTGCAGAAGCAGGGCCTACAGAATTAGATGACAGAAAAGACAGCAGTACACATGAATGCCAGAAAATTTCACAAAGATTTGCATTTCAGAGAAAATATGTGCAAGCAATCGCAGAGTTCTGGCAATGTATCAGTTGCAGTAATCCTTCCAAACAGCCCTCTGTTCTGGAACAGCTAAAAGCAGACAACAAAAAAAGAACACCAAGATCTCTGTCAACCAGTTTTCGTGAAGACAGGAAAAAAGCAACTCATCTTGTAGGATGTCATGCCAGCCTGAGGTGTTGCAAGACCGTCACTGTCTTATGTGGAGTTACTACCTAAATGACTAACGGAATCCTTGGAAACCAGCAGCCTATGAAGAACTGCAAAAAGTGATTAACAACAGATGGAGGCATATCTTAAAGCAACTGTGCCAGCGCCTACCACGGATCTGAATGTTTCAGCTATAGTGCTTAATGTGCACTGCAGAAATTGGATCTTAGCCGAAAATGTCCAACAGCTGATCACAGAGTGAGAAACACAAGGATTAAAATCAAACTGGGGGGAGGAGGGGGCAACTGTGGCTTTTGACAGTTTCCTTCAGCACAACATTTTCAAACATTTTTTCCCCCCCAAGCACTGAAACAGAAGATCGGTTTTCAAAATGTTATCTGAGCAGAGCACCTAAATTATTCCCAACAGAAACTAAGGGAGAAAAAAAACAAGATACGGACTGGTTAAATAGTTTGTCAATACTCAGTGGTTTGTCAACTCAGTCACTACACTGCCTATGTGTTGTGCTATAGGACTAGAATTGCACTACTTAACCTAATGAAAAAAGCAGCTGACATGTTTTATGGTGCACACATCCTAAGGCTGGTCTATTAAATAAGAAAAAATGAGCGCCTGATTTTGTGAAGTGCCGTATGCCCAAGCCAATATGACATGGTTACAGTTCAGTATCTTCTATGTACAATATCCAGAGGTTAGAGAATGGAAAATGCACCCTGTTTATCCAGGATACTTGTGAGATTTATTTTTTTATTTTTATTCTTTGTTAATCAGGTTAGGCCCACTAGGTACAGGTACCTGTTTTCTGGGACGACCCATGAGCACTGGGGAGATTAAGTGACTTGCTTAGAGTCGCACAGTATGCAGGTAGAGGTTGTGGGAATCAAACCCAAGTCTGTCTACTGGATGTACCAAGCTCATTTACAGCTTGTTACTTTAACCTCTAGACCAACAGTTCTCAAACTTTGCCATAGTGAGCCTCCCCTAAGCCATGGAAAAGAATGTGAGCCTCCCCCAAAATACTGAAATATTTTTGGGCCTCCCCATAGAAAAATAGCCTACTTTTCACAGGTACATCAGGAATAAATTGAAACCTCTTTGCATAGCTGGCTCTCATATTAAGCTTATTGGAACCCCCCCCCCCCCAACAGGACAACCAACTTGCTCCAATATTTTGATTCTCGAACCATTGTTACCCCTTAATGCCATACCTTCATGGGTCAGACTACCTTTCTGTTTCCCCTTTATCTGGAATAACCTTCCTGCCGACCTCTACCTCTCCCCCTGCTCTTAAGTAACTTCTCAGGGATCATTTTGCTGCCTCCAGCTCTTATTCCTAGTACCTGTATGGTTAACTCTTGTGTTTGGACAGTTCTGCTGCCAGTCTATTTGATCAACGGTCCCTCACATTGTTAGTTTATTGTTCGTAATTTGTTTGCACTTTTATTCATTTTGTATTGCTTGAGTGTTTTGCAGTAACATTTTGAATTGTATTCTCTCCCTACCCTTCCCTGGGTATACCTGAAATTAGCCATGGCTCGGTGTACAGTACTTTTCCTGGTCACAGACTTGTGAATAAATACATAAATTCACCTACTATTATCCTCTTTCAGTTTGCCTTATTTATCCCTTCACACAAAATCTATAAAGTTCAAAACTGAAATGCAGTACTTTTTCAAGATTTGCTTGAGCCTCCCCTGGAACAGGTTGGGGCCTCCCCATTTGAGAACCCCTGCTCTAGACTATACTGTCAGCTCTGATTTACTTCTGCCTATCCTGCCATCTTCCCCTGGAATTACATATGAAGGACTTTTCACTCTTTTTGTTACAAGGGTGGGTTAAGAGTTAATGACAACTGTGTCTAAAGTGTAAATGCCATGGACTCGTAAGTGAATCATGCTTGGAATGCTAATAGTTTCTATACTGGGCTTGAATTTAACAGTATTCTGCCTTGTTTTGTATACGAATGGAATACCATGTTTGTCAGGTCTGTATTTCAGTTGAAGTACCACTTCACCATGCTGCTTTGCAGTTAGAGCTTTACATACTACAGCTGTTTTGGATAGGTGGAATAGCAGACACAAAGGCAGAATACTGAAATTACATTTTTAGTATTCCACTGCTCACACTAGATTACTTCCTTAAAGCAGCAGTGTTTGTTAGTCACCACATATGTTTTCAGCAACAATGTTCTCCGGGCAAAAATATCATGACACCCATTTTCCTTTTTGTTTTCTTTCATTGTCGAACCAAGATACAGGATTTTGACGTTTTTAAAAGTTCCTACTCCTGTACTATGCCCACCATGAAAAAATGAAATATTTTGGTAGAGTGCTGTGCTATTTTCCATCACAAACATGTGGCAGCACCATACTAATATGTCCACATTATGAGTCAAGCACGTATATTCAACAGGTAACCTCAAAAGAAGAGATTTAAAAAAACTGCAAGTGGCGGCCACCTTTAATGATGTGAGTCATTAATTACAAAAGCTATAAAAGGTGTTTTAAAAATGTCTGAGAAAACTAAACACTGAGGATGACTAAGGATGTCAGAAATACATTTTTGCTAAAAAAAAAAAAGATGATTTTTTTTTTTTGCTAACAAATACTGCTGCTTTCTTAGCTATGAATGTATTTATTTGTTTTTTGTTTACCAGGTAGGTACATCAGGTATACATATAGATGCCTATTTTCAGGCAAAACCTGGACATTTCTACCCCGTTTTCTGGAATTTCTACCTCTACAACACCTTTCAACCAGATACTGTAACAGTTGGCAATGGTACAGTCCTTAACCGCTGGAAGCTCAACTGGTTCCATGAATTACCAGTATCCCACAAGAGCAAGGTCCGCCCGCTACCTTTCAAGCCACTCAAAAGGCTGGGGGAGCAGGTCAGGGCACACTCGTACAACAACAGAAAGTATTAGATAACTTGTGGGAAAGGGAACTTAAATCTTTGAGCGAACGGGAGAGTTTTGAGGAGTAGAGAGAGCCACGACATGGAACTGACTGTAAGATCAAGAAGTTAGGAGCTCCTGGCACTGAGACCGGGGTCGCTACCAAGCCCACCGGGGATTTGGACCCTGAGCCCAATCACCGCGCAGCTTGCCAGGAATATCAAGAGCTGCTGCCGCTGCTCCAAGGCTCCCCCTTTGTGGAAGGAGAACCAGACGCCGCCGCAACTCCGGACTCTCTGCCCACCCAAGGAACCACAAGCCCGGCTGCTTTCGGGAGCAGCAGGCAGCAAAGCCATAAAAGGCGTAAAGGTACGTTTTCTCAGATCCAAGCGTTCCACTGAAATCTCAAAAGAAAGCACAGAGTATCCAATTGGCTATCCCAGTTCTGTTAGGCACTGCTGACTGGTGCACTCTCAAACCTGCTTCTCTTTGTGGTTTCTAGTGCCGCCCTGGTGGTTCCCAGTGACTGCTCACGGTAAACGGCTGGAAGCGTGCCTCTTTTTAAACATCTGAATTTACTTACAGTGACTTTTGCCTACAATAGCTGTTTTTACCTTGCAAATGTGAGCGCTCCCCTTGGGGCCTAGATTTCTTGTTTGAGATTACTATCTTAAAAGTGATTACAGCCTTTTTAAGACTTTTAGCTGCTTTAATTAATAGTCATAGCCCTGTTCCATCTAAGTGTAATATTTAAAGCCGATAGTTTCTTAAGTTATCTGTGCTGAACAATTTGCTTCTATTTCTCTCTCCCTCTCTCTCTCTCTCTCCCCCTCACCCTGGTCGTCACAGCTACTGCTACCCGCCCAGTTCTTTTGAGCTTACTGTGCTACGCCCAGCTCTTTTGTCTTCCCTTTGTTACCTCCCACTACTTAAACTGCTCTCACCTCCTCTGCCCTCCAGGTCACTTCCAAGCCCATTGGGGTTTCAGACCCTGAGCCCACTCACTGCGTGGCTTGCTAGGAATATCAAGAACTGCTGCCGCTTCTCCAAGGCTCCCCTACGTGGAAGGAACACCAGACGATGCCACAACTCGGGACTCTCTGCCCGCCCAAGGAACTATAGCCCAGCTGCTTGGAGCAGCGCAGCTCGCAGAGGTAGTCCTCACGTGCCCGGCCCCCACCCACCTTGAGTCTACAGTGTTTTTATAGCTTGTTTTCAGTCATATGACTAAGTCCCAATTCCATTGGCTCTTATATGATTGTGCCACTAGGGAGCCTGCAAGCGCAACTTTAAACCTGACTGTTATTTAATCCTGTTTTCTATGTAACCTGGCAAGTCTAAGCTTATTTGTGCTATGTTATATCTTGGCCCAAAGCTACTTCCCCATTTCTGGATGGTTGGCTCTAATCTGCCCCTAACAATTTTCTGATTGCTGCTTCTATGTGTACCCACCTATGCGGCGGTCCTTATGCAAGGCCAAATCTCTTGCACTGCTAATGTGCTTTCTCCTCTAAATCTCTTGACCTGGCAAGGACCTTGAATTTTCCAAGCTCAGTCTTGCTGCCTACCTGATTATGTCCTGTGCTAGCCTACAACTCTATCCTAAGGGTCACCCTGAACCTAAAAATTATGATTAGCTACCATCTGGGGGTGGTGACCCTCATCCTCTCAGCTCTACTCTGTATGAGCTTGTCGTCGCTTTTGATCCTCTGTGACTACCAGAGAATGGTATCAGATACCAGAGATTTTCGCTTCTCCAATCTTATTATCACCAAAACTCTGGTGATAAGATCCTGGCAATTTATCTTGTATCCAAAAGGCTGTATTTATTATATGCTTCTAGTACTGGATAAATGGAGTAGGAAAGCTGTCCCTTTTCCACTCTCCCTCTTGGTTAGACTCTGTTTTCTATTATTTCTTATACTCCTAGCGGGTGACGCTGAGTTTAATCCTGGTCCCGCTGACCTATTCTCCACGGACGGCATAGCTGAACTGTCTAGAAAAGGAATTTTTATTGTTCACATGAATATTAGAAGCCTAATATGTCACCTGGATGAGCTTGAGGCATGGGTAAAAGAATACAACCCAGACATTCTTTACCTCATGGAAACATGGCTAAAACCCAGTATATCTGACTCGCACTGCTCTGTAGCCAATTACTCCCTCATCCATAGGGATAGGTCGATGAACAAGCATGGTGGTGGTGTTGCCATCTATCACAAAGATCACCTCAACCTAACAGCTATCCAGGCGTCTGATATGTAATGTGAACACTTACATGTTGCTGTTACACTGGGCACAATAAACTCCATATTGTCCGTTTCTGTAACCCCCCTCTAGGGGGTTGGCTGGGCTACAGGATCTGCTTGACGTTACATTCAGTAATGGCAATCTCAATGAGGCCATAATACTGGGGACTTTAACCTAAATTGGTTGAGTCCTGTGCATAGCTCCTTGGTTTCTGTGGCTTGCAGCTTTGAGCTGCATCAGTTGATAACAGAGCCCACTAGGACTCCCAATCCAGCTAAAACTGGTACCCTATTTGACTGGATACTCACAAATCGACCAGAACATGTGCCCACAACCAGGATCCTTGTGGATGCTATAACTGACCATGCTCCAATTTTCTGCCTGTGGACCTCAGGTGCCCCATCATCTCCACCGCTGCGGTACATGACCTTCATGAATTTTGGTAACTTGGATGAAAATGCCTTTCTGCAGGACATATCGTGTTTCGACTGCTCTGAAATCTATTGCACAAACAGTGTAGAAGTGGCTATAAATGTTTTTCTCAATAAATTTACTGCCATCCAGTCTATGCATGCCCCAAAAATTACCAGGAGAGTCAGAGGTAAGCAAATTAGATGGTTACACAAGGACCTACTTTTTGAGCTTCATGCGAGGGATAAACTGTGGAACGTTTCAAGCTAACAGGACAGCTGGCTGATTTTAACACCTATAGGGCTCATAGAAATCTCTGCAAAAATAAAATACGTGCTGCCAAAAGTAAGTACTGCAAGGACCTGCTTACTAGTTCTACAGCTGACTCAAGAAAATTCTGGGCTCATATCAAGTCCTTCCTAGGGTCCTCCCAACCTAACACACCAACGGATATGATACTAAATGGGGTTCACTGTAATGACCCAAATACAGTTGCCAATGCCTTTAACCGTATATTTTCGGATCTGTCCCAATATACCTCTGCCTTCTCGGCACAGGACACCCACATTCAGAACCCAGGATTTATCAATGCACCTGGCTCATCTACATCCAGAGTGCCTACACGCACCCTGCCTTTCTACTTTAAGGCCATAACCGGGCAAGAGGTCTTTTAAGCTCCTTACATCTATGTCCGACAATACTAGTGAAGGGTTGGACTACCTGGAACCACGCTTTCTCAAACTTGCAGCTTCCTTTATAGCCGCGCCACTGGCAAAAATATACACATTATCCCTGTCTTGTGGCACTGTTCCTGAACTCTGGAAAACAGCTCGGATAATGCCAAGCTTCAAAAAAGGGAACAAAAACGATATCCATAATTACCGGCCTATAGCTATCCTATCGGTCTTGTCCGAAATACTTGCGAAACCTGGCGCCACACAAACACTGGAATTTCTTGCAAAATTTGATATTCTCACTTATGCTCAGCATGGATTCAGAAAAAATCATAGCACAAACACCACTCTGCTAAAGCTCATCTCGGATATTCTCTCTTGCATGGATTCTGGCAGACTAACTAGAGCGGTTTTCATTGACCTTACTAAGGCTTTTGACCTTGCGGACCGCCAACTACTTCTAGGCAACCTTGGTTTCTTTTTTCCGGTTGTTTGCTGGTTTAACAGCTATCTATCAAACAGATTGCAAGTTGTTAAATTCAACTCAGCTATATCTGCTGCTGCACCTATAAATGTTGGTGTGCCACAAGGCTCTATCCTGGGGCCAATCCTCTTCTCACTCTTTGTGAATAACGTGCCCAGTGCCCTGCAGAACTGTTCTTCTCTATTATATGCTGACGATCTTGTTATCAATGCCAGTGATAACAAAGTCGAAAACAAACTCTTCCCTCTCGGCTGATTTCACAAATGTCCAGAAATGGCTCTTTGACCATAAATTGGTTCTAAATGCTAAAAAAAACTAAGGTCATGCTCTTTGGTTCGGCCCCTAAACTTAGAAACTGTCCTCTGTCCCTAGTGGTAAATGACATGGATGGATCCAAATTTGACACGGTCATGTCCTTTAATTATCTCGGGGTTTTGCTAGATCAACCCCTGCCTCTCAACCTTCACATTCAATCCACCTGTAAATCAGTCAACTGCAAACTGGATGCTGCCTACAAGACTAGTTACATGCTAACTCCATCTGCCAAACTGGCCATTGCTAGAGGAATACTGCTCCCCTCCTTAACCTATTGTGCCTCCATTCTTGCTGGAGCTCAGAAAACCGCCCTTTATAACTGAGATGTCACTTATAATAACATAAGTCAATACGCATCCTCCTCCTCCAGGGTAAAGCACCGCTGTCAGCTTTATGATGACCTGGGATGACTCTCCCCCTCTGCTACTAGGCAATATTATCTTGGCTCCCTTACTGACTATTTTGAGGCTCCAAACCCCAAGGTCTCTAGCCAAGCTGCTAATTCCTCTTACTGACTCTCATGGGTTGAGGTCTGCTGACAAATCTTTTTTAAACATCCCCAGGTGTTATACCATGAAAGGCACTGCTGCATTCAGGCATGCGACGCCTCAGCTTTGGAATACACTTCCCTTTAAACTGAGGTGGACTGGATCCCACCAGTGTTTCAAGAAGAATCTGCATCGATATCTATTGGGTGCTGGCCCCTGCATTTGTTTTGACCCTACCTGATGGACTGATGCAATGATTATCCTTACAACATTTGCCACTTGTTATAATTGTTTGATCCTGCTATTTTACTGTTGTGTTTCCTGGTTCCTTATGCTTTTTGCCATTTGTTAATTGTTTTACAAATAGGTAATTGTTCTGTCTTGTTCCTATTTCTATCTACTGATTACTACATCACTGTACAATGCTGTCTACTATGTAGACTGTATGTTCATCTCTGTACCTCATTGAAATGTTCCAGTATTTATTCATCATGTCATGTACTCTCCCAGGTTGAGCCTATAAAACTAAAATAAACAAACAATTAGGAAAGTTTTATAGGACGACTACAATATGGGGCGACTGCAATTTGAGCGACCGTAAAGTGCAGCAACAGTAATTTTAGCAATTTTTTTTTTTTCAGTAGCATGACCCACAGTGAAAATGGCAGCATATAAAGTCTGATTGCTATGAAGATGATTAAAAATCTGGTGGAAGGGAGTCATGTGATGTGCAGGCATTGGTAATAGCTCAAGGTGTTTGCTCCATTGGGCTCACATTAATTATTTTATTTTCTGCTTCCTACCACATTATCTTTATTGTTGGGACACATTACCTGTGTGCTTGTTCTAGCATTGGTTTCTGTGTTGTTCGCTGTGACCATGCAATCTTCCAAAGAGATTTATGGTGACCGGCAAGATGTTTCAGAGCACACTCAGGCCCTGACCTTGGAATTTAAGTGTCCCTGTCAGACCCACTGGTGCACCCATGTTATGCAGGGGGACTCTGCCCTCGGACACTCCCCATCTCTAGGATTCCAACACCATGCCACACCTTGACACTGGGGAAGGTTATAAATTTGTCTGCTGTAATGTACAGTCGCTCAGCTGTACCAGTCGCTGTTAATGTACAGTCGCCCATTTAGTAGTCGCTGCAATTCCTTCGCCCAAACTGAATCGCCCATATTCCCTCACTCAAATGATGTGATACCAGCTCAACCAAGCACAGAATGAAGACTTGGACTCCAAATAACACACTCTCTACCTCAGTAGTTCATGATGTAAAGTGTGTGCTGGAATTGTCAGCAATTGTCACGCACAGGCTAGGAGGTCCACAGTTACAGGGGGATAGGGGCCATGGGAGATCTGGTCTGCAGCTCACAGTCTCCAATGGGCTACAACCAACACACCTTCTAGGACCATACTTACCTACTGGCTGTGCCACCATGTATAGCAGTTGACCCCACAGCTGTAGTGACCACACGCGATGTGTTCAGCAGTGAGAAATATCACTGCATCAATGTACTGAAAATTACAGGGCCTCCACAGAGTCATTTTTTCACAGAGCTACAGCTCTCTTATGAATTAGATTTTTAACTAAACTTGTTTTATTAAAGGATTCCAATATAAAACACTGGTGCTTTCAACAGACACTAAATTATTAGGCATTTGTGGTTTTAGTCCATTACATTTTACAGTCCCAATTCTGCTAGAAAGATGTAACAATCCAGGAATACAAATCAGTTAATTCATGTTCATAAATTATGACTTAGCAAGTGTATAGGGTTGTATAAGGTTAAAATAGTTTCTTAAACATCACTGATTTTTGCTGTTGTGTTGGTCAGTGCTGTCTAAAATACAGCAGGTTTCAATAGCAGAGAATTAAAAGTATTAGCTTGAAAACTTGCATAGTGAAAAGCAGAATTTGCTTCTAATGGAAATGGTATACTCATTGACTGCAGCTGCCACATGTCGCATTGCCAGTTCATAAAAGTCCTGCTTGGACCAAAATGAATTCATGCTATAATTAGCATGATGTTCAAGGCGGAGACAGCCTACAGGTTAAGGACTTGCTGTGGCAGGTAAACATCCAGCAGGAGGGTACACCTGCTCTACAGGACCAGTTACTGTATAACATGGGTATAACTCTGCACGGAGGCCACGTTTAAAAGAACCGTTTTAACTTGACCTTGAGTTTTCCTGGATAGAAGACCATCTTAGTCAGCTATACAGAAATAAAACGGACAGTTACCAAAGGCTAAGGCTTAAATTTGATTCTGCAAATTCAGCATTCCCTTATGTAGATCAGCAAGAAGCATTTAGCTGAGCCAGCTGGACAGCACACACAGTTTCTCTGGCACAAAACAGTTCTCAATAGTGCAGAGAGCACAGCTGCAACTATTTCAAATCAATTCTGTTAGGGAGTTCTTTCTTAATCAACTTATTGTTTCTTTAAAGAACAGATCTCGGTTATACTGTAGAAAATGTATGACTTGGTGAATGTTGGACAGGTGACAGCTCCACTAATTTCATGAAAAATGTTTAGTTGTTTTTCTCCAAGCAAATAAAGAAACCTGATTGCATTCTTCAAGGATTCTATATAGCTGGGAAGGTGAATGTAGTCTATCTAGACTTCAGCAAAGGCTTCAACCCTATACTTCAAGAAAAACACATGAAGAAAGTAGCCCAATATGGGATCCACAAAGTATACAGGAAGTGGCTGACAGGAAGGAAAGTGTGGTGGCGGATGGTCACCTCAGAGTAAAGGCATGTTCCGAGTGGAGTATCCCAGTGGTCTGTGAGTGCTCTGCTTCTCTTTAACCTGGAGAAGGGGGTCACTGACAGGTTGCTTAAGCCTGTTAATGGCACTAAATGGGCAAGAAAAGCGAACACAGAAGGGGTGGCTGCACACTTTTGGGACATGGGCCGGGAAATGGAGGCTTAGGTTTAAAATTGGGATGTGTAAGACACTAAACCAAGGAGTGAGAAACCTGAGTCACAATATGCGCCCTGTTTGTTGCAACAGTAGACCGCATGACTGAGGACAAAGCTCTAGGGGTAATTGTGGCAGTACATTAAAGCCAGACAGGTAATGCGCTGCCACAGTCACAAAATTAGGAGGAATTAGGAGGGTGACAAAGAGCAGGTTAATGGATCTAATTCTCCCCTTGCAGAAGTCCTTGGTTAGATTGTGCTTGAAATAATGTGCCCAGTTCTGGTCAACACAGTACAGAAAGAACACTGAGGCGCACAACAGGGTCCAGCACAGGGCCACCTAGCAGATTAGGACCGGGGGGGGGTATCAGTAGAGACTGGAAATACTTAGTTTATTTAGCTTAGAGAATACAAAGCTGAGAGGGACATGGTGATGGTGCTCTGAATACTAAAAAGACAGACAAGGTGAAGAATACACAGATGCTTAAGCTGATGAGTACAAACAGAACTAGAGGACATGCACTCAAACTGGGGGAATGTGCAGGTTAAGTGAAAAAACACTTTTCTTTATTGGATTTTTGGTAACTAGGTAAGCTCACAAAATAAAAGAACCCTTTATTCAGGAGCAACCCAGAATTAATTACACACAGTACAACAAGAATGCATGCATAAACAATAGGTTCCAAAAAAGAATTCCACTGGAGGTGTGCAGACAGAGACACACAAAAGTGCAATAACCAGTACAGTATTAGTTACAAGTTAATCATTCTACACAGAAGTAATAGAACTAGAAAGCATTATTTGACACAGAGGGTGGTGAACATGTGGAACAGCCTACTCAGTGTTGTTGTGGAAGCCTGCACTGTTGCAGCTTTAAAAGCTAAACTTATACAGGTGTTTAAGATGACAAGGCACTAAATGTTATACAGCGTAAGCATGGGTGGCATTCTAGCTGTTAAGCCTAGATGTGTCTCCATAATCAAACTGGGTATAGTTACTGTCAGAGACGTAATGTCCATAGGGCCTGGGGGGCATGTGCCACCCCCCCAAAATAGATGTCACACATCTTGAAAAAGTTAGACTTTTTTTTTTATTTTCTCCAAAAAAGTAATGTGGCCATTTCTTGTGTCAGATGTGTGTGTGGCTGGGAGGGTCAGGTCCCAACCATCAGGCCCACGCCAGTGGGGATGCTGTGTGATTAACTTTTTAAGCAGGCCAGCAGACCTTCAGACTTTGGTGCGTTTAACCTGCACCACTAGCCTGCAGCCTGCATGTGTGCACAAGACAGTTTCTGTTCACTGTGTGTCTGTGCCTGTTTCCAACTGACTTAGTTTCCCACTCCACCAGCCGACTTCTCCTGATTCTCCAGGTCAGGTGCAAGTTAAGAGGCAGTATTCACTCACGGCTAGTTGAGTGAGTCGTTGTTATCTGTCGTCAGGCAGACTAAATTGAACTATCCACAGTGACACAATAGCTGTAGCACTGTCAGGACTGAGAAGGAGGATTAAAGCTGTGACAGGAGCCACAGCAGGTCTGTGACATGCACCGTACTTAACAGGCAATGGGCCGTCGGGCCAGGCAAGTTGTCACCGGGTCATCTGACCAGTCCTTATCCGAAAGATCCAAGTTATTTTCTTGTGTCCATTTTTGTTTTATTGATAGGGTATAGGTGCCATGCAGAGGTCTAAGAGTTTTATAAAGGGCAGAAATATGCCTCTTTGTAATTTCTTGTTTCAAGATCGTCCTCCATGGCATCTAGCAAGAGTTTTGTTGATGGATTATTGGGAACTAGGTTACTTTGATCTATTATGTATGTCTGTAGTTGAAGGTATCTAAAAATGGTTTGAATTACATAGTTGAAATGTCTGTTTTACAATTTGAAAGTCTAAGATGTTACCCCCTCATATGATCTATATGGGGAAGCAGAGGTCTAAGCGGGCCCAATGCTAGAAAGTTAGGTCTACACGAGATGGCTGAAAGAAGTCATTCCACGCAAACTATTAAAAAAGCCATATAAGATGCCCTATGTTGAATATTTCCCATGTTCTATATGCTCCACTCAAAGTGTTGTGTACCATAAGGAGGGTCAGGTCCCCATTTTTCTTTCTAAAGGTTGGGTCCATGGCTCACGTGGCCAGAGGTGGGCCTCCTTCCTCTCTCTGCTCTACAGTCTTCCAGTTGGCTATGTAGTTGGGGATGGTCCACAGGAGTGTGGTTTAAGATGTGTGGTGAGATAATAATCTTCCAACTCTGGTAATGCTCTACCTCCAGAGGTTTTGGCAGACGGTAAAAGTTTGTATTTAAGTCTGGGGTGCTTCACATTCCAGATGTACTTGGACAGAATTTGTTGCCATTTTTGAAAGTGAGTTTTGTGAACTACTATTGGGATGCATTGAAAGAGATACAAGTACTGGGGAAGAATATTCACAGTTACCAAGTGGATCTTGGAGTACATCAGAAAATATTGAGGAGGGCCCAGCGATTTAGGTTTGCTTGTACGTTTTTGGTTGGGGGGGGGCAACATTTGCCTCAAACAAGTTGGACAGGGTTTTAGATAGTTGAATTCTTACATATTTGATCTGCATCACATTCCGGTTTAATGGTAGCAACTGGGTTATATGGGCCAAAGGCTTACAGTAGAATTTGAGTACTTCAGTTTTGGTTTTGTTGAGGGCATATCCTGCATGTTGTCTGTATGTCTCAAGGGCCAGCCAAACTGCAAGTATGAAGGTCTCGGGGGTGATTCAGGTATAGCAAAACATCATCTGCGTACAGAGATATTTTTTGCACCAAGCCTCCAACCTCTATTCCCTCTACTTGATTGTTGTCCCTGATACTTTTCACCAGGGGTTCGATGTATAGGGTGAACAGAAGAGATGTTAGGGGGCAACCCTGCCGGGTCCCCCTGTGTAAGTTGAATCTGGACGAGATGCTCCCATTTGTGCAGACAAATGCTTGAGTGAAGAATAGAGGGCCTTATACTTTCTATGAATTCCTGTGGAAGTCGAAGGTCTCCAGAGTGAGGAAAATAAAGCTCCACACCACCTTATCAAAGACTTTTTTCAGCATCAAGGCTCATGACGCAAGCCAGTGTATGGGTACGTCCGATGGTTTTGATTACATTTACTGTTCCCCTGATGTTACCTCGTCAAGGGGGATCATACTAGAAAGTAAGGGGTTAAGTCTCTTTTTTTTTTTTTCCCCAGTTGTTTAACCAGGTGAGACACACTAAGCTGAAAGCTTGTTTACAGGTGCAACCTGGAAGCCCAGGGAAGATAAGTAACTTGCTCAGGGTCACACAGTATGCAAGTGGGGGCTGTGGGATTCAAACCCGGGTCTCCAGATTTGCAGCTCAGAGCCTTAAACCACTGTGCAATACTGACTCCCAATACCGCCTTTACTACAACAGAAGTGAATATTTAGTAATCGGTATTAAGGAGGGATATTGGCCAATACAAACTACACAGGGTTGGGTCCTTTCCATCTTTAGGTAGGACTCTAATGGTTGCATAGTTCCAAGTGGGCGGTAGGGCTCCTTCCTCACCTCAAACCTTGTTAAGGACTCTATTCACTAGTGGAGTTACCTAATTTTTTAAGTGCCTTATAAAATTCACCACAAAAGCTGTCTGGACTCGGGCATTTCCTTGTTTTAAGATTTTTTTTTTTTTAACTATTTCTGCACTGAAGGTCCGGGCATCCTTCCACAGTACCCACTTGACTCTGCCTCTACTCCCAGCCTGAACACCTCCCCAACCCCCCGTCTCCCTCTTGACCTACGGTCCATCCATCATACTGGAGAGCTTTTTCAATCTCCACTTTTTGCAGGTCTTGGATTTTAAGATTTATTTATTTGATTTCCGCATTTATCTGCTTATCCAATTTTTGCTTTGGTTTAAATTCGAGCTCCTGAAGTGTGCTAGTGAGGTCCATTCGTTTTTTTTTTTTTTTTGCCTCTCTCTTTTCCTATGAACTGTGATACATTTTAACTTCCCTCTTAAGACCGTTTTAACTGCATCCCACAATATTTGCAGGGATGTGCCTGGTTTGTCATTACATTCAACTGCCGAATGTGGGGTTGATTTTAAGTGTTTTATGATTATGGGGTCTCTAAGGAAAGAGAGACGTTCAGTCTCCAGTGCATCTTCTTCAAAGGTATATGAAGATCCTCCTCGAGAAAAAACTGTTGGTGATCCGACAGGCTTGATCTTCCTATCCACATTGAGGAGAATTGAGACATATCTCTTTTATGAGTGAAATAAGTATCCAATTGAGAATATATTTTAAATCGAGGAGAACAGCAGGTGTAATCTCCTATCATTGGATACTTAGTCCTCCACACATCCTCGAACCCTAGCTCCTGAAGAAATAACTTAGACTGTTTAGTTGTCTTATTGTTCGTGCATGGAATCTGGGAGGTCGTATCTAGCGTTCTGTTAGGGATTACATTTCAGTCCCCTCCCATAAAGAGAGTTCCTTTCAACCTTTCAGCGACTTGCTTAAGCAGGCCTAAGTAAAAGGTATGGGGGAGCCCGGTGGGTCATAAACACTGAGTCCTGAATGGACCCCGTGACTATCAGGAACCTGGCTCCTGGATCCGCTATCACCTCCAGTTCTTCGAACGGGAGGGAGGTGAGAATCAGTATCATAACCCCTCGCTTTTTCCCACAGTCAAGAGACGCTTGAAAGATTTTGGGGGTATCCCCAGTTCCTGAATTTTAAAGCTTCGTATGGAGTCAAACGTGTTACTTGTAAGAAAATTATGTCACTCCTCTGGGGTTTAAGACATTTAAGTAGTTGTTCTCTTTTTACTGGGTTATTTATGCCATTTATATTGTAGATTAAGACTTTAAAGTTTCTAACATAGGTTTCTCATTCGTAACCTATCTATCTGGTTCAAGTCTATCTGTTCATCAGTGACAATCAAGGAACTGTACTGCTGAGCTAAATAATGAAGCGTACCCTGAACATCTAATACAAACAAATAATAAGAGAACAATTGAAACGATGAACCATGAGCAACAACCAGTATAAACTGAACCATGTGCAACAACTACTATACCTGTTAATTCCTCCAAGGAACCTTGAGGTCTCGATCATATTTCTCCTTTCTCCCTTCCGTTCTCCAGTGAGTACATATGTAGTGCCTTGAGGTGCTCCTCACAGGATCTGCCCTGCTGGCCCTGGATCCTTTCTGTTACTCTGTGCTGCACTGTCTCCAACCTGTCCTTGTCGTTTCTGAGGTGAGCACTCCAGAACTGGGTGCAGTACTCAAGGTGAGGCCTCACAAGAGATCTGTAAAGGGGAAGTATTACCTCTTTTCTTCTACTATCAATACCCCTTCCTGATACATCCCAGCATCCTGTTAGCTTTGCTACAGGCCTTGCTGCACTGACTCGTTTGCTTAAGTGAGTTACTGATAATGCCAAGATCCCGCTCCTCAGCTACGGTGCCAAGTCTCTTCCCTCCCATCCAGTACTCCATCTTGGGGTTCTTTTTCCCCTAGGTGCATTACCTTACAGTTTTTGGCATTGCATTTTAACTGCCAGATCTTTGACCACCCCTCTAGCTTTTGCAGGTTTCTCTGCATTTCCCTTATTCCCTCTTCACTATCCACCCTCCCACATAGTTTTGTGTCACCTGCGAAGAGACACAACCTGTCCCAGATTTCTTCTCCGGGGAGGGGGGGGGACTGTTAAACCAGGAAAGGCACACTAAAGCAGAGCTCGTTTCCAGTCGAGACCTGGGAGCACAAGAAAGTTAGGTGAGTTGCTCAAGGACACACACTATACAAGTGGGGGTTGATGGGATTCAAACCCAGATCTCCAGGTTTTCATCTCAGTGCCCTTAACCACTACGCTATGCTGTCTCCACAGTCTCTAGCATCACTAATCAACATGTTGAAGAGGACAGGAGCCAGGACAGATCCCTCTGGAACGTGGCTCGTAAACTCCCTCTCTTCTGATTTAACCCCACTGACCACCACCCTGTGCTGCCTCCCCTCTAGCCAATTACCCACCCAGTTCACTATTGGTTTAGCCACACCTAGGTCTTCCATCTTATTAAGCAATCGTTTGTGAGGTACTGAGTCAAAAGCTTTGCTGAAGTCAAAGTACAGCAGATCCACAGCGTGGCCATTGTCTAATTCCTTTGTCAGCCAGTCAAAGAATACCATCAGGTTACTCTGACAAGACCTTCCTGTCATGAAACCATGCTATTTACTATTCTGCAGTCTGTTACCCTCCAGGTAGTCTACCAGGTCCTCTGATCAGTGACTCCATCAGCTTCCCTACGATAGAGGTTAGACTGACAGGCCTGTAGTTCCTTGGTTGCTCCTTATCCCACCCTTATGAAGCAGTACACCATTTGCCACCTTTCAGCCCCTTGGAACTTCCCCAGACCTAAGCAAGCTGCTGAACAGACCAACCAGAGGTTCAGCGAGCTCTGCTGCTTTAAGTCCCTGAGTATTCTCACCTCAGCGGATCACACCTAGAAATGAGCTTTGGCTCAGTGTGTCTTTCACGGTAACCAAAGCTTAAAAAATAAATAAAATACCCTCGGAAGCAACCCATCTGATCCCTGGGCCTTATCTATTTTAAGGGTTGCTAGCCCTTTCAGGTTTTTTTCACTAGTAAGCGATGGCTGTCTCATTTCCGAGACTCCCTTAGTGGCCGCTTTGATGCCACTCTCTGGCATGGACCCACCGTCCTTAGTGAAACTGAGCAGAAGCAGTGATTCAGGACAGTGGCCTTTTGTCTATCCTCCTCTATCACCTACCCCCAACTAGCCTTACAATTCCCCACCATTTCTTTTTTTGCACTAATATATCTGAAAAACTTTTTCTGTTCTTGCTCCCCTCCGTATCGCAGGCTGTGTCTGCTTTCACCCACCTAATGGTCCTTTTGTCTCCCTATTTTTCTGTAGATAATCCTCACATTCTACCTCCCCCTGATTTTCTTTGTATTTATAGACCACTTCTTTTTGTCCCTTACCGCTTCCCTGACCCTTGCTGAGAAACACAGCGGTCTCTTAAACCTGTTTTTCTTTGTTACTGTTCTTAGGCATGTCTTTGATGCCTCGAGGATGGCCCCCTTAACTGCCCCCCATCTCGCCACCATCCCACCTATGTTTTATTTATTTATTTATTGAATTGTTTCACCAGGAAAGATACACTGAGCAACTTAATGCTCATCTCACAGTACGCCCTCAGGGAAAGGGGAAAGGGATATACAGAGTACGAGTTCAGATAAATACAGAACAGATGGTGTAATTATACATACAGTTATAAAACAGGAACATGAGACAATATAGGCTGTTGCAGAGTTACTGTACAGGCAGTTCATAGGAGCAGCATACAAAATATAATCAGTACAGATAACGAGCAATAGGATGCAAGGCTGACCATGCATACAAGACAGGCAGTACACTAGTGATGCAATATACAGCAGGGTGAAACACACAGGAATCAGTCACTCATATTTAAGAGCTACACTATAATGGGAGGTATAAGTATAAGTGTATGTCCTCCACCCTTACTAACTTATCCCTGACCAGTTCCCTCATTCTGTCAAAGAGTACCCTTCTAAAGTCAAGGACTTCAGTTCTCGATTGTGGCTTGCCAGCCCCCAGGGCCAGTTCAAACCAAATAAAGTTATGGCTGCTGTTCCCCAGCAGCTTCCCTACTCCTACACCATAGCTCCTGCCATTTCTGAGTTGGTGAGCACCACATCAAGGATTGCGGCCTGGTTGGTGGGTTTCTTAACTAGCTGCACCAGCAGACAGTCTTGGAAGGCATTCAGTAATGCCCGACTCTTGGCACTCTTGGCCACTGGGACATACCAATCAATGTCTAGCAGGTTCAGGTCTCCTACTACCACTATCTTCCCCTTTGCTGCTGCTCTTTCAAGTTCCTCTCTGAATTCTCTGTCCCTTTCCTCCCCTTCACCTAGAGGCCTACAGATCACCCCCAAGCATACTTTCCTGCCTGAGGCTGCCGTGAGTTGCACCCATACTGACTCAGTCTCCCCACTGCTACCCTTAATGCACTCATCTTCTACCACCCCAGTGCCCTCCTTGACAAAAAGGGCAACTCCTCCTCCCACCAGTTACTCTATCCTTCCTGAACACTGAATACCCAGGGACAGTCAACTCACAATCATTATTATCATGGCCAATGTTTCCATGATGGCCACAAGGTCTATCTCAATGTTGTGCCATCAGCGCTAGGAGCTCACTGAGTTTGTTACTTAGGCTCCTGGTTTTAAGGCATACTGCCTTCCATCTGACCCCAGCTCTAATTTTGCTACTGTTCTTCTGCTTTCTCCACCCTTGTTGCTGCTTTCGTCTCTCGTTTTCTCTCTCACTACTGCCCATTCCCTTGGTCCTGTAACTACTACTGCATTCCTTGTACCCTCTTTGCTGCTACAGTCCCCTAGATGTGGGGGAGTACTATCTACGATTCCCTTCTGCTCACCATCCACCCATACTCCTAGACCCAGACTCCCCCACAGTCAGTTTAAATGCCCAATATAGACGTCAAACTTCTGCCCAGCACACTGGCTCCCTTTCTCATCAGGTGAAGTCCATCACCCTTGAAGAGTCTCCTGTCCCAGAAATCCCCCCCATCCTCTACAAAGTGTACCCCATGTCTTGACACCAACCTGATTAAGCCAACTTTTAAACTCCTCTATTTCAGCACTCCTTATTCTTTTCTGCCTCCCTTCCCTGCCCCATATAGGAAGGACTTCGGAAAAGGCCAAGGAGGCTGAGTGTGCTGCCAATCTGTCCCCCAGTCTACGGAACTTCCGTTTCACTGTCTCCACTGGCTGATTTCCCAGATTATTAGTACCCAGGTGTACCAGCACACCAGCTCTCCCCCGCTCCCTTTCCACCATCCTCCCTATTCTGTCTGAATCCCAGATGGCTGACGATCCAGGCAGGCACCAGATCATCCCCCTCCCATCCCCTCCACTATCGCCATATCTACCCCTAATCAGAGTCCCTGACTACTATGGCCTTCCTGGCAGCCTTGCCCCCTTTGGGTGTCATCACGTTGTCCTGCCCTTTCCTTTCGACTGACCTGGAGACCCCACTTGTGGAATCAGGAGCCATAACCTCCCCCGGGGGTGTGAAGCAATTCGCTGTCTGGATGGTACTGGGCTGGACAACCTCCTTATGTGTCACCCCTCCTTCCCTCCCGCACTCCACCACTTTTCTCCTGGACCAGTGGGTCTCTGGGGGAGTGGTGGTGTGGGGCGCGCAGTAAGCGCCTGCTGAGTTGAGTGCGCAGCTGAAATATTTCTATCCTCACTCCTACCACCTGAGCGTGGAGCATTGCTAAGGTTCTGCAGGAGGGGCAGTGTCCCTTCCACCAGAGCACATCCCTGAAGAAGAGTGCCTCACAGTGCCCACAACTGAGCACCTCTCCTCTGAACCACATCCTAAAAAGAACTGTATAAGTGAGAGATGAACTTTACTTAAAATGAACTTAGTTTAGAGCATAATGCACACCCAGATAGGGTGCATCTGCTATCAACCAGCTTCTGCACATTACACAGACACGTAAATTACCCAATAGTGTACACCCAGATACGGTGACAGTGCACAATTCAAGTAAATACAGATATGATCCCGGAACTATCAGGTATTCTGGCTATACCACAGACAGGTATAAGAAAACCAACTTTGGGAAGTATGAGAAACACAACTAAAGGAACTCTGGCTATACAACAGATGTAGGCATGAGAAAACCAACTTTGGGAAGTATGAGAAACACAACTGAAGGAATTACCTTCTCATTACAATGCAACCCCCACACAACTGAAAGAACTAACTCCCCACACAATGCAACCCCCAAACAATACAGCTGTACCTGGGATCCAATGAACAGGGGTCCACTTGCTCCACTTTGGGTCAGCAGGGAAGCAGAGTGGCTGGTGCCTGGCTACCTCATTGTGCTGACTCTGTTGGGCAGACTCAGACATCCTTTGCATGGAGGGCCACAGCACAGGGGGCCACAAGATGGCCTAGTCTTTAAGAAGCAGAGGGACATGTAAGAAGGTTCCAGGGACTGGAAATCCAGACCAATCAGAAGGGCACTATTTGTACTGTGTTTTCCAAAATTTCTTTCGACAATGCAAATGGTCACTTTCCAACCACTCCAAAGAATGACACAAATTCATCAAAAAATGCAAAACTGCCTTATCATTATGCTGAAATTTAACATGTTGTGTGACAGTTTCATGGCTTTCTAAAAGCAACCAAATTGCTCTATTTGGCTTCTTTTTTTCCAGAATTTTCAAGGGGGCACATCCCCGGACCCCCTAGAATGATTTTAATTTTGTACCCCTCCAAAATTTGAGTTTGCATGATCTGGTCAATACAATGCAGCAGAAGAGGTAGACAAAATGCACCCCAAGTCCCTTTCATTCCCACAAGACTATGCTACACGTTACTTTGGCAAAACTGAAAACACTTCTACTCTAAATAATCCACAGACTTACTACATAATCCACAGACTTACTACTGTGGTACTTACAGGTAAATGTTATTTTTTTTTATTTAAAATTTGATAACAGAGTGAAATCCAAGGGCATCAGATGCACATTTTCATAGGTGACCCGGGAAGTACAATAAGACATTTGCAATATACAACATTCTCTTTACTCAAAACATGAACATTTAGCATGACTAAGACAATGTTGTTTTAAATGTTTTTTAAAAACATACAAAGAATTAAAAGACAGAAAACAGGCAATTCATTCCACAATTTAGTAATACAAAACAGCCAGAATCACTGTCCAAGAGAAGTTCCACAAAAAGAGGGACACAGAATACCAGTGTGAACAGATCTAGTGGAGTGTAAATGAGGGCAGGGCAAGGCACCAATCAAAAAAGGAAAATATTTTTGAGAACATTTAAATATTTTAAACGCTAGTAAGCTTAAAGAGGCAACCCTTTGATCAAAGGAAAACCATCCCAGTCCACTATACAAAGAACAGTGATGAGTGAAATGAGACACAGAACTAGCAAATCAAGAGACACAATGGTAAAGCATTTTTACACGCTGAAGGACAGTAGAAGTAGCAGAGGAATAGATAGGAAGACTGTAGCCAATAACAGGTAGTAAAAATGACTGAGCCAGTACCTTCTTTGAGTGAGTTGATAAACAATTTTTTAACTGATACAACTGCCCTAGACAAAAATGTACATCTTTTGACAACACAATCAATATGATACTGAAAAGTCAAATTCTCATCCAAAATAAATCCAAGATAATGAAAGTTTGTCACAGGTATACTTTTAGCACCAGTCAATTCACTGAAAGAAGGGAGAGGCTCAAATTGTTTAAGTTTTTGTCGAGTACCAAAAATAGAGACTTGGTCTTAGTAGTGTTCAGCAGCACTCCATTTTCGGACAACCATGTTTGTACTTTGTCAAAATCCCTCTGCAGATGAGTACCAATGTCAGTGGGGTTGTTACCAGATCTGTATAATACAATATCATCTGCATACATAGTTATAAAAGTATTAGTATCCTGAATAACAAAAGGCAATGTATTCAAAAAATACTCAAAAGCATGGGAGCCATGATGGATCCCTGGGGAACACCCATATGTATCTCAGTCAAAGAGCTTGTGGAGCCAAGTATGACAGACTGCTTTCTGTCAGAAAAATAATGTGAAAAACATATTTTTCTTTTGTTGCAGGTGAAAACCGTAAGCAGATGACAGTGGTTAGCAAGATCAAATGCCTTTAATAAATAAAGAAATAATGCGCCCACCAGGGCATCACTCTCCAAGTCCTCTGAAGGATGTCCGTAATCTTTAATGTGGCCGTCAGGGTCCTATAATTTTCTCTGAAGCCATGCTGGCAAGTTGTTAATAAATTCCTCGAGTCTAGGTAGTCTTTTACTTGATCAAAGGTAATTCGCTCCAGAACCTTGGACAGAGGGGAGAGTAGAGAACTAGGACGATCATTTTTTGAGAAGACAAATAAACAAGGGACTAGGTTTGAAGCCATCCTTGGCCTAGCAGTGGGAATGAACTCATCTCCAGTGAGAACATTAAGGAACCAGTGAAAAGTAGCGACCACAACCAAGTAACTTTCTCCCTGGTGATGGGGCTGACTAGTTTATCCTCAGCAAACAGGACCCAGAGCTTCACAAAAGCCGACTTTACCAGGATGAGGGATTCGGTGACCAGGGGTCTGGAGAAGCTGCATGAGGCTGTCAATGCAGAGCACATGTGGGGTTTGTTGAGGACAGTGCTTCGGTCTGCATCCTGGTAAGCAATAAGGGGAAAAGGGTCAAGAAGTGGCCACCTGACTGAACAGGGACCTAAGGCAACCGATCCGTCACAAAAAGGGGGTCCATAACTGCCATAAAGAGACAAGTTACCACCAGACAAAGGAGAGGTATAGAGCAGTACTGTGTGACAGAGTCTGTAAACTAGTACAGCAACAGAAGCTGCCGATAACATCAAAGTCTTCCACCAGTATGGTACACAGATGGAAAGAGGAAGGTGAAGGAAGTGATTGAGCCTCTGAAAACAAGGAAAGGAGGGCAGGAACCTGTGAGCAAGCTAGGGGCGATGGCTGAGATAATGAATATTTTGCTTCAGTATTCACCAAAGTGCCCCGTGGGTAGGGGAAGGGGGGAGAATAGTGTTCACTGGGAGGGCCTATGGCATCAAGGGTAACCATAATGCAACCTGTGAACATCATGCTCCCCCTAGTAGCTGACTATCTAACAAAGAGATGAACAAAGTGGGTGATTTGCTACCTTTTATTGGACCAACAAGAGATTTAAAAAAACAAGTTTTCAGGCTACATGGAGCTCTTCTTCAGACGCGTCAGTTTTTTCACAAGACAAACTGAACTGCATTGGGTAGAACAGATACATAAACTTATATGCATGGGTGTGACAGCTCTGTTGATAAGGCAGTAAGTAACTGGATATGTGCAGAGACAGAAAAAGATTAGAAATAAAGGCTTCTCTCCATGGAGCATGACAGCAGGAGGCATATAAATTGTTAAATGCTTATGTACTGAGCCTTTCTAAAAGACTGTGTGTGTGACAAATCTCAAAAAGCACTCAATATCCATACCCACAAGAACACAACAGACAAGCAGTATGATCAAACATATAAAACCATGTTCATGTATAAGTCAAATGTAAGAGACATTATATATAAATAAATATATGCACAGGAAACGTAGTTCTGCCACAATGAAAAGAAAGGCAGTTGTCAGTTTAAAGCCAGTAACTAGTCATGAAACTAAGGTCTATATTCAGTCCCTTATTGTGAGTCAGTAAGTTTAAGCTCAGTCATAAGCCTGCCTTATTGGTGTATTTTTGAAGTGTCCTTTAAGAACCAGGACAGAAAGGTCAGAGATGGAGTGATCAGAGAGAAATGTTGTCCCACTGCTGTTTCAGTCTTTTTACCTTTATGTCATGCCTGTGGGAGTTCATTTGGGTTTCAAGGGGTTGAAGTGGAGATTTGTTTATAGTCTGTATGTGGACACTTCTTGCATTGGATTTAATAGATAAAATTCTGAGATCCACATGTATAACTCCGCCGTATTCTGAATTGCTTGTTTTGGGGGTTGCTGATAAAGTCTGTAGTGGAAATGTGCTCACACGTTTTACACTTAAGAATAGTGCAGGGTTTAGTGCCTCCTAGTGTTCTGTTGTTTTGGTCAAGTATAAGTTTGCTCCTGACAATCACGATGGATAAGTTAGGTGGTTGTCTGAAAGACAGTAAGGGTGGTTCCTGGAAAACTCATTTCAAGGTGTCATCCTCATTGAATACTGGTTGTAGGCTCTTAACAATTTTTCATAGGGGCTCCAAGTCAGGATTGTATGTAACAACCGGTGGTGGTCTTTTCTTTATATTGTATGGGGGTTCACCCATGAGAATCTAGCCACTGCAGAATAGAGGAAGAAAACATGGTACAACCATGGGGCCAGAGCCCAGGAGTATGAAGTCGGGCAATAGGTGATGGCGCTCATCCCCGTCTGGCAGGACAAACTACAGGTGCCTTGGAAGGGGCCTTTGCCAGTGGTCAGCAGGGTGAATGATGTTAATTACATGGTGCAGCTACCTGACAGGAGGTGCAAACGGCGAGTTTACCATGTAAACATGATGAAACACTACCATGACTGAGACAAGGTCATCCTGGCTGTGTGCAGCTATGCTCGAGGCGCAAACAGACCTGCTGCTAGATCTTCTGGAAGAGGTGACGAGTGAATCCTCAGGGGATGCTGTCACCCTCTCAGAGCAGCTGACATCAGTCCAAGTTGCCAAAATGCATGGGGTGCTAGGTACATTTGGTGAAATGTTCACGGGGAAACCGGAGTATACCACACTGGCAGAGAAACATGTGGATACAACGTCCCAAGCCTCGCTGAGACAGCCACCCTACACAGCCAGACAAGTAAAACCCCAGGGGCAGGTGGGATACATGCTAGAATTATAATGGAGTTCAAGAAACAACTGACAGTGCCTCCTGATGTAATCTTTCATTAGTCATTACAGGTTTGGTGCAAGAGGACTGAAAAGTGGCTGATGCAGCCCCAATCTTCAAGAAGGGGACAAGGTCCTCTGTACATTTTTATATTTTACAGGGCCTGTTTTAAAACAAGTATCTGTCAATGGCGAATGTTCACTGCTGGTATTACTGTTGTACTGGGTCTTGCTTGTACACATTTTTTCCTATATAATGTACCCAAGATAGAGCAGATAACATTTAATGTCTCATTTTCAGTGGTGCCCTGCTTTTACATACTGTTAGATTGTAATTACTGAGAACAGGGCAGCTGAGAGGCAATATTTGCTTTTAAGTGGGTGCCCACATTTTAACCTCAAATGTCCAACAGTCTTTTTATGATCAGATGTTATGATCAAGACAAGCGGAATTTTTAAAATCCCATCCAAAAGGTGACTTCGCTGTGCAACTGTGGAAACAAGTTTTGGAGGGGATTTGAAAAATGACAGCTGTCATGTTCAGGAAGTGAGGTAACAAAAAGATATGTTGAACATTAGAGGCCAAAATCTGCAAATCTAAAATTATGAGTAAATGTTGGAACAATTCAACATTCCTCGTAACTTAGTTGGTTTTTCACATTTTTTACCCCAAGTTTTCAACATAATCTTTTTATGTATAAAACAAAGCGGCTCAGGACCACTAAGGAGCGGAGCCATATAAAAGAACTCTCTATATTTAATAAAAAGATATCGGCTACAAGTCTCAAGCATTGACAGAAATTCCACTGTTAGGAAATGTTTAAAAAAAAAAAAAATACATTTATTGTATAACAATACTAAAAAGTACAGAAAGGGGCAGTAGCATCCCCCTAAAGAAAAAACGTCAACGTTGTGGGTCAGCAGGGGAGAGAGAGATTGAGCGTCCGGAGGACTCTCTCTCTCTCTGAGGGAGGATCCAGGGCTGTTCGGCATCCTGGTGATCCCAATGGAATCAGGGCCTGTGCAGATGCGCTAGCCAGAAGAAGGCGGAGTCACGGCCAGGCGTTGGGAAGCCATGCACGGATGCCATTGCATGCCGCACTCACAAGGGGAACCGAAAAAGCAAGAAAAAAAACCTGCCTTGCCTGTGGAGATGAAGGGGATACCAGGGATACAGCCCACATCCAGAATGCTGGTCCTATGTCTGGAGGACTCTAAGGCCGACCCGACACCCAGGCAGGATCTTCCTAATTTCAGACAGGACGTCAAGGGAGGACAGGCCCGCCCCTGGGGGGGGGTGATCAAGGGGGTTAGGTCTGCCTGGGTGGTCGGGGGAGTCCCTCCACTAACTGGGGTTCAGGCAAGGGGTTAGAGGCTGAGATTATTTGCATACCCCGGAAGGATGCCCAGGCGAGAAAGGAAAAAGTAAAAAAAAAAAAAAAAATCTCATATTGTACAAAAAAGATGGATAGATGGATAGATAGATAAAACCTTTATTTTTTGACAGGTGATACCTTTTAGAACTGTAAGGTCCTGTTTTACAAAGTTGTCCTGTTTAAGCAAGCGGTTACATGGATAGGTTGCATATAGAAATTTATGTTGATTCAACATAGACAGGACCATTAACAACAACACTGATTAACATATGGTGAGACTCGGTTTTTACAGAGGCATGTGAATGTCAACTAAACATACAGGTGATACTACTGCTCAGACTGATGAATATATTTACCAGTATGCTGAAGTTTCTTACAACTTTATAATAATCGGGGAGAATTTTCCCCCATAGGGAAACCCAATTATAATTCACCGTTACAACCAGCTAGTTATAATGGCGAACATGCATCCAGACTGTAGTGCTTGGTGAAAGTATGGACAGTATTCCAGGTGGCAGCAGCAAAAATATCAGTGGCTGGGACCCCTTTGAAACAGGCCACAGAAGTAGCCATGCCCCTTGTGGAATGGGCGTTTACCATCCTTGGCAACTCCTTGCCATGCTTGTTGTAGCAGAATACAATAGGTCAACCATTTGGACAAACACTGTTTGGAAACCTTAGTGCCCTCTCTTCCAGGTATGGAAGAAACATAAAGCTGATTTGTTTTTCTGCAATCCTTAGTTCGGAGCAGATAGTATTTCAAAATTCTGAGCACATCTGAAATACAGAGCAGTGCTTTCTCTGGATCGTCTCACTCTGAAAAATAAACTAGTAGGTGGATAGATTGGTTCAGGGTAAACTCAGACACCGCCTTAGGGAGAAACTTAGGATTTGTGTGCTAAGACACCTTGTCTTTGTGAAAAATCAAGTAAGGCTCCTCACACCAGAGAGCCTGAAGCTTCGGGCAGAAGTAATAGCAAGCACAAATAATGCTTTCCAAGAACGAAAGCATAGCTCTCAAGTTGCAGCTGGCTCAAATGGAGACAGGATTAATTTTTCCAAAACAAAATTTAAGTCTAAATTCTGACAGGGGAGCAGACTGGAGGTTTCAGGTGCAGGATGCCACTAAGAAAGGTACAGGACACATCTAACTGAGCCACGGTATGATCGCCCACTGGTTCATGAGAGCAGGAATAGCCAAAAGGTGCACCTTGTGGGAGGAGCACTGGAGACCTGAATCCGACAGGGAGATCAGGTAGTCCAGAACCTTGGTCACCAGAAACATAAAAGGGTCCGGATGATGTTTGGCTGCCCAGATGGCAAACCTCTTCCACTTCACGGCATAGGAAGCCCTAGTGGAGAGCTTTTGAACAGCCACAAGGACACCCACCACCGTCTGAGACACTCCAAACTGTGTGATGGCTATATCCTCAGGAGCCAGGCATGGAGACAAAGGGAACTGAGATTCAGATGGTCTGGGATCCCCTGAGCCTGGGTCAGCAGATCCCTGCAAAGGTGCAGAGGAACTAAAGGGGCAGATGAACCAGAGGTTCCTTCGCTAACTGTTGCAATAATGGAAACCATATCTGCCACTGGACAGTAGGGTGCTATTAGGCTCATGTTGGCCCCTGCCATCTACAGATTGATTAGCACCCTCTGAATCAGAGGAAACAGAGGGAAGGCATAAAGGAACCTTCCTCTCCATGAGAGGGACAACACGTCTTGCCAGAAAACTCCAGGCCCTGGATCTAGTGAGTAGAAACTAGGCAGTTTTACGTTGAGTGGGGACACAAAAATGTCCAGTTCTGGACAACCCCATATATCAAACACATCTCTGGCAACAGATGACGGAAGTTCCCGTTCGTGCATTCTGGACTGAGTCTGGCTGAGACTGTCCACCAGGGTGTTCAGCACAGGGACATGAACTGCCTGCCGACAGGACGAAGCTGTGGTCCAGCGCCCAGTACCAGAGTTTCATGGCCTCCCTGCACAGGTGGTACGACTGCGTTCGGCCCCCCCTTGTTGTTGTAGTAGACAACACTGAGGTTGTCTTGACTGGACCAACAATTAACCTGGAAGGAGATGGTTCCGGAAAACCTGCATGGCATACATGACCGCCCGCATCTTGAGGACGCTGATATGCAGAGATATCTTGATCTGGGACCATATCCCCAGGGTCTGAAAAGGACCCAGGTGCGCACCCCAGGCAGAACCAGATGCATCCATAGTGAGAATCTGCTGGGGAGAAGAAATCAGGAATGGGACTGCTTGCAATAGGTTCTGGAGGTCCATCCATCACTGAAACTGGAGATGAGACTAGCACTGGCTGCTCCATGTCATCTGTTCATTAGTCCTAGTGCACCTGGAGGGTCCACTGGAGCACACATATGTGCAGTCTGGCCAAGAGGAACAGTGGAAATGGCCGCAGCCATTGGGCCTAATAGCCTCAAGTACACTCTCGCGGGGACATAACGGCTCTGGGCAAATGCCTGAGCCTCTGAAATGAGGCACTCTGCCCTGTTCTGGGGCAGGAAGGTCCTGCCTTGCACTGAATCCAAGACTGCCCCTAAATACTGCAGTCATTGGGATGGAATCAAGAAGGACTTGGGCAGATTAACAGCTATGCTCAGGAAGTGAGACAGCTGAAGAGTACTCTCCAGGGTCCGGAGAGGCTGATCTCTGGACAGAGCTTTGAGGAGCCAGTTGTCCAGGGAGGTGAATATGTACAGGCCTTCTTTCTGGAGGGCAGCAGCTACTGCTGCTGCAGCTACTACTGCTAAGCATTCTGTACAGACCCGTGGTACAGAGAATACGCCAAAGAGCAGCGCTTTGAATTGGTAATGCTCACCCTGAAAAAGAAACCAGAGAAACCACCTGTGTGGTGGACAAACTGAGATATGCAAGTAAGCATCCTGCGTCTCCAGAGAACACAACCAATCACCCTGCTTGAGTAGGGGCAGCAGGCCCAGCACAGTGACCATGTGGGGTTTTCTGTACTCGATATAAAGATTGAGGTCCTTGAGATCTAGAATAGGCCTCAGATCTCTGGTTCGTTTGGGGACCAGAAAGAACCTGGAGTAGAAACCCCCATTTTACTGCTGTCTGGGCAATGGCTCAACGGCCTTTTTCCACAAAAGTGACTGTACCTCTTCCCGAAGAACCATTACATGGGCTGGATAGTTGGTGGAGGGTACCACAGGAGTCTCTGGGGCTGTTCTATGAGCACCAGAGTGTGATCCATTCTATTATCTGAAGAATCCAGGCACCTGAAGTTATGGTTCTCCACTGGTTGAGATGGAGAGAGAAAACAGACCTCTGACCACCACCTCTTGGTAGGGGACCAGAAGAGGGGGGTCTGGCAAGAAGTCAGGCAGAGGCAGATCCAGCCGCTGGGGCTGATCCATCGCCTCTGGGACGCTTGGCAGCTGGCACGAAGAGGAAGCCTGGGTATGGGAGCCTGCTCCAGACCTATGAGACACCTTGCAAAAGGATGGGCACTGTCTGATCCTAGGCTTGGTATAATAGGGCGAATGGACAGACTTACTAGCCCTGCCAGATGCCTGTAAATCATTAATGATTTCCTGGACATCTGGCTCAAATAACTTTGAGCCATTGAAGGGGGCATTCAGCACCTTCTGCTGGACATCCACTGTGAAGCCAGAGACCCTCAGCCAGGCATACCTATGAAGACAAATGCCTGTGGCAACAGCCCTTGTGCCAGTATCAGAAATGTCACACAAGGCCCCCGAGGAGATGCTTACCAATGTTCTCGGTAGCCAGCAACAACTTGAGAATTTCCTGTTTCTGGGAACATTCTGGGAGGGACTGGGCAGCCTCCTTGCCCTTCTTCCAGATGGTATTTTGGTACTTGCCCATATGGGATAGATAGTTGGCAATCCAAAGTCCCAAAGTGGAGGAGGCATAAATCTTCTTACCGCAATGGTCGATCCATCTGGATTCCCTGTCAGGGGGAGGGAACTAAGGTACTCGGGCACCTTGGACCTGTCATGGGCTGCTTTGATGATCACGGAATTGGTCTCAGGTTGGGCTGCATAAGGCAGGCCCTGGGTGGCATGATAGAGTTTATCTGCCCTGCAGGGCATGGTGGGAACCATGTCTGGATGGTGCCAAGCTGCAGTAGTGGCATTCCTCAGAGCTGGATAGATAGGAGGAATGACCTTGGGGGAGATTCTGGAATCTCCAAGAAGTCCACCAGTTTTCTACTGGTGGCATCCTTGTCCTCAGTATGGAAGACCACCGACAGCTGCTTCATGACATTAAAAAAAAGTAGGATCTTCAGGAGGGGACCTGGGAGTATGTTTCACACAGTCTTCACTCACTGAAGAAGCAGCAGACCTATCAGAGGAAAGAGGTCCCTCCTCCTCCTCTTCTCAGGGAGGATGAGGTCAATGTGGTATTTCTCCTCAATGTCGACTTGTTCTAACTTGAGGTCCAACATGCGAGGGACCAGCGGCCTATGGGGTGTAGGCAGAGAAGGTCTATTTGGCACTGACCACAATGGGGCCATCGATGGCATTGGAGATTCAGGTCTGTAAGAGCCCAACTGATACACTAGCGCTGTGGTTATCCTTGCCAAAATGTCACTGAGGTCGACAGCAGGAGAAGGATGTGTCGATGGTGGAGGGGTCAATGGCACAGGGCACAACAAGCTATCTGTCAGGTCTTGAGAGCCCCAGCGCCCCAAACACTGTAGGGCCTGGAGAAGCATCAGGCCACAATGGAGGGGCTGTCATCGACGACCCAAGCGTTGACGGGGAGGGGGGAACAGCAACCCGAGGGTCGACATCCAGCCTCCTTGAGATGCAGGAGGAGGTGCTGTTGGTAGGGGCCTGGGAGAAGCAGAGGCCTGGACAGCACAGAACATTGGTGCAGCCACAGCCAACAGAGTGCCCCCAGAGGAAGAAGAAGTTGTCCGGAATCGGGAGTGCTGCCAGGGTAAGAGTTCTCATTCACAGTCTTTTCTGTCACCCCACCACCACCACCAAAGGGCTTGTCTCAGCTTTTGAAGACTAGGAGTTCGACAAACCCACAGGTGACTGGGAAGGAGGGACCCCAGAGGACCCCTGCCCAGAACTGGCTACCTGTTGCTCCATAAGGAATTTCTTCAAAGCCTTTTGGCGTCACTTAAGGGTTGAGATAACATTTTTGGCAGAGCTCAGTCAGAGATGTCATGGTCAGGCCCAAGACACCAGACAGAGAGGTTGGGGTCATCTAAAGAAGCAATCTCTTTTCCGCAGTGGCAACGATGGAAGAGAGTTGTGGAAGGATTAACTCAACATTAACTAGATAAAGGAATCTCTTGTTTAAAAGAGATTCTTAAAGCTAGGGTAAAGGAAAAAATCTGTAGGCAAAAAGGGCGCGAACTATGATGTATGTTCCGTGGAGACTCATATGAACAGAGTCGATGGTGGGAAAGAACTGAGGAGGGAGTGGGGTTACTCATGACTTCATAGGGTTGATGATGTCAACAGGTGACATCGGTGTGGGTGGCCCCAGTGGTACTGCTGGAAAATCTTCTGTGTAGATCCTGCTTCACCAACAGTGAAGTTCCTGCTGTGTGACCTGATGACTGCGATACCCCCGACGAAGAAGATCAATGGTTACAAGGAATAAAAAAAACATAGGGAGCTGCATAGGAGTGCAGAATTAAGTGTCTAAAAATGTTTACTATGACCTGCTGCTTAAATAACTGTTGTATGAACCAGAACAGAAACTTAGGCCGGTAAGTTAAGACACAGCATCCCAAAAACTGGATCATTTTTGTGACCATTTTCCAGCAACCAAGCAGATCTGCAAGTCAATATTAAATATCAGGTTTTTCACCTTTTTTTTTTTTTTTTTTTTTTATGCGAGGGGGGGATTCACCACCCTCTCAGTGCTTTTAGCCCCTTAGAAAGAACAGTTATGTAAGAACTTACCATAACAGGAGATCCTCGAGTGCATCTCTTCCATTAGGCCACACCTTTGGAAGTGCAAGCCATCAGTGTCAGGACCACTCAGAAACTTTTTGCTTGCTGGGGGCCACCCACAAGTGAAAATGCAGTGTTCACGCATATATAGTGTGGGCGGCCCCAACACTCCTCAGTTCCCTGCCAGGGATAAGCCTCGTGGGTCTCTTACCATGAGGAACCAGGAGACTAAACCAGCACCAGGCAAACAAGGACAGGCATGGCACTGAAGACAGGATGCATGGAATAAGGCCTTGGGCACAGTATCTGATGTATCCCTTAAAAGACAACAGGGGAAGGGTACGGCATGGCCTAAGGAGGAGATTCTCTTAAAGATCTACTGTTACAGTAAATTCTTATGCAACAGTTCTAACTTCATCGAGGATATCTCTTCCATTAAGCCACTCCTCTGGAATGATTCCCAAGCAGCACACAGCAGACCAGGAGGATGATACAGTCCGATATGTGATCAGGACTGAAGGCCTTGCAGCACAGCAAGCCCAAAGCCAGCATATCTACGAGAGACGATGTCCAGACTGTAGTGTTTAGTGAAAATGTAGGCAGTGCTCCATATGGCAGCAGCATATACGCCAGCAGCAGGGGTATTTCCGAGACAAGCAACAGAAGTGGCCATACCCCTTGTGGAGTGATCATAAACACCACTAGGAAGTTCCTTACCATACTTCCTATAACAAAAAGTAATACAATCTGCCAGCCATTTGGACAGGAATTGATCCGACACAGGAATACCCTCTTTGCCAGTACAAAGGAAACAAAAAGCTGGAAATTCTTTATGCAGCTCTTAGTGTGAGTACCATAGCGTTTCAGTGTTCTATGTACATCAATAGTATGGAGCAATGACCCACTCTGGCTGGCATGCTCAGGATAGTAAACAGGAAGGTGTACCACTTGGTTCAGAGTAAATTCAGATACCACCTTTGGTAAAAACCTAGGATTCATACGTAAGGAGACTCTGTCTTTCTGACAAATCTAACAAGGAAGCTCACCCAGTAAAGAATGAATAAATGATTTTCCATGACAGGAAATGGAAGCCACAAGTTGCAGCAGGCTCAAAAGAAGCCAACATCATTTTTTTTTATTTAAATCTTCATTTATAAGTTCTAGCAGAAACAGACATTAAATCATATTTTTTAAAAGACTTTTTGACTTCAGCCTTAATACACGGTAAAATATCAAGTTCTAAGATCAGTAAAATACGTTACTTAAACATAGAATTTACAGATGTTTCCAGTTGCTCTTTTATGCATTGTTACCTTCTATAATTTCTAAAAAATTTCCCTAGAGAACAAGACAGCCTTACCTCTGAATCATTTCAGTTGGTTACTACAATCTGATTTTGTTACGGAATGAATATTTCATCTTCCATGGACATATTAAAAAAAGAAAACATGGTCTCCATAACAGCTCAAGTTTCACTTGCCAGTCTTGAAAATATGCCAAGCGTTCTTTCTATATAGTAAATTTCCCTTATTATTGCTTGCCATTGGTCAGAATCGGGGGACGGGGTGTGCCACAGACTGGTAATTGTCTTTCTGGCAGCTACAATGTATATATACAACATACTTCTTGTTGTGGGGGGATTTTATTCTCCTGGTCTATATATAGAAAAATCGATTGGTCCGTTATAGTGGGTCTGGGGGTAAGCAGTTGTGACATTGCAGATTCAAAATCTTGCCAAAAGGGGCCTAATTTTGGACAAGACCAAAAAATATGTTTGTAATCCACCTGGGGGTCCCCACACTCCCTCCAGCACTGACCATATTGTACTGGTAAATATTTGAGCAGTGTAGATGGTGTATTAAAGAATCGAGTACGCCATTTCCAGATAAATTCCTTCCAGTATAAGCTTGTGAAATACACACTGAAGGAAGAATCGGTTCTAATCATTTCTCATATGTGATTTCTAAGTGTAGTTCCCTATTCCAAGTGTGAAGAATAGTGTCTGTCTCATCTTGCCAGTGTGTCCTTAATTCCTTATATACTACCCCAATCAGATGAGGGTATAATATCCCTTCCTGTGTATCCATAAACAATTTTATAATTTGTGGAAGTGGGTTCTGGAGGACATCCCAGGTGTAACCTTTTTGTTGAAAACGTGCCCTTACCTGTTGATAATGGACCAAATCTGAACCGGGCAATTGGTAAGTGGCCTGTAAATTTGCAAATGGGGTGATCCCGTCGGTATCTAGAAACTGATATATATAGACTAGGCCTCCATTAGCCCAGTTCTGGGAAACCTTTGTCCACTACTGTGCTAACATCTCTGCTTCTATACTAATCTGTTTGAAAACGTTAAGGGTAGCATCAATGTTGGTGTCTTTCTTATTTCTTACCACTCCCTGACCATATCGTCTGTCCCTATAGAGAACTTCTTACAGTTCGGGAGAGAATTCTGGGGGGCCCAAATCACTTTCTTTGTATCAAATGAATAAATTTATTACAAATTCTATATATTTCCACTCTGCTTCATATTGTGGGTCAAGCCAGAGTAGGCTTATCTTAATTATCACCGTTCTGTGATATTCTAATAAATTTTGTATGTTCAGCCCCCTTTTATCAACTGGCAACTGCAGTAAGGACCACTAGACTCTAGGCCACTTTTCAGACCATATTAAATAGAAAGGAGCTGGGGTGATTGGTAAAGTCTGGAAAAGATACAAGAACTTTGCAAGGATGGTCATACGTATCGCCTCTCCCCTTGCAAAAATAGACAACTGAAGTCAAGACCACTCTACTAGCTCTTCCTCCACTATCTGAGTTAAGGGCTCATATTTGATTAATTCCAGGTGCAGCAGGTTTTTTGGCAAATTTATAGCCAGATATTTTATCTTTGTACAGGTCTACCTAGAAGGGAGTGACTTTTTGAGTATGGGGGTAGGGGAGAAGTTAAGGGTTAAAATTTCAGTTTTTTGTATGTTTGTGACATATCCTGATAGGGTCGCATAGTTTAACAAAATTTGCTGAACTACTGGGATAGCCCACTCCAGATTCAATAATCAATAACACGTTGTCTGCATATAATGAGTTTTTAAACTCTCAGCCACCCAATGAGACTCCTTCCACTTCATGAGTCTGCCTTATGGCTGCTGCCAGAGGCTCAAAGTATATTGCAAACAAGAGAGGGGACAAGGGACATCCCTGGCGAGTTCTCCTCTGTAGAATAATTGGGTCTGACAGTTGTCCATTTATTTTGATGTATGCCTTCGGTGCCGGATATATATTTTTGAGCCAGCTGAGAGTTCCGTCCAAAAATCCCATGCCAATCAGCATATGCCATAAAAAAGGCCATGAGACCCGGACAAATGCCTTGTCTGCATCTAAGTTGACCAAGACTGCTGGTATTTTTCTTTGATTTAGGTATCCCATTAGGTGCATGGTGCGGCGTACATTATCTGCCGTTTGCCTAGCCCTAATAAACCCGGACTGATCTGGGTAAATTATGGTTGGAAGAATATTTTCTAATCAACGGGCCCATAGGGACATATAAATCTTATAGTCCATGTTTAAAACTGATAAAGGTCTGTATGAGGAGGTATTTTGTGGATTTCTCCCTGGTTTTAAGAGTGGAGATAAAGTTGCATATGTCAACAAAGTGGGGGAGGGATCACCTGACTGTACCACTCTGAAGGTAGACAATAAGGTGGGGGACAGGTGTTTAGAAAAAGCCTTATACCATTCAGATGGAAACCCATCTGCGCCTGGGCATTTCTGGGTTTTGGCTTCTGCAATTGCTACTTTGATTTCTTTAGGTCTTACTGGGGCTAATAATGCAGCTTGCTGTCCCTGTGTCAATTTGGGGCGAGCCAAATTAGTAAGAAACTTTTCTATTCGTGATGCAGTGTCAGAGGCACAGCAGGGAGCACACTCACCTCTGAGGCCGGGAGAACAGAAGGCTGTGGGTTCTATCCCCACACCAGGCACTTGGGATTAATATCCCAATACTGACACTGCAGTGCAGAATGAGGGGGGTGCTGCACTCTTGGTGTGCCGTCTTTCAGATGAGACAATAAACCGAGGTCCCATCTGCCTGTTCCGGTGGTAGTTCAGGTAGACATTAAAGATCCCGTGGCACTTCTCGAAAAAGAGTACAGAAATTTCCCCAGTGCCCTGACCAAATTTCCCCCATTCACTAAAATATCACCAACAGCCTAATCTGGTTCAAAGTCAGTTGGCATTCATCTGTATCCCCCCAGGTCGTGCCTGAAAATAGGCAAAATTTGTCTACTGCACTTACCTGGTCAACAAAAATGAAATAAATAAATGGGTCTATTGGCTGTGGAGCTGTATACAGCTGTGCATAAAATTGTTGAAAACTTGCCAGTATATCCTTCATGATATGGAACATTTTCATGGGATTTCTTGTTTGAATCTGCACTATGGTGGATTTTGCCCTTTGTTTTCTAAGTTGACATGCTAGATTCCTAGCTCCCTTAGGGTCTCCTTCATATTTGTATGTTTTGAGGTAAAAAACTGCTTGTTGCACTTTTTGGTCTAATATTTTTTGTAATTTGGCCTTTAATTGTCTTATTCGTGACTGGGACTGGAGAGCTCTACCTTCAGTGGCAGATTGCAAGGTCTGCAGTTCTTTTGCTAGTTTAACATAAACTGCCTCTCTCTGCTTCTTTTTATGTGATGCATATGCTATAATGTCTCCTCTAATAGCCACCTTTAAAGTGTCCCATAGTATGCTAGGTGTTTTATCTGGTGTAGTATTCTCTGACACTATTTGTGGTATTCTAGAGTTTATTTTCTTTTTTAATTCTGGGTCTCTGAGCAGAGAGAGAGGCTGAGACGCCACTGTGCTCTGCCCCTGGTATTACCTAGGTCTAGTTTTAGTAAGATAGGTGAGTGGTCCGAAAGGAAGCGAGGGTGTATTGTGATATCCTGAAGTTGTCCTGTGTGCTCCCTTTTAATAAACCAATAGTCTATCTGGGATTAAGAGTAAAATCTGGGAGAGTAATAGGTATATGCTTTTGAGGTTGGATAAAAAAACCTTCAGACATCCACTATACCAAGAGAGTTTATTTGCGTACGAAATTCCTTCAGCGAGAGCGATTTCCGATGTTTGAAGTTAGAAGATGCGTCTAATTGTGGATCCAAAGTTAAATTTATATCACCGCCCATTACAAAAACTCCCTGTGACATTTCTACTAGTTTGTTAAAAAAACGTCGGATGGTTGTGGGGGGAGAATGGGGGTGGAATAAACATTCGCTAAAGTAACTTGTTTCCCACTTAGCAGCCCCTTAAGGATTACATAGGATCCATCTGGCTCAATATACTCCTCTTGTATAATCAGGGACGTGGAAGTGGGGACTAAGATCACTATGCCTCTCCTCTTACCTTCTTTACTGGAGGAAGCCTTTACTAGATACTGTCCTCCCGAGGACAGTTTCATATGTTCGTTTGATGTCAGGTGCATTTCCTGGAGATAAATTAGATCAGGGGTTTGCTTTTTAAAATACTGGAACAATCTCACTCTTTTTATTGGATTATTTAATCCATTGATATTGTGCGAGAGGATCTTATATGGGGTTAGTGCCATTTTTTCTCAATATTTTTTATTTGCTTCCCCTGTTCATGGTGACTTTTAATCTTCAGTTTTCCCGTGAGCATGTTCCTCAATTCTCTTGACTTTTCATTGTTATCCATACAGTTTATGTGAGCATACAGTATATTTCCCCAAATAAATCAGACATGGCTACACATATATAAAAAATCATATCATTGATCTGATTTCGTAAGGCTGACATCTGATTTTGTCTTAATACTGTAATATCCCTTTCTCTCTGTAAGAATTTTTCTAATAATATAAACAACAAATAACCATCCTTTACTTCCTGTTTGTTTCTAAACTGAATAAAGCTCAAGCCCCACAGAGGGGTGTGGGCTTCTCCAATCTCTCACAAACCCCACCAATTATTCACAAAATTTTCAATACATCCCGATAAAACAGTAACAACCAAAACTAAGCATTTCTTCATGCTAGGGGCAGTTTAATCTCAAAATACATGACTTCGAAGGTAGGGAAGGCATTTGAAAGTCTTCCTTTTAGCTCAAGAGTATCTTCCAGCTGTGGAGGAAAACCCAGAGTAATTTCCTCCGGGGCCTCCAGGGGGCGGATGTTCATCCCAAAATCAAAAATAAAAATATAATCTCTGCAAGTATTATGGGTGTTCGTATATCCCAACAAAATGAAAAACCATAACTGTATCCTTCCCGAGACATCTAGACCATACCCCGCCAGATGTAACTGTTTTTCTTTCAGTAAATTAAAATATTGCATATTAACCTCTTGCTAATTTGTTCTTCCAGAATTTTTTTCCCCTTCCTTGTGGAATTGCTATAACCACCACTTGAGTATTGTTCGATTCCCCTGTCCAATTCTACTACTACCATGTTTCTAAAATTAAACTTTCATTGTTTAAAATATAATAAAAGAAAAGAAAACAATGAAGATTGCAGCCCAGACTTATGCTCTAGTTCTTGTTGTTGCTTCAGTGCGTCATGAGTCCCACGGGTAAGCCTCATGTATTGCCAGACCTTGTGAAGGGGGGGGGGGGGTTAATACTCAAGTCCTATGATTTAACTAGCCCATTGTTGCCAAGTCCCCCTTTTTGTCTTTTCAGCTCCCCCATTAGTAATTCCTGTTTAATCGTTGAGTTTCTGACTAAGGACCCCAGTTGATTTTCTGTTACAGTCCATTGTAATGAGGTAAACTCATTGCCCAAACCCTGTTGCTGTACATCGTAGAGCCAGTACAAGACACCTCCTCATTTAACTAGGATTATAAACAGTACCTCTGTATTATTCTCCTTCAGTGTTTGGATCTCTCTGTTCGAAGGAAAGAAGCTAATCTTGTTGCTGGAGGAAGACCAACATCTGACTGCTTGGTGCAGGTAGATTTGAGTTTGTTTACTGTTTGCCAGCGTGGAGGCTGAGGGGTCTCTTGTATCTGGGTTCTTGGGTGGGCATTGAACTGGAGGCCTAGTTTCTGCAGTTCTGAGCAGGCCTCTTCTGCTGTTGTGAATTCTGCTCTTCCCCCTGGCAGCTGTACTATCATCTGCGCTGGATACGGAGTGGTGAATTTGTAGCCCTTTTCCCTCAGGACTGGAAAAATATCTGCACAGGCCCTTCAATTCCTCATTGTGTCCGGCGCGTAGTTGTTGTCTAAATAGACCCCATAAGTAACTGTGTGACCCTAGAAGTCACTTGACCTCCCTCTGCTTCAGTGCACTCAGCAATAAAACTGGGTAGCAGCAGCAAAAACCCAGAGTAAACAAGACATTACATTTCAGGGAAGCTAGTTTGATTAAACAAATACTCATTGCAACACTGATTTTGAAAAACACTATACTAAACTCAAGTGGCCCTCCGGTGCAACAATACCGCTACCACTCACAATGCCAGCAACCTGGGATCAGGAATGAGCCTGGGTTGCTGGAGAGCTGGCCGCGGAGGGGGGAGGATTGAGCGGCCAATGGTCCACTCTCTTCCTGCAGTGAAGGGGTGAGATGTTCTGTCTGGTGCATGTCTGATGCCTAGCTGAGGCTTGGGATTGGCGCCGGACCACACATGGAGGGTGGGGAGGACTGCAGCACACACCTGGCATGCTCCACATGGAAGTGTGCATGGCGCAGTTATTGCACATCGCGTCTCCCCGCTCAGGGCTAGAAACATGGTGGGGAGTCAGAAAAACATGGGGTGAAAAGAGATAAAAAAAAAATTATGTTAAACTATACTCAAAGCTTTATCTTATATCTCAAACAAATTATAGGTTCTGTGCATGAATGAGCTCGGCATGCACCAGTAAAGGCATGTGCTAAACTTTGCACCACAGTGCCGGCATCAGCAGGACACACTGTGCCGGTATTCATTCCTTCTCCCCCAGTGTCCTGTTCCATCAAGCACACAGGAGTGGGAAGGGGAAGAGGAGGACAGCCTGGGGAGTGCACTGGAGTTGTATGAGACACTAGAATTCCACTCGGGTGCCCACTTCGGCTCTAGAATGAATACCATACTCAGTGGGAGCAAGGGATCATAGGATGTGGCAGTCTACGGCTAGTTCTATGGTATCCCCTTTGGGGATGTATGTTTTTGAAATGAAACAAGTAGCAAGGATTGCTGTCCCAATCTCACCCAGCTCTCCATGGCAAGGAGGCGGTCTGGGAATGGCCTGGCATCCAGGGCACATGGCCTCACTGATCCACTGATAGGGTATGAAGGGGAGGATCATTTCCATCCAAACAGGTGTGTATATCCTGCTGAATAAAGCTTCATGTTTATGTGTATCTTGCTGGATCACATGGTAGTAACTGGGTCCCACCCCTGACCAGCTGTAAGGGATCTGGGCAGGTCTTGGGAATACAAGCATGCCCAGCTGCGTAGATAAGTAAGAGCACCTAAAGAGTGTCCAAAGTACACCTGCAGTTGCATGTAACTCTGCCTTACAGCACAGTGCATATAGCCCTTATCAGTAAAACTCCAGTTATTAAAGCAGACTTGTTGAAATCAACCAGGAAAAAGCATAATGCTTTAATAGGACTTTCAGCTAATCACTGATAGAAAGACTGTGACAGTCAGCAGCCTTGTTTTCTGAACAGATAAGCTGAGCTGTAAATGCACATAAAGTGTATCTAATGAATCCTGATTTTATTTAAATTTGATAAGACTGGAATGGGTCTACTTAAGATAGAACAGTAATTTTCCCCAGACGTCTCCGACTTCCAAACATCCACCTGCAAAACTAATATTTAGCAAACTAGCCAGAACCATTTATGACAGTGAACTGTTCTACAAAACTGTTTGACAAAGTGAAATAGTAGATATAAAATGTGCAATAAAAACACAGAGAGTACACTTACAGAGCCAGGAAGTAACAAGCATTTGTCAATGCCGAATGTTGTCTTACTGGCATTGGTAGTGCAGGAGTTAGAGAGATGCATAATAGGAATGGCAGTGAAGTAGTGAACTGACGCCAACCTCACCCTGCAGAGACTGACAGGCAATGGGGTGTGCCTTTGGGTCATCGGCCATAATGCTCACGCCATTTCACCTCACTCTACCCTGCAGACACCAACAAGTTTTGCGGTGTGCCTTGGGGTCTTCAGGACTTACGCTCACCCCATTTCATAAGGAAATATGCCAAGATGGGTGCAGCATAGGAGAATGGGGTGAGCTTTGGGGTCAAAGACTCCAAGGCACACCTCAATGCCTGTCACTGGCTGCGGGTTGGGGGTGGAATGGCGTCAGCATTACAGCCAACAAGCTCAAGTCACATCCCTCACGCCTGTCAGTCTCTAAAGGGTGGAGTATTACGGCTGGAAACCCTAACACCCTGGGTGTTTGTTGATATTTTCACTCCAAATTTTCAACATGGGCTTTTTGTGATCCCATCTCATGAACAGTGGCACTATCTGTTCGTTAGCTGAAAGGTGATTTTGCACAGCGACTGCACCATTTCGTGCCACAGGTGCAAAAATACATTTTGGGCAAGATGTGAAAAATGACAGCTGTACTCTTCATGAGAAGGTGTAAAAAAAATGGCAATGTTGAAAATCTGGAGTTAAAATATGAAAAACTGGTGAAGTCACAAGTGTGCGTAGAAACTGTGCAACACACACCCGTAACGCAATTATTTTGGGAATTTTTTCACCAAATTTTCAACATAGGCATTTTGGGACCTCCGCTCATGAACAGTGTCACTGTGATTTTGTTAATCTGTCCCAAACATCGATTTCCCACAGCGACCACGCCATTGTGTGCCACATGTGCAAAAACATATTTTGGGTAGGATGTAAAACATGACAGCTGTACTGTTCATAAGGAGGTGTAAAAAATGGCAATATTGAAAATATGGAGTGAAAATATTAAAAATTGTCAAAGTTATGAGCATGCACGGAAACTGTGCAATGCACGCTCATAACACAGTCATTTTTGGGAATTTTTTCACCAAATTTGCAACATAGGGTTTTTGGGACCCCACCTCATGAACAGTGGCACTGCCATTTCCTTACTCGGTCCTGAAAGGTGATTCCACACAATGACAGCGAAATTACCTTTCGGGACTGAATAACGAGATGACAGTGCATATGTTCATGAGGTGGGGTCCCATGAACCCCATGTTGAAAATTTGGAGTCAAAATTCAAAAAAATGCCTGAGATATCCACCTACATAGAAACATAGAATTTGATTTAAGCAATAAGGCACGACAGGGTGTGTGTTATTGTGCAATAACGTCACCCCTGGGGTGGGCTGAAGCACGAGGCGAAGTCGAGTGCTTCCACCACCACAGGAGTGACGTTATTACACAATAACACACACACTGGAGTGCCTTATTGCTATTATACAATGGCTCGTTGTTACACAAAATAAAAAAAATGTAAAAAAATGTTTTAGTAGATTTTTAGTGTGGCAGTATATCTTTGTTTCTTAAGAAAAGATGAGGTCAAGCATATCCTCATCCATACAGTGATGTTATTGTGTAATAACATCACTGCCTCAGGCATACAATGACCAATCAGAGTCTAGAATTCTTTCTTGCCATTGTAGAATGGCAGATAAGGACCGCTGGGCCCATCGAGTCTGCCTATTTCCCTATCTAATGGATACGCTGCAGATCCCAGTTAACCAACAGCCAACTTCCTCCTGCCCCCCCCCACTAGAATTGCCTTATGTCTGTCCCATGCATTCTTGAATTCCCCAACTGTTTTTGACTCCATTACCTCCTCAGGAAGGCTGTTCCATGTATCCACAACCCTCTCCATGAAGAAATACTTCCTCACATTGCTCCTGAGCCGTACCCCCTCTATCTTCAAATTGTGCCCCCTTGTTCTTGTACATCTCTTTTTCTGAAAGATGCTACCCTCTTGGACTTTGTTGATTCCCTTGAGGTACTTGAAAGTTTCTATCATGTACCCCCTCTCCCAAGGGTATACATACTAAGCTCCTTTAATCTCTCTTCGTATGTCTTCTGGTGCAGACTCTGCACCATTTTAGTTGCCCTCCCCTGGACAGCCTCCATCCTGTTTATGTCCTTGCGGAGATGGGGTCTCCATAACTGCACACAGTACTCCAGATAGGGTCTTACCAACTGTCTGTACAGAGGGATAAAACCTTCCCATTTTCTACTGGTGATGCCTCTCCCTACGCACCCCAGTATCCCGCCAGCACTCCTTACTACCTTCTCACATTGCTTGCCCACCTTAAGGTCATCTGATATGACTACCCCCCAGGTCCCTTTCCATTTTTGTAGTTGTTAGTATCGCAACCCCCAACCTAAGTTGAAAGCACCCCATTTATGCCACTATACAGCTTACCAGCATTTCTTCAGTTCGCGGTTGGCTTTAAAGAGTGCATATGTGTTCCCACCCCACGGAAGATCACAAAGCCGGGTCCTCCAGAGGTAAGTATGGGGTGATGGGGAAGTGTGGGAGGTGGGGTGCTTAGAGGGTTGGGGGAGGGGTGGGGAGGGGGGGGCCAACAATGGACCTTTTTTTTCAGGAACAAAAGAAATCAAACAAAAAGGACATTGCCCAGCGGTATGGTTTTCTCTCTTTACAGGTTAAATAAAACAAATGTTAGGCACACTGGGTGGGCTCCCAGTGTGTATGACTTTCGGAAATTGGTTGATGGGCCACCGTGACAATGGGGTAGGGCAGAAACATGCTGACGTGGTCGACGGTGGGCTTCCAGTGTGCCACACAATCTGTGTGTGTGGGGGGCAGACATGCAGACAGGGAGACTGGGCACCCCGAAGTCGGCTTTGTTTTGGTATTGTGCAGCGGACAGCGGCAGCCATGTTTTTTTGAAATGTTTCATCAGGCAAGGCACGTAGGGGTGGCATGTCTTCTGTGCCGCTGCATGACAAACTTATCTCAGACTGCAGCGGCACATTTCTTTCAAGTTGGTGGCACTTTGCAAACTTGCATCAGCGCTAGCATGCTGGTTTATTGGAGAATGAGGGACGCACCTTCTAAAGCGTGCCCTGCATTTGCAAATGCTCTGCATTTCTCCTACTATCATCTCCTACTGCCACAAAATGTTGCTTGCACGTGCGCAAGACAACATAAAAATAGGTTATTCACCTGTAACACATGTTCTAGGAATGGTATATACTGTAGTTCACATACACACACAGGCAGTTCCACTGGAAATGCTCATTCATCAGAACATCTTCAAGCTAAGCCCCTCCCACCACTCAGGTGGTATATCCTGCGGCTCCACCCCACGATGTCAGATCTTGCACCCTGGAAGCAGGGATCTGTGTGCCACTTGCCAGACGAGACTGGGTGAGTGGAGTGGATGTGAACTATATGCCACTCCAAGAACTACAGTTACAGACTGAGTAACCAGTTTTTCTAGGGGTGGCTATCCACACTCACCCAGACTTCCAGAAGTTCTCCTGGATGAGGTGACAAGGCATGCACCCCTAGCTGGTGAAGAGAGATTGGAGAACCGAGGTCCCAAAACCAGAATCCAACAAGACCCTCAGTCAGTGCTGTAATGGGAAATGAAGGTGTGTGCTGACTTCCAGGTAGCAGCCATGTATGTAGCTCTCCTGGATACAGGTGTCCCTGGAAGCAGCCGCCGAGGCATAGTATGTCTGGTGGAATGAGCCCTAAGGGAGGCTACCTACCAGCCAACCTACAGCAGAGGTTGATACAGGATGCTATCCACCTGCCAATTGTTCACTTTGCTGCTGGTCTGCCAAGTGCAACTTCAGAATCTGTGACAAACAGCTGACAAGCCTCACTCTGAACTCCAGTCATGCGCTCCCTACAGTAGGAGAGCATCTTCCATAGGTCCTGAAGTATGGAGCCTGCAGTTGGCCTCTGAAGATGGATTATTAAACTATACAGGTAATTTAATCAGATGGTTAAAGTGAAACTCCAATACTAACTTCAGAAGGAACTTCAGATGGGGATAAAGGATGACCTCATCCCTATGGAAGATCAGGTAAGGAGATGCCACTGAGAGTGCCTGGAGCTCACTGATCCTTCTGGCTGACATAACTGACATCTTACACCTGTACATAGGCTCAAATGGCTTGCTCGTGAGCACAGCCAGCTGCAGCAGTAAATCTTGTGGTGGTTTGCACACCAGAGGGGACAGGTGGTCAAGGCTCTTGAAGAAGTGCCCAACCACTTTTCTCCTGGGCCACCATCAGCAAATCAGCCGGCACGCTAGAGGGACTGGAGGGAAAAGTATGCCTCTTTGCAGACAACACAAAGATCTGCAACAGGGTTGATACACAAGGGGGGGTGGAAAGGATGAGAAGGGACTTGGCAAGGTTGGAGGAATGGTCAAAAGTATGTCAGCTTAGATTCAATGCAAAGAAGTGCAAAGTAATGCACCGAGAAACAAAACCCAGGAAAGAGTACACAATGGGGGTGTACTAACAACAGCAAAAATGGAAAGGGACCTGGGGTGGTCATATCAGATGATCTAAAGGTAAGCAAGCAACGTGAGAAGGCAGTAAGGAAGGCTGGGGGGATACTAGGATGTACTGGGAGAGGCATCACCAGTAGAAAACAGAAGTTGTTATCCCTCTGTACAGACAGTTGGTGAGACCCCATCTGGAGTACAGTGTGCAGTTCTGGTGACCCCATCTCCACAAGGACATAGACAGGATTGAGGCAGTCCAGAGGAGGGGAAATTAAAATGGTGCAGGGTCTGTATCAGAAACCACATGAAGAAAGACTAAAGGATTTTAATATGCATACCCTCGAGGAAGGAAGGGAGAGGGAGGAGTGACAGACACTTTCAAGTACCTCAAGGGAATCAACAAAGTCCAAGAGGGTAGCATCTTTCAGAAAAAGAGATGTACAAGAACACGGGGGCACAATTCAAAGATAGAGGGGGCATGGCTCAGGAGCAACATGAGGAAGTATTTTTTCATGGAGAGGGTGGTGGATACATGGAACGGCCTTCCTGAGGAGGTTGTGGGGTCAAAATCAGTGGGGGAATTCAAGAATGCATGGGACAGACATAAGGTAATTCTTATGGGGGGAGTAGGAAGAAGTAGGCTGTTGGTTAACTAGGATCTGCAGCTTATCCAATAGGTAGGGGAATGGGCAGACTGAGTGCACCAAGCGGTCCTTATCTGCTGTCAGAGTCTATGTTTCTATGCAGTATGCAGAGATGGCTACCAGGTGCAACTTGAAGGTCATTGCTCACAGTCCCAAATGGGAGAGGGATCAAAGGTACTCAAGGATACCATCCAAGGGCAGGTAAGGGGATCAAGCATCTTGTCCTGACATCAACTGGGAAATTTTTTCCATTTAAAGGCGTGGCACTGGCGAGTCAACTCTTTTTGGGAGGCCTCTACAAGTGGAGAACAGATTCCAAAAGACCCAAAGCCTGGAACTCTAGCTGCTCAGGAACCAGGCTGTAAGGTGCAGGGACTGACGGTCCTGCAGGACCATCCCCTTATATCTGGTCAGAAGGTTCAGATGACGAGGCAGCCGCCATGGAGGCCTGGTGCTGAGGCTAAGGAGATCCACATACTAAAACTGCCATGGCCAGTCTGGAGTTATCAGGATACCCATGCCTTGTCCCCACGGGCCTTAACCACCACATTGTGGATCAAGGGGAAGGAAGAAAAGGTGTACATGAGGCCTGGGGTCCAGGGCCTTGCAAAGGCATCCACCATCACTTTCCTGGACTGTGGGGGGTGGGCACAAAACAGCCTCAGTCTTGCGTTCTCCCAGGAGGCAAACAAATCCACCAGAGGGATTCCCCAATGTGTGAACAGGTGGTGTACTACATCCTAATGCAGGAACCACTCATGTGACATCTCTGCCACCCAGAATGTCTGCCAATTGACTGTTCACTCCAGTGACATGGACTGCCAGAAGATCTGCACCCAGGCTATGCATGACGGTAAAGGTGTGGAGGGCCTCCCGACACAAGGGAAGGGAGTGAGTGCCACCCTGCCTGTTCAGGTAGGATATGGTGGCGGTGTTGTCCATCTGGACCTGCACAACCTAACCCCTGATTAGAGGAGAAAACTGCATCAGAACAAGCCACACAGCACAGAGCTCCAAGGGTGATGTGGTGATGGGATTCTCTGGGTGACCAGAATGTGTGTGATCTATGGTATCCCAGATTCACTCCCCAGCCCATCAGAGACATGTCCATCATAAGCATGATTGTCAGTTCTGGGCGGATAAATGGGACTCCTCCTTCCAGATGTTCAGGAATTAGCCACAACTGGATGGCATCCCATATCAGGTGGTTCACTGTGACCAGTTCGTCCAAGTGGCTTAGGCACTGGTACCACAGATAGCCCAACTCCCACTGAAGGTGACACACCCACCAGCAGGCCCAACAGACCACACTGGTGTAGGATGCCATGTACCCTAGCAACTGTAAAAAGTCTCAGGCAGGGTGCCAGTGCCTAACCTGAAATGAAAGCGCAAAAAAGGTAAGGTCCAGAGCTTGGTGCATAGGGAGGTGGGCCTTGGCCCGCAGGGAGTCTAGTCCTACCCAAGTGAACTGGATCACTTGCAAAGGGATAAATTTGAACTTGGCCAGGTAGAACAACAGTTCCACACCTCTGCAGGTCTGAAGGGCCAGATCCCTGGATCACTCCATGGCCTCCTTGAATGGGATGGCTATCAGCCCGTCGACCAGGTAAGGATACACCCTGATGACCTTGCACTACAGGAAGGCTGCCACCACTGCCATGCACTTGGTGAAGACCCTTGGCATGGACGCGAGACTGAAGGACATGACCTGAAACTAGCACCGCCAGTGGGATGGATGGACTATGATGTGGATGAACACATTCTGGAGATCCAGGGAGCAGAACCAGATGCCCTGCTCCAGGAATGATATGATCAGATTCAGAGTGACCATCTGGAACTTGCACTTCTGCATAAATTGGTTCAGATCATGCAGATCCAGTATGGGACACCAGCCCCCCCATCCACTTCAGGACCAGAAGCACCTAGACACATACCCTTGACTTGGCAGGGGTGTCTGAGACATGAACTAGGGCCCCTTTCACAAGGAGCTGAGCAAGATCCTCCCTTAGGGCAGACAGCATGTCCTGTGACTTCGAGGACTTCCAAGGAGCATGGGATTGATAAGGCCGGAAAACCTCATAATCTAGAAACAATCCTCTGCCTACCACCTCTTGGACCCACCTGTCCATGGTAATGGCCAAAAGTGGCAAAGCTGACCCCACATGTGAAGCTGAATCAGGGACTGGACAGGTGGGAGGATGACACCCCCAGACCTGTCACTGGGCAGCTTTGGAGGGGACAGTGGCCACTGGGGCCAGAAGGGCACCACGTCCCCAACCCCAGCCTTTTTTTTTTTGCCCCAGCGGAAAACCTGGCCCTGGGGTACTAGGCTTGGCACTGCCCAGGCCAAAGAGGCTAGTGCCCAAGAAGAGGACACTGGTCAGCTTGTGCTGAATGTCCATGGTAAAGGTGGACAAACTCAGCAAGGCCCTGGTCGCTGCCATGGCATGGGCACAAACGTTATCCATATCCAAGGCCATCTGGAGCTGGTGTTTAGCCTGTGCTTGACCCAGGTCTCTGATCAACTTCACTGACAACTGCTTGTCAGCAGTAAGATGAGGTAGGATTTCATCCAGCACTCCCATCAGCGACTGATCAAAGTTGGCCATTATCATGGCATACTTCGCCTGATGGAGACCGAGAGAGGAGGCAGTGCAGATCTTCTTGGCTGTGTGGTCAAGTTTCTTACACTCCTTGCTGGCGGGGGAACTTGTCCACGTCCCCTTGGCCTCTGGACTTCTGGAAGGCCAAGTCCAAGAACAGTCCCTCGGTCAAGGGATGGACTGAGAACCCCAAGAGGGACCCAGCAGGACTGCATTATTGCGGACCATACAGGTGAAGGTTGCTAGGCAGGATTTTGGATGCTGTTAGAGCTCCAGGGCCAGTCCCAAGATGGCTTCAGCCATGGGAAAGGCAACCCAAGGGAAGTCATCCTTGTACAATATGTCTGTGAAGGGGTATTTATGCCGCTTCTGGACCAGCTCCAAGGACACATGTATGGACTCTGATATTAAAAGTAGGAGAACCACAAATGACAACGGACCATGGTCAGTGGACATGTCTTTCACCAAGACACAGTCAAACTTGTGGATCTTTGACAACATCATGGATCACCCATCTGAGTTCTCTGAAGAATCCTCGAAAATGGCCAACAGCCGTGTACCGTCTCTGATGACCCAGGAGTCTTCCGATTGTGTAATTTCCACCGACAGCCAACCTGGCAAGCCAGAGGTAGCACTGGAGTCCTTGGTCAGTGCTCCCACCAAGTGTTGTGGGAGAGGTGGCTCCTACTGTAAGGGTGGAAGGCAGACACCGGAAACATCTACTGAGGGTGGAACAGCGTTGGCAGTACTGGCACCTGCTAGCTGGCCATCAGGCCTGGGGTAGAGCCCTTCCCTGCAATGATTCATTACTGCCAAAGGAGTACCTTGTGAGCTGCTGCATTTGGTGGCAGTACACGTCCTCAACCAAGGACGAGCAGATCGAGGAACGTCAAAAACAATGCCTCCAGTCGAGTGGAATTGAGAGCACAAACAGTGCCTTGACTGCAACCTCTACCTTAACCATAGACCCAAGAGCCAACGCCGAGGAGAAGCCACTGGCAGGTCAGTACAGACCACATGCTGAGGTGCGAGAAGACCACTTACTTCGGTGGCACAACCATCAGTGGAGTCTGGTACCAAGTGGAGCCAGCCAGAGACACTGTCCAGTCCATGTCCTCCTGGGAGAGGACCAGGAGAACAAGGGTCTTGGAGATTGACACCTCTCATCGATCTCAGACAAATGTTCGACACAGTCAAGCAAACTCTCGATAGCCTGATTGGCCAGCATCGAGGTTGACAAGCCAAATGAGGGCACTACAGAGTGATCGACCAAATATTCAATCACACGAAGCTTGACCAGAGTCGAGTGCTTGACACGCACTGAATGGCCGGGGGAGTCAAGGGAATGGGAGGACCGTGATCTCTCCCGATCCCACGACCTGCACCAGTGGCGCCTGTGCTCTTACTATGATGGTCAGGACTCTCCCGTTAGGTCTGGAGGTCCCTGAACATTTCACAGAAGTTCTGCGTGAAAGACACTCCAATGCTAGTCCCCACTGGGAGCAGCACCAATGCCAGAGAAGTGTCCACCTCAGCAGCCGCTGTCTATTGTTCCATGGCTGCAAGCTGAGCAGCCAACCTTGCACCAGCAGAGGCTGACTTGCAAACATTCATTCAGAGCATAGGATCCCTATCACCTGGCCAACCATGAAGAAACCTCGCCTCGTGATCCTCCAAGGACGAAGAGAGCATCGCCTGACGTAGGACACAGCCAAATGCATTGAGCATAGCCCCTAAGCAATAGAGGCAACATATGTGTGGGTCTGTCTTCAACATCTTCTGCCAACACACAATGCACAATTTGAAGCCATGAACCAGTTTCACTTCCTCAGATGAGGCAGAGCCGAATGAGGGAGAGAAGAGCCACGAGGAACACTACAACCCCAAAACAGGAGAAGTTTTCAAATGATTTCATCAAAGGTGCACTTGGTAGCCTACAATGCTGCAGAGCTATGAAACAGGAGACAAGACTCTATCAGCAGAAAGGAAGATCTGATGTTACATGGCAGTGTTAGAGATATACTGCCTAGGTGGTGGGAGAAGCTTTGCTTGAAGACGTTCCAACAAATCAGCATTTCCAGTGGAACTGCTTGTGTGTGGATACTGAACTATATGCACACCCTAGAACATTTTTTTTTCCTCAGCAGACCACATACCAACAAGCTAAGTCACACCTTGCTTATTCCTCAACTTAAGATAAGGCGGGAAAGACTTAAAGAGACACTATCAACCCCTTTCTGTATCATACTATTTCTAGTTGAAAACCCACATTTTATGATTGTATACCTTCTCTAAAATTCATTGGTGTTGCTGGTTATTTAATTTTTTTTTCCCTTTCTTAGTAGCATTGAAATGCATGCTAATAATATAATTATACCCAACCTTGTTTTGTTTCAAATCCTTGATTTACTTTTATTGCATAATTTCTGACATTAAAAACGCCCCAACCAGAGCAGACACACATGATGCAATAGTATCCTCTCCTTCCACTGCATCCTGAGTGGCTAGACTGTGTTGGGGTGATCCCAAGTTCAGAAAAGATGTGAGTTGATTAAGGAAGGAAGGAATAAGACACGGTGAGGTGTGGTTTATGGGCTGATAAGAGCACGCCCCAGTTGCGTAATGAGGCATGAGGCGCTTGCGCTGAGTGCCTTTAGCACCTGGGAACCAGCTGGCAATAGCACAGCAACCAGCTTAGCAGTTTATGTCACTTTATTCAACTTAGCAGGTCACCTTCCATTTTTGAGGGTAGTGGCAATGGTGGTGGCGGAAATGTGGATAACACAGAGACGCTCAGTTCTGGGAGTAAAATTAAAAGTCTAAATCAGATTTCAGGAGCAAAATGGGGAAAGACTACTGCTAAGTAAAATGTACCCTTCCCCCACAAAAGACATAAAGCTGACCAAATAAAGTGTACAAATGTAACATATAATGAGAAAATGTGTCCCTAGACCACTGTCAGGTATGTCTGATATTGCATCAAAAATGATGGGCTCACCAAATAAATGTTTCCATTTCCTACAATGGGGCTTGGTATCATGTGCAATACACTACCCCAAAAATGAAATGCAGCCTGCTGCGTGGGCTTAAGTTATTACTGTATCAACACTTCCACTTCTCCATTCTGCTACACTTTAAACTAAACATGATATAACTCCGTCCAGCACTTAGCATCATCAAAATCCTGCTTGGCGAGCTACTGCTTGAGAAATTACAAAGACATTTCTAATGAACTAATAAATACCAACTGGGAAGAACAAATGCATTATCTGACAGTTGACTTGGCTATTTATCAAAAATAAAATAAAGCTTCTGGAAGAAGCATACATTCCTGGAAAAAAATACAAAAGTAAGGGTAAAATCCCACTATGGCACACCACAAATATCAAGAAAATGATAAAGAAAAAGCTTATAAAATGCTAAAATTACAACCAACTGACCTGAACAAAAAACTACACAAAGAAGCACTAAAAAAACTAAACAAGAGATCAAAACCCAGAACAAAAAAAGGTGGAATTTAAAATTGCTCACAGCAAAAACAACCAAAAATCCCTATTCTCATATATTAACAACAGGAACGGAGACAATACTGTAGGCCCTATAATAAAAAATGGGGAAACCATATATGAACCCGAGAAGGTAGCAGAAGAATTGAATAATTTTTTTCCTGTACAGTATTCAACAATAAAAGTGATGTACAAAATGGAATGGGATAGCTCTCAAATGACATCTACTAATTTTTCTAGGAATGAAATAGAAGATGTCCTAAAAATATGCTGTGTCTATATCCTTGTTGCTCATGCCTCCTGTGACTGCTTCTCATTATTTTGGTAATTGACCTGTCCACTGTACATCCCCCACACACTATATACACCCCTTTTTAATTTCTCCCAACATCACTCCACCACCCTTCCACCCTGTCTCACAATACCCCTCTTCTACTCATATCCTCCCCCCTCAAACCATCCCCCTTCTCCCACACACTCTTCTATCCTCACTGTTATTTTGGGCTGCTTTACCCATTCCAGGTAATACATAACTTGCACTGGTCTAGTTTCAGTTTTACTTTACCTGGACAACTTGGTTCTAATGTTCGTACCATTTTTTGTAGTCAGGCATACATTGTACAGTGCCTGAAGACAGTTTTCTCAACAATGTTAACCTTATTCCAATCTGACACGGCCACCTTTGGCTGCGCTCCCCTTTTGCTGTGCACTATTGCTCTTGGTTGCTGTATTCTCGTATACTATACATTGTTTGAATTTGTTTTATTCCTTGTTCTGTCTCTACCTTGACGTGGAATCTATGTAAAAGAGCTTTTGCTCACAGGTGTAATCCAAAATTACCAAATAAATAAATAAAAGTAAAAAACATAAAAAATAACTCAACACTGATACAAACCCTTACTTTATTAAAGAACTAGCAGGCCCCTTGAGTGTGCCAATGACAATACTGTTTAAAAGGTCAATACATACAAGTTATGTCCCTAAAGATTGGAAGAAAGCCACAGTGACACCAATTTTCAAAAAAAAGGAGTAAAAGCTTGGTAGGATGACTTCCATCCCCTGCAAAATTATGGAAAGACTACCCAAAGTTAAACTGGAGGAAGCCATAGAAATACTTGGGATACAAGACAGTACACAACATGGGTTTGTTAAGGGAAGATCGCGTACAACTAAACTAAGAACCTTCTGGTACATGTTATTTTTGTCGATTTTCAAAAGGCGTTCAATACTGTCCCTCACACTGACCTAGTTATTAAACTCAAGGATATGGGTATTAATCATCAGTTACCAAGATGGACAGAAAACTGGCTTATGGATAGAACCCAGCTAGTGACGAGTCTCGGGGAAACTCTCTGAAGAAAGATCTGTAACTAGCAGTGTGCTTCAGGGCTCAGTCCTTGGACCCATTCTATTTAACATCTATAATTAGTGATCTTCATCACGGTCTAAATATCAATGTAGGGAAATTTGCTGACAACACTAAGATTAGCATAGAAGTATACCAGGAAGAAAAACATCTATCCTTAGTAAGTGAGCTACACAAAATAGAGGAATGGTTACAGATAAACAGGATGAGGTTTAATACAGATAAATGTACAGTAAACACAAACAGTCCGCACAAATCTTACTACCTAAGAAATACTACACTAAAGGCTGTCGAGAATGAGAGGGATTTAGGAGCTGTAATAAGTAACAATCTTATGCCTCGTAACCCTTGTAGAACCATAACACAGAAAGCTAACTGACTCTTGGGTTGTATAAGGAAGAGATTTGTTTCAAGATCGGAAGAGTGCTTACTTCCACTCTATAGATCTTATGTACACCCGTACATGGATTACGCCTCCCCCTTCTGGGCCCCTCACTTAAAAAAGGATACTAAACTACTAGAAGTCATACAACACAGACTAACAAAAATGATCCCAATGTTGGCAGATTTGTCATATCCGGAACGTATTCGAGAATTGAATCTATTTAGCCTAGAAAACTGATGTACAAGGGGGGGAGATATAACGTTAGTATACAAAATATTAAGAGACCCTGAACTATATAAAAAAATGAGGCTTTATTAACACCAACAGAACAGTAAACCTCAGATCTCAAAGCCATCAATTTGCTTGTTCCTAAAGTAAACACTAACAGAAGAGACCAATTCTTTACAGTTAGAAAAACTAAGATCTGGAACCAGCTACCTCAGAATCTCATCAAGATTGAGGACTAGGACTCATTTTAAAGGGAACTAGACAGGTACCTATTTGATGAATCAGTCCAGTAAATAATATATCCACTCGGAGTAGGAGACAGTCCAGATGAGCCCAGTGCCTTCTTCTGTCTTGTACAGTACACCCAGTGATACCTCCAAACATAGTGAATACAAGTCAGCACTAAAAAGGATTTTATCTAAATAACTGCTCTGTGAACATATTTTTAAACTGTTATTTTTTTAGACTCTGGGGTAGGCAGCACCCTGGTGTAATTTATCTTCTTCCATCAGGCCAGCTGTACTTCAACGAAAATAACTATTTTTTTTTTTTATTCATAATTTCTACTCTTTTGTCCGCAAGGCCCTCTTGCCATCTGCCCCACCAACCCCCATTCAACAACCTTCTTTGGAGTAACCTGGATCCGATGTGTGGTCAGGGAGAGCAGGGTCCTCCACCACCCCTCAGGAGCCCACATCCAGATAATGGAACCTTGTCTAGTCGGTAGTGTGAGGACTGCAACAGGTTTGACAATCATTCTGTGGCTCAGAAGTTTTTCCCTCCATTTTCTCCTCTGAGCCGCCAGCTTGTAATGACATACTGAGAGTGTATGCAGAAATGACCAACACACGCCTTCCTGGTCTCCACTAGGAGCTGGACAATAAGCAGGATTTCATGTTACCCCTCTCATCCCAAGAGAAGGGAGCAGTCCCTCGGAAGCTCAATCCCCCCTTCCCCAGCCAATCCCTGAAAGGCACATGTCTGCTGCTGAACCCCAGTTGATTATGTGGCTGGCCTCAGTGCAACTGTCGAATCACCAGGCCAGTTAAATGAATTTTTTTTTCTCTTCCACAGAAATACTTTTTTTTTCCCCCTTTGGTAACTGGGTAAGGCTCACTGGGCACAAGGCCTGTTTACTGGGCCAACCGGGGGCACTGGGGAGGTTAAGGGACTTCCTCAGAGTCACAGATTATGCAAGTGGAGGTTGTGGGAATCAAACTCAGGTCTGCTGGATGTACCAAGCTTGTTCATAGCTTGTTACTCTAACCACTAGTCTATACTGTCAAATGTGGATCAACCCTCCAGAAAATGTTTTTTCTTTTCTTTTTTTGCTTTACTGCCGATCACCAAACGCAGAAGGAGGTAGACAGGAACACGAGAAAGAGAGTATTTTAAATTACAGTGATAGGTTGGTTCAGTGCTGACCGTGTACCAAGTGCAATGCAGTGGTGAGGCAAAGCTATGTGTCTTGTCATTTGCAAACACCAAAAACTACAGTGATTTCAAGGAAAGTGCTAAAATTCATGGTATTGTCATGGAAAATGCCAAAAATCATGATGTGCTTCCATAAAAATCATGGACTCCATGACAAAAATACAAACCTACTAGTAATTCATACTCAGATATACAGTATCAACATCAGCCCTCTGGTCTGAATGCCCAAACATTCAGCCATTCCCCTAAGGATGGAAAAGTATGAGATGATATCCTCAGGGGAGAGGCAATATAGTCACTTACCAAGTAATATCTTCCTCTTCTCACATAATATTCCTTGGTATCTCAAAACTTTTGAGAGCAGGGTTCTCCACTGCCTGGAAATAGAGGGTGGTGGTTGTGATCGATGCCAAGGGCCCATTATTCCTTGTGACCCCAATATGCAATGAAAATAGTCCTGGCATCAAAAACAGAGGTACTGTAGTAGTGCAATGAAGGATGATGGTAAAAGACAATTCTAGGTTTTTCTAAACAAATTAAGTAGATGATCAAAAAATGTAGGGGTGGTAGTAAAATGTACAGAGTGCTGGTGAAATAATATAGGTGGTGGCTTACCGCGCTATAATACTGAATGGGGAACACTGGACAGGAACAGAATCGGTCTTACGTCTTCAGACATTTTCACAGTTTCCCACATTTGTCTAAATTCCTTAAAGCTTCTCCCTACTCGGAGGCCTGGGCTACTCTTCTGAAACAGTTGCAGAAAAAGGCCCTGGCTCTTTTACAATATGCTTTTCTTTATAAGCGGTTTTCCCTTCTGAGGTTTTGGGAATATACTCAGCAGACCTCTTACGTCTGTGCTCTTTGCCACTAGATCCCCCAGAACCCTGGGGCTTTGAAGCTTTTGTAGTTTCAGAAGATTTCGCTTAAAACGTGTTTAAGAGAAGTGCCACTAACAAATTCTTTCTCCTTTTCTTTTTTCAATAATTTTACTTTTCTGCTTTAGGGGATAACATGTAGTAGCAGTGGAGATGAATGCTGGGGCAGAAAAATATTTTCTTTTAACCTCCCTTCTTTTCGTTTCTGGTTAAAAAAAAGTCACAATTCTTACTAATGATTCTCCGCATTTTCCTGATAGCCCAAGAAAAAATTAGAGAAGACAGTAGGTGTGCCTGTACTGACTGGCTACAACCACACAATTTAGTAAAGAAAAGTGTAAACTCAACCCAGCAAACCACCAGACTTGCCCCTGAAGGGTAACTAAAGACAGCATTACATATTTAGGGAGTAAGGTTAGTGGGAGGCTAAAAAACGTACCAGAATATCCCCCCTCAGTTTTAAGCCACTACTGACAACAATTCTAGCAGATCTGAACAGACGGCGGGATCTTCCTATCTCCTGACTGCAACACATTAATCCTCTCAAGATGAATGTCCTAACAAGCTTATATCCTCTGCAGATAACGAACACGGGCCTTACTAAGAAGGATATTTAAACATTTTAAGGAAGGTTGTTCCAAATTTCTATGGCAACAGAAAGGCAATGAGCCAGTCTTGCCTGTCTGAAAGGGATATATTCTAGGGGGCTCAAAATCCCTGGTATTAAAGAATTCTACCTGACTGTTCAAGCAAAGTATATTCAAGACTGGGAAGCCTGATGCTCTAGTGTGAACTGGTTCAATCTAAGAGGACCCCCTTCCCCTTTTCCATTACAAACATTTAAGTGGAGGGGGGACAAGAGCATATAGGGCCCTTGAACACTAGAAACCACTGGAAGACAATACTTTATAAGAATGAAGGGCCTTAAGGAAGTACAGAACACAGCTATGATCCTGGTGCCAGTGGCAACCAACCCAGACTTCATACACAGCCTAGAAGATGGGGAGTTTCGTGGGCTGGGCATATACTGTAGTACACTGGGGATTTACTTTACTCAGAGGTGATCAAACCCTTTGCAGAGATACAGGAGGTGGGACATACCCAACAGCCACCAAGTTTGTTACTTGCAGATACAGACATTTATTCATACTACTGGGCATACTTTCCCTGTTTTCCTACTCTTCCCCTTGAAACACACCACAAATTAGCATACACTTGAACATAACCAACATGATTTTCACGCTGATGTTACAGAACTGGACTTTACAGCCAGGCTTCTCCTAGGTGGTCAAAGGTCACTGGGAAAGAGATCTGGGTATGCAGATCTCAAAGGAGGACTAAGATATGATATGTGAATCCCACATGGGCCTTCTTGCATGAATCAGATACAAGGAACTACAACTGTTATTTAATGAATCAGCTGTTATACCTCCCAAATGTGGTACATAAATTCTAGAGATGTATTTTTCCTATATGTAGTAGGTGCTAGGGGGCAGTGGGCATATAGTTCCACTATTCCTGTTAAAGTAAATCTCTCTGGCCCTTCTGGTCATGTGCAGCTCAGAAGAGCTTGAAAATTTAAAGCAGACTTGTGGCCAATACTCCCCACTCCCCGCCCCCTCCCTTTTGATTCTACTGAGGCTGGAAAAAGAAACAAGAGAAGGATGGTCCCCATACCCTAGAAATATCCGTATAATGCAGATTATGGATGTGCGATGCATCCATAACCAAGGTCAATCCCAATATGGCACAGTGGAATGAACTACTTATGAGACCCTACCCTTGCAGAGGTTTACATATGAGATGAAGAGAAGGAATGAGGTCTTTGTCAAAGTATTGTTGTGGGGGTACCTTAAAGAAACACTGTCAACCCCTTTAGGCCTCAAAATGTCCCTAATGTAAAAAACATGTTATGATTGTTCACATTCCGTAGAGATTTTTCTTATTTAAAAAAGCGAAAAACAGACTGTCCACCATACTGGTGTTAATACACCAAAACATGTTTATTTACATTCTGTGATCAACTCCCACTGCATCTTTCCTGGACTTAGGAAGACCCCTAACACAGTCTAGCCACATGATGCAGTGGGAGGAGAAGGGCTACTGCATAATGAGTGGCTACACTATTTGGTAGTGCTCCTGATGTTCAGGAAGCAAGCAGTAAGAGGAGATAAGGGATGAGAAACAAAACAAGCCTGGGTATAATCACACCTTTAGCATGTATTTCAGCTGTACTAAGAAAGTAGGCAGATAAAACAACCACCACCACCACCACCAATGAATTTTAGAGAAAGTAGGCAATCATAAAATGTGTCTTTTTAACCAGAAATAATATGATGCAAAAGGGTTGACAGTGTCCCCAAATCTCACTGCCACCAGCAAAAGCCCTGCATCATACCTCTCAACCTTTCTTCACCAAAATGTGTGACACGATGTGTGACAAATGAATAAAATGTGTGACATATCGTCTAACATGGCACTGGAAGCTCGGAACACTATAGCTATCAGTGCACTAATGTTCATAATGTTTTTAATAACTGAGCATAATAGATTATTATGAATTTCTGCTTTAAAGTCTCAGTGGGGAATGTGGAATATCACCTTCCCCATGATGGACAAAGGGTTTCTGAGAGGTAAAATGAGTGACGTACCTCATAATGTGCGACAGTTGAGAGGTATGCCCTGCATTATTAGGCAAGGTTTACTTTAGATCAGGAGAAGAGGAAATGTATTCTGAGTCTGAATTAATTTGTTTATTACCTTTTATTGACCAGGTGAGTACATTAGACACCAAATGCACCTATCTTTAGGTACAACCTAGAAGGTTACATGAGCATAATACAATACAATATATCACACAACAGGATAAACCATAAGCAGTATGAACACGATGACGTTGAGAGAAAAGCATTACAACCATGTCAATGACGGTACAAATTACAGCCTTAAAATAAAGTGCAACAACAAATATACAGGAAGAATCATAAGAATTATGTACATGTAACAAAGATGCCGTATGAATTCCAATACGTATTTACAGAATAAAATTATTACAGGTTACTGTCACTCGTTATCCAAGTTGTAACTCTTCCTATGTATTGTGATACAATCATGCATGTGTCTGTATCTGCGCAGAAAAATCAATAAAATATTAATCAAAACACTAAAATGTATTTATTTTAAAATTTTAGTCAAACAAAGTTTGGAACCCAGCAATAAGGGTTCTGGAACCAAGAAACCATGAAACCATGAAACCATGTCTCCCTGAAAATGGCAGCATAACTGAAAAAAAAATACAGTAATACAATCATCAAAAATACAGGGCAGGGACTGAGAAATAAAACAACACTAATGGAAAGATTAAACAAATTTTAGTCTACAAAATAAAAACTTAGACAACTTTCTGAGACAGCTATCTTTTGGGGTGACAAGTTCTTCTATGAAGAGCCAAGATTTAACCATTGGGAGTACAGGAGGCATGATATGAACACAGTGCACGGGCATTCTTTGAAGCCCTCAACTTTTTCTGGGGCATCACACAGACACCAACTTACAGAAATACATACATATGCAGGTATAAAAGAAGACTATTAGTCCATGGTCTGTGCGACTATGGTGTCACCCCTTTTTTTCAGAGTACTGGGTTCCTCAATCATGTGTCCCTTGATCACTGTGCCCCTCAAATACCAGGTCCCTCAGTCACTAAACCACTGACCTGCTTGATCATCAAGTTGCTCGATCACCGGGTTGCTCGATCACTGCATCACTTTTTAATTAATTAGTCACTAGTTCAGATCTACTACAAAATCCCAACAGTCACTCGCCCAACGTACAATAGCCTGACTTGGTTTGCCCAACATTCACTTGCCTGAAAACAGAAATTTGCCCACGGCGGAGGTGATTTTACTTTTTTAGTTGCTCTGCAACCCCCATACTTAAATATAAATCACCTCCACCATGGCAAATTTCTACTGTCGGGCAAGTGAATGTTGGGCAAACTGAGTCAAGCTGCTGTTCGTCAGGCGAGTGACTGTCAGGATTTCACAGGACTCCCCACTAGTCCACTTGGTCACTTGATCATAAGATCACTCACAACTGGACCACTAAACAAATGAATAACTGAACCACTTCTAACACTTCATTTTACCACTACATCACTTGATCTCTCAGTCTCATGATCACTTAACCACTGGATCAATGGACCACTTCACTGCTGAACCACGTCTATCACTTCATCTCTTACTAGGTCACTTGATCACACAATCACGCAAATACTGGACCACATGACAACTAAACCATTTCTATTACTTTATCTCTCACTTGATCACAGGGCCTCTCTGATCACTGGGTTACTCCATTATCAGGTCGCCTGGTCATTGAGTTGCTTGGTCACTGTATCGGTTCTGTCACTACAACTTTTACTGAACCACTGGAACACCTAACCACTTGTATCATTCATCTGTCACTAGGTCATTTGGTCACTCGATTAGTTAAGACCACATCAATCATGTCATCTGCCACTTTGATCACTGAGTCAGTCAATCACCGGATCACTCGATTACTGGGTCACTCGGTCGCTTAATCACTGTATCACTTAATTTGCCACCAGTTCACTCAACCACAGGATCACCCAACCACTTAACAACTTGACCACTTCTATCACTTTATCCGTCACTAAATCACTTTGTCACTTGATCAGACAATCACTCGACCACTTGATCAGTGAATCACTAAACCACTTCTATCCCTTCATCCGTCACTGTACCATTCTCCCACACTCAATTTATTTAAGCAGCATAACGCAGAAGGCTCCAATTACTGTGACGCTATAAAATCACAATTCTTTCTTGGAATGGTTTTGTTGTTAAAATCCAGAAACAAGATTTACTAAGTTATGACTGGCACAGAGTAACCACTTGGCACCAGTCATTGCAACTGAGAATGGGCCCTTGGTGTTTTGTTGTACTATAAGAGTCTTTTTTTTATGTTTTATTTTTTTTATTATTCTTTGGTAACAGGACAGGGCCCATTAGGCATCAGTGCCTGTTTTCATGGATGATCCAGGAGCACTGGCATGGTTAACTGACTTACTCAGAGTCACACAGTATGCAAGTAGAGGTTGTGGGAATCAAACCCATGTCTGCTAGATATACCAAGCTCATTCACAGCACATTACTCTAACCTCTAGACTATTCTACCAGCCATTTTGGCAGTAAATCATTGAATTATGGTATTTTTAACCATAATTGGGTTAAAGTAAATGGGGGTACCCAGTCACACTGTGGAAGTCCCCTTAAATTTTATGAGGGTCCCAAAAACAAAATGAGTCAGAAAAGTAATTTCAAAATCATTTTTCTTTTAAACTGACTAGTAAGGTGTTAAAAGTGGACAGTTTGTTGTTTTCAAAATAAAGCAATACCGTGTTAACAGCAGTCTATCACTATTTCCACAAATTCATTTTGTTCAAACAAAATAACAACAGTACTAATACAGTACTTGTACTATACACAGCAATAATTAAAATGTGGACTTCTGGGTTGGGTTACAGGTCTGAAAGTGCTGGGGATGTCCATACACACACACACACACACACACACACACACACACGCACACACACACACACAAAAAGATGTGTCATTGTGGAATCTCTTGTGACAGATCCCCTCTCTCTGAATAAATTATGTCCCGTACCATCTGCCAAATCATGCTGCAGCTGGTGCAGTTTGTTTTGGAGCCCCTGGCCCTCTCAACCCACCACCATCACTGCCACACCACTACACACCAGACTAATTCAAAATGTATGTTTAATTCTCCCTGAAGCTGCTGTCTGTGCAACCTTACCTACAACAGGACAGGTAATTACCTAGTGCTGAGGGAAAAAAAGAAATAGTGTTTTGAATGAGGGCTTCAGCTAGGATTTGAACACTGGCCACCCAGAGGGATGGCAATTGGGGCTGTGACTTTGTTGTGACAACAGTGATTCTTTTTACTGTTTGTGTGAAGAACTTTGTTCACTGGTCCAAGTCATCATGCTTGCTGACCATCATCTGGTCTTTGCTGTGGTCAGGTTACTCGTTACGGCACAGACTTTTTCATGTCCACTGGACATTTGCGGGCGGTGTCACAAATACTTTAACTGTCCAAGTTCTTAATCACTGCAAAACAAACTCTCTGCACCTGGCACCATTTTTCCTTCAACCACTCAGCGGCACCGATTCTGTTCCGATCCATTATGTTTTGTGAGCATTGGATCCAAAGGTTCCAACTGGTAATGAGGACACAAATATTTTCCAGGCCTCCAAGTCACTGTGCTAAATTTGTTTCACCCTACTTCCTACTTCCCCCTTCCCCGAGATGAGACAGCCAGTCAGAACATTAGGTGCGAGTGCGCTGTGCCCCCCCCCCCATTACACTCCAACTCCCCACAGGGCCAGCACCAAACAGAGGGAAATAAAAACACGCGATGGCCAACGTAAAACGATGTTCGCTTGCTGGCATTCAGTGCATAGTTGTTGGGCACAGAGAGCGCAGCATTCTGAACAAGAGCTAGGACTATGGGCTGACGAGCACGCTCCAAGTCACAGTTCCGCTCAATAGTTTTACAGGGCTAGCTCTGGCCTTTTTCATTGTTGCACCATTATCGTAAAAAGTCCAGAGGATCTGGATGGGTACACCTCGTATGTAATTTTATTTGAAAAGGTTCAGGTGGGAAAAAGCAGGCAAACAAATGGTTCAAAATGCCAGCCACTCCAAAACAAAGAAGGTTCATCAGGTTTTTCAAATTTACTGTAGACATCACAGGGGCTCTTAAGTCCTGGCCCAACATTTTGCTCATTGGACTTCCTCAGAGCATGAGGGCCTATGTAAAATGTAACATACAATCCTTCAATATTATATGCAATGCCTGTTTATATACCTCTAACATCAAATTCTTAAGATAATTTACATTCAGATCATATTTATCTGAATACAACATCTCTCCTAAATAGCTCCCAAATTTGGCAGTTCACAATGCCTTTTTGTGTAATATAGGTTTCTTGTTCTCTTCAGGGAGAGAAATAAAGGGGCACAGGGTGCTGATTAACACCTGTTTTTCTACGACTAATGCCTGCTGCTTTTAAAAGTCAGCATCTCTGAGGTCCTACTACCAGCAGCTCCATGTTCATGGGTGAGCAGTCAGACAGTGGCGTGACACAAGGAAGGAACAGGATTATGCAATCAGTGGGAGGAGCAGTCAAAGAGTGGAACTACCAACTGTGGTGCGACTCAGGGGAGGAAGATTCCCGGCTGACATCTGAGCCACCAAGTGGTTTGAGCACATATGTGGTTTGAGGGAGATGTCCAAAGTCCTTTCTGGTTGATGACTGTGACTACTGCTAAGCCGCTGTAAGAGAATAGGTGGACGGCTGGGGGGAAATCATCAGAACCACGAGTTAGATGTTGTGTAAGCGTGGAAGCAATCAAATATGCACAGACAATGCACACATGCTGCAGAGAGGGAGCAGCTCTCTCAGGTGAGTCTCCAATGGCGTTTTCCTCCCACTAGGCTGGCTAGAGGATATGGTAAGCCATAGAAACATAGTGTGTGTTGGCAGAAAAGGACCGGTTGGCCCATCTAAGCTGCCCTATTTTCCCTGAATATCACTACACCCTGAACTCTACTTGGTCACAGGTGTCCCTCCACCTGTACCTCTACTTATAACACCCATGTGCCTGTCCCACAAGTGCTTGAAGTTCCCCACTGTCATTGCCCCTGCCACCTCTTCTGAAAGGCTGTTCCAGGTATCCACCACCCTTTCTGTGAAGAAGTACTTACTCACATCCCCACAGACTCCCCCCCTCCAAGCTTCATAGCATGCCCCCGTGTTATGGTGCTCCTCCTGTGAAAAAGACTCCCCTCCTGCACATTGTTCACCCCTGTTAGGTACTTATAGGTCTCAATCATGTCCCCTCTCCTCCAGGGAGTACACGCTGAGCTCCCGCAGGTTCTTGTTACTTGAATACTGGCCACAATTTGTACTAAAAGTCCAGTTAAAATAGTAAAAATAACTTTTAAAATAATGCTCCATAGGTTTGAATGAAGCACGTCCCTAGGCTAGTCAAACAATGACATCACAAAACAAAGAAGTACAGGGACGTCGTCAGAGACCAGGAAGTGGGAGGGATCAAGTGGCTAGCCCCCTCGGAGGCAAAATACGATTCCCCCCTTACGGGGCTACAGAGAACATTTTATAACTACTACAGAGGAACTCCCAGTCAGGTAAGGGAGCCTCCTGATGATTTTGCAGGCAGTGAGAAAAATCCAGAAAAGGTGCTCTTTAAATTCCTGTGTGCATATGCACATTTTATTTTTAAGCTTTCCTGTTTAGTTATTGAAATGTTAGTTCCTTATGGTAGGTTATATCATTCCTTGGTGTGAAGCAACAATAGTTAAGGTACCCTTATGCATTCATTATGTCTGTCAGCCTTCAGATACACACACTGCTTGATAGCATCTGTTCTCCATAAGGGGTTGAAATAAGGTCACTATGCAGTTTATATACTCAAAGGAATATCTAGTAAAAAGATGTTCCATTGACAAAAGTAACTTTTACAGTGAGGATACATTTTTTTACTGTTAAAACAATTCTTCTGACACAGATCTAGCACAGATAAAACCAGAGAAAATTATTGATTTATACTGAGGAATAATATAATTTACCATCAAGAACTAAGATAGATAGATATTTTATTTATATAGCACCCATCTCCATGGACTCTGGGCGCTGCACAATAAGAACATACAGATTGTTCAAAAACATTTAAAAAATACAGAGAAACAGATTTACTTATCTCTCTTACATAAAGTGCAGTCCACTTTAAAACACCTTCAAATAAAGGGTTAATAAAATAAATATGTTTTAAGGCCCTTTTTGAAGGCTTCTACTGAGGGGGCCTCCCTCAGATAACCAGGCAGGGAGTTCCACAGGGTAGGCGTGGCTGCCGCAAATGCTCTATCTCCTGAGTACCGCAGCCTAACGCTGGGAACTCCAAGAAGGCCGCCCCCGGCAGAACGGAGGGCCTGGGCTGGGCGGTAAGGCATAAGGAGCTCTTTCAGATAGACTGGACCCCTCTCATGCAGGGTCTTACAGGCCAATAGCCCTATGTTGAAGACAACTCTCCACCGGACCGGCAGCCAGAGCAGTTCGCGGAGCGCCAGGGTGGTATGTTCACATCTTTTCACCCCATCAATAATCTAGCCGCCGCGTTCTGCACCAGCTGCAGTCTGCGGAGGCTGCCTCCAGGTAACCCTAGATACAGAGTACTGCAGTAGTCCAACCTGGAAGTGACGAAAGCATGCACCAGTGTGGGCAGTTCATCAGGCAGGATCAGGGCTCAAATTCGGGCAATATTCCTGAGATGACAAAACCCACTTCTCACCACAGCCGACACATAAGCATCAAGCGTCGGACCCTATCCAGGATTACTCCCAAATTCTTCACCTGCCTAGAGGGCTAAGGCACCCCAGCAGGTCAGGGGGTAATGCACCCCACCATGACAACCCAGCTTCACCACCAGTACCTCAGTCTTGTCTGGGTTAGCTTGAAAGCAATGTGAGTCATCCACATATGGTTCCTCAGGCAGCTATTAAATACAGAGTCTAACACCTGGCTATTGGGTGCACAGGACAGGTACACCTGGGTATCATCTGCATAGCAGTGAAAACCCAGCCCGTACGTCTGATAATGTACCCCAGTGGCATCATATACACCGTGAACAACAGAGGCGACAAGACTGAACCCTGCGGAACACCACAACACAGATGCTTCGGATTTGATGAGAAAATTCCCATGGTTACCCTCTGCACTCTGTCTGTCAGGTATGACCTGAACCAGTTGATGAATTTCCAGACAGGCCACACCAGAACTGCAGGCAGTCAAGTAACACCATGGTCCACGGTGTCAAACGCCGCAGAGAGGTCTAGGAGGACCAAGATGTATGGTCCCTTCTATCTGTTGCCATCAGGAGGTCATTAAGCACCCTCACCAAGGCCGCCTCTGTACTATGCCCCACACGGAATCCAGATTGGAAGGGCTCACAGGCAGAGGAAGCAGCAAGATGTCTCTCCAGCTGAACAGACACTCATTTCTACAACCTTCCCTAAAAATGGGAGGTTCGAAACAGGTCTGTAGTTGCTGAGGCAGTCCAGGTCCAAAGATGTTTTTTTCAGAAGAGGTCTAATAAAAGCCTCTTTCAAGGCAAAAGGAAAGATCCCACTTCTTAATGAACTCCAGACTACCTCAGCAACCACAGTACCAATCAGGTCCACACATTCAACCAAAAGGCAAGTTGGGCCTGGATCTAAATCACAGTGTGTCGGCCGCAGTTTAGAGATTATCTTTACCACCTCCCTGACCCCAATCAGCTCAAACTCATCCCAGACAGGAGGAGTGCTCCACGGTGTCAAACGCCGCAGAGAGGTCTAGGAGGACCAAGATGGTATGGTCCCTTCTATCCCTTGCCATCAGGAGGTCATTAAGCACCCTCACCAGGGCCGCCTCTGTACTATGCCCCGCACAGAATCCAGATTGGAAAGGCTCATAGGCAGAGGAAGCAGCAAGATGTCTCTCCAGCTGAACAGACACCCTTTTCTACAACCTTCCCTAAAAATGGGAGGTTCGAAACAGATACCTTGGCATCGAAAAACACAGCCAGCTCCTCGCACCTTGTGCTAGAACCTGCCCCTCCAGCACTCAGACAGGCTGGATGTAAAAGCCTGTCCACTGTGCGGAAGGGTTGAGCTGGTCTGTTTCTCACTGTAGCAATCTCCCTAGACAAAAACTCCACCTCTTTATGGGATATTGCCCCGATAGTCCATATAATGTGACCTCAGGGCCAAACTGTCCTCCACCAGATCAGATCTCCTCCAACGCCTGTCTAAACTCCGACCCCTAGACTTTAAACCTCAGAGATTCTCATCATATCAGGGAGATCTCCGATGAGTAGACAGGGGTCAGACACGCAAGGGTGCGGTCGAGTCAAAGGCCGCACCAACCACCCCATTATAGGCCACTACTGCCTCCTCCGACCCAATCACACAAGATGCCCCAACACCTGATAGGTCCAGCACCGCCTAAAGGTCCTCTGAGGATACTCCCCTTAACGACCAGTACTGGACCATCTCCATACGGGCAGGGCCATCTGGGGAGGCCCTAAACGTAAACCTCACAGTGCTATGATCCAACCAAACCACTGGATCTACACTAAGGTCCATAATATCTAATTCTGAAGAATAAAACAGGTCCAATGTGTGGCCGCCCGAGTGCGTCGCTGTCATTACTTTTTGTGTCAGGCCCGGTGCCCCCATGCTCCCAACAAGGTCTAGCCCAAATTTTGACAGCCCCCCGTCAACCCAGGCACTGAAGTCCCCCAGGATCAACCACTTGGGGCACTCCAACACCAGGCCTGCAACGAGCTCCTCGACCTCTCGCAAAAAATCCCCACCACTACCTGAGAGACAATAGAGTAGAAGGACACTGAAGCCCGCACCCCCTCGGGCAGCCACACATTCAACGGACCGTATCGGTCTCATAGACAGCACCATGAGGTTCAAGCTACATTTAAAACAAATGGCTAACCTCCGCCTCTACAATCCTTCCTCGGGCTGTGTAGCATGGAGCACCTGTCTGGCACCACCGCCTCCAAAACTGGGGTGGCATTTTCATCCAGCCAGGCCTCCGTGATGCAAGCCAAATCGACAGAGGATATCAAGTCCACTATTATAGCCGCCTTGTTCTTTATCTATCTGGCGTTGCACAACACAGCCCGAGTAGGATGGGGTGGAGCAACCGGACCAGCCCTCTGCCCACACTCTAAGGTGGAGCCCTTGGGTATGGGAACCAGACAAGGTGGACCCCGTTCAAGCCCCCATTTCACCCCAGAGCTTCTCCTCAACCTCACTACCCGGATCCCAGCCACTCAGGAGACATTCCTCCAGACCCCCACCCTCCGAGCTATCCCTAAAGCCCTACATCTAAAATAGGTTTCACCCGACAGTGCTGGAAGCTCAAAGTGATGGAGATCATCACCTGAGTAGCTGCATCTTATGGGCCACAAACCCCCAACACATCTCTTAAAAACAAAACAAAACCCACACTAATAATTCACTCTCCTCAAATGCTCATGCCCTCCCCACCCACAACAATACACCTATATTACACAACCACACACCTTTCATACACCTTACACTAAAACAATTTTCACACAACCACACAATATAAATTTAATAATACTAGTGTCTCCAGAAACTTCATAAACAGGAGCAGAAAATTACTAGGTCTCAGTCCCAAAAAAAGTCCAGAAAATGTCCAGATTTCGTAGCAGTTATATATACTGGGAAGCTCTCACCTCCACAGCCCAAATAGTTTAAGATAATTTAAGAACCAAAGTGGCTCTCACCCTCTTAGCTCTTATTAAAACCTTTAACTATCCAATATTCAATCTATTGAAGAAAACAGTTCCAGAAACTTAATATAGCTGTAGTCCTACTCTCTGACTTCTCTGCATATCAGAGGAGGAAAAAAAAGTCCAATCGGTCTTCTTTATACATGCACTGCAGCCGTAGTTTTACCAGGTCTTCCCGACCCAGCCAGACCTCAGGGTGCTTCAGGGACTCCCCCGCAGTAGCAGTCACCCTACAGTGCCTGCCCCACTGGTTCTCACTGTCACTGGTTGGACACCCTCCGATGTCCGACCCTCCAGATACCCCCCACAGACACCTTAACAGTTCAGCCAACCTCTCCGCACTCCAGCGCTGTAGCCTGCCTTTCTGCTGCACAAACAGCTCAACCCCTCATTCATCCAAAGGATTCTGGCCATGCAAACTGTACCATCTTCTTCCTTCCTCCTTGTCCTGATTAGACAATGTTCCTCCTTAGACCAACACCACCAGATTCGATCCTTCTCACAAGGGGCGCCTAGACCAATGCCCCAGCCTTGCATGGTCCACCACCGACTTCCAACAATTCAATCCCACAGGTCGGTCTCCAATCTCAACTCCACCATGCAGAAAAAATGGCAACCAGCACTTTTCAGCGGGGTACACGTCTCCCTCAGAGATAATCAGAGCTGTTCCCGTTTCTACTCCCGTTTGCTATGAAACTCTGGCTGGCGACACCTTCAAAAAAAGTCACAATAAGTCTAAAGTAAAAAATGCTAAGCTCAAAAAGGCTCAGAATCCGTTTCTAAAACAATATTGCTCCCAGTTGCATTCTCCGTGTACTCTCCGTATATCATGGCCAGCCCTGCGTGGCCACCATGACAGTTGCAGGTGCTAACTTTTCAATAATTCAACAGAGACGCTCACAAGTAATATTTGCCTCTATCGTAAAGCTGCCGAGGGGTGCACGGAACCTAGTTATGTCGACCCTAGAACTTGTTGAAGAGGACCTCCTGCACCCAGTCACCATCCTCTGTGCTACCCTGTAAAAACTGCTTTGGGACATTTCACAGAATCCTTATATGATGGAAACATTAACACATAGTGTTGTCCCATAACAACGTAAAAACTTTTAGATTTTTAATTACACCCTTTGCTAGAAATGCAGACTTTCTTCCTACCCATTTGGATACTGCTTATAAAAGGTGGAAAAGTCTGGGCCTATACATGCCATACCAGTGCCTGCAAGGTAAAGTCATTCTTCCCTCTACTGAACTTCAGAACAAGTTTCAGCTCACTGATAGGGACAAGGACAACTACTGATACTCCCAAATGGTGCATTATTTAAATTCTCACATTAAGCTACAGCCTAAAGATAGAGACATCCCTCTTTATACAACCTCTCATGAGAGTATTAGATGGAGAACCAATAGGTGCTGTCATATCTCAACTATATAAAGCACTGGCGCAACTGCAGGCCTGGACAACTGATCATGGCCGGCTTAAATGGGAACATGATATTGCCATTCAGAGAGACCCTGCCCAGTGGAACGGATATTTAACTAATACTTACAGAGTAGAGTTCTCTATTCCTGGCAGGAATTTTCATGGAAATCTGTAATTCATTTCTTGCGCATCCTGCAAACTGTTGCCATGTTTCCATCGGACAGCAACAGCCCAGTGTTGACAACTGTGGGACCTCTCCAGTCATGCATGGGCATATTTTTTGCACTTGTCCATTGCTGGCACCCTACTGGGTTCAGCTACAAACTACTTACATTCTATCTTGGGGGAGGAATTCCTGTTGACTGACAAAGTCATTCTGTTCCTGGACCTCCCCCAGGGTTTCTGGGGCCCAAGTACTAGGAAGATGCTTTCTAGCTGTATGGTCGCAGCCAAGAAAACACTTGCCAAAAACTGGCTCACTCATACTGTGCCTGGTACATCCCAATGGCAGGAGGTCATGCTGTTTAAGACATGGAAAAGCTAACAACAAAACTGAACCATATAATGCTGAAATTTGAAACAACTTGGGGATAATGGGTACAGTATATCCTACAGCAGAGGGCAGACTGTGTACCCTAGCCTTATGGATACTTTATTGCTACAGTGATATAAAGGTATGCATGTTACTAATTGGTGGTGGATGCAGCCTTATATGTATTATCATGCTCGTCTTGTACTGTCTGTAATTTTTTTGTTAGGGCCAATGATTTACCGTTTAGAATGGAAAACACTGGTAAAAGACGGAATTTGCAATATTTGGACCAATACTTTTGAGTCTATTTTTCATTAAACACCCCACTTTGCACTAGCTTTTTGAACAAACCCCTCCATTTTGAGCTAATTTCTTGTACAAAACATGCTGATTTACCCTCAGTTTTGAGTTAAAAATGGAAAAAACAGATTTTAAGATTTTTCCAAACAGAATTTGCCATTTTTAAAAATGGTAAATTGTGGGCTCTACTTTGTTGTGACAAAATCTCTCAATAAAAAGATATTAAAAAAATAAATACATAAAAATAAAATGTGCATATGTACACAGGAACCATTCTGGGGTTTGATCCCCCCTTCCCCGTCACTCCCCAGGAGGCCCTGTTTGCGCTTTCCTCACTCAACCCTTCCAAATCTATCTCAGATGGCTTGGACCCTAAATGTCTCTGTCAGCTCTTGCCATCACCTCCTACCTTCCTCACCTTCTAAATCTCTCCTTCACTTTTTGCACTGTCCCGCAGTTTTGGAAATTTGCCAAGGTTCTCCCCTTCCACAAAGTGGGTGATCCCTCCACTCCTGGCAAATTTTACCCCATCTCCTTCCTTCCTTCTCTTGTGAAGCTGCAGGAGAAACTAGTCTACCCATGGCCTGCAGACTGCCTCCATTCCTCCAACTTCCTCTCCCTTTCCAGTCTGCCTTTAGGAAGGATCATTCCATCATCTACTCCCTACTTCAGGTCACTGACTCCATCCTCTCAGCGATGGATCGGGGCACATCACAGCCACCATTTTCATCAATCTGGCCAAAGCCTTTGATATGGTGTCCCAATCACCCCTCCTGGATAAGCCCAGCTCTGCCAGTCTCTCAGCCCATGTTGTTTACTGGTTCTGTTCCTACCTCTTAGACCACGCCATCTCCTCACCCCTCCCTATCCAAGCTGGGGTACCATAGGGCTCCATTTTGGGTCCAATCCTCCTCTCCATCTTCCTAAATGACCTTCCCTCCACCTGTGCCAACTCACATATTCACATGTACGCAAATGACACAGTTCTCCACACCTCTGACCCCTCAACTGCATCTGTGGAAGTCTTGCTTCATCAAGACTTTCAGAATGTTCTGCACTGGTTCCAATTCAACCAACTTCAAGTCAACACACACCAAAAAAAATGGTGTCTATGACCCTTGGTACCTGCCAAAAGCTGCCTGTCTTCTCCACAATGGATGACACACCACTTGAAGTAGTCACAGCTTTTAAGTAGCTTGATGTGTAGCTAGATAGCAAGCTTGACTTCTCTTCCCACATTGATGCCATCCATGCCAAACTATGCTCCAAATTCAGTGCCCTGTACTGAAATAAGGACTGCCTTTCTCCCCAGGTGCCCAAGACCTGGTCACCAAAATGGCTCTCCCAGTTTTCAACTATACAGATGTGGTTTGTGGTACTGGCCCCCTCCACCTCCCTTGCCAGACTGGACATCCTCTGCAATTCCTTCTACCACTCTGCTACCAGCTCACCCCCCTCGTACTCACTACTGCTCCCTTTGCTCCTCCCTATCCATCCTCCCTCTCCCATCGTGTTGCCAGTTCCACTGTGTTTCCCTCATCTCTAAATACTGGTTTGGGTTGCTCCACTCATCCCTATCCCATCTCCTCTCCCCTATACTCTCTTCTTCTTCCTCCTGCCGGTGCTCAAGAGACCCACGCACATTCTCCTTTCCCAACCCACACTCCTCAGCTAGCAAATCTGCTTTATCATACTGGCTCCCCACCATCTGCCTCTCCCCCTTCCCTCCATTAGACGTCATCTAAAACTCCTCTCTCCACCCCACCCCCCCACACACTCCAGCCAACCCTCTTCCTGAACCTTTCCTTAACCTTTCCTGGCTTTTGACCAGCCCTTACCTCCCCCTCCCCCTTAACCTCATAGTTCCGGCAACCTCATTGAAGTTTATCAACCTGTTTTGACTCCTACTTTCAGCACCAGCTCAGCCTCCCTTCACTCTTACACTATGCATGTAAAGTATGCACAGATGGTTTGTATGCTAATTAATTTGTCCTCTGTAGGCAATGCTTTGCCATTTTGTCTTTACTGCACTATGCTAATGCTCTTCATGTCATCCTCACTGTAAACACATCACCTGACTGGCTGTATTTTGTTTGTAATTGTGCTTCTCCTCTTTCCCTTCCCTTGGGTTGCACCTGGAAATGAGCCTCAGCTCAGTGTGCCTCTCCCAATTACCAGTTTTAAATAGAATAAACAAATGAATAATTTGGTTAATGGCAACATATAGTGCTTTGTCATGATATCGAACTAACGAAGACTAATATCACTATGTTCAAATACTGTACACAATACAGGATAGGGAGAATTTATGTAAGTAAAAGACTATTCAGGAGATATGCTGTATTTAGATAAATATGGTCTGTATATAAATAATTTGATGTTAGATATAAATAGACACGCGTGTAGCTGCTGGGAATATATGTGTCTGCTTTAGTTTGCTTTCACTGTTAACACCAGCCCCTGTAACTAGCCTGGGGGTCTCCATTTTTTGGTTGTTGAAATCTTATTGTGCCTGAAAGTTACATTAGCATATGAGAACATGTTACAGCACCCTTTAGTTTCTACAGTATACCAGTCTGCTTACTTAGAATTTAACAAAAGAAGCTGCAGCATGGTGTGAAATACCACATTTACCTTCAATTAGTTTTACCAAATGTCTTACATGTAATGCAAGGTTTTTTTCTTTAAACTGCATTCAGTCTGTGTGTTTCTAGAGGGTTTTTCTAGGTTATGCGTACTTTCAGCATAAGCCGTGTTTACACAGCAACATTTGCACCGTAGCAACCCGAGCGCTCGGGCTGCTGTGGTGCAAATGCCGCCGTGTGGACACTTACCAAATCGCAGTAAGCTGCTCCCTGCGATACTCGGCAGTTCCAGAAAGTTTGAGGACGCATTCGGGAGCGAGAGGTTTAAGCGGCCGTGTGGACAGGCTGCACCACTCACTCCCACTTGCAGGCACTTCCCTCAGCTGACTGCCCAGACTCCCAGCTCCTCTCTAGCACATCTTACATCGGCACTGAATGGGGCTGTGTAGCCTCGTTAGTCAAGTGTCTTTTGGGTCGGGGCAGCTCTGCAACGCTCCAAAGAAGGAGCGAGGTCACCCATGTAAACATGGTTATAGAGATACATGGTGTAAATGGGTAAAGTGGCATCATGTTCTCATATGCTAATGCAGCTCTCAGGGATAATGAGATTTCAACAACCAGAAAATGGAGACCACCAGGATAGTTACAGGGGCTGGAGTGAACAGTGAAAACAAAGTAAAGCAAACAAGTACCTGAATACCCCCCAAACAGCTACATGGAAATAGTTATCTGTTGACAAGGGAAAAAACATTTACAAGATATGAGGATGTATTACTCCTTTAAGTCTGATATGGTGGAGGGCAATGGTGACATGTTGTTTTCATATACTGTATGAAGCATCAAAGCTACAATAAAGAAATAGAAGGTATGCAAAACATTTTATGTTTGTGCAATTTGAAAAATGATAATCAGGGGTTGGCGGGGGGGGAGCTATGTTATTAGGAGTTCACCTTTAAGCCGTGTTCAAATGAAGTGAAGAATCATAGTAAATTTTATTTTGTTTTACTGCTTTTTATGTTCCCTATGGATGTCCCAAAGAGCACTGTGAACGTTCTTCAATGCTTTCCAGCTGTGCTGTTAGTAGAACTGCTAGATGCTAGCAAAATTACTGTCAGACTGGTTAAATTACATAGCTTACGTGTCAGGGGTTCTGTTGCACCCAGCTCTTTCTTTCTTTCTCAGATCATACTGCTATGGTATGGTTTAAAAAATATGTGTGCAATGTTTATAAACATAAGCAATTTTTATCTTATGAGACCCATCTTGTGATTGTGGTTGGATCTATTCTTCCATTTTTTGATTATGTTTCTTCTATTTATTTTTTTTTTTGTTTGCAGTTTCTCCCCCTGACCCCCCGGTTGGCTCCGCTAACCTGGCATCCTATTCCTCTGGCTGCCGTCCATCCTGCACCATCTTGCACACTTCAGGCCATCACCATGCTACCCCCACGGCCACCCCCCCATGGTGGGATGGCGGAGAGCCCCTCAAACTCCCCACCAGGACCGGATCCAGTACTGGTGATGCCCTCTGGAGGTGGCGTGTTCCCGACAGACGGACATCAAGCTGCTCAACCAACCAGGGCTGCCATTTTTCATCTTTTCTGTTGGCGGCAGAGCGTGTAATGCTGACAGTGGGCATGCCACACACACATCCACATGCAGCACGCCCGCCGGCTGCTCCGCCTCCATGCCCCACTGTACAGGGTCAGGCGTGCCACAATCACCGGCCTCTGTTCCCCACCCTCCCTGGGAAAAGAGAGCTGTCCTCCAGATGCTCGATCCTCTCCCAGCCGGGCCGGCCCCCAATGACCCACTCGCACTGCAAACACTGGTCTCTGGCATGGCAGGAGGTAAGGCATCGCTGCCTCAGCCCTCCGTGCCACTGGGCCGGCTGTTCTATTTTCTTTCAAGGACTTTAGTCTTTACAAGGCATATAACAATATTTGCCACTTTGTTTTATTAGTCCACGTACATACCCATCAGTGTTTTTTATGTTTCTAAGACAGATGTCTCTCCTAGCAAGAAGTTCATAATTATTTGGCTGTTTTATACACAAGATCAATAACTGTCCAAAATGTGTGGTGCCAAATGATTTATTGGCTGTTAAAACCTTTATCTCAAGACTTGTATTCGGCAAATCAAATTTATCGTTCTACATATCAAACTTCTACAAAAATGGGGTTGAGGGCTTTCTCTAATGCTGCCCTTTATTTTGAAACACCATTCCAGAGTATATCAGAAATAACGCATCATACCTAGTTCGTAAATCTGAGTTTCAGAACTATAAGTTGGAGAAATGTATTTGTAATTGACTTGTGACTGATTGTATTTTCACTGTTTTGCATTTATTTGTTACTATGTAGTTTTTGTACATGCATGTCATTTCTTTTGTTCTGGTTCAAAAGTGAAAATGGACCATGATCCTGTGCTCCTACTGAAAAAAACAATTACTATGAGGGGGTCACTGGACTACCTGGGATAGGTTCCTTATTACAACATGGATAGGGTGAGGGATGGGGATGACTAACACCAGGGGTCATTTATTAATTAATTTATTTGAAAAGTTTCAGCAGGAAAGACATACTGAGCTTGTAATAACTTGTGTCTAGATGCATCCGGGTTGGGTTGCGGGGGGGGGAAAGGGAGTATACAGTACATTTATTTTAATTATTTTATTTAAATTTTGGTAACCGGGTAGGCCCGCTGAGACCATGACATTCCCTTTTTCAGGGACGACCTGGAATTAGTTACATTTACCTAGAAGGAAAAAGAAAACAGTACATGGTGTTTGAATATATACATTTCAATACAGACAATCTATTGTTCGAACAAGTTTGTTAGGTACATACATTTATGATACCTAGCCACATATGTAAGTATAATCCAGTGCATAGTTTCATTGCTTATTGTCCCATTCTGTCCTAAGACTATATTTTCATATATCATCGCTCTTAACGGCTCCCTTAGGTTGTCATTAGCTGTAGCAGTTTCAATGAGACCCCCGCTCAGGTGAGATTTTAGCCCTTTTTTGAAACTCTCAAATGAAGTGCTGTCCTGAAGCTCTCTCAGGAGATTATTCCAAAGTTTGGGGAGAGCTATACTACCTGATCACTGACCTTGGGAAGATCTGGTTCTTGAGGTTTCCAGTAGTTTGCATTCTGTGAACCTGAGCTCTCTCCTATATGGTTTTGAGGCCAGCAGGTTCCTCAGGCTAGTGGGGGCATCATGTTGCTGCAGCTTGTATGCCAGACATAATTAGGGGTAAGTCAATCTCCCTTCAAGGGGTGGCCAGTTTATGATATGTAGCACATTACAGTGGTGCTCCATGCATTGTGCCCTGGCAGCAAAGCGGCCGACTCTGTGGTAAAGCATCCTCAGTCGCAGCAGTTCTGTGGACCTTACTGTTTGGAGCATAGTTGCTCTGCAGAACAGAGTGGGGAGGATGGTCCCATTACTGACCACCATTCTGGTTTCTTTGGTCAAGTAGGGACTAAGCCTGTATAGGAGGCCAAGTTTTTGATTTGCCGTTTTTGTAAGGTGGTCAATATGTTTCCTGAAGGAGACCTCCTGGTCAATATGCATTCCTAGGTACTTAATACTGTCCACCACTTCAGTCTCTGCTCCATTAGAGGTGGAGAGAGATAGAAGGTTTAATCTCATTGGGCCAAAATTTTTTGGACCAAAGAGCATGGCTTTGGTCTTATTGCTGTTTAGAACCAGCCTGTTTGTCTGACACCATTCTTCCAGGGTTGTGAGATCGTGTTTCAGCTGCCGGTTTAGAGACCCCGATTCACTAGCGGTTCTGTACAGCACTGTGTCATCTGCATATAGCGTGATCTTTGCCCCCCCCCCGTCCCCCACAGTGTAGCGGAAGATTATTTATAAATAGTAAGAATAATAGAGGACCTAGAATAGACCCCTGTGGAACACCGTCTGACACTGGATGCTCATCTGATTTTGCTCCATTCCAGCGGACCATTTGTGTCCTGCCATGAACGTAATCAGAGAACCATTTCAAGGCTATTGTGTCTAGACCTAGTCCTCTCAGGCATCCTATGAGTAGCCTGTGGTCGACTAGATCAAAAGCCTTGGTGAGGTCAATGAAGACCGCACGAATGAGTTTGCCTTGATCCAAGGCTTCATACGTGTCGGAGGTAAAGCTCATAAGGGCTGTTTCCATACCGTGTTTCTTTCTGAAACCAAGCTGTTGATCTGTTTGCAGGTTGTGCATTTCCGGGTAGGTACTGACCTGTTGGTAGACCACCTTCTCTAGCAATTTACTTAAGGTACAGAGGATGGAGATTGGCCTGTAATTCTCCACATCGTCGTGTGACCCACTTTTGGGAATTGGAGTTATTAGTGCCACCTTCCATAGGGCGGGTACTTGCCCTTCATGCAAGGACCTGTTGAATAGCTGGGGGGTTATTGGTGCTGCAATGACAGGGGCTGCAATCTTTAGCAGCCTGGGCTCAAGATTATCGTGGCCTGCTGTGCCTTCTCATTTTAGGCCCCTGAGCAGCTTTAGGACTTCTCCTGTCGATGCCAATTTGAGGTGGAATTCAGGGCCCTGAAGGGGGCCCACCTGTTCCTCTTGGCTACACTGTCCTTGGTTGGGATTTCTTGTTTTGAACCTCTGTAGGTCCGAGAAGAAATCATTGAAGCCATTTGCCGTGTCTTTTGGGGTGGAGAGGCATGCCCCTTTTGCTTTAATTTTCCCAGTCCCTTTGCTCGTTTTACCTTTTAGGAGCGAACTGATTTGCACCCAAAATTTCTTGGGATCTGATAAGTTACTGGTCTGCAGGGTATGTAGGTATCGCTTTTTGGCTTTTTTGAGCTCTCTTTTGCAGTTGTTTCTAACTTCCCTGTATTTCAACCAATCCTGATTTATGTTAGTATCTTTGAATTTACCTCATGTTTTGTCTCAGTCTTTCATTAGACTCTTCAGATATGGGTTTAGCCACCTGGCGTCCTGTCCTTTGACCCTGATCTTTTTTTGCGGGGCATGTTTGTTGGCTACAGATAGGAAATGTTTAATGAATACCTCTAGGGCATCATCTAAATTTGTGGCATCAAGAGCCTGGGCCCAGTCCAATTCTGACAGGGATTGGAGGTAGGACCCCTCATTCAAGGTCGAGTAGTTTCTGGATCAGAAATTTCTGGGAAGTAGTCTGGGGTAGTTATTCCTCCATACCAGGAAAACGGGTGTATGGTCGCTGGAGGAGTCAGCGCACATCCCTACTAGTTTGGCTCTATCTGGGTTAGACACCAGCACCCAGTCAAGGGTGGTGTGATTTCCTGTTTTAGGTGGAAGCGTGTGGGCTCTCTTATTAGCTGTGTTAAGTTTGCTTCCTCTAAGCTGTTCTTTATATCCCCATTCAGTTTATCACACCAGTGTAGATGAAAATCTCCTAATATAATTTTTTCACTGCCAGGTAGCTAAGTTATGCTGTCTGTAAAAGTTCTTAAGGCCCCCATAGCTTTCTTGGGAGTGTTGCATATACAACCAATCGAGAGTGGCTTTATCCCCCCTAGGAGAAGTTTGATAAGCACTGCTTTGCAACCCAGCTGTTCGAGATTGGGTAGTCATCAGTGTGGCACTGAGTTGAGACTTTACATAAATAAGAACTCCACCACATCTCTTTCCCTTTCTGTCCTTTCTAAAAGAGTTGAAACCCTGCAGTTCCACCTCACGTGGAAGTATATTTGGTTTCAGCCAAGATTCTAAGATGGCAATTATGTCCTGGGAGTAGAGGCTGGCCTAGGCTTCCAATTTGTGTATCTTAGACCTGAGACTGTTAATATTCATATGGACCATCCTCAGTCCCCTGGCATTTTGTCACTCAGGTGTGGTGAATGTTATGTTTGGGATACTAGTCCCCATGGGGCCAGGGTTTAGCTCTACGTCACTCGCCATTAGTAGCATCAGACCCAGAAGAATTGTTAGGAATTTGGTTGGTATAAAAGAAGGGAAGTTCTTTCTGTGGGCCCTGATACATATCACAGTTTTCAAGAACAGACCCCTTTTTTGCAGCATGTATACTGTTATCACTTTAGTTCTAAAGTATGGATGGTGACAGCCAGGGGTAACGTGGCCACCGTCTAGCCTGTCTCCATTCCCGTATGACCATCCCTGTCCTTTTAACAGGTGGTCCATTTCAACAATTAGTGAGACATAAATGCATCCCAGCAATATCCCTCCTCCCCCCATGACGACAACTTATCTCTTACAGACAGTTACTTTTACATGTAGGACATCCTTTCCTTGATAAGAAACTTCTACTTTGCCAGCTAGTGTTATATAATGTTTATGTGCAAGTTAGTCTCTAGTCCAGAGTATTCAATCTCTAGCCCTGTACAATTACTGCAGATATTACAAAAGAAACACTCTCAGATCTGGTTTGGGCTTAAGCCTGTTGTTCCCCTTTAAAACTTTGCAGCTTCCATGAGCAAGTTAGTCTCTAGTCCTGAGTATTCAGTCTCTTAGCCCTGTACAATTACTGCAGATATTACAAAGGAAACACTCTCAGATCTGGTTTGGGAGTAAGCTTGTTCTTCCCCTTTAAGACTTTTCAGCTTCCATTGACAAAGTGCCTATTCAAGGGGCAGGGCATGGCGCTAGAGCCTATTTAATAAAGGAGGTGGTGAGGGTCGGGGGTGGGAATTTTGTCACGGTCCCTTCTTGGTCTCGCGATTCAGGGCTGCCCTTCTTATAGGGAGCCAACTGCTGGATTTCTTTTTTTTCCTTCCTTTTGGCGCCTTTTTCTCTGGCTTTGGGGAGTGCATGGACTGCCTACTCTCATTACAGTCCTGTCTTTCTTCTCCGCTGACACTTCTGGGGAGGGCACCCCTCTACCCCAGTGGTCACAAGCATAGCGTTTTCTTTCTTTCTTTTTTTTTTAATTTAAAACAATTCCAACAGGCAGCAGTTTCTCTGTCGTGGGGGTAGGGAGCCTGTTTCAGTCGGCCGCTCCCTCTACCCAGACTCCTTCCTGGTCCCTTCTTGGTCTGCGATTCAGGGCTGCCCTTCTTATAGGGAGCCAACTGCTGGATTTCTTTTTTTTTTTTTTCCTTTTGGCACCTTTTTTCTCTGGCTTTGGGGGAGAGTGCATGGACTGCCTGCACTCTCGACCCCTACGGTCTGTCTTTCTTCTCCGCGGCACTTCTGGGGAGGGGCAGCTCCTCTACCCCAGTGGTCACAGGCATGCGTTTTCTTTCTTTTTTTTTTTTTAATTTAAAACAATTCCGAACAGGCAGCAGTTTCTCTGTCGTGGGGGTAGGGAGCCTGTTTCAGTCGGCAGCTCCCTCTACCCAGACTCCTTCCTGGTCCTTTCTTGGTCTGCGATTCAGGGCTGCCCTTCTTATAGGGAGCCAACTGCTGGATTTCTTTTTTTTTTTTTTTCCTTTTGGCACCTTTTTTCTCTGGCTTTGGAGGAAGAGTGCATGGACTGCCTGCACTCTCGACCCCTATGGTCTGTCTTTCTTCTCTGCGGTGCTTCTGGGAAGGGGGCAGCTCCCTCTACCCCCGGGGGTCATGGATGCAAAGTTTTCTTTTTTTTTTTTGAAATTTAAAACAATTCCGAACAGGCAGCAGTTTCTCCGTTGAGGGGGGAGGGAGCCTGTTTCAGTTGGCAGTTCCCTCTACCCCAGACACCTTCCCGGTCCATTCTTGGTCGGCGATTCAGGGCTGCCCTTCTTGATGTGCAAGTGACAATATATAATGTAAGGTACAGTTAAAATGCATATAATAGGGCCGGTCCAGTGGCGCTGAGGGTTGAGGCACTGGACGCCACACCTCGCGCCACGCCGGGGACCCAGGTTCAGGAATGAGCCCGGACCGCTGTGGTCAGCAGGGGGGAGAGAGAGAGAGGATCGAGCATCCGGAGGACTGCTCTCCTCTCTCGGGGAGGGATCCAGGGGTAGCCCGGCACAGCAGGGGCCCCCGGTGGAGACCGGTGGCACTGCAGTGCATGGGGCTCACAATCAGACGCTGGGCGGCTGCCTTACGGATGTGAGTGGGAGCACCCATGTCGTGGGCTGACAGCATTGCACGTCCCATGTCTGGGGCATAAAACCTACATACAAAAGCCCCACCAGCCCGAATAGGCGATGGCCATCCCAGTGCCGAACTGCCACACACCCAACACTGGAGCCCTGCCATTGCCCTTTCAGACTCCTCAGGCCATTCATGCTCCTTGGGGCTCGGGGAGAATGTAACGCCCTTGAAGATGACAGGGCTCACAGTGGGTGGTAGAACGGCATAGACCCGAGAGAGTTCCGGTGCCTGGGGGAGACAAACAGAATAAAAAAATTTAAAAAAATGCATATAATAAAATAAAAATAAATAGCAATGCGCAGTCACGGTTTACCGACAGTATTCAGGGTTACAAAACGTATGATAAAATATAGAATGCAAATTAAGATGCAAGTGCCATACATTTCAGGGAGCAATGACAAACAGTAGCAGGATTTGTACCAAGACTGCTAAGGTGCGAGTTAACAAAGCCAGTGTAGCAGGTAATCTCAGGAACACAATACTGCCAGACAGATTAACTGATTAAGGCACAGTTAACCAGAAGTAAACTGCTCACTGTTAGGGGGCAAAGGAACATCAACAGCAAGGGAGGAGGAAATACAAGGGTCTGGGATCAGGAACAGTTGCAGGAGTAGGTAGACAGTCATGAAGAAGGGATTTGAAGGAAATGAGCGATGAGGCTAAGCAGACAGATGGGGGAGGGAGGACCAGAGTTTAGGAAAACGATACGAGAAGGCAGCTTGGGCCTTGGAAGTTTTCCTGAAGGGGAGGGAGAGGGACTGGGAAGCAGTGTTCCAGAGGGTTTAGGAGGAAGGAGGGGGAAAGAAAGGCGGGCAGAGAGGTGGGGGGGAGGGAAGAGAGCCAAACCAGAATTTGAAGTGAAGGTGGCACAGTGTATGAGGCATCTGGCATCAAAGGAAGGGTAGGAGAGGGAGGAGTACAGAGAGCAGTGGTGTGTACAAAGGAAGTCGGGGGCAGACCAAGGGCATTAGAAAAAGTGGAAGAGTGGTCCAGTCTGGCAAGGGTGAACTTGGGAGTGGCGCTGCAGACAATGCCACCACAGTCCAAGATGAGAAAGATCATCTTCATGACTAGTTCCATGCAGGCAGGGAGAAGGATGCTGGCTTTGTTTCTATACAGTGCACCCAGTCTGGAGGGAAGCTTGTGGTGGAGTGCATTAATGTACAACAAAAAATCAAGATGCTGATCCTGCCAGACCCCAAGGTACCTGAAGGAAGGGACATCAGCAAGCACCGTACCATCAAGGGTGTGGAAGGAGGGAAGGGTACAGAGTCTGGCAAGCCTCTGCCGGAGACAAAGGTCATGGAGACAGGTTTTGGTTTTTTTATTCTGTGGTAACCAGGTAAGGCCAACTAGGCACAAGTGTCTGTTTTCAAGAGTGACCGGGAGGGGGGCACTGGGGTGGTTAAGTGACCTGCTCAGAGTTGCACAGTATGCAAGTGGAGGTTGTAGGACTCAAACCCCTATCTGCTGGATGTACCAAGCTTGTACACTGCTGGTTACACTAATGTCTAGGTTATACTGTCAGCCCTTTCCTCTCTTTTTTTTTTCCTTGTTTCCCCATTTTTTCAAGTTTTCTTGGCATTGAGGGACAGAAAGGTTGAACAGACCAACACTGAACACTCAAAATCCTGCTGGAGACGAACAGCAAGGTCAGCAACAGAGCAGCCAGATGCAAATAGCACTGTGTCATCTGTACACATGTGGATGGCCATAGAGGAAGAGGCAGAGGGGAGGTCATTTAGGAATATGGAGAAGAGTATAGAGCCCAGGACAGATCCTTGGAGGATGCCTGAGCAGACAGGGAGCGAAGGAGAAAATATGTCTCCAATATGGACAGCTTGCAGCCTGCCCTCTAGGTAGAAGCAGAACCAGGTGATTGAGGAGGCAGACAGCCTTGCTGCCTGAAGCGTGTATAGGTGAAGGGGGTATGGCACAGTGTCGAATGCTTTGGCCAAGTCCACAAAGATGGCAGAAGTAATTTGGCCCTGGTCCATACAGGACGGGAAGAAGTCAGTGAGCCAGAGGAGGGAGGCAGATGTGGTGTGGGACTTCCTGAAATCAAACTGGAATGGTGTGAAAAAGGAGGAGGAGTTAAGGAACAGGGTGAGTTGTGAGAGGACAAGATGTTACTGGAACTTGGCCAGAGAGGGGGAGTGAAATGTGTAAAAAACTTCCAGCAGCAGAAGTATCACCCCCTTTTGGGAGGGGACGACAGTAGCCCATTTCCAGGCATCACAGACCGAGCTAGAGAAGGAGGAAAGGTTAAGGAGGAGGGAAATAGGGCCGACTATGGCTGGTGCAGAGGTGCATGCTTAAACTTTGAAATTAATTTATTCATTTGAGCTATGATTGGGTGAGGGAGGGGTTACCACTAGCACCAGAGATGATTTATTCATTGAAACGGGGATCACGTGGCGGGGGAATTCCATCAGCACCAGGGATGATTTATTCATTCAAACAGGAATCAGATGAGAAGGGGGCACCATTAGCACCAGGGATGATTTATTAATTCAAACAGTAATCAGATGAGAAGGGAGGACCACTAGCACCAGGGATGATTTGTTCATTCTAAAGGGGGGCTGGGTGAGGGAGGTGGCATCAGTGGCACCAGAAATGTATTCATTCAAATGGAGGTTAGGTGAGGGAGGCGAGATCACTAGCGCCAGGAATGATTTATTCATTGAAATGGGGAGAGGGTAGAGGCATATTTTGTGTGTATTTGATAGGCACCAGTGCAGTGGGGAGGGGTTTGTGCACCACTGTACACGTTAATAGGAGTAGAGTTTTGGAAGCCTTAATGAACAATGTCATGGCAGTCTTTTGGTACTTTGAAAACTCTTTCAAGCTAATGTGCCATGTACTGTACGCAATTGGCTCCCCTCATACATGGGAGCAGCAATTGTTAGTGGTAATAGGGCAGACTAGGTGGACCAAAGGCCCTTATGTGCCAACAATTTCTATGTTTCTGTACATAGCACAACCACTCTAAGCACTTAGCTGTGTTACAAGCGTACTTTCAAATATAGCAGCGGCCACGCTAACAAGTTTTATTGCGCTATATTCCATCAGTGTGGCGCTAAGCCAGTTAGTGCCATGCTAATGGTTTGAATATGGGGTCCAATATCTCTTATTTTCACAGAGTAATTTACTTTAAGATTAGCAGACCCACACTACCCACGCCTTCTCCTTTATACATAGATACACAGATGTTATCGGCAGATAAGGGCCTTGTGACCCATCCAGTCTGCCCTATCCCTCTTTCTAATGCTTAAGGTACCCTAGATGCTACAAGTCTCCCCCCCCTCGCCCTAGCTTGATAGTTCCCATGTGCCTATCCCGCGCATTATTGAATCCCTGAACCATGGACGCCCCCACAACTTCCTAGGGGAGACTGTTCCATCTCTCTACCACCCTTTCAGTAAAGTAGAATTTCCTCAAGTTCCCTCCAAGTTTTCCCCCTTTTAGTCTCATGCTGTGCACCCTTGTTCTGCTACTTCCCTTCATGTGAAAGATGCTCCTCTGGTACCCTGTAGATACCTGAAGGTCTCTATCATGTCCCCCGCCCTTTCCTCCAGAGAGTACATATTGAGATCTCTGAGTCTCTCCTCATCACGACTTATGCTGCATCCCAGACACCATTTTTGTCGTCCTCCTCTATACTGTCTCCATCCTGTCTATGTCTTTTTGGAGATTAGTTTCTTAACTGCAAGTAAAGTGCAGGCATGGATAACATATTACATCACCCAGCCCTTCCTGATCTAGTCTCACACAGCAGAATATCTGTAGCAGACCAGAAACAGACCAGAAAGTATCTGAGAGGAGGAAAGTAAAACATGATATATTTAATAATTTACACCTTAAAGATCCCAATATCTTCTGGGTTCATGCAGACCTTGAGCACTATGGTTGTCTTTTCCAGGGATGTTGGCAAAACAGTAAAATAACCATTCAATGCCATCTGTGGTCCACGTCCTGGTGCCAGCCTGCTCCTGCCCAGTAATTCCATGCCAAAGCTCGCCTTTAGTTAACGATGAGTTTCAACATTTCAAATCACTGGAGTGGCGGTTACAGTACTGGTGGAGAACATGTAAAAATAGACTGTCTGAAGATAAGGACCACTTGGCCTACCCAGTCTGCTCATTTTCCTACCTATTGGATAACCTGCAGATCCTAGTTAACCAACAGCCTACTTCCTCCTACCCCCCACTAGAATTGCCTTATGTCTGTCCCATGCATTCTTGAATTTCCACACTGTTTTTGACCCCACAACCTCCTCAGGAAGGCCGTTCCATGTGTCTACCACCCTCTCTGTGAAAAAATACTTCCTCACGTTGCCTCTGAGCCGTACTCCCTCTATCTTCAAACTGTGCCCCCTTGTTCTTGCACATCTCTTTTTCTGAAAGATGTTACCCTCTTGGACTTTGTTGATTCCCTTGAGGTACTTGAAAGTTTCTACCATGTCTCACCTCTTCCTCCTTTCCTAGAGTGTATACATATTAAGCTTCTTTAGTCTTTCTTCATATGGTTTCTGGTGCAGACCCTGCACCATTTTAGTTGCCCTCCTCTGGAGTGCCTCCATCCTGTCTATGTCCTTGCAGAGACGGGGTCTCCAGAACTGCATGCAGTACTCCAGATGGGGTCTCACCAACTGTCTGTACAGAGGGATGACAACTTCCTGTTTTCTACTGGTGATGCCTCTCCCTATGCATCCCAGTATTCTCCCAGTCCTCCATACAGACTTCTCACATTGCTTGCCTACCTTTAGGTTGTCTGATATGACTGCCCCCCCATGTCCCTTTCCATTTTGTTGTTGTTAGTACCTCCACCCCCACTGTGTACTCTTCCACTGGGTTTTTGTGTCCCAGGTGCATTACTTTGCATATCTTTGCACTGAATCTAAGCTGCCATACTTTTGACCATTCCTCCAACCTTGCCAAGTCCCTTCTCATTCTTTCCACCCCCCTTGTGTATCAACCCTGTTGCAGATCTTTGTGTCATCTGTAAAGAGGCGTACTTTTCCTTCCAGTCCCTCTGTAATGTCACTTATAAAGACAGTAAAGAGGACTAGCCCCAATACTGAACCAAGCAGTACCCCACTAGTAACCCCACTTTCTTCAGAGTGGACTACGTTTACTATTACCCTCTGTGTCCTGTTGTCCCGCCAATATTTTACCCAGACTACCACCCTGGGACCCACTCCCAGGCTGGCTAACTTGTTTATTAATCTTTTGTGTGGGACTGTGACAAATGCCTTGCTAAAGTCTAAGTAGGCCATGTCCACAGCCCCTCCCCCGTCTACTACTTTGGTCACCGTCAAAGAAATCTATTAGTTTCGTCTGACATGACCTTCCCGCAGTGAATCCATGCTGCCTTGGGTCCTGTGCCCTGCTGGCTTCTAGCTACTCAACAATTCTTTCTTTCAGAAGTGAGTTCATAATTTTCCCTACCACTGAGGTCAAACTAACAGGTCTGTAGTTTCGTGCCTCCGCCTTGCTCCCACTTTTGTGAAGGAAAGGACCAGTATGCTGACCAATAAATGTGTTCTGGTACTTCACTATCAACAAAACCAAGAAGCGTTGACTGCCTCAAGAAGAAATTTAATCTCTGGCATTATCACAACCATGAAGAAAAGGCAAGCCACACTCTTTTGGTTGGCACATGGAGTCCTCCACCTTAAGTGTCTTGGCCAAAGGGAAGACTGGAACATTATAGTGAGGTGTCAGGAGGTTGGCCAGTTCCTCATGGCCAAGATCACAGACATAAGGGCCAGGATCATCTCCACTGATATTTAGCATGGTTGCTGTGCCATACTTAAGGAGGTGAATGTTTCTTGGACTTACTGTGAGGAATTTCGGCCATCCAATTATGTAGAAATCCTGTTGGTGCTATCCAGACCTTTGCCCTCTATTGTATTCTGGATACAGTTCCCTCGCATCTTGCGAAGGCCAGATGTGGAATTTTGGCTCCAATGTTTATTGAGATAAAAGTTTCTTTAAGGAAGTGTATTTTTCCTACCACCGTAAAGGAGGCAGCAGTGAAATCATTGCTGAAGAAACATTCGTTGGATCCTGATGTTCTCACAAACTTTAAACCTATCTCTAAACTTCCATTTTTGTAAATATTTAATGAGCATTTTACTTTTTAATAACCGTGCCATGAGAGTTGATGTTATTTGTTACTTTATAAGTAACTTTTAGTACATATTAGTTGTTTTTGTACATGCGCTTTATAATGAGTTGAATGTCATCTGTTCTATACTTAGACAATCTGAAATTGTTTGTTTTGTTACACGTTTTAAAACATTAGATAACGATAATACAGGTCTGTCTTGTAAACTGGACAATAGTCCAAATGACTTGTATTACCTGTATAAAAATAACATTTTTACTACTACTACTACTACATTTTTGGGTCATTTCAGTTAATGATTGGCCTTGGCACTGCACCATGATGGCTCTGGTTTAGTAAAGAATGATCTCCTCCTAGCAAAGGACAGGGGAGAGCTATCCTTCATAGTTCTTCTTGACCTGTTGGCAGCATCTGATACCACTAATAGCCAGGAACTGAGCGATTTTGGGGTGGGGGGGCAGAGGGTTGTGAGGAGAAAGCAAAAGTATGTAAATACAGGTTACTCACCTGTAACAGGAGTTCTAGGAGCGGTATATGTTGTTCATCCACACTGTGTGGCAGGTTTCTTGTCGCTTTAAATCTTGCCGGAAGGTCTTCAAGCTGGCTCCTCCCACCCACCCGGATGGTAAAACCCTCGGCTCCACCCCATGACGACCAGCCTCCGCCAGCAGAGGTGCGCTGGCCGAAGCTGGGAGGTCGTGAGGGTCAGGTGGATGAACAACTTACACCACTCCTAGAACTCCTGTTACAGGTGAGTAACCTGTATTTCTAGGGACGTGGATATGTTGTTCAATCCACACTGTGTGGCAGACTCCTAGCAGTTCTCTGGGAGGGGGGAGGTAAGGCGCGCACCCCCTACTTGGGAAATAAGGACTGGAGAACCGAGATCCCAAAACCAGCATCCCGGCGTGACTCTAGGTCAATGTGGTAATGGGAAATAAAGGTGTGTGCTGACTTCCAGGTAGCAGCCCTGCAGAATTCCTGGATAGGGACATTCCTAGAAGCAGCCACCGAAGCAGCGGTATGACGGGTAGAATGAGTTCTTAACCCTTTAGGAGGCTCCATGCCCGCCAACCTATAGCACAGAACTATGCAGGAGGTGACCCACCTGCTTATCGTCCGCTTGGCTGCAGGTCTGCCAGGTGCGGCTTCAGTGAAGGTGACAAACAGCTGGCGAACCTCTCCCCGAACTGCAGCCATCCGCTCCTCATAATAAGCGAGCACCCTTCTAAAGTCCAAGGAATGGAGCCTATATTCGGCCTCCGAGGTGTGACTGGGGTAGAACACCGGCAGAGTTAACACCTGGTTAAGGTGAAACTCCGACACCACCTTCAGAAGGAACTTCGGGTGGGGGCGAAGGACAACCTTGTCCCTGTGGAAGACCAGGTAGGGAGGCTCGATGGAAAGTGCTGAAGCTCTCCCATCCTTCTGGCTGACGTAATAGCCACCAAGAAGGCAGTCTTCCATGACAGGTGAGAGATGTCACACCTGTGCATCGGTTCATATGGCTTGCCCATGAGCTTAGCCAATACCAGCAGTAGATCCCACGGAGGTGGAGGTTCTCACACCGGAGGGGATATGTGGTCTAGGCCTTGGAAAAAGCACCCGACCACCTTCTCCAGCTCCACAGACTGCCTGCCGGCCCACGCCTGGTAAGCAAAGATGGCTGCCAGGTGCACCCTAAGGGTCGTCGACCGAAGCCCTAGCTGAGAAATGGACCACAGGTAGTCCAAAATACCAGCCAATGGACAGGAAGAGGAGTCCAACCCCTTGTCCTGACATCAAATGGAGAATCTCTTCCATTTGAAGGCGTAGCATTTTCTGGTCGACTCCTTACGGGACGCCTCAACGATGTTGAGGACCTCGTCGGAAAGGCTCAAGGCCTGGAACTCTAGCCGCTCAGGAACCAGGCCATCACGTACCAGGATTGAAGGTTCGGGTGGAGAACCTTCCCCTTGTCGACTGAGATCAGGTCCAGGCGGGCTGGAAGTCGCCTCGAGAGCCTGGAGCTGAGGCTGAGGAGATCTGGGTACCAGAACAACCTGTGCCTTGTCCCTCTTCACCTTGAGAAGCACCTTGTGGATCAAGGGATAGGGAGGGAAGGTGTAAAAGAGGCCCGGGGTCCACGGCCTCGAGAAGACATCCCCCTGCAGCAAGCCCTGCTGAGCGGGGGCGGACGTGAAACAGCCTCAGCTTCGCATTCTCCCTGGAGGCGAACAGGTCCACCTGAGGGGTGCCCCAATGGGAGAACAGGTCTTGTACTACCACTGGCAGGAGAGACCACTCAAGAGATGCAGCATCTATCCAGCTGAGGGCATCGGCCAGATTGTTGGAGGCTCCTGCCACATGGATGGCTAGGAGATCCACTTCCAGGCTGATCACAAGAGACCAAATGCGGAGAGCTTCCTTGCACAGAGGCAAGGAGTGCATCCCGCCCTGATGGTTGAATAGTACATTGTCGTGGTGTTGTCCATCTGGACCTGAACCACCTGACCCTGTACAAACGGAGCAAAGGTGGTGAGGTCTAGTCGAACCGCTCGAAGCTCCAGCAGGTTGATATGACGTCGAGACCCCTGAGGGGACCAGAGGCTGTGGGCCCAGAGATCCCCGAGATGGGCACCCCAACCCATCAGAGAGATGTCGGTCATTAGAGTGACCGTCGGCTTGGGGGCAGACAAATGGGATACCCTCCTGCAGATGAGATGGGACGACCCACCACTGCAGGCCATCCCACATCTTCTGGGTCACGGTTACCGGCTGGTCCAAAGGACCAGAGCGCTGTGACCACTGGTGGGCCAGTCCCCATTGCAGGGGGCACATATGCCAGTGGGCCCAATGGACCACGCTGGTGCAGGCCACCATGAGGCCCAGAAAGCGCAGGAAGTCCCAGGCAGAGCACAATTTCCCAACCAGAAATGATTGGGCAAAGGAGGAAAGGACCTCGGCCCTGTCCGCCAGGAGCCAGGCACTGGCTCGAAGACAGTCAAGCTCTGCGCCGATGAACTGAATCACCTGCAATGGCACGAGTTCCGATTTGGCCTCATTGATCAGGAGGCTAATCCAAGAGCAGACCTGGAGGGCCAGATCCCTGGACCGCTCCACCTCCAACCTGGAGGGGGCTGCAATCAGCCAGTCGTCCAGGTAAGAGTACACCCGGACCCCTCGGTGCTGCAGGAATGCTGTCACCACTGCCACACATTTGGTGAAGACCCTGGGAGCTGGAGAAAGGCCGAAGAGCATGGCCCGGAACTCGCAAAGAGATCCCTCTGCCTGAATCGGAGGAATCGCTGATGAGACGGACGGACTGGGATGTGAAAGAACGCATCCTGGAGCTCCAGAGAGCAGAACCACATGCCTAGTTCAAAGAATGGAATGATCTGAGCCAGAGTGACCATCCTGAAGGTGCGGGCCTTAGGAACTTGTTCAGATCATGCAGGTCGAGAATAGGGCGCCAGCCCCACGTCCGCTTTGGGACCAGGAAGTACCTGGACACAAACCCTGGGTTTGGAGGAGGATGCGCCACCTCGCTGATCACCTCATTCTGGAGCAGCAGAGCAGTGTCAGCTCAACAAGCCGACAGAGAAGTTGGGGAGCCTGTAGCCCCCTGAGGGGCAAGAGCTCGATAGGGAGGGGACTGCTTGAACTCCAGAGGCACTCCCCTGCTGACCACTTCCAGCACCCAGCGGTCCATGGTGATAGTGGACCAGGCGGAAAGGAAGTGGCGGGAGCTGTCCCCCAACGGGGGGAACCTGGGGAGGAGTGGCGAGGTTGGGGGCGACACCCATCAACTCGTCACTAGGCAGGCTTGGAGGAAGGGCCGGCCGAGGGGCCACCTGGACCTTTCCCTCCAGACTTCCTACTGGAGGAAGCAGCAGACTTGGCCTTGGGGCGCCAAGTGTGAGCCTGCTGGCCCTGTTGCTGGAGCTGCTGGGCCGGACGTGCCACAGGGGCGGAAGGACGAAAGGCCTTACGCTGCTGCTGGTGGCCTTTGTCCTTCTGGGCAGACGTGACCAAGTCCAAGGTGGCACTGGACTTCTTGATCCTCTGGAGATGGCCACCCCCGGCCCAAACAAGTCGGTGCCCAGGAAGGGGACGTCTGCCAACTTGGGCTGGGTTTCCACCGTGAAGGTGGAGATCCGCAGCCAAGCTCTGCAGCGCATGGCTACTGCGGCCCTACTGACCGGGCACAAGAGTCACTGATATCCAAAGAAGTTTGAAGCTGTTGTTTGGCCACCGCCCTTCCCTGATCCCACACCTGCTTGACCGTCGTCTGAAGGTCAGCCGGGAGATGAGGAATCACCTCATCCAGGGAACCCATAAGGGTGTGTGAAAAATGTGCCATCAGTACAGCCAAGCTAGCCTGTTGAAGACCTAGGGAGGAAGCAGTGTAAACCTTCCACCCTAAGTAGTCCAGCTTCTTGGACTCCTTGTCGGGCGGTTTTTCCACGTCCCGAGTGTTCCCAGAACGCCGGAAAACGCTATCGGTCACCAGCCCCCTCCGCAGAGGGGTGCTCCGAGAAACCGGAGAGGGAACTGGTGGGGACTGCGTACTTAAGAGCCATCCTGGCCGAAGGCGCAGGACAAGATGCAGGCCGCTGCCACAACTCCAGGGCCAGACCAACAATGGCTTCAGCCACAGGGAAGGCCTCCGTAGGGGAATCCCCTCAGTCCAGTATCTCCGTGAGGGGATACCTGACCCATTTCTGTATGTGTTCGAGCTGCATCCCATTGGACTCTGAGATGAGCCGAAGGATTCCCAAGAATGAGGATGGGCTCTCATCCACTGAATGACCTCCTGTAGATTCCAGGTCAAGGGGCCTGGAGTACAGGGAGGAGTCGTCAGATCTGAGGAGTCCGCGAACAGCTGCCGAACACCTGAGCCACCCTCCACCTGCCAAGGCCAATCGGAAGTAAGGGTGACCGACAACCTGTGGGGACAAGCCCTGACCCAACCAAGAATCCTTAGTCGGGGCCACAGTCTTAGGTTGAGGAGGCGGTGGTTCCACCACAATGGGTGGAGCAGCCGGTTTTGGCCGAGCAACTGGTGACGGGGTCGGCTCCTCGACTACAACAAGGGGTTGCTTCGGTCATTCGGTCGATAACCACTTAATGGCCGGAGAAGGCGACAGAGTCAGCTTACTACCAGCCAACAAGAGTTGTTGCCACATCATGTCCTCATAGCGCCGACGCAACTTGCGTCAGAGCCTATTCTCCAAAGAGGACGAAGAGGACGAGTGGCAACGCCGCTTTCCATGATGCTGGGACCGAGACCGCCGATGTCGGAGGGATCTACCCGACATGGAAGAGGATCGAGACCGAGACCTTCGGGGTCGCTGAGGGTGGGTCAAGGAGGGGCCGGGGGAAACCCGCTCATCCCTCGGTTCAGGGTCCTTGACCGGGGACTTCGGCACAGGAGGCACGGGCAAGTCCTCGTCTACCACCGGGGGAACCGGTGAAGAAGGGTTATCGACTTCTCCAGTCGACAACCCATCGAACAGGTCGAGAAAAATCTCAACCGCGTCAACAGATGTCTCAGCCTGCTGACCTGATGGGGACACCGTGAAGCCAGCGGCCTTAGCCGCAACCTCGACCGAAGTCGACAGCCGACGGTCCAGTGAACTGGATCTCTCCCATGAACGTCAGTGGTGGGACTTACCTTTCGGTTCCTTTTTCTTTGACCTACTCGAGTGTCCCGAGTGTCCTTCTCCTTTGGTGGAGAGGGATTGACAAAGCTCCTTGAAAGAAGCAGTGTAGGAGGAGACCAAGGAGAGTGGGATAAACACTGAGGAGGAGGAAGATGATGCGGTCTGAGCTGCCTCCTCCTCGAGGGCGATCAACTGCTCCAGCTGCTCCGCACAGCCCGCAGCCGCGGACACCACCCAACGGGCCTCCTTCGACTTCACCGACAGGTACCGTTTCTCGGGGCGCTCCAGCTGGAGTCGGGCAGCGCAGTCTTCCAGAACCAAAGCCGTGAAGGACTTGCAGAGATCGCAGGCCTGCAGATCATGAGCAAGGCCCAGGCAATAGACGCACGTGGAATGCGGGTCGGTCCGGGACATTTTCTGCCCGCAAGGGCACCGACAGAAGCTGGGAGTGGATTTATCCATCACAGCTGCGAGGGAAGATGAAGACGTAAGTCTAGAGAATTTTAAAATCATTTCCGGAACTTCCGAATTAGGATCCAGGCCTAAAACGCAGAGCGCTAAGGAGGGAACCTGAGCTTCCAAGCAGTAAGAAAGATCTGCCGTCATGGGGAGGAGCAAAGGGTTTTTACCACCCGGGTGGGTGGGAGGAGCCAGCTGAAGACCTTCCGGCAAGATTTAAAGCGGCAAGGAACCTGCCACACAGTGTGGATTGAGCAACATATCCACGTCCCTAGAACAAGTATTTCTGTTCAGGCTTCAATAAGGTGAAGGATGACCCAGTACTCCAGGGGAAGAAGGGGGAAAATAGGGTGGAAGGGGTAACTGATGGGGAGACTGAAATTGACAGGGTGAGGCAAGGCTTATAGGCCCCGAAGGTAGACAAGTCCCCGGGACCAGATGGCGTACACCTGAAGATGCTGAGGCAGTTGGCAGATGTGCTGGTGGGTCCCTTGAAGGACCTGTTTAACGTCTCTCTGGAAATGGAGAAGTACCCCTGGACTGGAGGACAGCACATGTAGTGCTGCTGCACAGGAGTGGGCTGAGGAACAACCAAGGTAACTACTGCCTGGTAAGTCTGACTGTGATAGGAAGCTCATGGAAACCATACTGAAAGAAAGACTGGTAAACTTTCTGCAAGAAAATGGGCTCCAGAACGAGAGGCAGTATGGGTTTTTTGTGTCACAGAGGTCTTGCCAGACCAACCTGATTGATTTTTTGACTGGGTAACCCAGACAGTGGACAGGGGACAAGAAGTGGACATCCTGTATCTGGATTTCAGTAAGGCATTTGACGATGTTCCCCACAGGAGATTAATTAGGAAGTTGGAGGACCTGAGGGTGGGGGCAAAACTGGCTATGTTGGTTAAAGAATGGCTGCAAGATAGATGTCAGAGGGTAGTGGTCAGGGAAAGTGTTCTCGGAGGCTAGACCAGTCACTAGCGGGGTCCTACAGGGCTCAGTGCTCAATCTGATGTTATTTAACATCTTCATCAGCAGCACTGCAGATGGGATAAAAGGTAAGATATGCCTGTTTTTGGATGACACAAAGCTCTGTAAGAGAGTAGACATGGAAGGAGGAGAAAAGGCATTAGAGAGCACCTGACCAATTTGGCGAGGTGGTCAGATATTTGGTAATTGCGGTTCAGCACTAAAAAGTGTGAGATAATGCACTTGGGGGAGAAGAACAAAGAGGCCAAATATTAGCTGGGAGGTGTTCAAGTTACCAAGTCTGAAGAGGAAAAGGACTTAGGTGTGATCATTATAAGTGACCTAAACCACTCAGCACACTGCAGGAGAGCAGCAGCCACAATGAATCGGACGCTGGGCTGCATAGCCAGAGGTATAACGAGCAGGAAAGCGGAGGATATTCTGTATCGACACAGATCACTGGTTCGGTCACATCTTGAGTGCAGAGTGCAGTGTGCAGTATTGGTGCCCTCAAATAAAGAAAGACATCAACCTGCTGGAAACGGTCCAGAGAAGGGCAACAAAGATGATACAGGGATAGCAAGGCAGACCACGTGAGTAGAGACTCCGAGGTCTCAACATGAACCCCTTGGAGGATAGAAAAGAAAGGGGTGACATGACCAAAACCTTTAAATAGCTTAGATGTTTCAACAAAGTGAGCTCTAAGGGTCTCTTCAATCTTAGTGGATAAATGACCACAAGGGGGCAATGCCTCAAGCTGGTGGGGTAAGATTCAAGAGGGAAATGAGACACTTTTTCACTGACAGGGTGGTGGCAAAATGGAACAAGTTGCTGAAAGAAGTTGTCTCCCCAAAGACTGTGGACAGCTTTTAGTCAGATTGGAACAGAGTAAAAGGAAAGTTGCTGTAGGGGAAGGGGGGACACAGATAGGAAGACAGGAGTAGATAATGGGGAGGGAGGCAGAGTAGATACTGAGGGGTCTGCAAACTTAAGCAGACATGATAAGACTGCAAGGCCTTTTTCTGCTGGCTCAGACGTATGAGCGTATGTTTGTATGATCACCTAAGGAAGTGCTGTGGGCTGACCAGAACAGTCCTTGACTGATTCTGGTCCTTCCTCACTGGCAACAGACTAATGGTGGTGTAGAATGTATTTTGATCTTCCCACGCAATGGATGCCACTCAGAACCTGCTACAGGGGTTGTGTGGGGGCACTGCAGGCGACCTCCCCCCGATTGCCATGGGATGCTCCACTTCCATTTCAGGACACGTAATTCACTGACTGGCCTCTGCTAAAATCGAAGCACAGAACTCAGCAGACAGCCCCTCCTGCAGCTGGACTCCTGGACCAATCAAAGGTCAGCTCTTCTCATCAAGGAAGTTCTTTTGTTCCTGGCTGGACATCTGAGGTTCAGAAACCGCAAGCCATGTGGTGGATGCCAGTCGGAAACCTGCTACAGTGATCATGAGGGGGGCTCTCGAGGCATCCTACCCTCCTCACCCCCACCGACTGCCATCGGACACTCCACTTCCATTTCAGGACACATAATTCACTAACTGAGTCAGCTGACAGCCCTTCTCGAGCTGCCTCCTGGACCAATCAGAGGTCAGCTCTTCTCAACAAGGAAGTCCCATTGTTCCTGGCTCAGCATCCAAGGTTCAGAAGCCACAAGCCATGCAGCGGACACCAGTCAGAACATGCTACAGGGGTCGTGAGGGAGCTCTGCAGGTGACCTCCCCCCACTGATCAACATGGGACGCTCCATTTCTATTTTGGGACAGATAACTCTCTGACTGGCCTCTACTCCAATCAGAGCACAGAACTCAGCTGACAGCCCTCCTCCAGCTGCCTCCTGGACCATCCCGGAGCTCACCTGCAGATATTTGCTCCCGGCCTCCCCAAGCGGTCCTCAGGGTTAGCAGTCCGGAGCGATAAGGGCCGCAGCGCAAAGGATGTCATACTGTGGGTTTCAGCTGGCCATTGGCCAGCCACACTTCACCTCGAAGTCCACTCTTCCTACTTCACACATGGAATTATTTCCGTCCGCTGCCACTTTCAGTTACAGTCTGGGGGCTATACAGTTTTCACTGCAGGTATATTTTATCGTTCTGGTGTGGCTAGGGTTGTAACTAGCTAAGGAACAGACCTGTACTGAAGAGGTAATTTTCCTTGTTGTCTTGTTCTACCTAGTTTCCACATTAAGCTTAATACTCCCCCAAAAGTACTGATATTTCTGTTTCTTGGAATAGTGGTATCTTAACTGTTTACCTGTTCTACCTGCTTGTTTAATGCAGCTGTAACTCTGCCCCAGGGCTAACAATTTTTTTGACTGCTCATAATCTAGCTTAAGCAATGCTAGTCACCATTTACTGAACTGTGGGCTGTTAGTAGCTTGTGTTCAGTGCATTTTCTACCCATGGTACTGTGCCTACAAATTGTAACTTAGTAACCTTCTTAGCAGGCTACTTGCTTACATACCGAAACTACCCTTACTTACTCACCTACCTAATCTATCAACATGACTGAATAAACATACCTAAACTTACAAACCTACTCCTGTCCCCCTCACCTCGGTGAGGCCCTTGTGCATCCACAATGAGGCCCAGAGGCACAGCTGCTAATTTTACCTATATATTGTTTATTCTAGGCGGTGACCTACTTCTCCCCTTCCCTGACAGCACTGATGACCTTAAACTGGATCCCTGGCCTCTGCTACTATCTCCAAGTTATACAACTTGGTGCAATCCCACCCTAATCATACTACTAGGACTTTATGACGCCGGAGATTGCTATAAGTGGGCTGCCTTCCTGGCAAATCGTACAGTCTGCCATGCTCCCAGAACATCTGTAAACTATTACCGCTTCTCCTGCTACTACTTTCAGGGGAAGTTGAGCTTAATCCAGCATCCCCCACCGTTGCTAACTGCAGAGTGTGTTCCACTACTGACAACTGTTGAATGAAACACAAGGGACTTAAAATAGTGCAATTGGACATAAATTGTCTCAGACCTAAACTCCATGAATTAGAGGTGTGGGTTAATTTATACACCCCTGACATAACTGCCCTAACAGAGACCTGGCTCAAGCCACATATACTCACCCACGAGATTGTACTCCCAGGATTTAATACCTTTAGGCAAGACAGGCCTAGATTAAATGGAGGTGGTGTTCTCGTATACACCAAATATACCCTGCAGGCCTCTCTGGTACCAATGCCTGATCTCGACAGCTCTGAATGTAAGGCTATACTGATAATGGTGATGCTGGATGAAACTAAGTCCCTCAGTGTGGGCTGCATTTATAATCCTCCCAAAGTAGCTGCTCGAGCATTCAAGGTCCTTCCAAAGGCACTCTCTGACCAGACCAAAGGACAGTTAATTATACTTGGGAACTTTAATATTAATTGGACTCAAAGACATGTGGAGTGCACAATGTTAAGATAGCATTAGCAAGAGGCTCAACTCGCCCAAATAATAACACAGCCCACTTGATCTAACCTCAGAACCAGAAATCATACCCTGATGGACCGGATGCTAACTTCTAAACCTGACAGAATCAAAGCTGCAGGGAGCTTTGCAGACTCCCTTAGTGACCATGCCTCGATTTTCTGCACTTGCCAAAACAGTTTCCCAAAACCCCCTCCCAGAATTTTCTGGGCCCAATATTTCTCCCAATTTTCCATGGCCTCCTTCCTCTCCACCCTATCAGAAACGAAAGGATCAAGGAACTGCCCACCATTGATGATGCACTTGACTTTCTTATTAACAGTCTACTCTCAGCTGCCAATAAGCATGCCCCTCTCAGGCAGCTCAGAGTTAAAGAGCAATACTTGAAATGGTTGAACAATGGGATAAAAAAAAAAACTTATGAAGCCGAGAGATGAGCTATAGGGGCAAATCAAATCCACTGGTCTCCAGGCCAACTGGCAAAAATAATGGGAGCTACAAAACACATGTAAAACTAACATTAAAACAGCAAAAAATGAAGATATGACCTCATTTCAGAACACGAACCTCACTGACCCCAAGAAATTCTGGGCTCAAATTAATGCCCTCTTAAAGAGTGGCTCTGCCCCATCGGGGGGGGGGAATAGCATCGCAGATGGTAAACATCAAAGTGATCCCCATGACTCTGCAAATGTACTCAACACCTTTTTCGATGACCTGAACAAATTAAAAAATCTCTTACCCGGATCTCAACAACCCTCCCTATTCCAATTACCTACCACTAGCACAGGACTAGAATTTCACTTCCAACTAATTACCTGCCGAGAAGTGCTAATGCTCCTAAGAAAGTTCAAAGCTGAAGGGTCAGCAGGTAGGATAGGATAAATTAGACCCTAAACTCCTAAAGCTAGCTGTCCCTGTTATAGCAGCCCCACTAGCCATGCTCTACAATAGATCCCTACTAGAATGGAAAATTCCCACTAAATGGAAGACAGCCCTCATTGTACCTACTCACAAGGGTGGCCCCAAAGAACCACTATCATCATCTTTTTATTGATCGATCAAAGTCATTACAATATTTTAAAAACTAGACATACAATAAAAATCAGGTCATAAATAACAAATACCAGTTTCATGTACAAAACATGTGTCCACAATAAATTAAACATCTCAATTTGAAACTGAAACACTTGAATCCTGGTTCGCAGAAAACAGGCTGGTCCTAAATGCTACAAAAACAAAGGCCATGGTATTCGGTCCACGAACTCTTGGACAGGACATAAGCTCCCTACTCCCCCTAGTCTCCTCATCGGGCACCACAACAGAGGTAGCGAAGTTCTTAAAATACCTGGGCCTGACATTGGATCAAGGCTTCACATTGAAGCCTCCTGTTGATCAGATAACCAAAATGCTGCATCGAAACTTGGTCTACTATACCGCCTGAACACCCAGTTAATCCCCGAGACCAGGATCACCATAGCTAACAGCATCCTTCTCCCAACCTTGTCCTATGCCGCCCCTGCAATGCAGGGAATGGCAAAACAGGAGCACAACAGGATACAAATACTATATAATAAGATTGCTCGCTTAGCCACAATGTCCCACAAGAGGTGACATCACTGCGAAGCACTGGCCTCCCTTAGCAGCCACCTGCAGTACCCACTACTACGCAACACATTCAAGCTCATCAACAGCCCACCTGATAGCCTAGTTGGGCTGTTGGTCCCAAAGCAAGTAGGCAGGCAGCTCTGTACTACAGGCACAAATCTCCTGGAAGAACCTTGGGTACAAACCGCAGTGGGCAGCAAATCCTTTGCCCATGCAACTCCGGTAGTGTGAAATAAGCTCCCACCACACCTTCAAGAAGCAACCTCCCTGGGAAGTTTCCAGTCTGGGTTCCGGGGCACATCAACTAATGAAAAGTGTATGTACATGTGCTGGAACACTGAACCACGAAGTTTACTTCCCAGCCTACCCTGGCCCTGGCCAGTCCAGAATAAACCTCAACCTGGGAGAAGCAAGTATACTATTTGTTCTGTTTGTGCACTAATTCCACTCCCTGTACAAGTTCTGTTCATCTCCAATGTGATCGTGTAATGCACTTGCCATAATGAATGTCTAAATCCTGCCACGTACTGTGTCTTGAAACCTGCAGCGTACCGACCAGACTGTAATCTGAAATGGTCAGCATACCTATTTGTTCTATATGTGAAATGTTTTTACTCTGTAACTAATTCCGGGTCGCCCCTGAAAAAGGGACCTTTGGGGCTCAGCGGGACTACCCGGGTTATCAAAACTGAATAAATAATTTGTCCTGGGAAGTGTCACTACAAAGTTAATACACACTATTATGGTAGTTATGAAACCTTTCTTTCCCATCTGTACTCATTTGGGCTATATATATTTATTCATCATGTGGTGTTACAGATGTAAACTTTTTAAAAACTTGACAACCATAAGTAATTCTGTTTTTTCTTTTGTGTTAAACAACATCATAAGAATCTGATCTGGGAGTAGTGCACATTTCTGTGAATGTGGTCCTAGCCATCTTTTCCTTGGTTTATTGTATAAAGGACAAACAAGAACCAAGTATTTTAGGCCATCTTCTAGAGTCAGTCCACATTCACAATATTTACGTGTAGCCCCTTGTCTCTTCTGTCCAAAATGTATGTAATTTAAGCTATACAATTCCATATGGCACCTTGTTATTATTCTGTGATCATCTGGATGATCCAGAATTTTTAAGTATGGTTCCAGTACATGATCGTTTTTCAGGAGCTTCTACCACCTGAACATTTTTAATTTGTTTATACAGTCAAGGTCTTTATTCCTTGAGATATCTCTCAATCTAAACTTAACATCTGCTTTAATATCTTATATCGGTCGAGTATAGACCTCCTATAGAAGATGACCAATCCCTAGTGATAGCAAGTGCTGTCTAACATCTCGAATTATTGGGAAAACAAAACTTTGAGTATTATAATCAGTAGCCTCCTCCAGGCACATTCTTGAGAGTCTAGTGTCTGGAAGGAGGAAAAGAATTATAAACTGTAGTCTTCTTTCTAATATTAGAGTTTCCATTGATTCCTGTCCCAGTTCTCGCCTGATAATCTCTGCAGGGGTAGACTGAGGCACTCTTACGTATGCATTTCTATGTATCCAAAAGATCCTTCCATGTAAGATTATCCATAATTATAAAAGAGGCATCTCCTCTCAGCCAATCAGAACACATAATTACTATCACTTATTATCCCACAAACTGCACCGGGAAACCCTCAGAGTCAGTTTTTCACTCAAACCCCACCCACAGTCATTTAATCAACCCATAGCCATGCTTACAGTCATTTAATCAACCTATAGCCACTCCCACAGTAGGTTAATCAGACCTTTACCTGCTGCATCAATATTCACAACCACTTTTCCCCAGACATAGACACTCCAAACATTCATAAAAAAGAAATAAAATCTAAACTACATTTTTTAAATTAATGTAGTTGGCAGTTGTACTGCACCAGCACCACATTGTAGACTTTGTTTCTACTACCAATTCCCGTCTGCGCAGCTCCACCAAAAAACAAAATGAAAGCTCCTGCCACGTACTCCTCCCAGCTGTGTTACCGGACTACAGATGAAAAAAAACACAAAAAACGAAGTCACTGCAAAACACTCCTCAATTCTAAGCACTGCAGACAAAAAAAAAGTAACTGACCTAACTTTCCTACTGCGAGTGCGACTAACGGTTCAAACGACATCTACTGCATCCTCTGTTCTCAGCGAGCGCACGCAAGTGGGGTCACAACAAACTAAACAACTTCCCGGCAATTCAAAATCTATCCGAGAAACTGCAACTCGTATAATAGTGATAACATCCATCGTGATGGAGTATACTCGCAATACCCAGCTTCTGTAGAGATTAAATTTAATCATCCACAAAAGCTGGTTATTGCTTCGTATACTCCATCTCAATGGATGTTATCACTTAAATCTAATACCCAGATAAGCGTAGTGCTTTGTGGTATTGATTTTATGCCCATCAATAAAAATAGAAGGAATTTTCTTAGCTCTACTCCCAAAGATCACAAGGTTTGTTTTAGCCCTATTTATTATTAGACTATTCTCCTTATGGTGTGTGGCAAAATGGGTTATTTTCATTTGAATTCCTAATAGAGAAGTGGATATTAAGACCAGATCATCTGCATAAGCAAGACCTGAGATTTTATCTTTGCTAGTCTTTGGAGAATGGAATTCCGGATGATCTGAGTCAGCTATCAATGAGTTTATATAAATGTTAAAAAGAGTATTGGAGCTATTACACACTCTTGTCTTACTCCTTGGTTAGTTTGAATTGTAGTTGTTAGACTCCCATTTTGATTATATTGTCCCCTAACCCATGTTTCCTGACAGAGTTGGATAATAATATCTAACAGTACAGGGTCAGCTTGTAGTGATTTTAATTTTCCCCCAAAGGCAGGGTCTATTTATGGAATCAAAAGCTGTTTTTAAATCTATGAAACAGCAGTATAGTTTGGATTTCTTTATTCTGGGCAGACTGGATGGGCCTTGCGGTCCTTATCTGCCGTCAACTTCTATGTTTCTATTCTAATACATTCCCATACTAAGTGGGAAAACACAAAACAATGTTGTGTTGTTGATCTGGAACATCTGAATCTATTTTGCCATTCACTTAAGATGTTTTTCTCACTAACCCATTCTTCTAATCTTGCCAATAGTATTCTTGAAAATAGCTTTTGTGAAACGTCCAGACTAATCTGTCGGTACACATATGTGTCATTAGAATTTCCTTTCTTGAAAATTGGGCATATTAAACTGCCTTTCCAGGACCTGGGGAAAGGTTCCCCTTGTACATAGCAATTAAAGGTAAAATGCAATATCAGAAACCACCAGTCCTGACAGAATTTATATACTTCTACAGTTACCCTATCTTTTTTTTTTATTATTTATTTATCTAGGATTAGAAGTACCTTTGAGCCAAGGCTCTTTTACAAAGGTTCTACGTCAGAGATAAACAAACAACAAGGAAACAACATTGAGTTAACAGTAAAGCAGTTCTTGAACTGCAATGCTATTGTCTGTCTGAAAGAGGAGAGAGGGAGGCGGGAGATGCAGCCAGAGGCATTTGTCAAGAAAAGTTGGAAGGACAGATGGAGAGAAGAGGGGAAGGTGAGGGGAGGGAATATAAGTGCGCAATAGGGGCATGGAGAGACTAAAAAGTCGGTAGTAAGGCCTGGGTTTTTATGTTATCGCCTCAGGAGTCTGGGGGAAGAAGACTGGTAGGGAGCCAGAGGGCTTAGCAGTAGGCTTGAGCTGTGTAGTTCATGAGCTAGGTGAGGCAGTCACAGGAGCTAGAGGCAGCGAGATGAGCCGGGAGCCTGGATTTAAACAGACCTAAAGTAGTGGCTGAGGTGATGGTGTCACTGAGATCATTCAGCCATAGAGGAGCCCTGTAGGCGAAGGAGCATTGGTCCTGAGTAGTACGACAGCGAGGGACTTGTAGATTCTGGGTTAATGAACTCCTGGTGTTACGCTAGTTAGTGTTTTGTTGTAATAAGCTAGAAACACCAGGAGGAGTTAGGCCAAGGTTGATTTTTTTCACCATGGCACAGGTGACATACTTCATCCTGTTGGAAAGTTGGAGCCAACCAGTTTGTGCATAGAGAGAACAGGTGTGGGTGAGGCGGTGGGCACCAGTTGTGAGTTGGCATGCTTTGTTTAGGGCAATTGTTATACGACGGAGGGTGGATGTTGAGGCAGAGCCATAGATAATGAGGCCATACTCAATGATTGACACCACCGAGCTCTGAATGGCAATCTTCAGGGCCTCTGGAGTGAGATGTTGCCTGTGCTTGAAGAGCAGACCAAGGCGTGTATTGGCAGCTTTGGACACACTATCGATGTGAGCAGAGTAGGAGAGCTTGGGGTCAAGCAAAATACCTAGATATTTGAAGGAGGATACTTGTTCGAGGACAGATCCCTGTTTGGTGGAGATGGCGAGGGGGTGATGCCTGTGATGGTTATGAGAACTACAGAATAGCAAGGACTTGGTTTTCTTGTGATTTAGGACCAGTTTATGATTGGAGAACCAAGTTTCAACAGCACTGAATCTAAGTTGTAGGCTGAGTTGGAGTGGAACAGGGTCCTGATGCGTGGAGAAAACAACAGCATCATCCGCATGCAGGATGATTTGTTCCAAGCTGGACTGAGGTAGGAAGTTTAAAAACAGGCTGAAAAGGAGTGGGCCCAGTATGGACCCCTGTGGGACTCCAGAGCGTACAGGCAAGGTATGTGACAGAGCATTGGCAATTTTTACTCTTTGAGAGCAGTTTTCAAGGTAGCTTCTGAACCAGAGGGCTGAGTCAGGTGCAAGGCCAGTAATGAGTAGCTGGTCAAACAGTAGCTGATGATGGACCATGTCGAATGCCTTCGATAGGTCGATGAAGACAGCCCCAGTGAGAAGTCCTTTATCAAGGGAGCAGTGCACTTTGCCAATAAATTCAAGTACAGCAGTGGTGGTACTATGCCCTTTTCTAAAACCATGCTGCTGAGGGGACAGTACGTTGTATTTGTCCAAGTAGTCAGTGAGCTGGTCTGCAACGATACGCTAGAGGGCCTTGGAGAGTGGTGGCAATATGGAGATCGGGCGACAGTTTGCGTGGCTGGTCTTGTCCCCATTTTTGTGGACAGGGATCACTGTGGCAGTTTTCCAGATTTCTGGGAATGTACTGCTGTTGAGGGAGAGGTTAGGAATTTTAGTGAGGGGACAAAGGACCTCATCAAGTGAAAGTGATAGCAGCTTAAGGTCTAGGGTGTCACTGCTGGTTCTAGATTTAGAGATGGCCGAGGCGATGTGGCGTCGAGCTTCACTCATCTTAATCTCCCTGAAGTACAAGCGTGGTTGGTTGGATGAAGCGCAGGGAGTGCTTGAGGGGGGGTGTCATTAACCAGGAAGAAATCAGGCGGAAGAACACAGCTAAGGTCGGTAAAAGCCGTGTTGAAGATGTTAGCAATGACCACAGGATCAAGGGTAGTGGACCCATCTACAATTAGCATTGCCGAAGGGGACTTTGATCGTTTCCCAGTGATGTCCTTGATATTGTCCCAGAAAGCACGGCCTTTTCCCCAGGTGTTGGTGAGGACATCCTTATAATATAAACTTTTCGTGAGACGAATGGATTTGGTGCAGGCATTCCGGGCATGTTTGTATTTTTGGATGTCAGATTGTTTGCCTGTGGCTTTAGCCACTGCCCATAGATGGTCCCTGGATTTCAGCTGTGAGAGGAGCTCCGCAGTTACCCAAGGGTTACAGAGGGCTTTTGTTTTCCGTTTTGTAGCAGGAGCAAAGAGGTCACAGGCCTTGTTGAAGGTGGTAATGAAGTAATCGAGGGCTATGTTAACATCCGATGCAGTGTAAATAGGTAACCAGTCTTGAAGGGATAGGTGCTGTTTGAGATGGGTAAGTTTCCTATCTCATCTTAGAAGTTTATTTAAGGCCATTTTATTTAATACTATAATAATTTATTTTATGCTAATATAAAAAGGTCTAAGAAAATAACTATTTATCTGTTAGAAAAGTGTTACTTAAATTATTTGTATTTGTAGAAAAATATAGATTCCTGAAATGTTTTTCCCAAAGGTCTAGAGTAGAGTAATTGCTGCCTGTATTTTCCTTGAATACTGACCCGTAACCTTTGGTTACCAATTCCCGAAATTGTTTTACATTCTTTTTTAAGATTGCTTTCCTGAGTTTCCCCCCACACAACCATTTGATATTTTTCTTTTCATTTTCTAGTACCTGTTTGTATTCCTTCTTAGCAATGTTCAGCTCTTTCAGGTTCCTACCTTGAGGAGCTTTTTTATAAGCTCTGATTATTGTATTTAACTTTACGCTTTAGCCTGTTTACAGTTTTTGTTATACCACATATTTTCACAGGGTCTCTGTATATAATAACTCCGTGTGAGTAAAGGCCCTATGTAGTACTGTAAATCTGTCCACTTACATCCAAGATTATGATTCTCTGGCATGTCCTTCATCTCTTGTCTTAATAGTAACATGTGATTTGAATTAAGGATTTCACCAATTTCCCTAATTTTATGACTATCCCACCTTATCTTACGGGAATTAATGATATCCATATTACTTGCAGCGTTAGGCTCAGAGGCCCGGATATTCAAACTGCGCCAGGCTGTGGCGCAAGCCTAGACGCAGCTCAACTTTGTTGCGCAGGGGTGTGGCCTGGGCGGTATTCAACGGAGCTGCGCCATGGCGCAGCAGCTTTGAATATCGCACCCTGGCCACCCCCACTGTGCATAGTGCAGTGGCACTGCGCCAGCGCAAGTGGCCAGAGTGGAGCATGGAGATCCTCTAGCGCAAGTGCCATTGCGCCATGCACAGCACCTGCGATATTCAAAAGGGGACATGCAAATGAAGCCATAATTTATGGAAGGCGCACATGGGGTCATTTGCATGTCATTATGGCCCCATTTGCATGCCACTAGCATGCAGGTGCGCAGATCCCTGACAACTTGCGCCTAGCGCCCTGCCAGGCAGCAGCCGCCTGGGACCGACACCCCCTGAAGCCCGATCCGACATTACGTCTAAAGACCCCCAATATCCCTGGTGGTCAATGGACCACTATGTGCCCGATCGCGGGCATCTGTTGACATCACACTGGTTCCCTGCAGCCCAATTGCAGGCATTTGTCTAAATGATCCCCCCTCTATATCCCTGGTGGTCCAGTGGACCGCTATGTGTGTCGGGCATCGGTATATAACCCCCATCCAATATCCTGGTGGTCAGAGGGACGATCACTGCCGATCGCGGGCATCTGTAAATCATAGAATAGTCCTATTACCCTGGTGGTCTGTGTACCCCTCCCACCACCACTGAGCCCCCCGCCCGCTCTCCCCAGTCAGCGGCGGTGGCGCCACCTCCGCCTGCCGCCCACTGACTGACAGCTCGGTGGGGCTGCGCCCGATGGTTCTGGCGTGTGCCAGTGGTATAACCTCCATCTAACCTGATCCAGATATGTGAATGAATTCATTCACATATCTGGACAATAATCTGTTAATGAAGTCTTCTGACAGCAATCAATCGACTGGGGGGCGGCGAGCTCGGTGGGGTGCCACCCAGCGGCTGACCGGGAGGAGGCGGGCGGTGGGGCTCAGTGGGCGGGTAGGGAGAGGCACTGAACCACCAGGGTAAGAGGACTATTTAATGATTTACAGATGCCCGCAATCGGGCAACGATCGGTCCACTAGACCACCAGGGATATTGGACGGGGGGGTTACTATACCGATGCCTGCGATTGGGCACATAGCAGTCCACTGGACCACCAGGGATATTAGGGGGTTTCACTAGACAAATGCCTACGGCTGTAGGGACCAGTGTGATGTCAATGATGCCACGATCGGGCACATAGTGGTCCACTGGACCACCAGGGATATTGGAGGGGGGATTTAGTTACACGGATGCCTGCAATGGGGCATGGGGGCGCCGCCAGGTGCGGCAGGAACTCGGGTGGCCACCCACAGGTGGCAGCTGCCGTGTTGCGCCCTGCAATGCGGCAGCTCACCTGTGGTTGGCCATCATTTGTTCCTTTTTTGGGCTTAACTTTGTGCAGGCACAGGTAGGGGTTGCGCATGCATGACTCTGCACATCCCGGGCTGAATATCTGGCTGTGCAGGTTATGCATTGGCACCCCCCCCCACCTGTACCTGCATACATTACTGATGCGCTCCGGCGCATTGGGGTTTGTGCAGCGCACTTTTCTCTTTTGAATATCGCGCCAGTGCATCAGTGGGTTTGCATCGCAATATTGTTGTGCCACGCAAGCAACCCTTTTGTGGAATATTCAGCCAGAGTCTTTATTATTATATGTAGTTGCAGGAATTACTATATTCATTTCTAATGGTATGTGGGATGATTCAGGTCATTCAATTACAGTATCCTTAGATCCACTGTTATTTTAATAGCCTCCAAATTCGTCCACACTAAGTCAATTATGGACATGCTCCAATGAGCTAAAAAAGTAACATTTCCCTGGTTGTCTCCATGAGACCTTCCAATCAGTAAGCCAAAATTAAGTGTAGTCATCATTGTTATCAATGAAGAGCATTGCGTGTTAGTTACCTTACCATTTGATGCCCGAAAACAACTTATATCCTGACTAACTATATTGATACCTGCCATTAGATAATTTTCTTTTAATGGTAGCATGGTTTCACTAAAAGTCTTTGCATTAAAGTCTCCCATGAGCAATATTGGGAGATTGTTATATTTATCCACAACCCATTTTAGCTAACCGTATAATGCATTCCATAAATTCGAGGTCTCTTCCTTTTCTTGCGTGGTGGAATATTATATATATTCATAGTTACCATAATCTCCTTTTCAGCCTGTAACAGTAATGGTAGAATATGTGGTAATGAGGAGTCCATGTGTGTTATATTTATTATATACAGTATATATATTTTTTTTGTCTCCATCGGACCAAGGCATCTCTCAGAGGTGTCTGCTTGGTCTTGCTCTCTACTCCCCACTGAGACCCTCCTCTAGGCCCCCCCCAGATGACTTCCCAGCCCCCGGGATCACTCCCGAGGGAGGGCCCGCCTCACCTATCTGGCGGCTCTATCTGTGAATTAGAGGGTCCGTCATGTGGGTGGCACCAAGGACCATGAAAAAGGGTCCGGTGTTGAGGATGTGGGGCTTGACCCCTGGGCCCCTTGTCACCTCCCTGGTCCTCCGGGGTTTTTTTCCTTGTAGTTTCTCCCCTTTCAGAATGTGGCTGTGCAATGCCGTCCATGGTGCCTACACGCCAATGCCCGCCGTCACTCTGCCCCCAGCATCTGCTAGTGCCACATGTTCTGGTGCTGCCCCCGGCCACCACCAGGAACCGCACAAGAGTGGCTGGGCTCTGTCCCCAAATCCCTCCCCGGGAAGGGAGAGCAGTCCTCCAGACACTTGATCCCTTCCCTCCCCAGCCAACCCCCGGTAGCCTAAGTCCGTTCCCGAACCAGGGTCGCCAGTGTGGTGCAAGGTGTGGCATCCAGGGCCTCAACCCTCAGCAGCACCAGGGCCGGCTCGTGTTATATTTCAATTTTTAAATCTATTTTAATGTATGTAATTAAGCCTCCCTTAGGTCGACCCCTTCTTTTTATCTTTCTGTGTGGGTAATACAGCCCTCATAATCCGGCAACATCGTGAGTACTCTGTCTGACCACCAAGTTTCCTGTAATGTAAAAATTTCATATCTTTATAAGAATTGCCTAATTTGTACATCTGGCCATTTCATAGATACACCCTCTATATTCCATGAAGCTAAATTTATTTGTTTGTTAAGAGAAGATGTCGAGGAAATGCCTATTACAGGACATGGGCCTTGCCTTAGATGTCTTTTATCTGGTGCCTCATTTAAGACCTCATGTGGATTAACACTACACTGTTTACCATTAATAGGGGGCACTCTGAGATCTCATCTCAGTGTCATTCTCCCACCAGTCATATCCTACTAAATACAGACCCAAGGGGTCTAAGGAGTTTGCTGCTTGCAATATTAATTTAGCCAAATTACTAGATCTTAGAGTTATATCTATTTGAGAATGTTTAGATATGCTTCTATGTATACTGAAAGAGCCACCAGAAAACTACAAACCGATATCACTCCTCTGTACACTAGCCAAAATACATGACAGATTAGTCTATAATCAGATTCAGTAATATGTGGAACGGCAAGGCTTGCTCCCTGACAAACAACATGGTTTCAGAAAACATCATGGAATAGACATGGCTCTGGTCAGATTGACCACAGACATATCTAGAGCCATGGATCAGGGGCATAAAATTGGTGCAGTCTTATTAACTTCACCAAAGCCTTTGACCTAGTTAATCACAGTCTCCTCCAGAGCAAACTGTCACATTTAGGTCTGGATGGACTATCCCTCTGGTGATTGACTACCTGGCCAATAAATCGCAGCTAGTAAGGTGGAGATAAGTCCTATTGTGTCAGCATGCAATTATTGACAATGTCCCACAAGGCTCAATCCTTGACCCACTTTTAAATTTCTTTAATTTTTAATTTTTTTTTTATTTAAACATTTGGTGACCAGGAAAAGCACACTGAGCCGAGGTCTGAGGCTCGTTTTCAGGTGTGACCCGGGGGAGGGGGAACAAGAGATAAATATACATTTCATGATACAAATATACGAAACATTACATAGTCTGTCAACTGCAGAGTACATGGCACTAGCACAGGAGGCATAACAATTTAACTAGCACGTCATATAGAATACAGGGGTGCCTCGCGCATACATACTGTGCCCTAATACACATAAGTAGGCTGCTCAGATATGTAGGATACGTGGTAAGGTATGAGTGAAGAGAGGAGACAGAGAGCAGAGTAACTGCAATTGTGAGCTACAGTACATGCTAGATTAAGTTATGGGAACAGGTGGGGTGAGGTAGAAGGTGTAGCTGAGATTTAACAGTAGCGTAAGAGGGAGAGTTGCGCAACAGGGGAGTTGAGAGTTCCACAGAGAGGGAGGCAGAAGTTGAAGGCAGATTTGCCAAAGTTGGAAGATGGGGTAGGGAGTGAGAAGGTGTGCGAGTCTCTAGATCACAGGGAATAGGCAGAGGCAGGGGCAGGAGAGAGGAGTGACGAGATATAGTAGAGGAGCAGGTTGAACCAGAATTTAGAGATGAAAGATACAGAGTAGGTGAGATATCTGTGTGAGAGTGGAGGGAGATCCAGGCAGGAGAGAAGGGATCAGTGATGAGTCCTATAAGGAGAATTTGAGGTAAAGCGACAGAAGGCATAGAAAAGGGAATCAAGGCAAGAGAGAGAGGTGGAGGGAGCAGTGCCGTAGACAATATCCGCATAATCAAAGACTGGCATAATCATTTTTGTCAAGAGTTCACGACATACAGGGAGGGGTAGAGAGTCTCTGTTTCGGTATAGGATTCCTAGCTTAGGGCGAAGTTTGGATGTAATATAATCGGTGTGAAGGAAGAAGTTTAGATTTGGGTCAAGCCAGATGCCAAGGTATTTGTAGGATGGGACCACATTTAGTGGGTGACATCAAGGGAGGCAATAGGTGGGACGAGGTTTGGTTTGGCTAGTTTTTGGGAAGAACTGAAGGCCACAGAGACAGTTTTTGTAGTATTTAGTTAGAGATGAACCAAGCTTGAATGGAGTTGAAATCTTGTTGTAGCGCAGAGTGTATAGTGGCGAGGTCCGGCCCAGATGTGAACAGTATGGTGTTATCCGTATACATATGGATGAGGGAAGAAGAGCAGGCAGATGGGAGGTTATTAATGAAAATCGAAAACAGGATAGGGCCAAGTATGGAACCTTGGGAGACACCTGTCAGGACAGGGAGGGAAGGGGAGGAGGAGGAGTTTGCGATTTTAACAGACAGGTGTCTATCTTTTAGATAGGACTCGAACCACTGAATAGCAGGAGGGGCAAGCCCTGCATCCTCAAGTGAGTTTAGAAGTAGGGGATGGGATACGGAGTCGAAAGCTTTAACACAGAAACACAGAATTTGATGGCAGATAAGGACAGCTTGGCCTACCTAGTCTGCCCATTTCCCTACCTGATGGATAAGTTGCAGATTCTAGTTAACCAACAGCTTACCTCCTCCTATCCCCCATTAGAATTGCTTTAGGTCTGTCCCATGCATTCTTGAATTCTCCCACTGTTCTTGACTCCACAACTTCCTCAGGAAGGCTGTTCCATACATCCACAACCCTCTCCATGAAAAAATACTTTCTAACATTACCTCTGAGCCGTCCTCCCTTTATCTTCAAATTGTAGCCCCTTGTTCTTGCACACCTCTTTTTCTGAAAGATGCTACCCTCTTGGACTTTGCTAATTCCCTTGAGGCACTTGAAAGTTTCTATCATGTCCCCCCTCTCCCTCTTTTCCTTGAGGGAATACATATTAGGCTGCTTTAGTCTCACTTCATACAACTTCTGGTACAGACCCTGCACCACTTTGGATGCCCTCCTCTGCTCCTCCTTTAGCTAGATCGATGAAGACTGCGGCGGTGAGGTGGCCTTTATCAACAGCAGATTGAATGTGACCAGTAACACAGAAAAGGGAGGAGATGGTGGAGTGTTTTTTTTCTAAAGCCAGATTGGTAGGGGGATAAGAAATTTGTGGAAGTCAGGAAACCGGAGAGTGTGGACTGAACGAGGCATTCCTGTAATTTTGCTAGGGCAGGTAGAAGGGAGATAGGGCAGTAGTAAATGACATGCCAGAAAAGTGAGGAGGGGCAAACCTCCTGCTCTAAGCAGATGATGCTGTCCTACACTGTAGTGCCCTTATCACTAACAGTCTTAACGCTCAACTCACAAATTACTTTAGCATACTGGAAGCTTGGTTTGTAAACAACAAATTAATCCTTAATTCTAAAAAGAGCAAAGCTATCCTGTTTGGCCCCAGACACCTTAAGACACCCGGGCAGAACCTACCAAACATTAACACAACCCATGTTACTCCCACGGAGGTTGTGGATTCCATAAAATACCTTGAAATCCACCTGGACTAAGCCTTGACACTCAGACCCCATGTTGAGCATCTAACCAAGACTATGCACCAAATAATTGGGCAACTGTATCGCCTCAAAAACTACATAACCAAGCCAGCCCAGTGGTGTAGAGAGCTGAGGTGCTTTGTGCCTTACCTCTCACCATGCCGGCGACCCATGTTCAAGAATGAACACGGGCCGCTGGAGGTTGGCGGGGGGAGAAAGGATTCAACATCCAATGGACTGCTTTCCTCTGCCAGGGTGGGGGATCCACTGTCTCTCTACATGGCTGCATCTGGTGGAGGTCAGGTGGCAGTGCCACAGTTGAGCAGTACAGGGGCCAAGGTTATATAGCCCACGCTTGCCTCCATGCGCAAGCACTTATGGCCACTGTGGCAGGGGAACAAAATACAGAGGAAAATGGTGGTCATGGACTTCATGAAGCTCTCCCCACGTGCCCTCATTCCGCCCTATCGCCGGCTCACTGGACTTCCAATCTGGATGCAGGATCGCTGGAGTGGGGGATGGCCCTCCCCTTTTCTGGCCCCACCACAGGGATGGTCGGGTTGGGGGATTTCATGGGGAATGGGGCTCAGCAAGACCAGAGAGACAGCAGACAGATGATGGAAGTAGTAGGAACACAGCCGCCATGGCACAAAGGAAGATAAAACATCTCTATGGAAAAAAAACAAACTACATACTGTAGCCAAACAATCCAGACCAGCTATTATGAACTCCAGTCTACTTCCCCCACTGCTATATGATACCCCGATACTGGGCAACTGAAATGCAAAAACTCAACTCCCTCTATCATAGGGTAGCTCAGGCTGCAGCAGGGTCCCCCAACAGGGAGCACCTCTGTATTGTATTAAAAATACTCAATTAGCCCACATTGGAGGGCAGACTAGATTATTCCCTACTCTGTCTAGCATTCAAACTAATAAAAGGCTCTGCAACACCCAACCTGAGAGATCTTCTGCCCTTCAAGCCCCAAAGAAAATCACTCTGGTCCTCCAACCACACATTCCTGTAAGTCTCTCGTGTGAGGTCCAATGCAGGGGAAAGATTCTTTGCCTGTTGAGCTTCATCTCTTTGGAATAATCTTCCTCTAGCCCTCTAAAACTTCTCCTCCCTCAGGGGGATTCAAAAAAAAGACCTAAAGACATATTAAAATAATATATGCAACTATCTTTGCTGACCAGGTCTGACCCTCCACCCCCCAACAAGTAGTCTCTTGTTCCTATTTTGCACTTGACTTCCTCCTGTAAAAAAATCAATTTTAATCAAATATTAATCAAATCTTAATCAAATCGACACTGGCCTAAAGGCATCTAGTATCCATCTCTTTGCTGATGATACAGTGCTATACACTGACAGATCAACTCTGGATCAAGCCATTTTGGACCTCCAGAACGATTTTGACATCCTCCAAAAAAATCTACTCAACTTGAAACTCCTGCTCAATGCCAAAAAAAACGAAGGCCATGATTTTCTCTCCACTGGCCCTTCATCTCAAAAAAAACAAACAAAAAAAAAAACAGATAAGGTTCCTCACATAAGCACCCTTTTGGGAGAAGCCCTGGTGTTCATGGAACAATTCAAATACCTGGGGGTCTGGACTGACTACAAATTGTCCTTCACTGATCACACTGAAGAAAGCACTAAGAAAGTACATCAAAGGCTCAGTATTTTCTTCAGGAGCAAGCACTCACTAACCCAGGAGGCTGGAAAACTCCTAGTCCAAGCTACCTTCTTGCCTCTCCTAAACTATGCGGACTTCCTATATGGCTATACTACCAGCACAGCTCTCGCCAAGCTTGATACCCTATACCGAAGAGCCCTTCGGTTCATTTTGGATGCCCTTACGACACGCACCACTGCATCCTCTATTTTCCATAGGCGGAGCCTCCTTAGTTCAGGAAAAAAAGAATGCTATTCTATGGACATATAAGGCAATCACTCATAAATTACCTCAGTACCTCACAAGCTACCTAACTCCCTGCATCCCTAGTGCCTATTCTCTCAGAAGTCTTACCATCTTATCTCTGGCTATCCCTAAAGTTAAAACGCACTTTGGTAGAGCCTCAATAAGCTTCACTCTTCCTACGCTCTGGAATAAGATCCAGAAAACCTTAAGGCTTGCTTCCCCTATCACGTTCTCCCCTTCAAATCCTTGTTCCTGAGGACCTTCTCAGAGGCCTGTCAATGCTTCAATTCAAGGTCTTAACATCACGATTTGTTATTACTTTAAATTCTGGACTTAAACCTCAACCACTGCCTGAGGCATCATTTGAGTCCTCCCTTCTGTCATTGTCCAAATCAAGGTCCCAACATCATGATCTGTCTTTGCTTCAAATATTGGACTTATACCCCAACATTGCCTGTGGCATCTGTTGTGTTCTCCCTTCGAACAGTCCTTCCTCCCTAGGCCATCATGTCCAACCCTTTCCTATCTCGTCTGACCTTCCCTCCCCACTCCCTATACCCCCCTCCCCTTCCTATCCCACTTGCCAGGACATGCCTACAGTACTTATCAAAGGACTCTTCCATCTCAATCTTCTTTGCACTCTGACGCTAGAGGAACTGCCTTCCCTGCTCACTATGACTTCTCCAATGGATGTTTACTGTATAAACTTTAGCTCATTACCTTACATCCATATATCTGAATCCATGCAATTGTATTTAAATGGCACTACCTCCTGTTGAACCTACTGCTACGTTCTGGTGCAAATATCTTGTCACATGTGATAGTTACATGTTATTATGTTGTTATTATTACTATGTTTAATTGTTATGTACGTTTACTCAACCTGTTATGTCTTAACCCTGTTGTCAACTGTTTTGCCCCAGGTCCATCTTGTAAATGAGCTTGTCTCAATGATGTTCCGCATGGCAAAATAAAGATTTTGATCGATCGATTGATCGATTGATTGAAACTGCCCACCTCGCTTGATTACCTGTATGACTCTCCTGCCCTCCCTTAAACTGTTATCTATATCTTACCTGCCACATGTTCTTGACTTCCTCCTGTAATCTACCCATCTCTCTTGACTACAGAAGACCCTTGCTATAACAAACCGCCGCTATACCAAATGCTCTGTTATAGCGAATGGTCCGTTTGGCTCCCAACAGTAAACTTAAGTTGTTGATTGCAGTACCTGTTACTGTATTTTATTTGTGCTTCCTGACTCCTACTCTCATGCCTGACTAATGTTGTGAATCACGGCGGTTTAATTACTGCAACAGACTGGATCACTGTGGATCATTGTTTGTGTTAGTGTTTCAGGGCGCGACGTCATGCTGACACATTTGACAGATGATGACAACTGAGTTACCTGCATCATGAAGTGCTTGGGGTATTCCGTTCAAACTAAGCTCTCTATTCTGGACATACTGAATGGTGCTGAAAGTCTGGCAAAGCTAGCTGCTGAAATTGGCTACAGTAAATCCACAATCTGCACGTGGCACAAGCAGGAGCAATCCTTGTGAGAGTTCGTACTGGAGGCAGACGAGTCTGAAGCGCCGAGGAGAAAAAAGTCTTCAGAGGGCTGATGAGAGTGAGGCAGACCAGGCTACACAACTCTGGTTCTCACAACAAAGGGCAAGTGGCATCCCAGTGTCCGGAAGAATAATGAGAGAGAAGGCATCGCATTTCACCAAAGAAATCTATGGCGAAACATTAAAGTTTAAATCTTCTATTGGGTGGTTGTGGAGGTTTCAACGTAGACATGCCATTTGGCGGGTCTGTGTCACAGGTGAGCAACGCTCCTGTAACGATGCTGCAGCCGCCAAGTTTCTTCCCCGACTTAAGCAAATTCTGTCGAATGGGGCATATACTCCAGATCAAGTGCACAATACCAACGAAACTGGCTTGTTTTGGTGTTGCCTACCAGATGTGACTTTAGACAGTAGCTCAGAAAGAAATGCAATCAAAGGATTTAAGGTCAGCAAGGACCATATCACCATTTTGTTTTGCTGCAATGCAACAGGCAATGATAAACTAAAGCCATTGTGCATAGGGAAATTTCAGAACCCATAGTGCTTCCACCAAGTAAACATGAAATCACTGCCCATACAGTACAGCAACAGCCAAAATGCATGGATGACATTGACGATTTTCCACACTTGGTTCTTTGAGTCGTTTCTGCCCCCCTGTCTGTGCCTATCTGCGAAAAAAGAACCTGCCACCTAAAGCTCTCCTTCTGCTGGACCAATGTCCAGCACATCCATCTGAAACTGAACTCCGCTCGAGGGATAGCAAAATAAGAGCTCTCTTCTTGCCTCAAGATACCACGTCAAGAATCCAGCTGTTGGATGGGGGTATAATCGCTACCTCTGAAAAGCATTACAGGAAAAGGCTGCTTGGCGACCTGGTGTGAGTACTGGCAGGAACACAGGTTACTGAATTCATAAAAAAACTGAATCTCAAAACAATGATTGATCTGACAGGTGAGGCATGGGAAAATGTGAGTGTGAACACCATACCACACTGTTGGTCTGCCACGCTTGGTCCTGCCTTTGATTCCAATTTGGCAGCAGGTTCAGAATCCAATGACACTGATGACACCCCTGAAATAATCCAGATGGCTACAGAAATTCATCTATTGGAAGCCACTGATTCTGAGTCTACGATCGATGACTGGCCACTCTCTGATGATTGCACGCAGACTACCGAGCAGCTTTCTGATTCTGACATTGTACCAGTGGTGCTTCAACGAAGGCATGACAGATGTGGAGGAGAAAAGTGGAGAGGAGGAAGAAGAAGATTGCGAGCCACTTCCTCCTCCACCTACAAACAGTGAGGCTATCAAGGGGCTGGAGACGGGTCTGGCGTGAGTATCAACACAAGATGCTGACCCAATTAAGATCATTCAGCGACACACCAGCTCGTCTCCTTCACAAAAGATTTTGCAGCAAAAAAGAAAGCAAAGCAGACGATGATGACAGATTTTTTCATCGGCCAGACAAGAGCTGAACTGAAGAGCAGGACTGCACAGTGTACTGCCCCCGTTTAATTATACTGTACATTACTCTAAATCACACTAAGCAAAGTAAAAAAAAAAAAAAAAGTAATAAGTTGCACAAATTCACACCCCACATCAGACAAAATCCAGTAATGCAGCAGTAAACACACATATGCAGTGTTACTTAGCATAACCACGATTAGCATCAAAACTTCCCATGCCCGAAATAGAGTCCCTTGCTACAATGAACGGGGAGCTATAACGAACACGTACTCTGGCTCCGAATGTGTTCCTTATAGCAAGGGGTTACTGTACCAACTGTACATGACTCACCTGCCCTGCCTTAAAATGTAATCTATATCTTACCTACCAATGTGTTTGAATCCAAAACAATGTATTACTGTACCTATGTGCTATAAGTACCTGACCAAGTGTTATCCCCAACTGCTGTTGTATGTACAAATTCTTCTCTGTTTGTACATTATTGTCCCTATTTCATGGGTGACCTTTAATTAATCACATCTGTCTCAGTGGGCCTACCCAGTCAACAAAATTCAATAAATGAAATAAATAAATAAATACATCTGATATTTTGTCCCTGTTGTTGATCGTGGTCTACAGGGTGATAGTAACATAGGTCTTGAGATTTCAATGCTATGCAGACTGCACACAACTACATCTATTATTTGTAAAAAGGCAACGTAGCAGCTGTTCTAGAAAATGCCCTGACAAGATCTGAAAATGAATGGTCATAAGTGACTGAAAATGAACCCAGACACAACTTCATAATTACTAGTGGGCTTCAGTCATCTTGTGTCATCTGTTAAGGACTGCCTCAGGCTCCCCTACATTTGATGGGTTTGCCTTTTGCCAAAGGAGGTGGTACACAACCCAGGTATAGCTTTGGATGGAGAATTGATTTTGATTTGTCAACTGCTAGCTGTAGTTCAAAATGCATTTTGTAAACAGAACATTGCCAGGTGTGCCCTAATTTTGACCTGGCCAACTTGAGGAACCTAGTACAAGCAGTGCTCCAGATAAGGAGCATACTAGCCTATTTTAATCACCATGTTTTAAGAAATATTCTATAGATTTTTTGATGAGTACCGATTCTCCTCCCAGCCTTGAAAATTATCCATAAATACTTCAAAAAGAGTTGACTTTCCAAGTTGAAAGCACTTCTACTCATCAAAATGATATTTTTCTCACCTTATGTCAAAAATGGTGAGTACAGTGCCCTTGAAAACCCACATTATCTGGAGCACTAAGAACAAGCTTCATCAACCCCCCTCCCCCCAGTCCTAGACAACTGAAATGTCTGCCATAGAAACTGCTATGATATCTGCAACTGGTACAGAATGCAGATGCCCAGCTTCGGACCGCCTCGCAGTGGAGGTCAAAACATTTTTTATTTATTTTTATTTATGACTTTGATAACCGGGTAAGCACACTGACCCCAGGGACTATTTTCGGGCACGACCCGGGTCATGACAATGGCACAGGAGGCAACGAAAGCAAAACACAGTAGAACATAGAAGACCAGTTAACACAATGGTGCCAAAGCGATACAAGAGAATACAAACAATGGACCATGACAATACTAGGTACAGAATCTTAAATACAAAGGCAAATATCAGGTAACAGTGAGGCAGCTAAAGATATAAAGTATCTGGTAACCATGACAGGCCGGCAGGGGAGAGAAGGGGAATGTCATGTCATATGGTATGTCATTTGTAAAAATGCAAATGTTATTTCTCTGGAGCTCCACAAACAGTTAGGTGGCATTCCTATTTCAAGACATTGTTGTTGGCCTGTAAGTACCCAAATGAACTGAGCCCTCACTACAGCCAAGAGTTGCAAGTCACACTCAGTGTAGACCCTGATGTTGGAAGAGATTTGGGTATGTCTATGAACAGTGGATTTTGAAGGCCCTCTTTCTGAACTTGCATGTGGAGGATGAAGCATATATAGTGACCACCCCTAGACAGTGAAATGCTCTTCCCAAGTTAGGGAAGCTCCTTCCATGGAACACTTCATATCCCAGCTGGAAACCTGTGCATTTATGATTCAGAGGCTGGCCCAGTAGCACAGAAGGCTGAGGTGCTGGGCACCTCAACTACTGCTACGCCAGCAACTCAGGTTTGGAAAGGGATGCGAGTCATTCGGGGGCCAGACAGGAAGAGAAGCCCGAGTGTCCTCAGGCAGTTATCCTCCTTAGGGGAGAGGGGTTACAGGGCCTCGCTGCTTGTTTGCTGTCTGGAGAAATCTCGGCAGCAGTGCAGCGGGTCATGCCGGGGGAGAGGGATTGCACATAAGATGTCAGTGGCATCTCCGCAGAGGCAGGGCTCACACATCATGTCAACAGCATGCACGGTGATCCTTCAGGGGAGAAAAAAAGAAGACCCCCCCAGCAGCAGGATGATGCCCCCCACCCCCCGCAGGCACCACACAGGCGACTGGGCACCTCCAAAGAGCCCTCTGGCTGAGGGTGAAGCACAGAAGTGAGGTAAGCCCCACAGGTGCTGGGTGACAAGTTTGGGGGGGGGGGGGTCTGATAGGGGTGGCTGTGCAGACCAGGCAGAGAAACACAACATTAAAAGAAAAAAAAAAACACATATGTGTAGTTGATTTAGATAGATGACCTGAAGAGATCTTCTGCAGCATCCAGAACTCATTTTAGAAAGCTGTAGAATATATTTATTTATTTAAAATGTGTTGTCCAAGAGAGGCATACTGAACTAGAGCTCATTTCCAGGTTCCACCATATGTGGGGGTTACAAGTTAGTAGGAAACACAATAAACAGTCAAAGTACCAACGGTACTGAGAGGTGCCAAGGTTTAGATATGTCATGTTTGTATAGTAAAAGACATATACGCATGCTAAACAATGAACGTGCAGATGCTGCACAATACAGATATATAGATGCACGCAAGTACACATGTACATCTCAAAAATAAACAAGCATATCCCATCCTATACACAAACTCAAAACTTTTAACCTGAAAAATTCCTGCACTAGGGCCTCTGGAATCAACATGATATTTTGTCAATTTGATATAATGTTTCCCAAGTTGCATTCAAACTTCAAAGTCTCAGCTGGAACTGTTCATGTTATCAGCAATACAGAACTTTAAACCTTGCTGTAACTCCATCACCAACATCAACAATGACACCTAACAATGTGTCTCATGCTACATAAACTGTAGTGAAAAAGAAAAAATATTCTGCACTGGGGCTCAAACCCAGGCCCCCTACCCACTACTACTTGGTGGCCTGTAACTCTATGCTGTACAAAGGTTCCTTGACTGGAAGTGATGATGTGACAAAGGACATTCAGTACAGGGTTTTATTTAACTCTAGAAATTGATTAGCATTTTGCTCATAAAAGTTCTAAAACATTGTGAAAATGAATAGCACTTGCCTCACTGTGTTTAAAAAACATAACACTTCTAGAAAACCTGTATAAATGCTTTCTGTACAGTTAATATTGTCCCAAGAAAAAAACTGCTAATCAATTATTTAAAACCGTGCAGTAGTGCATACAGACCCCCCCCACACACACACACACACTTGCAGTGAATTTTAGTAAAGAACAGTTTGTTAATTTGAAGTAATGTTTCCCAAGCTGCACTGAAACCTCTAAGTCTCAGCTGGAACTTTTCAGGTTATCAGCAACACAGAACCTCAGACCTTGCTGAATCTCTATCACTAACATCAGCAATGACATCTAGCAGTTTCTCTCATGCTATATAAACTGTAGTGAGAAAGAAAACAAAATATCCCACTCTAAGGAGCAAACCCAGGCCCCCTACCCACTATGCTAGCAATGCCACATGACAGGGTGTGCATTATGCTAAGTCGTCGCATGCCCCAGGTGTATTGTGAGGCACAAACCCGCAGGCTGAGTGCCTTCAACCACCAAGGAAGTGTCGCGATCTAGCACAATGCACACCCTGGAGTGAGTTATTGCACTTATAAAACAGTGTTTGTTTTTAAAATATGTTTAGTAATTGAAATAATCATGACGTGGTCCCGCTTCATAAAGGTGGAAATAAGGAGGAGGCAGAGAACTATAGACCTGTAATCCTGACTTCGGTGGTGGACAAACTTATGGAAAAACTACTAAAAGGAAAGGACTGTGGAATACCCATCAACAAACGGTTTGCAGGATCAAAGGCAGCATGGATTCACAGAAGGGAGATCTTGCTAGACAAACGTGATTAATTTCTCTGACTGGTTCAAGGGAAGTGGATTAGGGAGGAACAGTGGATGTGGCCTACCAAGATTTCAGTAAGGCCTTTGACACTGTTCCACACAGATGACTGGTAAACAAGCTGAGCAGCCTGGGTGTGTGTCCCAATGTAGTAAAATGGGTACAGAACTGGCTGAGTAACAGAAGCCAGAGGGTGGTGGTAAATAGGAAACATTCGGAGGAAGGATCATGACAGGGTTTTAAATAATTGATTAGTAGTTTTTTTCTTGGGACAATACTAACTGTACAGAAAGCATTTATACAGGTTTTCTAGAAGTGTTATGTTTGTTAAACAGTGAGACAAGTGCTATGCATTTTCACAATGTTTTAGAACTTTTATGAGCAAAACGCTAATCAATTTCTAGAGTTAAATAAAAGCCTGCATGAAAATGGGTCTGTGGCCCATGGACTTACCAGTATGAATAAAACAAACAAACAAGGAAAGGTAACCAGCAGGGTGCCACAAGGGCCAGTTCTGGGACCAGCCCTCTTCAATGTCTTCATTAATGACACTGCAGAGGGGCTGGAAGGGAAGGTATGCCTGTTCACAGACACAAAATCTGCAACAGAGTGGACACACCTGCGGGGGGCGGGGGTTACAGAGAATGAGAAAGCCCTGAACAACTGGAAGAATGGTCAAGGGTATGGCAACTAGGCTTCAGTGCCCAAAAAAGTGCAAAATGATGCACATAGGGACCAGGAACCCTAGGGCAACGTACCAATTGGGGGGGGCAACTACAAAACAGGAACGGGACCTGGGGGTCATCATGTCTGATGACCTGAAGATGGCAAGACAGTGTGATAAGGCAGTAGGGAATGCTAGTAGAATATTAGGGTGCATAGGGAGGGGTATCACAAGCAGAAAGGGGGAGGTAGTGTTGCCTCTGTAGAGATCGATGGTGAGACCACAATTGGAGTACTGTGTCCAGTTCTGGAGGCCTCACCTCAAGAAAGACATAGATCAGGTAGAGGCAGCACAAAGCAGGGCAACCAAAATGGTGCATGGCTTGCATCAGAAGCCCTACAAAGAAAGACTCAGGGAATTAAATATGTACACTCTAGAGGACAGATGGGAAAGGAGGAACATGACAGAAACATTCAAATACCTCAAGGGTATTGATAAGGTACAGGAGGGTGGCACTCTACATAGCAAGAGATGCTCGAGGACAAGGAGGCATGATATGAAGCTGGAAGGGGGGGGAGCTCAGACGTGTTCCAAGCAAGCATGGGATAGACACAAGGGGACCTCAGTAATGGGGCTGGGGTGGGCGGAGGCCACAGAACAAACAGGGTCTGCAGTGACAGATTAGGTAGGATATTTTTAGGGCAGACTGGATAGGCCAAGGGGTCCTTTTCTGCCGACATCTTCTATCTTCCTATGATTAAATATGTAAACATTTAAAAATGCATGTAACAAAAAAATTTTTCTCAAGTAGTACTTCCCCATACTGGAACTACACTGTATTTTTGAATTACATTGTCTTAATGAGGCTACCATACTTGTAAAAAATCTTTTTTGAATTTGCCGAGGTGCCGCACTAGGAAAGGAACTGTTGCATTTGAGCATGCGGCTCCACAGCTGCGGAATTCCCTTCCCCTTGACATTAGACTTTCTAGCACACACACATGCTTTTACAGAAAACTGCACTCAAATCTGCTGATTGCTGATACCCGTTCCCTCTTTCACCCTAGCTAATGATTGATGTCTCTGGCCATACACTAGTATTTCCTCACCTCTATATAACCCTCTTACTGCCTCAGCCTGTCCTGGCTCCCTTTCCCTACCCATATATGTTCTTGCACTGCAGGCATCTCCCTTACACAGTTGTTGACTGATTGAGGGTAATACTCCCTGCAGAAACATATTTCTGCCTCCTGAAGTATTCTGCTGCCTTGGATAATTAACTGTCAGAATTGTTGGCGTTTGAAGAGCAGCCGTTGGAAGACCTGTCGGACATCTTTTGGGTTCCCTTGTTTGTTCGTTTGAACATCTTTGATTTCTCTGCTGAGAACTCTTTGACTTTGTCTGGATTTTATTTTTTGGATCGCCGGAGAACTGTTTTCTCTGCCTTTTATTAACTCTTGGACTAAAGGTGGTGAGAGCAATGTATATTTATTTATTTTAATTTTATTACAAATCTGATTTATTTATTTGACTCCCTGCCATGTGAGAGGTGGTATTGGGAGATTATATAACATCTTTAGCAGTGCTGCACGTGAGAGGTGCTGCACTGTTTAAAACACAAATCTGTTTAATAATTAATAAGCTATTTTATTGTGTTTTAGATCATTGGATTCTTATTTTATTTTTATTGCTTTGGTTTTTTGAGTTGGGGTTTATGTTAGTTTACTTTGTTTTACTTGCCCTCCCTCAGTGAGAGAGAGTGAGGAGAGTGTGTTATTGAGTGTGTTATTTATAGGTTTCATATTTTTAGCTTTATGTTTGCGTTTTATTTAGTCAATGACGGTTGGGCACTATTCCCCCACTAGGCTCAGGGAACTACATCCATTTGAGTGCCCACCACTGTCATCCGACACCTATTTTAGGTGTCGAGCATTGGGCATTCTGAAGAGGCGAGGCAAGGTGGAAAGCTGGGCCTTGTGGGGGACAGGAGAGGGAGGGCGGATTGGGGTTTTAGGGTCCAGAAGATGTCCTGGGGCGAAATGGGGTCAGGATGAAGGTTGCTCTTATCTTGTCCCCATACCCAAGTCGAAAATGCTCGGACAGGTGCGAGGTCTTCCCGACATCTCATCCTGCCTTGGCGGTGTTGTGCAATGCCAGATCTATAAAACAAGACAGCTATCATAGCTGATCTTGCTGGGTCATCTGATCTGACTTGCATCACCGAGACCTGGCTGGATGAAAATCCTGGCCCTATATTGGCCTTGGCAACTCCAGCTGGGTTCTCGGTGATACACCGTCCAAGGCTGGATCATAGGGGCAGAGGTGTGGCCATTATGTTTAAATCTGAACTGGGCCTTGTGGATGTGCCATTGGGGAACACCAGATCTTTTGAATATATCCTGGGCGAGGGTGCAGGTTGTGGGATTCTCCTCGTCTACCGTCCACCAGGTGACGGAGGCGAATTCCTACAGGAGACTGCAGACTTCATTGTCGACCTGGTGTTGAGGTTTCCCAGATTAATACTTCTGGGTGACTTCAACGCCTGGGTCGACGATGAACTCTCACATTTTGGTCAAAATCTCCTCCAGTTGATGAATACACTGGGCCTGACACAGGTTGTTACCACCTCTACCCATATAGGGGGTCATTCATTAGATCTGGTCTTTCTCTTGGGTATGGAGATCACTGACCTGGGGGTGGAACCAGTCAGTTGGTCGGACCATTACACCATAAGGTTCAGTTTCAGGGCCCCCTCTAATAGGTCTGCCCCTACGGAGATGGTCCAATACCGCCCTTTAAGGGGTATTGGCCCGATGACCTAATGGCGGTGCTGGATCTATCGGTATGTCGGGTGAATGCATGAGTCCAGATGGTCTTGTATCTGCCTATAATAAGGCTGTGGGAGATGCTCTGGACAAAATTGCTCCTGTTCGTGTTCGGCCTCTCACCATCCGTCCAAGGAGTCCATGGTTTGATGGCCCCTTGAAGGAATTAAGGTGAGTAGGCCGAAGGCTGGAGAGAGCCTGGCGGAAATCGGGCCTTGATGCTGACAGGCTTAGATTGCTAGGCCCATTATGATGGCTACCAATCAGAAATCACTCGTAAGAAGGCAGAATTCCTGTCCAGAGAGATTTCTGCTGCAAAGAATCGACCGGCTCAGCTTTTCCGGACTGTGGACAGACTGTGCAATCCAGTCTGTCTTCAGCCTAGAGAAGCTTTTTCTCAGCTTAGATGCGAGGAGTTCGCTCGCTTCTTTGCAGATAAGGTTGCCAGCATTGGTCTGACCTCTCTTCCGGGGGATTGTGGTGGACGACTGGTGGTATCTAATCCTCGGCCTGTCTGGTTAGATTTTCACCGCCCGGAATTCGTGGACATTGTGAAGATCATCCAAACAATGCGACCAACTAGTTGTAGTTTGGATCCGGGTCCTACATCGCTGTTAGTAGGTTGTGTAGAAGTTACCTATCCAATCCTTGCTGACATTGTCTGGAAATCCTTGGAGAGGGGGGTTTTTCCTGACCCCCTTAAGGAGGCAGTAGTTCGACCACTCCTAAAAAAATCCTCCTTGGACCCAGATTGTCTAGCTAACTACCGGCCTATCTCTAACCTGCCATTTGTTCGTAAGGTTATTGAAAAGGCAGTTGCATTGCAATTGGATGATCATCTTACTTCTCATAATGTCTATGATACTCTCCAGTCTGGCTTCAGGAAAAGGCACAGTACTGAGACTGCCCTTGTTCGGGTATTGAGTGACCTCCTAATGGCCAGAGATCGAAGGCATGCCATTCTGGTCCTTCTTGATCTTTCTGCTGCATTGGCACTATGAACCATAGGGTGCTACTGGAGCGACTGCGGGTTTTTTGTGGGCTGTCTGGTACAGTCCACAAGTGGTTTAGATTCTTACCTCACTGGTAGGTCTCAGAGAGAGTTGTCACCGGAATTTATTCCTCAGCCTTCTCCTACATGTGGGGTACCACAGGGCTCCATTTAGCTCCCATGTTGTTTGCAGTGTATATGCTGCCATTGGGAGAAATCATCAGGAGATACAGTCTGAGTTTTCACTGCTATGCAGATGATACTCAGCTGTACCTGTCCTTTCTCCCCGATCAGAGTGATGCACTCTCCGTACTTAATAACTGCCTGGATGAGATCAGAATTTGGATGAGTTTGAGCTGGTTAAGACTTAATCCGGATAAGACTGAGGTATTGGTTGTGGACCCAGGTCGTCCTGGGGGGGGGTTTGGGTGTTGGACAGCCATCGGGTTTATTACTTGGTGGTGTACCGCTCTCTAGCTCTCGACAGGTGTGAAATCTGGGCATTATTTTTGATGATGGCCTGACCCTGAAATCACAAGTGTCAGCTGTTGTCAAATCCACTTTTTACCATCTGAGGAATATCACTCGGGTGAAACATTTGATTCCCCGGGAGGACCTTCCAACTTTGGTCCACGCCTTTGTTACCACCCGTCTGGACTACTGCAATTCCCTCTACCTAGGACTACCAGGGGTTGATATCCGCCGCCTTCAGCTGGTGCAGAACGCTGCAGCCAGGCTTTTGACTGGGACTCTTAGAACCAGTCATATTACGCCTGTGCTTCGTGAACTGCACTGGCTGCCTGTTCGGTGGCGGATCACCTTTAAGGTTGGTTTACTAACCTTTAAAGCCCTTCACGATCAGGGACCCGGTTACCTGAAAGATCTTCTGGTTCCCTATTGCCCCCTCTGTCCTCTCCACTCCGCCAGTGAGGGGATTGCTAGAGATTCCGAGGTTAGTTTGCAGGCTGCTCGGGATCGTTACCTTTCTGCTTCCGGCCCCAACCCTGTGGAATTCTCTACCTCGCTGGTTAAGAGAATGCCCGACCGTTGACAGTTTTAAAATTGCTTTAAAGACATATCTTTTTACCTTGGCTTATTCTTTATAGTTATGATTGTTAAGTGTTTGGATTTTCCTGTTCTATTTATTTTTGTACAGCGCCTTGATTTTGAAAGGCGCTTTATAAACAAACATGACTTGACTTGACTACACTCGTATAATCTAATTTCATGGCTTGCTCCCCTCTTCTTCACTTACCAGCCTTTTCCTTAATGACACCCCCTGCTCTCAATGGTTATTTCTTCCTTTTGTATTACCGGTTTTGTTTTGTGCACCTTGTTCTGTTCATATGATTTATCACCTGATAATCTATTGTCCAAGGTCTTCTCAACTCATTGCACGGATAGGCACTTATGAACTGATGTACAGTCTACTCTGTATGTCTCTTATATATTGTATCCACTTTAACTCATTGTATTGTAAAGCACTTTACTTTGTATTGTTCTGATATATTGTATCCTCTTTAACTCGTATGTAAAGCATTTATAAATTGTTATCCTGTTAGTTTCTGAATGTATGTACTCTCCCGGGTCGTGCCTGAAAATAGTCATTTTATGGCTAGTGCACTTAGCCATTTAATAAAAGCTAAATAAATTCCAGTAGTTTTTCATAATTTACAGCTAGCCCCCACCCACCCACCGCTTTGTGTAAAGGCAGCATTTGTGAAATGGAGAGAGGAACATGCAGTCCACTGACAGAGTACCAAGAAAGCAGTGTATTTTTGGAGGTTTTTTTGGGTTATATTTCCACAGCAGTGTTTTCAATGATGTAGAGAAGCAGAACATTGCAACCATGGGTAAAAGTGATAGTGTGATCACCGCTCGCATCTCCTCCCCCGGCCCCCCCCAGTCTCTTTTTCCCTCCGGTCACGGTCTGGGGGGCCTCTCTCAGGCATCCAGCCTGCTTCTGCCCTGCCTGAAGTCCTCCTACCTGTGCCTCCTCTCTCCCTCCTCCTCTGTCCACGATCGGCACCCCTGGCTTAACCCCTCCGAGGTTAACACCAGGCTGACTGTGTGGTGGGCAACATCACCACATGGTCATGTAACTGGTCTTAGCCAAATAGGTTGCTGGATTTCATATTGCTATTTTATAATACTTGGTCGTTAGTAGTGTTATTACTGTACTAAGGTTCCTTGACAGAAAATGTAATTAGTGGCAGAGGGCATCTAGCAGTGAGTGCAGACCCCAACCCCTCTCCCCCTCCCAATACAGCTGCAGTGAATTTTTGTAATACCTCAGCCTCAGCTGTAACTTTTTTTTTTTATATATTTAATTTTTACTGAGTCAGTGATAAACATCACAGACAATGCTGCGGAGCAAAACAATGCCAAGAGGGGTAGACAACTGTCAGATAAATAGCATTATCTCTTTCTACAGCCTGTTTTAAACAGTTAAGTTGAGCTAAAAGGTTAGAAACCTGGTATTCAAAGAATAGGTTACTAATAAGCTGCACAGAGTCTGAATGTTCACAGTCACTTAACAGGTACACATTATGGAATAAATGAGTTCTTTAACAACATTATAAATTGAGTCTATCTCTGATATTTTGTTAAGAATTGAGATAGTCCGCCTTGTAAGGAAGGGATAACACGCTTAATCATATCAATTTCTCGGATGAACGGCCACTGGTCTGCAATCACAGGTGACTGTGCATCCAGCACCTCGTAATGGCTTTTCTAGCAGCTAAAATATATAGGAATATCATGGACTGGGGAGCCACCCTAACATCCTGCAGGGAAGTCGACAAAAGCAACATAGAGAAGGATACCAGTGTGGGCTATATAGATAATTGCTGAAACTGAGTTTGTAATGCATTCCATACAGTGGATAACGCTGGGCAAGACCAAAACACATGGTCATGGTCAGCACTTTCGTAGCCACATCTCCTCCAGCACTGGCCATTCTCAGATGGCAAGAATTTCACCAGTCGGGCTGGGGTACGAAAGAACCAAGTTCTGCACTTCCATGCGAACTCTCTCCACCTCGGGGAGGAGGTAATCTTCAGCAAGCGAGTGTATATTTGAGCCAAATATGATACAGTATTGTTCTGTTAAGGTCACAGTTCCACGTATCTAGAACAAACAGCAGATCTTGAAGACCTCTATACACATTTCCTTTTAAATGTTGCCATATTTTCCCCTGTATGGCTCCCATCAACATACAGAGGAGCAAAGAAGCCAGATCTGGGAGTTGAGTTTTAGTAATCTCTTTATGGAGTAGATATGTTCGGGTCTGTAAGTACCTGAAATGTTCCCTGACTGTCAGTTCATATTTGGACTGTAGCTGTTCAAAGGGGAGTACCTCTTGAGAATATTAGTCCCAGGTGCCTCCATCATCGAAAGGTGTGGTCTATCCATGTTGGGAGAAAATCTGTCTCAGCCGCTATGACTCTACAAAAATAAAATATATGTACTATGATGGGCATTGAGTGGATTTGTCTCCAGGTCCACTGGGTGTTAGTGGTAAAGAGTTCAGAAATCTGACAGCAGAGGAGTATCTCCGGTATCCGAGAAAGGTAGCCATTTAATAATCGACATGTCATTAATTTCAACTGGAATTTTGCAAGTTATCAGCATTACAGAACTTCAAACCTTGCTGAAATGCAATCACTAACATCAGAGATGACATCTAGTAATTTCTCTCATACTACACAAGCTGTAGTGGGAAAGAAAAAAAAAATATTCTGCTCTGGGGATCAAACCCAGGCCCCCTACCCACTACTGCTTGGTATCAATTAGTTTTACCACTGTACTGAGGTTTCTTGAAAGGAAATGCATGCTGAGGCAAAGGGCATACTGCAGTGAGTGCAGATGCACCCCAACACACACACACACACACACACACACACACACACACATGGGCAGTGGATTTTAGAAATTAACAATCTGTGAAACTGAAGTAATGTTTCCCAAGTTGCATTCAAACAGCAATGCCTCAGCTGGAACTTTTCAAGTTATCAGCAATACAGAATTTCAAACCTTGCTGAAACTCTATCACTAACATCAGCAATGAGATATAACAATTTATCTTATAGTACATAAACTTTTCCAAGAAAGAAACAAAATATTTTCTGCATCAGGGAGTGAACCTAGGCTTGCGTAGGTCTGAAACGCTATGCCAAGACTTAAAAGCCCAATCACTGACATCATCAATGATATGCATTTGAATCACTTTCACTAAATGTACCTTTCAACTTGACTAAATGCAAAAAAATAAAACTAGCATGCATGACCACAGTCAGTGGGCGCTTAGAGCTATGCGGTTGGAGCCTAAAAAGTGACAAATGCAAAGTACAATATTTAAGAAAGGGACACGTGTAATGCACAGTGCAGAATAGCAGATAGAGCAAGGTATAACATTTACAAAGGTTGCCAGAATTTATAATATCAAAAGGTGACAAGCACAGTGCAATAATGCAGAACATCAGACAGTGCATGGTACTCAAAATTTGCAAACATGCAAATATTTACTGTGATAAATGGTAATAAACCATTAAAGTAGTGGTACAAATCTGCAATATTGTACAGTGTAAATGGTAACAAGTCATAAAGTAGTGGAACAGTGTGGAGGTGCAGTGGTGACCAGGGGAAGGCATTGCGCCAGCCAAAACAGGTGCAAGTGGCAGGAGCAGAGAAGGGAAAGATGAGTAAATACAAGTGACTTACAAGAGGAAAGTAAGGATGAGACACAAATAGAGAGAGGAAGATCATTCAAGACAGTGGGAAAGCAGAGAGAAAAGGAGTACTGAACAGTGGAGATTTTGCAGTGAGGGATAGGGAACAGCAAGTGTTGGAAGAGCGAAGGTAGAAGGATGACGGAATGGAGGGGGCAATGACAGAGAAGAGGTATAAGGAGATAGTATCAAGCCAGTATTTAGCAAGGAAAGTGGAGCAGTGGGAAAGAGATGTCCAGGGCTTCAAGGAAGGGGAGAAAAAGGTTAAGATAAAGGGAGTAGTGATGTATGGGAAGGGATATTTAAGGCTAAATAGAATGAATGGAAAAGGGGATCCAGTCTGCTCAAGTTATATTTTGGACAGGACTGTAAATCACATCCATGTAGACAACACCAGCAAGCTCATCTTGAGGATAGCCTCACATCAGATGAGGAGTGGCAGGCAAGATTTGTTGTGGTATAGTGTGCCTAGTTTCGGGGGGGGTGGGGGTTTAATGCATGGCACTAATGTGCGAGATGAAGCTGGGATGCTGCTCCAGTCACACACTGAGATACTAAAGAGTGGAACAACCTCAGGTGGGGCACCATTTGGAGTTCAGAAAAAAGGTCTGTTCAGAAGCCTAGATACCCTCTGCTCGGTGCTGAAATTCACAGGGACAGTCTTTTGGTCATTAAGTGAGACGTGGGTTGAATGGAACCATTGTTCAACATTATCAAAGTCTCACTGAAGCAATAACTCCAGCTCACTTACTAAGGCCCTGGAAGCAAAGAGTTATATGTCCTCTGTGTGCATGTGTGTGTGAGGAGACATAGAATGAGGGGGAAGGTTGTTTAGTAAAATCGAAAAAGAGGATAGAGCCAAGAATGGAGCCCAGTGGAACACCAGACCTGATGGGCAGGGGATGATAAAGCATTACTGACTTGAAGGGACTGGTGGCAGTCTGAATGGGCCATGCTTATGGCCCAGAAGCACGCCGCTTTGTGGTGTAAACTACCAGAGTCTGGAAGCGAGTTTGGGATGCCGTTTCAGTAGGCAGGCTAGATCAAAGCTGCTATCGGGAGGGATGCCATTGGGTACCTGGTGCAGCAGCAACCCCTGCAGTGAACCAAGAGAGACTGCTCCTTCTGCAGGATGTCACTGCCTACAGCTGAGGCTGTCAGGAGGATCTGTCCTTGCCAGGGAAGGAGGGAGGACAGAGGAGAAAACCAGGGAGAAAAACTCATCTACTGCATGTATGACAGCCTGGGTTCCTTGACTCCCCTGGGTCCTAGTGCCTTTCAACACTTGATCATAGCTCACATATAGAAACATAGACTTTGACGGCAGATAATAACCACTTGGTCCACCCAGTCTACCCATTTCTCTACCTATTGGTTAAGTTGCAGATTCTAGTTAACCAACAGCCTACTTCCTGCAACCCCCCACTATAACTGCCTTATGTCGGTGCCATGCATGTTTGAATTCTCCCACTGTTTTAGACCCCACAACCTCTCCAGGAAGGCGGTTCCATGCATCCACCACTCTCTCCGTGAAAAAAAATTTCCTCACATTACCCCTGAGCCGTCCCCCCTTTATCTTTAAATTGTGCCCCCTTGTTCTTACACATCTCTTTTTCTGAAAGATGCTACCCTCCTGGACTTTGTTGATTCCCTTGAGGTACTTAAAAGTTTCTATCATGTCCCCCCTGTCCCTCCTTTCATTAAGGGTATACATATTAAGCTCTCTCAGTCTCTCTTCATATGGTTTCTGATGTAGACCCAGTACCATTTTAGTTGCCCTCCTCTGGACTGCTTCCATCCTGTCTATGTCCTTGCGTAGATGAGGTCTCCAAAACTGCATGCAGTACTCTAGATGGGGTCTCACCAACTGTCTGTACAGAGGGATAACCACTTCCCTTTTTCTACTTGTGATGCCCCTCCCTATGTATCCCAGTATCCCCCTGGCTCTCCTTACTGGCTTCTCACATTGCTTACCCACCTTTAGGTCATCTGATATGACTACCCCCAGGTCCCTTTCCATTATTGGTGTTAGTACCTCCCCTGCTATTGTGTACTCTTCTCACTGGATTTTTATTTCCCAGGTGCATTACTTTGCACTTCCTTGCACTGAATCTAAGTTGCCATATGTCTGACCATTCCTCCAACCTTGCCAAGTCCCTTCTCATCCCCCTTGTGTATCAACTCTGTTACAGATCTTTGTGTCATCTGCAAAGAGGCATCCCTTTCCTTCCAGACCCTCTTCAATGTCACCTATATAGATGTTAAAGAGGACTGGACCCAGTACTTAGCCCTGAGGTACTCCACTAGTAACCCCCCTTTCTTCGGAATGTGTTCCATTCACTTTACCTTCTGTGTCCTGTTGTGCAGCCAGTTTGCTACCCAGGCTACCACCCCGAGACCCACTCCCAGGCTGGCTAACCTGATTATTAATCTTTTGTAAGCTCCATAAACCATTCAATCACCAGGTCACACAGTCACATTCTCTTAGCTTATCCAGCAGGAGTGTATGGGCCACTGTGTCAAAGAAGGCCTTAGTCAAAATGATGAAAATAGCTGCTGGGATTTGGCCTGGTAAATACCTTTCAAAACGTAATCAGTGACCCAAAGCAGTGAGTAGAGTGGAGTGATGTTTGCAGAAACTAGATTGGAAATGTGAGAGGAAGGAGGCAGAGCAAAGAAAGAAGGAAAGCTGATGAAGGACAAGTTTTTCCTGCACCTTAGCCAGGAAGGAGAGAGAGAATGAAAATTCCCAGGGGATAAGTTTACTCTTTGTGGAGGAGAAGTACTTTAGCCCTTTCCAAACTGGAGGGACAGTTCCAAGTTGAAAGGAAAGGTTGAGGAAGGAGGTGATACCAGCAGCAATAGTATGAGTAGAGAGGTGAAGGAGTTAGGTATCCAGATCATCAGGGATGTACCCTATGGAGGGACTGAGAGGCTGAAGAGCAGAAAGGGTAGCCCCATCACAGCTGGGGAAAAATGGAGGCAGGCAGATGAGAGTCAGGTGTGGGTAAAGCAGGAAGAGTGGGTGTTTTTGTAAGGCAGGGGGAGGGAAGGAGAGGCGGGAGGAGCGAGAGTGCAGGAGGTAAAGAAATTATTAAAAACAGCATCAGAGACCTCGGGGGAGGGGGGGTCTGAGATGGGAGAATTTCCCAGTTTGAGAACAGGGATGACTGACTGGGTTGTAGGCATAAAAGAGGAATGACCCCCCCCAGGCCTCTCACCGGGGGGGATTACATTGCACACAGCCCGCAATTAGGTGTTTGTGGGGGTGGAAGATGGGCCACCACACCACTGGCAAACAGTGGCCCAGGTTTACCTGAACGGCTGGCCCAATAGGCGATGACCCCCAGGTGGAGGGGTGGCTGGCCTAGGCTTCCGGGGGAGGACATTCACCCCCTCTTGACATCTCGTGACTGGTTTTCCATTTGGCCTTGTGGGAGATTTCGGTCAGGATTGCTCAGCTTTGTATCCGCCGGTAGTTTTCGAGTGCTGCTGCCCACCATTTTGTTCCGCGATCCAGTCAGCTGCTTTCAACAAGACAACTCCTCGCCTCCTGTACTCGTTAGGAAGCTCAGGTTAAGACTTACTGTCCATTGCCTTGTCCCATATCCGATAACCCATTATGGCTGCCAAAAGGACGAGGCTGGAGCCAACGTCTCAGGCCATGGCTGGTCCCAGTTCACAGCAGTCCGAGGGTCCCACAGGGCCTTCATGGAAGCTTTTCAGCGAATCAAGGAACTGGGCGGTCCCAATTGGTGGGAGGCTGCGGCCAGGCTGGACCTGACACTACAGGCTAGTGTCCCCTTAACACAGACCCAGCAGACGAGTGAGGTGGGGTCTAGTACTAGCGGAGGGAACCCAGTGGGCCTACATGAGGCAGTATCTGATAGGCGTCCTGCACATCAGAGACAGCCATCTGCATGCCTCATGGAATCAGTAGCTATGTTGCCTAACGGGAGGAATGTGGGATGAAGTAAAGGGAAAGCATCTGCAAAGCACCAAGCAAGAGCCACAAAGGTTGGAGGTCGACAGAGAATGGCAGAATGTCTAGGAGGAACCGGAGCAATGCTGGGTGGAACACCTCAGATGCCAGGGGAACAAGGGGAGCCAATGCTCGTCAGGCACAACAGACATGAACCCTCTGGTGAGTCAGGGGTTTGCTTTCAGAGGTCTCGTTCCACACCTCAGAAGTGGAGGAGCTGTCAGAGGGGAAGGGAGACCAGGAGGAGGATAATGCATCCCTCATAGTGGTACAATCCACCATGATGTTGCGGACATGGCGGTCCACTGCAGAAAGGGAAGGTTATGCCCTGGAACCTGCGTTAGAGAATAGGACAGGGTCACAAGCGGGCGGGGCTGGCAGGGGTGATGGGGTGCGAGAGACGGGCTCTCGCACATACATGACAACCGACCTTACATGCAACAATGCCCCTTCAGCCGAACCCATTGTCACATATGGCTGGGATTTTGAGTGCCGGCGGCCCCGTAGCCCACCACCCTGCATAGGGAGTGCAGGGGCAACTGCAGATAGCCCATACGGGAAGGACCATCATGGGGTGGGGAGACACTCCCGCGACTCGGAGACCAGATGGGAGGTTTGCATCAGGTCTCTGCATGGGCCACTGATCAGACACACCGGGGGGCCCTGGGCTCGGCAGCTACTGTGGGTAACAGCCTGGGCCAGGCCTATCCAGAAGTGGGTATACACACAAATCCCTGGTCACCCTTTCATGGGGCCATCGTGGTCACAAGGCCCCCCTTTCTGGACCTCTTTACCAAGAGGATGGGACAGCTCTGCAGGTCAGAACACATGGGGGTGGTGGGAAGCCCCTCCACCACAACAGACTGGTCCTATTGTCCCAATTCCACAAGGGTTAGGACAGGTGCAGAGTATGGGTATGGTCCCGGAACCACTATCTGTGGATCCCCCACCTGTACTCCTCATGGAAATTGTACACCCTGCTGGTTCGGGGATGGTTCCACAGTACCAGGCAGCAGCAGGGGTCACTGCGATGCGAGTCTGGATCAGAGGGGACGACGCCCCAGGTGGAACTGGTGTACAGGGGGGTTGCAGTGAGGGAAACAGACAGGGTACCCTTGCCACAACCCCACCAGGGGATCAAGGAAGAAACCCTGCCGACATGGGAAAAGGTTCAGACGTGCCAGTAGGGGCCTTGGCTGCCATGGCAGCTCAGTCTGGGGGCACAACACCGCCCACACCCTCGACCATAACAACCACAGACAATAAATGGGCATATGCAGATTTGAAGGATCCGTTGGGGGATCACTTATCAGATAATGTGAGAGAAAAAAATTGGAAGGGAGAATACATAGACATGTTTTCTCTGCTACACAGGGAAGACCCAGAGGAAGAAAATGACAAAAAAGGGAAAAAAGAACGGGTGAGGAGACCAAAGGTCCCCTTTACTTTTGAAAACTG